>CM053605.1:38713320-38758729 GCA_028646535.1 Procyon lotor
AAAAAAAAAAAAAAGGATGCAAAAAAAGTTGTCTTTATTTACATTGGACTTTATTTGAATGTAACTCTCTTTAATGATAGAGAAGTTTTCATCTATGTGAGCATCTTTGGTTTGGGATTTATTAAATTCAGGGCAGCATAGAACTCAGCATGTGGAATATTTTTTATCATTTCCAAATACATTTTACAGTCACTGGAAACAGAAGGAACATGAGAAAATATAGAAAATCACACATGTACTTGAGGAAATGTTTGTATATGTCAAATTTATGTGATAGAAGAATGAAATAAAATACAAAATGGGCATAGTTTATAAGCTTAAAAACTTCTGTTGCCTAGTGGGCATCATGAAATCCAATTTGATATTAAAATAAATATGAAAATCCACAAAAGATATTTAGAAAAATCATTTACATAATGCCTAAACATCAGAAACTACTCAAATGCCTTTAGGCAAAGAATAATGTGTTCTTATGACACTAACCCTTCCAATGTCTTCTTCAAGCAAAGTATATCATGCTGGAATCTAGTTTTTTGTGGGTGTCTGTTAGCAGAATACTTGAATTTTCACATGAATAATTGAAACAATATTATCTCATCATCTATTTCAAATAATGTTTAAAAGTGCAAGTAGGTTACAATTTTAGTTAAGTCAAGAGTATTATAATTTATTATTTCAACTAGTAAGAAAAAATTCTTTTTTTCACAGATCTTTAAAAGAAGACAATATTTAAATACACACTTAAAAATAAAGTCTTAAATTATTTTTGCAAATTTGGTGGATTTTTTTTTTTAGAATACTTTATTTTGTATCATTTAAAGTATTAGTTTCTTTTGACCATGTCCTGGTCAAAAGTTTCTTACAAATTTTGGGCACCTGTGTGGCCCACTTGGTTAAACATCCAACTCTTGATTTTGGCTCAGGTCATGATCTCAGGGCCATGAGTTCGAGCCCTGCATTGGGCTCTGTGTTCAGCAGGGAGTCTGCTTGAGATTCTCTTTTTCCCTCTCCTTCTATTCCTCCCCACCCTCTCTCTCACTCTCTCTCATAAATAAATGTTTAAAAAAAAGTCTTTATATCTTTAAGGGAAACTCTTATTTTCTCATTCTTTTACTCCTCTCTTTTCCTTTCTTATTCTCTTTTTGCTCTTTTTATACCTCTTTTTTCTTTCCCTCTTATTTACTTTGCTTTAAAACAATTTGTCCTGTCTGGATTAGAATAAGTTTGTCAATAACATGAAAAACAGTTTTATCATCCTGTTGTCCTTTATCTCTCTTTTCTCTTTTTCTGGAACTCTTTTTTTATTTTTGCTTGTTTTTTTTTTTAAGGCTTTTTCTACTTAAACAGTTTCTTACATACTCGGCATTCTCTATCTTTTAATTAACTAATTATGTCTTATCTCTCTGTGTTTAAGCTTGCTGTTTAACAATACACCAAGTTTTCACCAAGACGGCATAGTACTGGCACAAAAACAGACACATAGACCAGTGGAACAGAATAGAGAGCCCAGAAATGGACCCACAACTCTATGGTCAAATAATCTTTGACAAAACAGGAAAAAATATCCCGTGGAAAAAAGACAGTCTCTCCAATAAATGGTGCTGGGAAAATTGTACAGCTATATGTAGAAGAATGAAACTTGACCATTCTCTTACACCATACATGAACATAAACTAGAAATGGATAAAAGACCTCAACGTGAGTCAGGAGTCTATCAAAACCCTAAAGAAGAACATAGGCAGTAAGCTCATTGACATCAGCCATAGCAACTTCGTTCAGGATATGTCTCCAAAGGCAAAGGAAACAAAAGTGAAAATGAACTTTTAGGACTTCATCAAGATAAAAACCTTCTGTATAGCGAAGGAAATAGTCAACAAAACAAACAGGCAACCCACGGAATGGGAGAAGATATTCACAAATGACACTACAGACAAAAGGGCTGATATCTAAGATCTATAAAGAACTCCTCAAACTCAACACTCACAATACCAATAATCACATCAAAAAATGGGCAGAAGACATGAACACACACTTCTCCAAAGAAGACATACAAATGGCTAACAGACACATGAAAAAATATTCATCATCTTTAGCCATCAGGGAAATCCAAATCAAAACCACGCTGAGATACCACCTTATACCAGTAAGAATGGCCAAAATCAACAGGACAGTAAACAACAAATGTTGGAGAGGGTGTAGAGAAAGGGAACCCTCTTCCACTCTTAGTGGGAATGCAAGTTGGTGCAGCCACTTCGGAAAACTGTGTGGAGATTCCTCAAGAAATTAAAAATAGAGGTACCCTATGACCTTGCTATCACACTACTGGACATTTGCCCCAAAGAAGTAGATGTATTACAAAGAAGGGCCACATGTACCGCAATGTTCATAGCAGCAATGGCCACAATCACCAAACTGTGGAAAGAGCCAAAATGCCCTTCAACAGATGAATGGATAAAGAAGATATGGTACCTATATACAATGGAATATTAGCCTCCATTAGAAAGGATGAATATGCAACTTTTGTATCAACATGGATGGGACTGGATGAGATTATGCGGAGTGAAATAAGTCAAGGGGAGAGAGCCAATTATCTTATGGTCCCACGTGCTGAGCCTAAAGAAAAACATGGAGAGCATTGTGAGAAGGAAGGGAAGGGGGAATGGGGAAAAATCAGAAGGGGAGATGAACCATGAGAGACTGTGGACTCTGAACAACAAACTGAGGGTTTTGGAGGGGAGGAAGTGGGGGGTTGGGCGAGCCTGGTGGTAGGTATTGAGGAGGGTACATATTGCATGGAGCACTGGGTGTGGTGCATGAACAATTAATCATGTAACACTGAAAAAATAAAATAAACATATTTGGGGGAAAAAAAACAATACACCTCAGGGCGCCTGGGTGGCTCAGTGCCTTTGGCTCAGGTCATGATCTCAGGTCCTGGTATCCAGCCCCGCATCAGACTCTCTGCTCAGCAGGGAGCCTGCTTCCTCCTCTCTCTCTGCCTGCCTCTGCCTAATTGTGATCTCTCTCTGTCAAATAAATAAATAAATCTTTAAAAACAAAACCAAAAAAAACAAAAAACAAAAAATATATCCAGTATTGTGCTCACTTCGACAGCACATATACTAAAAATAAATACATCTAGTTTTAAAGAGCAATTTCTATATTTTTCACTTCAGAATTTTACTTTTTTTACAAATATACTGTTTTCTGTTCATAGTTCTTATTCTTCCATTATGTTTTATATTTCTTCTTTTATTATTTTACATTTTCACTTAATGTAATTAAAGGTCCCTTTCATAGAGATCCCAACTGTATTTTGTGAGCTTCCTCTGAACTAAAATGCTCCTTATTCTTTATAAGTAGTAAACCCAAAACTCACACTGGTTGGGGTTGATATCCATGTCCTATATTTTTCTGATCCTTCTGGAACACCTGTCACTTTCCTTACTGCATTTGATGTCTTTATTTCCAGTACCTGACTAATAGATTTGCAAGTAAAAGTATTACATATCTGTTAGTTCTCTAGTGATCCTTTGAATATAATTATTTGGATTTCTGACTATACCCACAGTGGCCAGCAAAGCATCCCATTTAACCTCTTTAATCTCAGCCTTGGTTAAGCTCTTCTCCTGACACTGTAGGGATTACAGGATACATTGGAGCCAAGGGCAAGGTCTCTAGTGTTATGATACACCCCAATGTTTTCAAAATAATCAGACAAGTTAGATTCGTTGCACTCTCAGCTGAAATAGATAATTTCAATTATACAACATAATGTTTAGAATCATTACAAAATATATTAACTTTAGAAAAATACCATTTAAGGTGTGCCTCAGTGGCTCAGTTAGTTAAGTGTCTGTCTTCAGCTCAGGTCATGATCCAGAGCCCTGGGATCAAGTCCATACTTGTATGGGGCTCTCTGCTCAGCGGGGAATCAGCTTCTCCCTCTCCCCCGCTCTTGCTCTCTCTCTCGCTTGCTTGCTTTTTCAAATAAATAAATAATGTCTTAAAGAAAAATACAACTTAAGACACAATTCTAATTGATAAAAGCTACATACTGTTTTCATAAATAATTTGACAAAGATTTTACTACTTCAATTGTCCTCTATACTTTAAATACCAAACATCCTGGTATATATGCTAATTCTGCATGTATGATAAAATAGGTAAGTAAATATCAACATTAGAGGCTTCTAATGGGAATTCAGACAATTACAATAATAATGTAAGATAATTTAGTCTTTTCCAAATGAAAATAAACGTTGCATTTTTTATAAGAAAACATATTTGTAATTATCAAAATATTTAAAACTCATGTTTTCATTCTTGCAACTATATGTTTCCCTGTGGCTTCAATTTAACACATTTTTTCTACACTTGACAATAAATTTTCCTGTTAGATTAACTAATCCCAAATTAAGAAATGTGAGACTAGACACATGAAAAATATGTAACATGTTTGAGAAATATGATATTATTACTTAGAAAATATCTGAAAATTTGAAAATATTATGGACATAAGTTTTTTTGTAGATATATTAGTGTAAAGTACATAGAGATTATTAGTAAATTCTTTGTCAATTCAAATATTACTCTAACAACACTTGTTCATTTTCTTCTTGGTCTTAATATTTCTTGGGGGAAATAGTTGTTCTTTATTAATATTATTACATAATGTTTCCTAAATTGTGGTATAAATAAAAATCTTTCCCCATTGTTATACATTTAAAATCATTTTCTTGGTGCGCCTGGGTGGCTCAGTGGGTTAGAGCCCCTGCCTTCTGCTCGGGTCATCGTCTCGGGGTCCTGGGATCGAGCGCCGAGTCGGGCTCTCTGCTCCGCGGGGAGCCTGCTTCCCCCTCTCTCTCTGCCTGCCCCTCTGCCTGCTTGTGATCTCTCTTTCTGTCAATAAATAAATAAAATCTTTAAAAAAAATAAAATAAAATCATTTTCTTAAACAGTATATGATAGAAACTCTGAGCCTATTATAAACCTGAATCAAACCATGAGAACTAACACTGTTAGAAATGCCCTCTTAGGGGCGCCTGAGTGGCTCAGTGGGTTAAAGCCTCTGCCTTTGGCTCAGGTCATGATCTCAGGGTCCTGGGATTGAGCCCTGCATTGGGCTCTCTGCTCAGCAGGGAGCCTGCTTCCCTCTCTCTCTGCCTGCCTCTCTGCCTACTTGTGATCTTTCTCTGTCAAATAAATAAATAAAATCTTAAAAAAAAAAAAAAAGAAAAGAAATGCCCTCTTGGACTCCTAAACTCACGAAACAAACTGAGGGTTGCTCGGGGGTGGGGGAATAGGGATAGGGTGGCTGCGTTATGGACATTGGGGAGGGTATATGCTATAGTAAGTACTTTGAAATGTGTAAGCCTGATGATTCACAGACATATACCCTGGGCAAATAATATATTATATGTTAATTAAAAAAAAAATGCCCTCTTAGGGGGTGCCTGGGTGGCTCAGTCAGTTGCGTGTCTGCCTTAGGCTCAGGTCATGATCCAGGGTCCTGGGATTGAGTCCTGCTTCTCAATCTCCCTCTACCTGATGCTCCCCTTGCTTGTGCTCTCTCTCTGTCAAATGAACAAATAAAATCTTTAAAAAAAAAAAATGCCCTCTTAGGAAATGGAAAATTGTCTATTAAAGATGTCAGAAATAATGTAAAAACAACTTCAAAAACAGTATATAAAATCTCCATATATAAATGAAAAGATGCTAACATCAAAGTCAGGAAACCATTGGGACACCTAGGTGGCTAAGTCATTTAAGCAACCGACTCTTGATTTCTGCTCAGGTCAAAATCAAGGCTGTAAGATCAAGATCTGCATTGGCTCCTCACTGAGTATGAAGCCTGTTTAAGATTCTCTCTCTCCCTCTTCCTCTGCCACTCCCCTCCTCCCCCAGCTCTGGCTTGTGTGCTCTCTCTCTACAAAAGGAAAAAAAAAGTCAGCAAACTGTTTGAATAGGAAACTCCAGTTCTAAGAAATCTCCAGCATGGAGAAATTGAGAACACACACACACACACACACACACACACACACACACACACACCCCACACACATTTAGCAGATGTTTTATGGTAGGTTAAATTGTGTTTCCAGAAAAAAAAAAATAAAATCCTTTTTTAAATATAATAAAATGGCAAGTCAGCAAATTATACTGTGTCTTTGAAGTCCTTAGTTTGTTTGAAGAGACATTAAAATAACAAATTTACAGAAAATGCTATTTGAGAGGTGCCTTGGTGGCTCAATCGGTTAAGTGTCTGCCTTTGACTTGAGTCATGATTCCAGGGTCCTGGGACTGAGCCCCACACTGGGCTCTCTGCCCAGTGGGAAGTCTGCTTCTCCCTGTTCCTCTGCCTGCTGCTCTACCTGTTTGTGTTCTCTTTCTGTCAAATAAATAAATTAAATCCTTAAAAAAAAAAAAAAAAGAAAAAATGATACTTGAGAAATTGATTCTTTTCTTACAAAGTTGATTCTTTTGAACAAGGTTGGATTCAGAAAAGGTCATCTTGGATTTTTAGCTAAAATACATGTTATAGCATAGACATTAAAAACATAATTAACAGGAGCGCCTGGGTGGCTCAGTGGGTTAAGCCTCTGCCTTCGGTTCAGGTCATGATGTGAGGGTCCTTCAATTAAGCCCTGTAATCAGCTCTCTGTTCAGCAGGGAGCCTGCTTCCCCTCTCTCTGCCTGCCTCTCTGCCTACTTGTGATCTCTCTCTCTCTCTGTGTAAAACAAATAAATAAAAACTTAAAAACTATATATATAATTAATAAAGTCATCTTTTCTTGGTGATCAAATTCTACCTCTAGTATTTACTAGGCACTGGGACTTTAGGAGAGGAGTGGGAAAGCAATGTTTGAAGCAATAATGGCTGATACTTGTCTAAAACCGATTTGAGAAGCTTGTTGAAATAATTCAGAACAAATGCAAAGAAAGCACATTTAGACAATTATATTAACATTAATGAAAACCAAATACCAAGACAAATCTTAAAACTTGTTAGAAAAGAAGGCACATAACCTTTAAAAGAGCAACGGACTTACAGATGACTTTGTAACAGAAATGATGAAAACCAGCATGAAATGGAATGACATTTTAATAGCTTGGGGGGCGGGCAGCCCAATCTAGAATCCTATACCAGTAAAAAATTTAATTTAAGAAAAAATATCTTCCAAAATTAAAGAACAAATAATTTTTTTCCTAGAAAAAAAGAATCCAAAGGAAATTTTCATCAGCAGACCCACAATACATACATACATACTGAAATAAATGGTTTTTCCTCCTTTCTTAAGTAAACCCAGTTTATATTATATGACTTAGTCTAATGAACTTCGAATCTGTAAGTTTAGTCTAAACAATTTTCTCATCTGTGAGGTTGCCCTGAGAATTTCTTCATCTATCATAGGATAACATTTATTTCATTCTTTGTGATCTTGTTTTTCATACACTAATGAGTATTTCTTTGTTTGCAGGGTATTAATCTATTATAATCTGACTCTTCCCTTAGGATGAACTTATGGTAAGCAATAGTATAAAACAGTCAATTTGAAATCTGTGGTAAAGGATACTGTCATATTCATCTCTGTATCTATAGCAGTTAGCACATTGTCTAATGCATAGCATTATTCTCTATTTGATAAATATATGAATGATTAAATTAATTAATGACTTTGTAGTAGAGGCTGGAGGTGTAAAAGAATAGAAAACATAGCCTGTCTTCTGAGTGGTTATAACCTAATTAAGATGGCAAGACTTTTTTGCACATTAAATTGTTTAGCATATTTTTAGGCTCTAAATGTCAGTAATAAAATGTGTAAAATAGAAAATAAGTCCTTTGGGACTCAGGGAAAAATATTGTATGAAAGGAAGAAACAACTTAGTTGGTCTTAATAAAATCTTACCAATTTTATGCATTCTAATTTAGCTTTCTTCTGAGTGATCTAGAAAATTAAGTTGGTTTTGGACATTTTCCCCATCCTTAAGGCATTTACAGTTTCCTATATATATCAGGTAGTTAGCCTTTGAGTGGATTTGTTTTTTGCCTACCTAACATGCTGTCCTTCTGGGAATGACACCCCAAATTTTCTTAAATACTCCCAGAGAGCACTGGCTTTGACACATTGTGAAAATAAGCACTTCAATTAATACTCCAGCTTTTTTAGAAGTTAGATTTTATATCTATAGGCTCAAAGAACATAAACACAGCAAAGGATAATGTAAGATATCAGTCAAGTGGCTATTCAGAGAGCACGGCTTCACAAGGCTCCCTGGTTTCCTCACCAGTGACTATGTTCTTGCCAAGGCAATTGTATTTCCATTGTCTCTAAGTCCTATGTGGTCACAGGAAGCCATAGGGGCAGCTGGCCAATCCTCTTAAATGTCTTAGCACACCACCTTGAATCTCCAGCAATTTTTAAAGAATATTTTATTTATTTATTTGAGAGAGAGAGTGAGTGAGAGAGAGAGAGCACAAGCAGGGGGAGTGACACGCAGAGGGAGAAACAGATACCCCATTGAGCAGAGAGCCTGACTCAGGGCTCCATCCCTGGATCCTGGGATAGTGACCTGAACCAAAGGCAGACACTTAACTGACTGAACCACCCAGGCACCCTGAATCTACAGCAATTTTATGATTGTTAAATACTGACTTTAATAAATGTCACCTGGATCTAGTATCCAGATTCTTTTTCCAATGCTAGCTCTGGATATTTCTGAGACATAAAAAAATAAATTTCCTTTTCATACTGAGTTTATGTGTTTAGAGTTTCTGTTGCTTAAAACCAGAAGAATCCTGAAGCAAAAAGACAGTAATGATGGTATAGGAGTTTAAGGACCTTCCTTCTGGAACTTCTCTTGCCTTATCATCCTTCCCTCTGTTTTTGTCTAGCAATAGAAAATCATTTGCATTGCCCAGACATGTTGTTTGGGCACTTCACATATTTATACCCTTTCTAGTAAAATATGATGTCAAGACCAGCACAAAGATCGTAGTTATGTTTTCTCTGGAGGTTTCAATGATGACGTATATTTCCATCTCCTTACCTCCTGCATACAAAGATCATCATTTCTTTCTGTACCAACACTCTGCCTTTTACATGCCATCTTTACACATATAATACTACATTGCAATTATTTCTTAATATCTGGTCATTCCCAAGATTGAGGACTTCCTGAGGTTGTAATTCTTTCTGATTTACATTTCTATCTACCAGTACCTCATATGGTGAAAGCAAAGTGAAAATAAAATTCATGCTGAATGCATAAAAATATCAGAAAAGAAGAAAAAATATGAACACAACAATGCATTGGGCGTAACTACTCTAACAGTATTTTAGAAAGTAAATAACTATGTCTTGAGGGACTATTTTTTTTATTGTTTTGGGTTTTCCCTCATCAGATTGTATATAACGAAATCTTAAAATTTAGAGGCACTCTAAAGCATTCCCACATCAAAAATTTTCTCTATTGCAGTAGGGCATTAAAACAAAATGCATGCTTTGTCAAATATCTATTCTAAGCTATCACATTATTTTGCTTTTTGAAATTTACACAAGAGGATCAAAAAATGAAGTGAATATACAGTGGGGAAAAATACACAATAACAGTGTCATAAACAAATAAACAGACAATATTCAAAGCTGAAAACTGTGAACTTTGTTTAAAATCCAACTGAGTGAAGTAGTCTGCATGCCTGGCCATAACAGTCAATATGCCAACAACAACAATAGTCAACAACAACAAAAAACCCATTAACATTCAAACCCAAAAACAATGAATTAAAAAAAAAAAACTTTTTTGGGTAAATATATGTAATTATCTTCGGTTTACTCTAACAGCTCTTAGTCGACCTGAGTACCTGGCTTTGAGGTCCTATGCTACCCACTAAATGAATGGACTAGGGGTTATTCTAATACAGGAACAAGAATGGTGTTGTACTTGGGTCATGAGATCAGAAGGTTGGAATGTATGAGTAATCTGGAACTCTCTCCTAAACCAACAACTGTGGGAATTTAAGCTGTACTTTTAGTGAAACAACTTTTTGATCATCTACAGAAATGAGATGAGAAACAACTGAGAAACAACTTTTTGATCATCTATTATATTAAATGAGAATTTCTTAATAGAAAATGAAAAATTCTAGCTATTTTACTCCAATTAGGGAAAGAGTAGGCCAAATTTGGAATCCTCATAAAATATACATATATTTGCTAAACTTCAATGGCATAGCATTATTAGTCTGTTTAGTCTGCCATAATAAAATACCATAGACTGGGTGGCTTAAACAGCAGAAATTTATTTCTTCTAATTCTGACGGCTGGGAAGTCCAAGATTAAGATGCCATCCCACTCAGTTCCTGATAAGAGCTCTCTTCCTGGCTGGCAGACCATGTTCTTGCTATTTATTCACAGCCCTGTCCTGATGAGTGCATGCAAATAAAGAGAGAAGAGGGGAGAGGAACAGGAGGAGGGAGGAGGGTTGAGAGAGAGAGAGAGAGAGAGAGGTCTTCTTTTCTCCCTCTCGTTTTAAGGCTACTAATCCCATCATGAGGCTACCATTCTCAAGACTTTAAGCTAATCCTAATTATCTTGCAAAGGCCAATCTCCAAATACTATCCCATGGGGAGTGGGTAGGGCTTCAATATACGAATTTTGAAGGGACATAACTATTTAGTCTCTAACGGGTAGCTATTGGTGATTTTATTTCATTAATTTTACAACCAAGTAAGAATTATCTTATCTCATTTTTTATAGCATTTCAGAAGATTTACACCGTAAGTTTCCTGAAAGTGGCAATTTTGTTCTGTTCATTGCTACCAGGATTTATGGACAAGGAAGATGCTCATCAAATATTTTGCTGAATGAATAGATAAGTAAAAAAAAAATTAAGTACAGTGATGTATGAGTGCAGATAAATATGATGTATAAATGCAGATAATGAATTGGGAACGTTCCTCCCTGCCTTGAGTTGAGTAAGAACTCCCCAAGAAAGAGTTCTTTCTCGCATTGTCCATATGTGTTATACACATTGCTTGTAGCGGCTCTAATAATAGCGATGCACATTGGAATTTTTTGTTTTTGTTTTTGACAATACTGATGTATCAGACAGAATCAAGTCAGGAAGACAGAAACCACCCTTGGCCATCAGAGACAACTTAACGGAGCATACTCATAAGGTGAAAGTAGAGGTACAAAGCCAAATAAAAGATGATGAGACCGTCCCGGAATTTGGAACACAAGAAATTGCCATCATCAGTAGGCTGGAAGGACAAAGCAAGAAAGCTGGATCCCAGAAGCCTGAGCCTCATGCTAGAAGCTGAGAGTGCAGTGGGCCCAGTAGAAGCTGAAATAGAGCGAGACCTCAATCCATGCTGTATGGTTTGTTTGGTGTCTAATAGCCACAGAGAAAACTCACTCACGGCTGGAGATGCCAGGAAAGGTAAACCCTTATGGAAAGGGATTGTGGGGTGAAATACCCTGAATTCTCACTTCATCTTGTTTTCCATGCTCTTGCTGATACTAGTCCACTAGCTAAAGTCAGTGGGCAAGGGGTTCTAGGAAATATAGTTTTCTCTGACACAGAACAGAAGGAGGAACGGAAAACAGGAACCGAGAACAGGCAAATGGTATGCACTGTGATTTTAAATAAAATAATGTTCATATTTAATTCTTTATATTGATATATTCCATTTAAAGACTGAATCAGGTATTATATTTTGTCTGAGTTCATTTAAAAATATTTTCTTTTCTTTTCTTAAGATTTTATTTATTTATTTAGCACAGAGAAAAATCACAAATAGGCAGAGTCAGGCAGAAAGAGAGGAGGAAGCAGGCTCCCTGCTGAGCAGAGAGCCCGATGCGGGGCTCAATCCCAGGACCCTGAGATCATGACCTGAGCTGAAGGCAGAGGCTTTAACCCTCTGAGCCACCCAGGCACCCCAAAAATATTTTCATAAAATGCAAAGACTAACTCTTTAGAGCATCATTATACTTTTTATTAAAGATAAAATTATAAATCCAATGTTTGAAAGACAAAAATGGTGTCAGGCACTACATTTTTTTCAATAATAATCTATTTTTTCTTGCTGCTTGGAATAACTCAAAGCAACATAAACAGTGTTTTATGGCACAAAAGCCATATGATTTAATATTTAAATATAGTGAAAATATTTTAATTAACCTGAAGTACCTATCTTCTAGATTTTAAATGTGTTCATTTTTTGTCACATTTTTTTTCAGATTGTGATAAAGAAAGAAAGCAAGAAAGCAAGAAAGCAAGAAAGCAAGAAAGCAAGAAAGCAAGAAAGCAAGAGGAAGGAAGGAAGGAAGGAAGGAAGGAAGGAAGGAAGGAAGGAAGGGCCCATTTCCCCAACCAATCCTTGTGTCTCCCTTACTGGAAGCACATATTCCCTTTACATATATTTATACTATTATTTATTCTGATCTTAAATTTACATAGATTATACCAGATGTGAATAAACCTTTAGAATTTGCTTTTTTCCTTTAACATGTTTAGATATATATCCATTGTGATGTGTTTAAAACGTGTTCATTTTTTTCATTTAAATTGTGCATAATAAAGCAATTGTGTATTGCTTTACAGAAGTTTATAGATGTAGATTCTAATATTTGGTTGGTCATTTTGCAAATATCTTCCTCCAGTATGTGTTATGGTTTTGGCTAAAAAGTTTTAGTGGAAAGAAAACACCTTTCTTCTTATGTGTTATTTTATCTGTATTTAAGAAGAAAGAAAAAATCTAGAACAGTAGATAATGCTTCTAAAACTATTTTTTATAAGCTAAATTGGCGATTTTGCATGTATACATCTTCCCATTCACAGACATGGCACAATGAAAAACCTTGGAAAAATGCTTTAATTTGCATATATTACACATTTTCTTTTTTAGTGCTTGATTAATGACTGTAAAAAAACCTGAACTCATTTTAAGTAGAGAAGACTGGTAAAGAGAAAAGACAAAAGAAATTCTGAAAAAGAAGTACGTTAAAATGGAGATTCCAAGAGTAAATTGGTTCTTTCCAAAAAGCTGTTGTTTCCTTCCCGTGGTATTTATAGTTGGGAGCACAATATGTGCATTTTATTATTCATCTGCTCATTCATTCAATCTTTTTACCTGCTTAATTATTTAGTAAAATTTACCAATGAGAGTTGAGATTTGAGGTGAAAACTTTTTGATTTGAGTGGAGAGGAATACGTTTTGTAACTGAATGGGAAAAAAAAAACAATTTGTAGCTGTTTGTATCTTTTTTTTTTTTTTTTTTTTGGAAGTCTAGATTTTTTTCCCTTAGACTGTATGGTCTGTTCTATTCTCTTTCTTATGGAATTGGTGATTACTTATTAAGTATTGGCAAACATCATATCAAAACTCATTTGTATTCTGGCAAACTGTGACACTAGTCATACTTCTTATGACAAGTATAGATTTCAAGATCACCTAGTGAAGACTCTTATGCCTGGATTATTTTTACGTCTATGTAACTTTCTTTTACATTATTCTACGTTAGTTTTCTGCAAACAGTTTATCACTCAGTGATGATTCCTCATTCACTAATTCATTTACTCATTCATTCACTTATATATATTTACTTAATATCTTGTCCCTTAATTAAAATCTGAGATACATGAGAAAGAACCTTTGTGTGTTTTGTTAAATGTTGCGTTCCCAAGGCACAATACAGTGTGTGACTTGTAAATTATATCCTGTTTATATTTACTGAATGAATATTTGCTGAATAATTAGAGCAACCAATGCCAGATGGTTAAGTGACTTCCCCAAATACTATTGTCTACTAAAGGTAGGGAGACCACCATGACTGAGGTCTCAAGCTGGCTAGCTACTACTGCTTCATACTGCTCAACATAGGATTTTACTTAATCTAATACCAAATATATAGTATTTTAGAAACTGAGAGTTGATGCTTTATTATAATAATAAATATAGCTATCTACTGAATTGATGATAATATAAACAGAAATGTTAATAATCTTCGTGGTTTTAATTGATCCAAATATAAAATCTATCTTCAAAAAATAGATTTGTGTATTTATGCTCAAACCATATAAAATTCAAGAATTTTTTTTTGAGAGAATGTGGTTGGGGAAGGGTAGAGGAAGAGGAAGAGATAGTCTTAAGTAGACTCCACACTCACACTGAGTGCAGAGCCTGACACAGGGCTCCATCTCACCACCCTGAGATCATGACCTGAGCTGAAATCAAGAGTCTGATGCTTAACCAACTGAGACACCCAGATGCCCTCTAAGATTTTTTTAAATTAAAAACTTATATTCCATATTCCTAGATAGTCTATCATTATCCATATATTGGGTTATTACCAACCCTCACTTCCTTTTTAGTTTTCTTATCTTGAATTCTGTGCCTTAGTTATAATATTTTTCTTAACCATTTTTCTCAGATAATGAATGTGGATGATAAACTCACTGAATCCTTGGATATCCACAGATATCTTCCTCTCTGCCAGGAGAATGATACCTACTCTTCTCAGTATCACCCTTTTTTCTTATAGTCTGAGTATTAACCCAACGCTTTCTAGCAGATAAGAAGATGGATATATATGATTCTTTGTAAGTGACTCATTCTTTTTATCTAGAAGCTTGTAGAACTTTCTCATAATTTTTTGAGTTCAACAATTTTTACTAGGCTATACCATGAAATAAATCTTTTGTGGGGCACCTGGGTGGCTCAGTGGGTTAAAGCCTCTGCCTTCAGCTCAGGTCATGATCTCAGGGTCCTGGGATCGAGCCCCGCATCGGGCTCTCTGCTCAGCAGGGAGCCTGCTTCCCCCTCTCTCTGCCTGCCTCTCTGCCTACTTGTGATCTCTCTCCTCTCTGTCAAATAAATCAATAAAATCTTAAAAAAAAAAAAAAATCTTTTGTTATCAATTCTACTTGGAATTTGATGAAGAATTTTAATCAACAAGCTTAAATGTTTATTTAGCCAGGACAAAATTTCTTTTACTATTTGTTTCATCATTGCCTTTCCTCTCGGTATTTTTTTCTCCTCTGCAACAGTTATTTTTTAAATGTTATATAAGCTGCCTCCATCTGTTTTTTAAGTCTCTTATCCTCACTCACATTTTCCATTTGTTAGTGTTGTTGTGTTGTGTTGTGTTGTGTCTCTTCCCCTAAGCAGTGCCTGCACTCCACATTATCTGCAGATATTTTTAGTGCAAGGTTACACATTATTTCCAGAAATTCTTTTGCACATACATGCATCCTTAGAATCCCTTCCTCCAAAGGTTGTATTGCAGGAGAGGAGACTACCCCGTGGTTTGCTGCTCTTCTTTGTACTATACCACCCCACAGGTCAGTGGTTGCCTTTGGTCTTCTCACTCCATTTCAGCTACCGTTGCCAGGGTACTGTCATGGATTGGGCTTCCCTGGAAAGGGAATTTGTGGATAGGACCTTTACTATGGAGTGCTCTTCGGATCAACAACCAATGAAGAAAGGGAAAAGAAACAGAATTCGGTAGAGGAAAAAGTTGAGCTACTATGATAGTCCCAACAAAGGCTTCTGTTTGAGGCTAGAAACTTTGGAGTTGAGATAGCCCATTCTGAGTGGAGGTAAGGGAGCTGGATCTCTTGCATTGATTAGTAACTGGGGGAAAGCTACTGCCAAGAAAAGGCATGACTCTGTGTTTGGCAAATGTCAATGCCTCACCCTTTCACCACTGATTTCCCTTAACTTGCTTTATTATTTTACCATAATTGTTTTAATCATGAAGCTCCTATACTGTAAGTTAACAAGGTTAGGAAGATTTTTTTTTCTCACTGATGTCACTCATGCATTGACAAGTGTCAAACATCTGATTTATACTGCAGGTTAAAATAAATAGTGGTCCCTATGAATAAATGCATGAATTAATAAATGAACATAGAGAAGCTTAGATAATTTCAGGCTGCTATCTTCCTAGAGCCTCTGATCTTTCATGTTTTGTACAAATTTTCTCTAATTTTTACAACAATCCTGGTACACCCAGAATAAAAATCTAAGGCTCAGCTAATGAGCAGAACATCCAAGATTCAAATTCAAGTCTCTCTGGCTCCAAGCTTATATGTTGTTTGTTAATTTTTATTTTCCCATGAACATCCCTTGTAAATAGAAAATCACTGTCTAGAAAATATTGAACCTGGGCAAGACTGTTCTAAGAAAGATAGTTTCTCCTGTGAGCAGTTGAGTTCCTGTCCTATTGAAGATTAATCTCACAATTGGAGTAAGGAAGACAGGGACCTTCCTTTTATTTATAATGTTTTAAAGTCCTTAATTCCTGTCCCTCCTCCTCAGCTGGGAAATATTCATTATCTTGCCCTTTAAAAATGTGTGTGCAGAAGAATTTCTGGAAGAAATCTTCTGAGTCCTTTGCCCTTTGAGAGTCTCTCTCCATCATTCTCTTTACGTAGTTACTAGAATCAGCACAGTAGAATCCTGATGCTGTGACAAAATTTATCATTAATAGTACTAATTTGTCTCATGCAAGACTTTGCCAGCGGCTTGAAAGTACAGTGAAGTACTTTCACAAAGTACTTTCCACAAGTAACAAAATTAACACATAGCAATTAAAAAATGTATTAATATTTGTTACTTGTGACAAGACTGTCCTTAAATTTAAAAAAAAAACCTTGTCTTCAATTTTTCCAGAAGAGAACTTTTTCACCATAAATCACATTTTTATATTATATATCATTATTACTATAACATGATGTATATTAATAACATATATTTATGTTTTATATTGAAGGAATTACATGTGATTTGGTTTGGGTACTTTAAAAAATAGCTTTCTGAAGCATAATTGACATAAACTGTATAAAGTATACAAATTGATAAGTTTATGACATGTATACAATTGCAAAATCATCAACATCAAAATAATAAACATATCCATCATCCACAGAAGTCTATATATAAGTCTTTTTAATCTTTCCTTCTATTTCTGTCTTCCCCCATCTTCAAGGGACCACTGAGTTCTTTTCTGTCACTATAGATTAGTTTCATTTTCTGGAATATAAAATAAATGAGATCATATGTTACCTTTTTCTTCTGGCTTCTTTCACTCAGTCTACTTACTTTGAAATCTGTGTTATTCTGAATACCAATGGACCATTCCTTTTTTTTTTTTTTAAAGATTTTATTTATTTATTTGACAGAGAGAGAGATCACCAGTAGGCAGAGAGGCAGGCAGAGAGAGAGGGAAGCAGGCTCCCCGCTGAGCAGAGAGCCCGATGCGGGGCTCGATCCCAGGACCCTGAGATCATGACCTGAGCCAAAGGCAGTGGATTAACCCACTGACCCACCCAGGCTCCACCCAGGACCATTCCTTTTAACAACCAATTAGTAACCCATTGTTTAGATATACTACAATTTGATTATTCATTCAACTATTGGTGGAATAGTTATTTTTCAGCTTTTGGCTACTAAATAAAGTTGTTATGAACATCTATGTACTAGTTTTTGTATGGATACATGCTTTCTTTTCTTATGGGTAAATACCAAGGGATGGGATGGCTGGGTCATAAGACAGGTGAATATTTGCCTTTTTAAGAACCTGCCAAATGTTTTCTAAAGTGGTTGCAACATTTTACATTCTCATCAGCAGCATATAAGGGTTCTAGTTGTTCCACTTTCTTGGCAACATTTGGTACGCTCCATCTCTAATTGTAGCTCCTGATTGGTTTGTAGTCACATATCCCTGAGGTTTTAATTTGCAGTTTCCTAATGACTAATGATATTGAACCTTTCTGTGGTCTTAATTTCCATCCATATATCTTCTTTGGCAAAATGTTCAAATATTTTGCTTGTTATTTTTGTGAGATGGTTTGTTTTCTCATTATTAAATTTTGAAAGTCCTTTATATTTCCGATTTTTGTCTTTTTGATATTCCTAGCTCTACTTAACATGTTCACTCTTCCCCTTGGCTTCTTGTATGTGTGGAATACAGTTATAATAATTATTTTCAGGTACTTAACTGCTAATTCCATCATCCATCATTTCTAGATCAATTTCCATTGGTTGATTTGCTCATTATAGGTTAGATTTTCATGTCTCTCTACATACCACATTGAATGCCCAACATATATTTTACCTTCTTGGGTGGTAGATATTTATTTGCTCTTTATAAGTATTCTTTTTTTTTTAAATTTTTTTCTTTTTAAAGATTTTATTTATTTGACAGAGAGAGAGAGAGATTACAAGTAGGCAGAGAGGCAGGCAGAGAGAGAGAGGAGGAAGCAGGCTCCCTGCTGAGCAGAGAGCCCGATGCGGGGCTCGATCCCAGGACCCTGAGATCATGACCTGAGCCGAAGGCAGAGGCTTTAACCCACTGAGCCACCCAGGTGCCCCTGTAAGTATTCTTGAACCTTGTTTTGGGAAATGATTACATTATTTAGAAACCATTTGATCACTTGAGTCTTGTTTTTAAGTATTGCTAGCCTTTACAAAGCAACATTTAGTGTGGTTAATTTTGTTCTGCCAGAGAGATAGAACCCTTTTGAGTGCTGTAGCCATTTTACCAGGGATTACAAGGTTTTTCCATTGTGGCTTGAGAAAAGGAACTATTACTGGCTTTGCGTGAGCTCCCAGGGATTATTCCTTCTAATTTTTGTAGATTGTCATTTCGGTGGCTTTAGATAGTTTTCTCACAGCGTGTGCTGATCAGTGAGTACTGATCTGAAACTGAAGTGGGTGATTCTGCAAGCTCTCTCTCTGGGAAGATTGCTCTTTCCATTCCCAGCCCTAAGATCTCCAGCCACTTTTACCTCCCTGGACTTCCAACTCAGTTCTACTCATACCAGGCAGATCATTAAGTCTTTCCAGAGTTTCTACTCCTGGAATCAGGGTCCAGTAAGTCTTCCCAGGTAGGGAGGTAGGGCAATTACAAGCCTCATCTTATTTGTGTCCTGTCTGTCAGAGATCACTGTCCTTAGTTGCTGAATGTCTAATGTTTTATTTTCATTTTTTATTTATTTATTTACTTTTTTAAAGATTTTATTTATTTGACAGAGAGAAACACAGCGAGAGAGGGAACACAAGCAGAGGGAATGGTAGCGGGAGAAGCAGGCTTCCTGCTGAGCAAGGAGCTTGATGCGGAGCTCGAACCCAGGACCCTGGGGTCATGTCCTGAGCCGAAGGCAGACGCTTAACGACTAAGCCACCCAGGCACCCCCCCAATGTTTTAAAAAACTAATTTTTTTAAATGATTTTTAAAGTTTTCAGTAAAGAGGTATATTTTGTTCATGTCCCTTCATTTTAGCTAAAAGTTGAAGTGTTGTTACTACATCTGATATTTATGTAATGCTTCTAATTCCAAAGGTAAATTTCAAACAATACTACTAAATTGTTCAAGAAAACACAAAACAAAACACACATTCCCCTAAAAAGTTCAAAATTCCTGCTTCTGTTAAGAACATCTCCTTCCTTTTTAGGAGATCACTATAGTTGACTTTGGTGACATAAAGCCTAAGGGTTCTTGTTTACCCTTTATAGTTGGTCAGGATTCATTTACAAATGGCACTGGATTTTGGAATTTTTGCTTTTACTTTGATGCTTCTGTTAGAGATGTAAAAAAAAGAAAAAAAAAGTGGAAAACCTCTGTGCTGCAACAATTTAAAGTATCTAATCAGTCTCCGGTCAGATTTACAATCAATGAAACTTGCAGATATTTTAATGATTATAGTTAGAAAGCACTATTCTTTTTTTTTTTTTTTTTTGAAGATTTTATTTTTAGGTAGTCTCTACATCCAATGTGGGGCTTGAACTCACAACTGGGAGAACAAGAGTGGCGTGCTCCACTGACTGAGACAGCCAGGCACCCCTGGAAAGCTCTTCTTTTTTGTTAGTGTTTCTGTTCACATTCCTCTAAGATTTCATTTACTTTCCAACTTTTCATGAATAATAAGTAGCTTGCTAAACTGTAGGCACAGTTTTAAATGTCTCACATATACCGAAATGTCTAGTCTTCAAAACAATCCTCAGAGGTAAATTTTTACTTTATATTAAATGAGTAACTAAAGCAAAACAGAATCTTCCTCAGTTAGGAAGTAGCAGAGCTAGTATTCAAACCTGCTATCCTACTACTGTCCCTTATTAAGATGTCAGCAAGATTACTTTGCTTTTGATAATTTAGGATTTGGATTTAAACTTTTAGATTCATTGACCAATATTTGTTTAATGTGAGTGCTAGGTAAAGGTATAAAAATTCTTATACAATTTCAGAATTTTGAGGCAATAATTATTTATCCAATGTATTCATTTTATAAATGGAAACATGAAAATTTCATCCTATTACTCCAAGCCAACTAGCCAGTTAGGACCACACTGATTTATTATTAAACAAATTATTCTAGATATTTTATTTTATTTTTATTTTATTTTTTTAAAGATTTTGTTTATTTATTTGACAGAGAGAGAGATCACCAGTAGGCAGAGAGACAGGCAGAGAGACAGGAGGAAGCAGGCTCCCTGCTGAGTGGAGAGCCCAATGTGGGGCTCCATCCCAGGACCCCGGGATCATGACCTGAGCGGAAGGCAGAGGCTTTAACCCATTGAGCCACCCAGGCGCCCCATATTCTAGATATTTTAAATGAAAATGTTTTGTGGCCTAATAAAGAACAAACTATCATTTGGATAAAGGGGTGTTCATTTTCTTTCTTTCTGCTTGCCTAATTTTTCTCAAGTGGTTATTTGCAAAAATATCTTTTTCCACTCCATTTCATTTTCTAGCTTTCACTCCATTTAACTGAAATGGTAGATTAAGTAACATAAATAAGGAGATTTATATTATTTTCATTGTTTTATCACCTATAAAGAAATTTTGCTAGTGCAGGAAAAAGTATAATGAATAGCCAATTAACTAAGATAATGAGTAAGTCACAGAGAAAACATCACTACAATAGAACTGTATCAATTCCAGTCTTGCTACACAAAAGTGTGATGTAATGACTTGCTCCACACGTATCAGGTGGGAGATCGTTAGAAATGCAGACTCTCAGTCCTCGCCCCAGACCTGCTGACTCAGAATGTGCATTTTTTCAGATTCCCCAGGTGATTGGTGCACACACACAAATCTGGGAAGTGTTGCTCATCCTGGTTTTGCAGCTGTGTCCCCCTACTGTTCATTTATCTCCCCAGTAAAGAGCTATAATCTGCTAATTATCTTTGATTAGCAAACCTTATAAGAGGTGGGAAAAGGAAAGTTGAAGCTTAAATGCCAAATTACCGACTTCAAACTGAGAAATATCACCTGCTTGATTCCCTAACACCTTCCTGCTCTCTACCCAACTCTTTTGGAGTATCTGAAACCACTTAAGCCTCTGAGCCATCTGGAAGAGCTGTCTGCACCTCAAAATTATCTGTGGTAATGCTCATCTTTCTGATT
The DNA here is from genome assembly GCA_028646535.1 of Procyon lotor. Classification (NCBI taxonomy): domain Eukaryota; kingdom Metazoa; phylum Chordata; class Mammalia; order Carnivora; family Procyonidae; genus Procyon; species Procyon lotor. Next base: position 38,734,737 of record CM053605.1, read on the forward strand.
TCCTGCTCCTCATTCTCCCTCTTCCTTAACCACATGCTGTGCAACTCTACAGGACTGTGTCGATCTGGATAGGACAGTTTAAACTGCAGTGACAAACTACCTCCAAGTCTCAGTGGCTTACTAACGAAGGTTTTTTCTTCATCACATTACATGTTCATTGGAGGTCGGCTATCTCTCTCCTTAAGTAGTTTTACTTTGGGATCCATGATAATGCCCCTCAGGTAGAAACAGCAACAGCCAAAGTGGCAGAAAGAAAAAGAACATGATAAACTACACACTGGTTTTTAAACATCCTGTCCCTGTGTAATATACGTCACTTAACCTCACACCCCACTGCACAATCAGGTCCTACGCCCACATATGACATTAATTGGTTAGGGAAATTATGATTTCTGTTCCCTAACTGGAAAGGACAGTGAGTATATATGCATAATTATACATTCTACCATAGAGCATTATGGCAAAGTTTTATCCACCTTATTAAACTATTTCACGTAGTATTTTATTTTTTATACTTGCTTATTTACATATGTTCCTTCACGAAACTAAGATTCCTCTAATCAAACTAATTTTATCAGACTGATTCCTCAACACCTAATCAGTGCCCAACATATCGTAGGCATTTGACAACCGTTTACTAAATGAATTAAAGATAAACATTATTAAATCATAGTTATATCTAGAGCTTGCCAAACACTGATGTTTGATATGATATCAAATGATATGATATGATATGATTCTTAGGTATAAACACTTCTAAGATGAAGAGCTATGCACTCAGATTACATCCTAATATCATCTGCTGAAAACATCTTACCAAGTCAGGGATGTGGCAGAGCCAAATAAGAATCATTAAAGAAGTTCTCAAAGAGTGTGTCTGGAGAATAATATAGTTTTGACTTCTGCCCAAATGTCTGTGTATGATTCTTAAGATCTAAAAGAAATGGATGGAGGGAGTTTGTCTGCCTTAACTTTTTCATCAGTAAAATAAAGGGTGTCATAGTCATGATGAAATTTGAAGTATTTGTGGAAAGACACTATATTGTATAGGGTATATCATTTATATTCATCCTCAAAAGGTGAGGATCCCTTTTGCTTTCTCAAAAACGAATGTGCCCACTTTATTTTCTTGCACGATTAACTACTGTAGATTTATTATATAGACTTATTAATAAGCTTGTATCATTTAAGAGAGATACATCTAAAATGGTATTTGTTTTAAAAATATTAGGCTAAATTATATTTCACAATAACATGATAATAATAAACAATATTATTTTACATCTTGACATCCTATCCAAATACAGAAAGACAGGGAGAAAAAGAATAGTTATCTATAGGTGTTGGCGAGGATGTAGAGAAAGGGAAACCCTCCTACACTGTTGGTGGGAATGCAAGCTGGTACAGCCACTCTGGGAAACAGTAGGGAGGTTCCTCAAAAAGTTGAAAATAGAGCTACCCTACAACTCAGCAATTGCACTACTGGGTATTTACCCTAAAGATACAAATGTCGTGATCCGAAGGGGCACGTGCACCCGAATGTTTATAGCAGCAATGTCCACAATAGCCAAACTATGGAAAGATCCTAGACGTCCATCAACAGATGAATGGATAAAGAAGATGTGATGTATATATACTATGGAATACTATGCAGCCATCAAGAGAAACGAAATCTTGCCATTTGCAACGACATGGATGGAACTAGAGGGTATTATGCTAAGCAAAATAAGTCAGTCAGAGAAAGACAATTATCACATGATCTCTCTGATATGAAGAATTTGAGAGGCAGGGTGGACGGTTGTGGGAGGTGGGGGAGGGAAATGAAACAAGATGGGATCAGGAGGGAGACAAACCATAAGAGACTCCTAAAGTCACAAAACAAACTGAGGGTGACTGGGGGTTAGTGGGGTAGGGATAGGGTGGCTGGGTTATGGACATTGGGGAGGGTATGTGCTATGGTAAGTGATGTGAAATGTGTAAGCCTGATGATTCATAGACATGTACCCTGGGGCAAATAATACATTTTATGTTAATAAAAAAATAATTAATTAATTAATTTAAAAAATAAGTGAAAAAATAGTTTTCTATGAAACTGTATAAGTGCATATTAAACCATTACTATTTTGAATTTTAAACAGTATTGTAAAAAGAGATGAAGAGATTTTTGAAAATTATTACAAGAGACAAATATTGGATACTTACTTCCTATATAAAAATAAATATTTAGGTAGAAATGATATATGTTGAGGTGAAGAAATTTGAATTAATTATGTGAAATGAAATACGTTAGTAAAAGAATGTCGTTAGATTTAGAGATAAGCAAAGTCAAGAAGAGAGGGGGCAAATCTCTCACCTGCTCACTGATGCCAGAAATTGCGCTGCAGAAGCAGAATTCACTTCACTTAAAGTTTTAAATTCCTGTTAAAATGTGTCTTTTTCTTATCACAATAAAAACCACCTCTTTTAAATTGCAAATGATTTCAAAGGTTGAGACAGAATATCATCATATCCACACTCAGATTTTCTTAAAGAGAGAATTTAAATATGGATGAATCATATCGGTGGGAACCTGATTATCCAGAAACTGAGCAATCAATGCTGCTATTTAGAAGCTGTCATCAGCTTCTCAGTCAGTTTTGGGGTAGATGGTGGGTCATCTTGGAGCAGATTGTGTTGTTCCAAATCATTTAAGTGACTCATCTTAATGATATGAATTTAGAGCTAATGAAAACTTTGTTGTTGCTGCCGTTGTTTCCTTATAAAGACTATTCCCTTCATATTCTTGGTAGGAAGAGTTCAAAGTCTTCTGAGAAGGATAAGGAAAAATTTGCATAACACTTGCAGAGGCTTTTAGGACAAAGTACCACTCTTATGGTAGAAGCTGCTCCTTACTTAAGTCTTTTGATGGCAAAGGGGATAGGAGATGCTCCAGGTCTTTTGATGGCAAAGGGGATAGGAGATGCTCCCTAAGGAAACTCACGAGGATGGATGAGGTAGGAATCAGAGCCAAGAATGATGGACAATGAGGAGAGCTGGTTCACCACTGCATGTTACCAAGACTGGTTCCACTTCTGATCTAGCAATCAGAGACAGCGGAGCTCACAATGGGATAAGTCACAACCTTAGGAGTACCCCTTATCAAGGATCCTTAGCCCTGCATAAGATAATAAGGTTGAGGGTAGATGGGTTTACCTTCCTGGGAATACCATTTCAACATGTTTCACAAATCAAGAAGACAACAAAGATAAAAGTGGCACAGACTGAGGCAAGCTGAGTTTCTTTTAAAAATTTTATGAAAAATTCACACATACAGAATACTTTACAAAATAATACAAGAAATATTTGAAGTACCCACTTCATAATTTTAATGTTATGCCAGACTTGTCTTGGATTTTTTTTTAAGCTTAAGATAAATTTGAAATCTCCTGTGTAGTCCTCCCTGACCCCATTACCTTCCTAAACTGTCACCTACAACTCGATGTTTATTATTCTTGTATATATATTACCTTTATTACACATACATACCCATAAAAATATAATGTGTTTTATACATTGTAAAATGGCACATAAGTGATACTGAATATATATATTAATTTGTAAGTTCTTAGTTCATGATTATGATTTAACTTATATCCATGTTAATAGATGAAGCTAATGCAAAACTTTCTATTTTATGACTATACTTATTTATTCTCTTGTTGATGGACATTAGGGTGTTTCTAAATATTTCCCTTTAGGCTTTTGAGAGAGTATAACACATAGGTCAGGATGATGGACCCTGGGACTAAAGTAGTTCTTTGTTTGGGGTTTTTGTTTTTTTAGGATTTTATTTATTCATTTGAGAGAGAGAGAACACAAGCAGGGGTTGAGACAGAAGGAGAAGCGGGCTCCCTGATGAGCTGGGAGCCTGAAATGGGGCTCGATCCCAGGACCTGGAGATCATGACCTAAGCCGAAGGCAGATGCTCAACCATCTGAGCCATCCAGGCACCCCTGGAGTAGCTCTTTGAAAATCCTTGTTCCACCATTTATCAGCTACATGAACTTGGTGAATTCCTTACTCTTTGTATGTCTCAAGTCCATCAACTATAAAAGGGAATATAATCAGCATCTACGTCAGAAGGTTTCTATGAAACTTAAAAAGAGTTAAAAAAGATAAAATATTTAGTAGAGATGCTGCACTATAATGTTACTTATTGTTATTATAAAATGATTTTTAAAATCTTTCTTATACAGGTGTCTTGTACATAAATGTGTAAGTTTCTCTAGGATATATCTCTAGGAGTGAAAATGTTCAGTCTTAGATCACATAAATCTCTCATTTTACAATATATTGCTAACTTTACAAGATCCCTCCTGCAAAATTACTTTCTAGAAGAAATTTTACAAATTTATACTTTCCTCAGGAATGGGTGAGAATTTATCTCTACTTCCTCTCCAATACTAGGCATTTAGAAAATATTTCCCAATTGTTGACGGTGAAATGGCATTTTATTGTGGTCTTATTTTTTAATTCCTTAACTACTAGAGAGATGGACAGCTTTTCATCTGTTTATTGACTATTTGGGTTTCTCCTTTTGGGGCTTGCCTGTTCCTAGCCATTATTGTTGTTGCTTTAGTTTTAATTAGAGTGCTTTTCTTTATCTTACTGATTTGTAGGTGACCTTAATATTTCTGAATATTAAAAATGGCCTGACTTTTCACATTTTATGAAATTATGTATTGTACTAACATTTTAAATTTCAGTGTAGTTCAAGTTATCAATTTTTCTGGAGATTATACATCTCATGTATGTTTAATAAACTCATTTTAATCTGGGTCATAAATACAGGGTATTACCCTTACTTCTAAACATGATACAAGTTGTTCTTTATCTTAAGGTATTTACTCACCTGAAATGTGACTGTTTAGTATATGAGATGATACAGAAATGTAGCATTATTTTGTTCCAAACAGATTACCAATTTTTCTAGTACTGTTTATAAAATTATCCATGTTTTTACTTTTACTGCAACTCTATTTATCAAGTATCTTTATTCTGTTTCATTATTTGTCTAACTCTGCAATAATAACCACACAATCTCAAATACTAAGGTTTAAAATAATCTTATTTTCCGGTTGAGTTAATTCTTCCATTTTTTGCTCTTAAATTTTTTCTTTGCTTTTCATGGCTTTTCTGCTCTTCAACATGTTTTAGATCATTCCTTATTGAAAGCCCTGTTGAAATTTTGGTTAGAAATACACTAAATTTATGGTTTCATGAGTTGAATAGATACCTATATGACATTGATTAGTGTTGAAAAACAAAATTGAACCAAAAACATTTGAAAATCTAATTGGCTTTATTAAATGATTCATAAATCGCAAAGCTCCACTGAGTTTCTTTTCTGAACAAAAGAAAGGCTTTGAAAGGCAGAGAGAAGGCAAAAAAAAAAAAAAAAAAAAAGACAACAGGGATTTATTAGCAAGAAATGCATTGTTTAGCCAAGGTTGCCCTCCGAAAGGGGAGCACACGGGATCTATCAGAAAATTTCTACTATTGACCAGAAATTCCATGTTGATTGGTTAAAGGTTACATTCCTGTGTGCTTGAAACTGCAGTTAGGTTAGGTATTCAGTCTTAATTTACTGACTTGGGGCCTTAACCTAAGGGATACTTTTTCTTCTTTCTTTTAGCCTGTGGTTTTCTTGTTAACAGTCCCTAATTAACATATAAATAAAGACATTTATTTAGATCTTATTTTTTGTTTAACATACTCCTAAGTATTTCACCATGTTTGTTGCGAGCATAAATAATATATTCTCAAAAATTGCACTCCTGAATGTCTGTCAGTGGCATAGAGAACACCATTCATTTTTATAGTAACTTTTTTGAACCATTCTATGAGTTCTTTCATTTATTTATTCATTCATTCAACAAATCCACATGGAATACCTACTCTGTTCCAGGCAGTGTTACAGATACTGGGAGTACAGCATGGGAAAAATCAGAGAAAAACCACTGCCTCTACGGAGCTTAATATTCCAGTGTTTGTAACAAACAAAATACATGAATAAAACATATAGAACATTAAGTAGTGATACACGCTAAAGAGAAAATACAGCAAGACAATGAGGATGTGAAGTGTGTCTAGAGGGGAATGCCTAGAATTAGTCAAGAAGGCTTTATTATTAAGAAGGTTACAATAGAATAATTTTAATACTTTTTTACCTTTTCTTGAATTTTCTTTGTAATGAATCTCTGTTCTGGTTCTGCATGTAAGGAGCTTGGAAGTTACCACTCTGTCCTAACAAGTAAAAAGCTGAACAGATAGAAAAATCAACAACTCTTCCTGGGTCTGCAATAGAGGGGAGAATCCAAGACAAACCCCAGGACTGGAGAGGCAGACAGGCCATCCCGGCTAACCAGACCAGAGATTCACCAGCTGAAGCTACCACAGAGACCAATGACGGGAGAGGAAAACCTGAACTGTAAAATGAATTTCTGGTGGCTCTGTGTGGATGACTTTGAGAGAGAAAAAGCTTCAGAGGGACCCAGTCATGGAGAAGGGTGGTCACAGTATTGTGAGATTTACCACCAGGATGTCAGCCAGGTTTCCACAGTAAATACCAGACAGAAATCCCCTCCTGGGTACTGCAAGGGAAGGGGAAAGGAACCATTTAGAAATAAACTGCAGTATTCTGTTCTTAACAGTCTGTCCTAAAGGGAAAATTACTTAACCAGAGCCAAAACTGCTGGGCTATTATCAGAGTCTGACTGACCTACGGGAAGGGAGATCCCCACTCCAGCCCAATCTAGCCACCTTGTCCTACCTAAGGAGGTGGAGGTGAGGGGAGACTGAGAGACTCTTATGAAGTTCACAGTCCAAAGGCGTAGGCTCATTAAAAGACCAAGACCTGAGCATAGCACCATAGAATGCTTCTCCTCTCACACCTTACTATATTACTAAAGGCCTTTTTACAGCAGTTCCCTTTATCTAGTACAACATGACCTGCTATCAAGACAAAATTACAGGGTATACCAAAAGGCAAAAAATACATTCTGAAGAGCAAGCATCAGACCCAGACATGGGAGGAATTTCAGAATTATCAGACTAGAAATTTAAAACATTAAAGAAATAATACCAGTTCTTTATAATTTCTACTGGAAATTAGAAGCAGAGAATATACTTCTCAACTCATTCTATGAGGCCAACATTACCCTAATACGAACACTATGCAGAAATTACTGGAAAATAAAACTACAGAATATACCTCTCATGAATACAGATGCAAAAATCCTCAAGAAAATATTGACAAATAAAATCTAATAATGTTTAAAAGAATTATACACCACGACTAAATGAAATTCATCCCATTCGTACAAGGCTGGTTTAATAGTCAAATAGTCAAATAGGTCAGTTAATGTAATCCATCACATCAATAGGCTAAAATCAAAGAATCATCTAATCATATTAATAGATGCACAAAAAGCATTTGACAAAGCCCAACATGCACTCAGGATAAAAAGTCTCAGTAAATTAAAAATAGATGGGAACTTTCTCAACTTGATAATGAATATCCACAAGAAACCTACAGCTAACATCATACTTAACACTTAGCCAACATCATACTTAACATTCATAGGCAACACAATATTGAAGGAGAAGAACAAAGATGGAAGATTGACATTATCCAACTTTAAGACTTAATGTAAAGTTACAGTAATCAAGATAGTGTGGTCTTGGAAAATAGATCAATGGTACAAAGTAGAGAGGCCACAAATGGCCTTCCATAAATATGGTTAATTGTTCTTTGTCAAAGGAGCAAAGGTATACAATGAAGTAAAATTAGTCTTTTCAGCAAATGGTGCTGGAAAAACTGGACATCTACCTGCAAAAAAAAAAAAAAAAAAAAAGCAGCAGCAGCAGAAGAAATAAACAAACCTCACAGTTTTCACAAAAATTAACCCCAAATGGATCATAGACCTAAGTATAAAATACAGAACTATAAAACTAGAAGGTAACATAGGAGAAAACCTTAGATAGCTTTAAGTATGGTGGTGACTTTTTTTTTTTTTTAAAGATTTTTTTTTTAATTTATTTGACAGAGAGAAACACAGCGGGAGAGGGAACACAAGCAGAGGGAGTGGTAGTGGGAGAAGCAGGCTTCCTGCCGAGCAAGGAGCCTGATGCGGGGCTCGATCCCAGGAGTCCGGGATCATGACCTGAGCCGAAGGCAGACGCTCAACGACTGAGCCACCCAGGCGCCCCTGGTGGTGACTTTTTAGAAAGGCATGGCCTATGAAAAAATAATTGATAAGCAGAACTTCATCACAATTAAATCTTCTGCTTTGTGAAAAATGTCAAGAGAACGAGATACCACAGAGTGGGAAAACATATTTGCTAAAGACACATCTGATAAAGGATTCTTATCTAAAATATACAAAGACCTCTTAAAACTCTGTAACAAGAAAATAACAATCCAATTAAAATATGGGCCAAAGATCTTAACAGACACATTACCAAAGAAGATATACAGATGGCAAATAAGCATCTGAAAAGATGCTACACATTATGTGTCACTGGGAAATGCAAATTAAAATAATAATGAGATATCACTACATACTATTATAATAGCCCAAATCTAGAACACTTACAGCATCAAACAGTAGTGAGGATGAGGAGCAACACCAGCTTCCATACATTGTTGTGGAAATGCAAAAACAATTTGTTGGTTTCTTACAAAACCAAACATATCTCACTATGTGATCCAGGAACAGTGCTTATTGGTATTTACCTAAAAGAATTAAAATTTATGTTCACACCAAAACCTTCACATGGATGTTTATAGCAGCTTTACTCATCATTGCTAAAACTGGGAAGCAACTAAGATGTCCTTTAATAGGTGAATGGATAAATAGACTGTGGTACATCCAGACAATGGAGTATTTTTCAGCACTAAAATATTGAGCCATCAAACCAAGAAGACATGGAGAAAACTTAAAGGCGTAACACTAAGTGAAATGATGTAATCTGAACAGGCTACATACTATGTAATTCCAACTACGTGACATTCTGGAAAAGGCAAAACTATAGGAAAAAAAAAAGTCAGTGGTTGCCAAGGATTAAAGTTGGGGAAGGATGAATAGGAGGCGCACGAGTATTTTTAGGGCAATGAAAATATTCTTTATGATGCCATAATGATGGATACATGTCATTATACATTTGTCCAAACCTCTAGAACCTACAAAACCAGGAGTATATTGTAACTTAAACTATGGACTTTGGGTGCTTGTGATGTGTCAGTGTAGGTCCATCAATTTTAACAAATGTGGAGGCTGAGGGTATATGAGAAATCTCTATAAGGTCCTTTCAATTTAACTGTGAACCTTAAACTTCCTAAAAAAAAAATAAAGTCTTAATAAAGAAAAATCTCTGTTAAGAGATTTAATTTACTTTCTCTGTGTCTAATCCTGATTCTTGCTTCCCCTTGTCTCTCATGTAATTTCAAAAAGTAGTTGATATAGTGGACACCCCTTTCTTGTTCTTGACTTAAAGAGAATTAAAAAAAATCTCCATTAAATTTCCCATTTGCTCTAGTTTTTTGTAAAGTCCCTTTACAGTGTTAAAGAAGTCCTATTCCCTTTTTTTGCTAGGAAATTTTTTACTTGTTTCTTTTAGAAAGGAAACATGTTTCTTGAGTTTATTAAAATTTTAATCTGACTCATTTATTCTGACTCAAAATGATCTTTACCCCTTAATTGCTAAAGGAAAAAAGTATATTAATGTATTTTCGGAATTCATATCTTTTTGCATCTTGGAGATTAAATAAAACTTGACCATTTAGTTTTTTCCATTGCTTGATTTTGATTGCTAATATTTTATTTTTGAAAACATAAGCTATGTTTGTAGATAAATTGGCCTTCTTGTTTTCTTAGTCAAATTCTGGCATTAAGGTCATTGTCATCTCATAAAATGAGTTGGGGGCCATTCCTTCTGTTTTTTGTACTCTTTAACATTTAGTTGCAGATTGGGATATGATTTGGCTGAAACACTCATTAGACCTTGTATTTTTGTTTATTTTGGTACTAGGTAGAATTTTAATATTTCTTAAAATCATTAATGGAGAAATTTCTCTGTAGCTTTCATATTTGTTTGTACCTTCTCTCCATTGTGTTGGCAATAATTCAAAAAGGGCAACTAAAATGAAGGCTTTTCCTCCTCTGATTTAATTTTCCAATCCTTTTCCTCCAGAATGTTGGATGAAATAATATTCCTTTTAAACTGAAACTAGTAAACCCTTAAAATTCTTGAATAATTCTGGGCAGTGGTAAAATGAAAAAGAGTTTTGGAACTTCTTGTTAATTTTGGCATTTAGGAGACTGGAGTTTTTATTACAGAAAATAATTTTACTTGTACCCAAGGTGAGTGAATGGGATCATGTATTACATCCATACCTACCCTTATTTCTATCTCATTATTCATTATCCCTTTCTTTCTCTCTTTAAGGCTCTTTTTCTCAAAGGGTACATTTATAGTATATGTAATAATAATTATTCTATCTTTTATAGCTGGTGGGGTGGTCAAAATAATGGCCACCTAAAGATACCCAGTACCTGTGAATATATAGTTTACATGGCAATGAAAAATTAAGTTTGAGGGATGCCTGGGTGGATCAGTCAGTTAGGCGTCTATCTTTGGCTCAGATCATGATCCCAGAGTCCTGGGATTGAGTCCTGCATTGGGCTCCTTGTTCAGCGGGGAGCCTGCTTCCCCTTCTGATTGCCACTCCCCTTGCTTGTGCTCTCTTTCTCTCTCCCTCTGACAAATAAATTAAAAAAATCTTAAAATAAAAAAAAAAAGAAATTAAAGTTGAAGATGGGATTGTGTTTGCTAATCAATTGACTTTGACATTGGGAGATTATCCTGGATTATTTTTAGGGGCCCAATATAATCACAAGGATCTTTACAAATGGAAGAGATATACAGAAGAGAAACAGATACATGGCAGTTTGAGAGAGAATTGGCCTAGCGTTATTGGCTCTGAAAACAGATGAATGGAGTCATAAGTTAAAGATGCTGGTGACCTTTAGAAGTTAATAAATGCAAGGAAAAGATCCAAAAGATTCCAATTCCTTCCTCCAGAAGGAATGCAGCCCTGCTGATATCTTGCAACCCTGTTGAAATCCATTTCAGAGTTCAGAACTCTAGAACTGTAAAATAATAAATCTGTATTGTTTTAAACCACTACATCTTGTTACAGCGGCCATAGGAAACTAATACACATGGGGATTCAAAGAAGTAGAGAAGACTACCAACATTTTAACTGAGAAAGCTTTGTGTCATTTGAAGTCCCTAAGCTGCTCTTTCCTCATATTTAAATTAACAACCTCCACTTCTCCTATACATTTGGAGGATATGAATATTTCATCAAAGGGAATGTTGGCATTGAAAGATCAGATAAATGATAGAATACCTGATGATTCCTAATTGACTGCTGATGAAAATTAAGAAAACTCCCTTGAAGGATGGACCTCAAAATGTGAAGAAGTTGCAAGGTAATTAGTTAAGGTAATTAGTTAAGAAGCACACTGTGTGTGAGGAACATAAAGGCAAATGATCACCGAGGAGAATTTTCATTTATCTATTATCTATCTATCTATCTATCTATCTATCTATCTATCTATCTATTTAAAGATTTTGTTTATTTATTTGACAGAGATAGGGATCACCAGTAGGCGGAGAGGCAGGCAGAGAGAGAGGAGGAAGCAGGCTCCCTGCTGAGCAGAGAGCCCGGTGCGGGGCTCGTTCCCAGGACCCTGAGATCATGACCTGAGCCGAAGGCAGAGGCTTTAACCCACTGAGCCACCCAGGCACCTCAAGGAGAATTGTTTTTTAAAGATTTTACTTATTTATTTGACAGAGAGAGAGAGAGAGAGAGAGACAGTGAAAGAGGAAACACAAGCCGGGGGAGTGGGAGAGGGAGAAGCAGGCTTTCTAATGAGCAGGGAGCCCGATATAGGGCTCCACCCCAGGTGACCTGGGCTGCAAGCAGAAGCTTAATGACTGAGCCACCCAGGTGCCCCAACAGAAGACTTTTTTTATTAGCATGAAACTTTAAAATTTTTATATCTAGTAAAAGGAAGAGAATAGATTTATTATTATTAATACCAAGGTCTTTCTCAGTCTAAATAAGATCCTGTCAAAATGCCTGAGTCAGATTAGTTGTGTTACTGCCTAAACAGAAGCTCCCTGATGTTGTAGGAAGATGGCAAAAGGTCAATGAACGACTTTCAAAATGCTATAAAACAGACTTTCCACTTGCTGGAAAATTTGCTACTGGGAAATGATACTGAAAAAAAAAATAGGTTATGGTAAAGTAGTTGGTGGCAATATGATGGTCAGTTGCCTATTTTGCCTAATGGGTTTGAAAAGGGAGCTGGATTTTTTTAAAAAAAAGATTTAGACCCGGTGTTTAGATTCCAGAGTAAAGAGGCCTCACCAGTAGGTGGATTTCTATATACATAATTCTAGTGAAGAAGTGGCTTTCAAAACTTTGACAGTTTACACTGAGACCTGATGTGGGTGTGTATACACACACGCACACTCACACATTCTTTACCTTTCTCAGGTGTGATGCACTCTAAGATTTTCTGCTTTTTTCTGTTCTATTTTGTTGCAATGTATTCCACTGAGATGCTGTTTCTGACGTATTCAATTTACTTCCTACGACACTGAGGCTGCATCCAGCAGTTTCAGAGTCACAGCACTGCAGAGCCTTCTTGTAGGGACATGAAAACTAGGAAGAGTTTCAATGCCCAGCAAAGGATGTGATGTATCTGGAGAGAATGCCCAAAGGACATGAGAAGGCCAGGGGGCACTGAGACTCTAACTTCTAGAGAAGCATCATTCCTTATGCTGACATTCACATGGCAGTGTGAAGTGTCAAGAATGTAAAGAAATCAGAACTACAATTGGAGGGATGTTAGAAAAGTGAAGTGCTCTACAGAAGAGATAGTATGAGACACAAAGGCAGAGAAGCCTTTATGTCTCATACCATATATCTATATCTATAGTATATAGATATATATAGATATAGATCTATAGATCTGTATCTGTATTGTGTATATATATATACATATATATATATCTGTATATATATATATATATATACAGATACACACACACACACACACCATCATATCGTGCTCTTCAAGAGAACTGACTCTGGAGTCAGACATTTATTTATTTTCTCTTATTTTTTAAATTTTGTACCTTTAATTTAAATTCAGTTAATTAACATATAATGTATTATTAGTTTCAGAGGTAGAGAGCAGTGATTCATCAGTCTTATATAACACCCAGTGTTTGTTACATCACGTGCCCTCCTTCATGTCTATCACCCAGTTACTCCATCTCCCACCCCCTCCCCTCCAGCAACCCTCAGTTTGTTTCCCATGATTAAGAGTCTTTTATGGTTTGTCTTCCTCTCTGATTTTTTTTGTTTTACTTTTTCCTCTCTTCCCCTATGATCCTCTGTTTTGTTTCTCAAATTCCACATATAAGTGAGATCATATGATAATTGTCTTTCTCTGATTATTTCACTTAGCATAATACCCTCTAGTTCCATCCATGTCATTGCAAATGGCAAGAATTCATTTTTGATGGCTGCATAGTATTCCACTGTATATATGTAACACATCTTTACCATTCATCTGTTGATGGACATCTGGGCTCTTTCTATAGTTTGGCTGTGTGGTCACTGCTGCTATAAACATTGAGGTGCATGTGCCCCTTCAGATCACTACATTTGTATCCTTGGGGTAAGTAGTGTAATTGCTGGGTCATAGGGTAGTTCTATTTTCAACTTTTTGAGGAACCTCCATACTGTTTTCCAAAGTTGCTGCACCAACCTGCATTCCTACCAACAGTATAACAGGGTTCCCCTTTCTCCGCATCCTCATCAACATCTGTCATTTCCTGACTTGTTAATTTTAGCCATTCTGGCCAGTGTGATTTTGATTTGTATTTCCCTGATTTTGAGTGTTGTTGAGCATGTTTTCAGGTGTCAGTTGGCCATTTGTAGATCTTCTTTGGAGAAATGTCTGTTTACAGACATTATATTTCAATGTCAGCTTTGCTACTTATAATTTTATAATTTTGCATGAGTATACAATCTTCCCATGCTTCTTCTTACAATCTATAAAATGGTATGTATGATTTATTGAGTACTTAGGTGCCACGTACTAAGAAAAAGTGCTTTCAGGTACTAACTCAACTGCTATGTATACCATATTAGTGAAGCAGGCACAGTTTTTATTCCTGTAGTACCTATATGCTAGAGTTGTTTTAAAGAGAGTGAAATCTCATGAAATAACTCATGAAATCTCATGAAATAATTCCTGGCACATAGTAAACACTCATTAAATCAAAATGGTGAGATATAAGGTTTTATAAAACCCAATAATAAGCAGCAGGCAAAGGAAACCCATCCAATCACTGTCATTACTCTCCTTACATATGGCTTGGCAATTTTGGTAGTGTGCTTATCTATAAGTGGGGATAAAATAAAGTTGAAATAAAGAGTAAGTGAGTTAATGGATATAAAATTCCTCTTGTTGGGAAATAATTCACCATAAGCCTTCTGCATGTCTTGTATTAACTTCTGTTCTGGACTATCTTTTCAAGGATGTTTAGAGAAGAAACAGCCTTGAGAGATGTCTCCCATCAGGGCAGGGCATTATCTTTTAAAGACAATATGTCTCTCTAGGACAAAGTTTAGGCAGGTTTGCTACAACAGTCTTTAAAAAGATAGGGGGCTTCTCAAACTTGGGGTTCCTCAACTGTGACTTAAACCCATTGTGTGGGCAGCATCCTCATGAGTCCACAGACATATAGTAAGGAAAACAGATGCAATCCTAAAGTTTATGTTGCTTGCTGTGCCATGAGTAATAAAGTCCCTGTCTGTGACCCTGAAGTCCAATCTCTTCTGCCATCATCTTTTTAAAAAAAGATTTATTTACTTATTTTTAGAGAGAGAGAGATAAGGGGGGACGGGCAGAGGGAGAGAGAGAATCTCAAGCAGACTCCCCACTGAGTGAGGAGTCCTATGTGGGGCTCCATCCACAATCCTGAGATCACAACCCAAGTGGAAATTGAGAGTCGTTCAATTGACTGAGCCACCCAGGAACCCCTCTGCTATTATCTTTTAACTGTGGTAAGCTAATTTGTTAGTCTGCAAGTAGGAAAACAATCTCAGATCATTTGTAGTTCTTGATACTTAGTGCCTGGCCACATACTGAGTACTCAATAAATCCTCCCTGTTCACACTGTGGTATTTATCAACATGGCAATGTGGCAGATAATCAATTTAATTAAACAACTATTTAATGCATATCTGCTACATGGTAGTCAAGATGCAAGATGCTAAGGTTAAACGCTGAATAAGACAGATTCTCTGATTTGACAGTCTGGAAAGGAAGACATCTGCAATTAGATAATTATAAAATGCCTAAATACTTTGGTGGAAATATGAATAGGGACCTAGAGCTGCATAGAGGAGGAAGCTTCTATTTCGGTCTAAAATGTGAGATGGAGAGGAGATAGCAAGGAAGTTGCTCAGGGTAGACCTTCAACTGAATTCCATGAAGAATGACAGAAAAACTGCAGAGGGTCTTTTATCTTGTAAAAAAAATTTTAATTATGTATCACCACTGCAACATTGATTCAATTCAACATGAAAAAAAAAACAATCCCCAGTAAATTGGACTATTCAAATGTAACGTGACCCCGATACTGGAATTTGACCATATAATAATGTATTAGAACCATCTCCAAAGTTTAGTCAAACCTTATATTCCTTGATTTCATTTTAACTGGATTATACAAAAAAATTTCATCTTCTGCTCTTAGAAAATTGTACACAATACAAGGAACCACCACCCAAGCTCCAGGCCTAAAGAAACAGAATCACAGGAAAACCATGCTCAGAGTAGTTGTTACTTCTGCAACAAAGAAAAGTAACATTCTCTTGAAAAAGTAACAGTTTTTAAGAACAGCTTTATAGATTCAGAAAGGCATAATAAAAATAAAATGTGGATGCTGACAAATTAGAATATTCTTTATCTATTAGAATGCATTTTATGCATTAGAATATTTTTCCTTTAGAAGCTTATATTTATCACATAAAATGTGAATCATTTTCTCTCTGTATTACATACACATACACATTTACACATATTTATATTAAGTATAGAATACAAAGGTTTGAGACTTAGAATAATAAGGTTTATATGAGTGACCCTTTGACTTGAAAATTCAACACTAGATGCTTCAAATGCAGGTGAGGAAAAAAAATCTGAAATGACAAGAAGCTAAATTAATTTGTAACAACTAAGCAGTAAATGTGAAGTTTACCAAGTGGAGATGACAGTTTTCTGAGAACATGGAAAACAGTCTTCTCCTAGAGGATTCCTCTCATTCCAAGGCTTATTTGAAAATCTCTTGGGTTATGTAAACTCATTACAACATGATAGATGGCACTGGTTTTCCTTTGGAGTCAGGAATATTAATGGTCATTCTGTCTATTTTCATCTTCATGGTACATTTCTTATGAAATCTATTTAGCATAATTTCTAGATCTATGTGTTTTCAATTCCAACCATTCTGGCACAGGAAATAGTCTTCAAACATAGCTGAAGAAAAACTGTGGACCCAAAGATTGTTTTTCTCGTGTTGACTGTGGATTTGTCTTTGTAATCTAGAATAATTTTTATTAAAAAGCCTCAGTGGTGGCAACATGTCCTTTAAGGCCAAATCTGTTTTTTTAAACAGTCTGTGTCATTTAGATACATGTCTGTTGAATAAGGTTCATGATTAAATTGCAAAATTAAAAAGATTGGATTATAATGAAGAAAAAAACACTTTTTTTTTTTTTTTTGGTCATTGATGTGGTTAATCTTAAGTCTTAATATTTAGGATAAGAATCAGCATTAAGGCAATTACTTTCCACATCCAAATATTGATTAAGTTCTACTAAGCATATGAATAATGAAAAGTAATATTCTGAGAAATTGTGACAACTTTCTTCAGGAAAAATGTTTTTAAAAGATTACATTTTGAGAAACTGCCATAATTTGATATGGTACAATTCATTCATCTTTCTCTTGTAGAAGAATTTTTTGACTGCTACACCTGATTATCACATTTGTATGTAGTGGGAATGACAAATACAACTTTTTTTTTTTTTTTTTTTGACAAATACAACTTTTAAGGGTCAGGGAATTCTGACCATTTGTCACCTGGGGTTAGCTGGCTCTGAACACTTTCCAGGCTGGTCTCTCCAGGGAGCCTGATCCTCTGCCCTCAGTCATTGTTGCGGCCCTATGAGGGCCATGCCTGGCTGCATTCCCCATGGCTTCTCCGCAACATAATGAGTTTAAAATCTTATAGTAATAAAGATTAATTGCAATGAATTCCTTGAATATTTGCCTGTGTGTTCTCTTATGAGTGAGGGGCCTTTCTAACCCAAAAACTCTGTGATTTTCTAAGAAGGCATGGTTCTGCTCTGTGGTCATTATTAACAAAACTTATTAACAGTGTTTGTAAGAATCATTCTGTTTGTATATGATTTACATATATAAATGAGTTGACAAAATGGTTATGGAGGCTAGGAGAGCAGGGGTAAATTCTACAGTTCTAACTCTGGCCTCGTCTTAGGTGTGACATTTCTGACAACTTCCTGGGATCAGGTTGAGTGGTACCAGAGGTGAAGTAGCTCTACGTATTTCATTTTGCTGAGCCAGGGCATGAATATATATCAATATGGAAAAAAAATACCATATAGACAAGGGAAAAATGGACCACGTCTAAATTCTCTCTTGATTGACTGAGATTTTATGCATTTCCATAAAACAAATAAACATATGCATTAAGCTGGAGAATAAAAATAATTTACTCAATTGCTTTTTTATTGCATCATAAATCTCTTCAATGAAAACTTACAATTTACTGCTTTTTAATACACTATACTGTATGGCTTTTATAAAGAGCTACTGATGGGTAAATCAAAATGACTGACTGGAGAATTGGAAAAGATTTCTTGCTACAGCATAATTTAAATTCAGGATCCTAAGCAGAATTTGCATTAAATCTGTCATTTCCAATATTTGCTCTGCCTTTATAATTACTGTTGATAAGTGTGAAAATGATCCTTCTATATACAATCTTGATGATTAACAAATTAACTGTAAGTACAACATAATAGGGCTGCTATGATGGTTGAGAACTCATTTTTGGAATCAGGTTCACATATGATTTTATATTCACTGTGTGAATAAAGCAATTAACTGGCCTTCATAAGCCTCAGTTTCTCATCCACATCCACAATATTATTACCCACTTCATAGCTTGTTTTGAGGACTAGATGAGATGTTAGTACAGTGCTTGGCATAGCATCTTATACCTAGTTTTCTATAAATAAGTATGATTATTATCTTTCCATGTTATTCTCTAACCAGCTAGTTACTGCTGATTTGTTATTTTTATACCATTATATGTTTTCTTTACATTATTTCTTTTGCTTCCTATATATTCTACTAAATAGGTCCTTCTTATTTTTCTGAAATTTAGAAAAAAAAATGTTTAGTTATATAAATGTAATTCAGTTATATATTTTAAACTATATTAAATATAGTGTAGTTACATATATTATATAGAAATATAGGGGCACCTGGGTGGCTCAGTGGGTTAAAGCCTCTGCCTCCAGCTCAGGTCATGATCTCAGGGTCCTGGGATCGAGCCCCACATCGGGCTCTTTGCTCAGTGGGGAGCCTGCTTCCCCTTCTCTCTCTGCCTGCCTCTTAACCTACTTGTGATCTCTCTCTCTCTGTCAAATAAATAAATAAAATCTTTAAAAAAAAAAAAAGAAATATATATGTTATTGTCTTTGTTCATGTGTCAATAATATACCATCAATATCAATTAAGTCTGGCTGACTTATAAATTTATTGAAATAATATTGGATTGGTAACAGAATGAAAAATGACTGTAGAGCTTCCTGGAAAAAAAGGAAGAGTGAAATGGGAATCATACAGTCAGGGTCACAGTTAAAATCATGACAGAACAAGGTGAGGAGGACTCTGATGACACCACCATTGAACATTTGTTTTCATAACTTTTATCTTTGTTGATATAGGATAATGTTGATATAGGACAGTGACATCACATTTGCCATTGTTGCCATATACCCATGGGAATTATATTTGGGTGGCACTCCTCTCTAAAGAAGTCTCTTCAAGTGATGTTTGAATCTCTAGCTTTTGTTTTCCGTGCTTCACGGTGTCTGACCTGTCGGGCCAGAAAAGGTTTCTAGTATTTCAGGTTCAATAGTGGGGTGTAGGCTCTACTTCCCATCAAGAGTTAAAGGTGAAGAATTTTCTAAATATAGCAAAAGGAATCCACATGCCGGGCAGCCAAAAATACTAGAAACAGTACATTTCAAAATGAACTTTAAAAAAATTGAACAAAACTGACAACTACTATGGATGGAAGAATATTTCAACTTGAGCAATGCATCCCTACAACTGATTTCCCTAGGAGAAATTATTCAGAATCGGAATCCATTTACCAGACTAATTACAAGGAAATACAGTTGATCCTTCAACAATGGTTTAGGGGCGCTGACCCCTTTCCAACAGTAAAAAATTCCTACATAACTCGAGTCCCCCCAAACTTAAATACTAATAGCCGGCTGTTGACTGGAAGCCTTACCAGTTACATAATCAGTAGATTAACACATATTCTGTATGTCATATTCTGTATCATGTATTGTATTATTACAATGAAATAAATTAGAGAGAAGAAAATATTAAGAAAATCATAAGGAAGAGAAAATACATTTACAGTATTGTACTGTATTTATCTAAAAAAACCATGTATAAGTGGACTGCACAGTTCAAACCTGTGTTATTCAAGGGTCAAATGTATTATGAATTAGGTATGATAATATCATGAATACTGTAGCTATTAATTTGAAATCTTATTGAAATGATTAAAACTATCACTTCTGTGAAGAAGTTTTCATAAAAGAGGTTGTGCTGGATGAAATGTTCATACATGTAAAAATAACAGCAAATTCTCTATCCTGTTATTTTGCATGTTGCTTAGAGTTGGATGATGTCTATAAGAAGAACAATACCATCATTTAGCTTTTGTACAGTCCTTTATCTTTGTGAAGATTTCTGCACTCATACTTTCTTTTGATCCACTGAACTGCATTTATATTTTTTATTTTTATTTTTTTTAAAGATTTTATTTTAAAGTAATCCCTACACCCAACGCGGGACTCAAATTTACAATCCCTGAGATCAAGAGTCACGTGCTCTACCTACTGAGCCAGCTAGGAACCCCTTGAGTTGCATTTTATGGCATAGGGAACAGTTGTAAGCATTTCCATTTCATAGATGGAGAAAGCCCACAAATTGTTCTTTTTGCCTTATTAAAGTAAATTAGTTTTCCTTTTGCTACATTTACCTTTGGATGAGCTCAGCCAGGAGTTTAATTAATCTGAAAATTTTTTTTAATATCACTCAATCCAGGGTCCTTAGAGAGAGCTGTAGGCCACGAAGTTAATTTGTATTTGCTGACATCTCAGTTAAGATGATGTATGGATGGAAAGAAAAATGAAGCTATTTTCTAAAATGAGTTTGGGTTTCATACATTTAAGCTAACTCTGACATTTAGCATTACCTTGGATTGTTAGCTGTGTGTAAGGATATTTTTTTAATTGGTAGGGTTGGATTGGCTAGAGGGTACAGTCTTCCAGGTCTAGTAGGCTCCTGAGTGAACCTCAGGGGAGATTAATGCAAATTTGATTACCATTCACTTGGTTACATTTCCTGCAGTTACTTTAACACTTGAGCATGGCTTATTTTTTTGCTAATAGACATTTTAGAAAGCTTTGCTTCCCTATGAGTTTATCTAATACACCATTCAATATCTGCAAAATTCAAACAAATCTAAATAGTTTTGAAATAGAAAAGCTAGTGCATAGAAGTAGTAAATTCTTAAAGTGAAGAGTTGTTCTGAAGGTCAAATGACTGAATTGTCTATTGTTTCCTTTTCTCTACACCTCTCAAGATTAAACCTGGATTAGAGAATAAGGAAGAGAGTTTATTCTTCAAACTCAATTAACATTTACATTGGTTTAGAATGTCTTTGTTGCACTACACCCACTTCAACTGTCAATCTATGTAATAGTACAGTTGGATAAATGTGGACAATCCTATCGGTGAGTGTGTGTGTGTGTGTGTGTGTGTGTGTGTGTAGTTCTCAACAAGCCCTCTTGTCTATTCTGTACCCATCACTTATGTAATCCCCAAAGGATGAGTTGTCACAGATTTGTTCTATCTTGTTGTTTTGTGCTGCTTTCTCTGAAGAACTGGATTCTCTTTTCAGTTACAGAATAAACTATGATGTTTCAATATTGACCAGATAGAACAGTTATAACTTTTATTGTGAGATCCAGAAAGGTTCTCTTCTTAGAAGATAAACACATTAAATTACTTTGGCTATACCTTCAGAGTCATCTTTTTTCATTTAAAAGGAAATTTTCCTATGACATTTTAGATTTTAATGTGGCTTTTAATAACTTTTGAAATTGTTGTTTAAATTAATTTAAGTTAAATTAATTAAGTTAAATATATTCCAATACACACACATAAAAACTTAATTGTTGGGGATCATGGTGATGAAGTTTCTGTTTGAAGGATTCTTATCAAATATTTAAGCAGATATTCTTATAATACAAAAAGGTGAAAAGGATTGTTGTCAAATAAGAACATGTCTTAACTATTCATCACAAAGCAGATAAGAAGCTGGAGCTCAACAAGAATATAATGGGATTTTTTTGGTATTGATTAGATGACACAAATAGACTAAAAATTGGGTAGAGAATGATGAATATTAAAGTCATCTAATAGCCATTTTAATTTCTGAGTTTGGCATTGAACCTGGCTATCCAGCTGTTCAAAGTGGATGAGATAAAAAATAAGAACAACAACAAACAACTATTAGTCTCATCTGCATAGGCTAAACTGGAAAAATCTGTGAGAAAAAAAAACAACACACTGGGCTTACTTGCCTTGTCTAATTAAGAGATTACAGAAAAACTATGAGTTCCCTGAAAGAGCAATTGCTGATCTTACATTTCTCTTTACTGCATTCTTTCCCCTCTAGTTTTTCTTATTCCTACTTATTCATTACTCATTCACTGCCCTTTTTTTTCATTTAGTGATTCCTCATTTACATATAACACCCAGTGCTCATCATACCAAGTGCCCTCCTTACTACTCTTCAACCATGTAGCCCACCCCCCACCCACCTCCCTCCATCAACTCTCAGTTTGTTCTCTATCAACAGGAGTCTCTTATGGTTTGCTTCCTCCTCTTTCTCTCTCTCTTTTTTCCCCCTTCCCCTATGATCCTTTGTTTTGTTTTAAATTCCACCATAAGTGAAATCATATGGTATTTATCTTTTTCTGACTGACTTATTTCACTCAGCATAGTATTAACTTCATCCACATTGTTGCAAATGGTAAGATTTCATTCTTTTTGATGGCTGAGTAATATTTCATCATAAACATGTAATATATATATATACATATATATATACACACACACACACACACACATACATATTTTATCCATTCATCAGTTGATGGACATTTGGGCTCTTTCCATAGTTTAGCTATTGTTGATAAGGCCGCTATAAACATTGAGGTGCAGGTGCACCTTCAAATCAGTATTTTTGTATTTTGTATTCTTTGGGTAAATACCTAGCAATGCAATTGCTGGGTCATAAGATAATTCTATTTTTAACTTTTTGAGGAAACTCCATACTGTTTTGCACAATGGCTGCAACAGCTTGCATTTCCACCAACAGTATAGAAAAGTTCCTCTTTGTCCACATCCTTGACAGTACCTGTTGTTTCTTGTGCTGTTAATTTTAGCCATTTGGATAGGTAAGATGTGTATCTCATTGTAGGTTTGATTTATATTTCTTTGAGGATGAGTGATTTTGAATGTCTTTTCATGTCATTCACTGCCTTTTTGATGACAAATTTCTCATTAGCTGTTTTACTAGAAGAGAAATTTAAAAATAGTTTGTTGTATATCATATTCTCTAATGAATAAACCCCAATGGCTCAGTTTACTAAATAAGGTGGGGAGTGAACTCAAGGCAGAATATCAGTTTAATAATAATTAATAATAATTCTTAATCCCAGTTAAACATATCTGTTTAATATTAATTATTAATTAATAATAAAATTTTATATTAATTTTTAATTTAATTTAATTAATTTAAGTTTAAATTAATTTAATTTAACTTTAATTAATTTAAATAAATTAAATTAAATTAATTAATTAATTTAAGATTAATAATAAAAATATATCTAATAATAATTAATAATAATTCTTAATCCCCAGTTAAACATATCTACTTTAAAAAAAATTCCTTTTTTCAACTTTTCCATCTATTGTTTACTGTTTTCAAAATCAGAAGTCAAAAGTTTCCATTGAGTACCTATACCTGATCCCAAGTGCTGGCTTAGAGAGAACAAAACAGACATGTTCCTGCCACTTTAGTGAACAAGCAATTGCTTCAAGTAAGTAAACAAATAAAAAAAATAGATGATTATAACTGTATTATTTAAAACCAGATTCTCAGCTGACCACAACAGTATATAGGAGGGAAACTCTGCCAAGCCTGAGAGTTTAGGAAGTGTTTCCCTTAGGAAGTAATGCTAAGCCATGAAAAAAAGCAGCACTTCCGTAGGCAAGGAAGAATGCTGTAGGCAGAAGGAGGTACAGGCAAAGGCTTTGAGAAGACAAACAGAGAAACAGAGAAGACAAACACACAATAGGTGTGACAAAATGAGGGAAGCCCAGGAGAGCAGGCAAGGAGAGAATGGGAGAAAGCGTCCTGTTAAAAGTTGGGGCGCCTGGGTGGCTCAG
>CM053605.1:38758829-38770266 GCA_028646535.1 Procyon lotor
GCTTCTCCCGCTGCCATTCCCTCTGCTTGTGTTCCCTCTCTCGCTGTGTTTCTCGCTGTCAAATAAATAAAATCTTTAAAAAAAATAAAAAAAGACTGAGAAGCACAAATCATTGTATTATGCAGGACCTTGTAGTTTCTGCTTGGGATGCTGAAACAGTTCAAGTGAGAGAGGATAAACCATGGTGAAAGTAGAGATATAGATTGCTGACACTTTTGTACAGCACACTCAACAGGAAGGGACCAGATGCAGATGAAAGTAAGGATGTGAGAAACTGGGAGGGGTCCAACATGACCCAAGGTTAGTGGATGATGGTGTGAGTATCACAGAGTGGAAACAAGAGAAAAGTTAAGTTTGCAGATGAAGATAAAAAGTTAAGTCTGGGATTTATTAATTTGTGATGTCTATGAGACATGCCAATTAGGTTATTCTACTTTTTCTCTTTTTTTTTTTTTAAAGAATTTATTTATTTATTGACAGAGAGAAAGAGATCACGAGCAGGCAGAGAGAGAGAGAGAGGAGGAAGCAGGCTCCCTGCCAAGCAGAGAACCCGATGCGGGGCTCGATCCCAGGACCCTGAGATCATGACCTGAGATGAAGGCAGAGGCTTTAACCCACTGAGCCACTCAGGCGCCCCTACTTTTTCTCTTAATACTCTTTCTTAACTTTTTCCCTTTTCTCGACATTAATTTTTTTGTTTTATATCATCACTGCTTAAATCTTAGTGGTTTTTTTTAAAGTAACATTTTCATATACTTGTGAACCTTTGTATTTCTCTCCCACTCTTTCCTTTTGTCAGCTTTCTGCAGTTGTAAGTGATCATTTCTTTACGGAAACCCACCTTCCCTCATTTGGTTTGGTTTATAGGATTTTTGTTTGTTTTTTTAGTCTTAGGTATTATATCTTCCAAAACATCACACTTTAAATTTATGTTTAATGTATTAAATCGGAAATGGCAAATAGGTTGTATCAGAAGGGGGCATCTCTGATTAATAATGCCTGCTATGAACCAAAAGTTGAGAAATGTGGAACACAGGCCCTCCATCTCATTATTTTCTTTCCAGACTTTGTTTCATATAAGCAAACATATGAACACATATAATAACTAAACTGAGGGATTGATCCTCTAGAATGTAATTCTGGCTTCATTTCTATTCAGAGACACTGGGGTGACTTGAGCAGACAGAAGTTCTGTACAGTTTTTAAAGTTTAAGAAGCAGAAATCAGGAGTTTTCAAGTGGAGAATTCTACTGCTCACTTTATTCTTAAGTCACAGTGGTTGTCTCTGATAAGAGGTTGATGGGCAGTATCAAGACCTGCTAGCTCTTAAAAAAAAAAAACAATTTAGATATCTGAGTTTAATACATTTTATTAACTTTCCCATGAGACTGATCTCTGACTATTCTTCCAGGAAAGCAATGTCCTTGTAGAAAAGCTGGACTGATTACTAAAGATAGGTGACATTTTATTTTCTCCTCAACAATAAATGAATGGCGGAAATGCACAGGGCAGAGAAATGTAGGTGCTACAGGTTTGGTCTTCAAACTTGAATCAAAATGTCAAGTACTCAAAGTGTAAATACCTCCAAATGTAAATGAGTCTTTTAGGCCCAATACAGTCAAGTATTTAGTGATGTGGAAAAAAAAAAAAGCTGGTTTTAAATGAAGGCTAGTGAGGGGTAGACAACAATGTGGTCCAATGGAGAATTCCCTTTGGTCAGGAGAGATAAATCAACTCCAGTTGGATTTTGATGTAGATAGAGTTAATCTTAGGAGTCCTGAGAAAGGACTGGCTCTATCTCTGGGCAGTCTTAATATTTACTTTTATGTAGGGATAAGAAAGTTCTGCATTTGAAGTAGATTCACAGTGATTTTCTTAATTTTCATAATTAAATATCAACTATGATAACAACATGCCTGGTATTTAGAATATACAGACTTTTTTTCCCAATCAATAACAGTGACTAGCTCAACTTTAGGCCTAATTCTCATATTAGTTAATAATCAGCTACTCTTAGTAACCTGGTTGAGATAATTAAACATTATTCAAGAAACAATCTAAGACAGTGGTTTTCAAATTGCACCCAATAGGGCACCAGGGCTTCTCCAGAGAGTTTTCAAGCTAACCTTAAGAGGCTTCCTAGGTGGATACCACTACTAATCTCTATCCTCTACAAAAAAAAAGAAGTCTCCTTTGATATCTTTCAAGTAGTTAGCCTCTGTACAAACAATTTATTTGGAGAACATATTCTGTACCCCTTCCAAACTGAGGTTTGT
This sequence comes from Procyon lotor, assembly GCA_028646535.1. Taxonomy (NCBI): domain Eukaryota; kingdom Metazoa; phylum Chordata; class Mammalia; order Carnivora; family Procyonidae; genus Procyon; species Procyon lotor. The sequence continues at coordinate 38,761,106 of CM053605.1, forward strand.
TAATCACTGTTCTAAGAATCATAGTTATCATCTTTTTCCACAGATTCTTTAAACTCTATTCCTGAATCATACTGAATGAATACCTAACATAGGAACATTCCTTTAGCATAGATAGAGGATAGATAGCTAGAGAGCTATATAGCTAGATAGCTAGATATGCCTCCCTAAATGCTGTTTTAGGCTTCAGGCATGAGTCTTAACTATTGCTGATCAAAGTAATTCGGCTGCCCTGCTACAGTTATTGACTTAGGAACAGGTATATGATTCTTTTCAAAGGAATGAATGAAAAGAGGGCTTAATAAAAGTTTCTAAAAAGGAAGTTTATAGCTCTCCTGGAGGGTGATGAGAATCTAATTTTGGATGTTAACGAGAAAGCATCTCATCATGATTCCAACTGGCAGATGTCCTTGGAATATAAGGACTAGATTTAGAATGGAGCTAGCATGAAGGATGATTGAATAAAAAGGTGTAAAGAATTCATGACTTGGCTACAGTGTTTACCTTTGGATTGAATACTCCTACTAAAATTTGATCTCCTTCTGACTTCCATTTATGTAAACATTATATGTCCTACTGTTTAATAGACTTTCTTTTTATCTGCCACTTGCAGCTCAAATCATCCTAACATATATATTCCGGAGAAGGGAGGTAGCTTGTGCAAAAACAGTGGTGAGAATAAACTTGGCATTTTCAGAGAACAGTGAGGATGTTACCAGGAAGTTATAAAAGAATAAAGATGAACTCAAGTGGTTCTGGGTACTAATGAGAAAGAAGATAGGGCTGCAAATGTAGATGGTTTAAGGGAATGAAAACTCAGTTCAATGGAAATGAGGTCTTAAAGAGTCACCATTATAGAATAATGCTGGAATTTTGGGTTCCAGAAATTTCGTTTCTCAGGTGAAAAGTTTCCAGTGACCTTACAGGCCTGATAAGGATGTAGGTTAATGGTAGCACTGGGGAATGAAGTAGTGATTCATATTGCCAAATGGCTTATGGAATGTGGAATGTAAGAAGAGCTTCTCCAGAAAGGTTCCAGTGTAAGGATCATTCCAAGGGAAGATGTATGTTTTAGTTGAGGCCAAAGAGTGGAGACAAAGAGAGGATTTTGTGAAAAGGTTGAGTTCAGAAGAGAGCTTAGTAAACATGGAATGTGGTTTCCAGAGAGAATAGAGAATGTTTTTAGAAAAGATGGGATTCGGATAAGTCAGAGAAAAGAAGGGGGAAAACTCTCAAACAAAGAAATATTATCAGTGGGTACACAAACAGGATTAAAGAGATGTGAGGTATGGAAAAAACAGCTGACTTTGAAATATGATGTGACACTGCCATTTTAGTGTGAGCTTTTGTTGGTCTCGGGCATGAGGAGACTAGCAAATGGTTTTCAAAGAGAAATTAATGAAGAGATTGTTATGAAAAATCCAAAGAAATCCTTTGTCAATTGTGCAGTAAACTGAATTAGTTTCTAGAACCTCCTCTTAGTGTAGATACAGCAGGAGTCTCAAAAGATGGGCAAACTCAGGATAATTAAGCTCCTAAGGGAACGATAATCTTGTTGTACAGGAGAATAGACTTCTTAGTTCTCAAGAAGCATCAGCCACCCCACAGGATTGGAGCCTTTTCTGTGTGGAACATACAATATTTTTTTTAGGGGCAGATTATGTTCCTTCAAAATAGATAAGATAACCAAGGAGGTACAATAAGGTTTTCAAACAACTATCAATCCTTGAACAAAAGTTTATTTTCCTTTCTTGGTTATTTTACCTATATGTAGAGTGGAGAGAATCTCTTGCACATGAAAATGTTTTCCTTTAAAGAAGTTTGTAAGTAAATAATCTTCCCTTTGTAAAAAGATATGTTTTAAAACCGCTTAAAGAACTTGCTTATTTCTTTACTACATTCATGAAACTGAAAGGTTATAGGAACAAAAAAAGACTCATAATTTAAAATTAGTTTATTGAGTGAAAAAATATATTATGAACTCATAACTAAGAAAACTATAAACTACTATAATCAAAAGATGCATATAAGAAGGATTGAGTAAGGATTTTGAATATAGATACAAGAGTTGAGGATTTTAAATATCTGACATATATTTTACAGAGTAGTTTTGTAAATAAAAGAAGTGACATAATGAAGAAAAGAGCTTTATGTAATGAAGGTATTTCTGGAAAGTTTTCTGTTCCCCTCTATATTTTCCAGTAGTTTTTAATTATGATTATGTTGTTCTCATTGCCTCATTTTTTCTTTCTCTTTTAATCCATCAAACATATATTAATTCCTCAAAGCTTAAGATTTTTCCAAATTAAGTGCATCAATGTAACTTTTTTTTTTTAAAGATTTTATTTATTTATTTGATACAGAGAGAGATCACAAGTAGGCAGAGAGGCAGGCAGAGAGAGAGGGGGAAGCAGGCTCCTTGCTGAGCAGAGAGCCCAATGCGGGCCTCGATCCCAGGACCCTGAGATCATAAGCTGAGCCGAAGGCAGAGGCTTTAACCCACTGAGCCCCCCAGGCGCCCCATCAATGTAACTTTTTTAACTCTAAATGTGTTACGTGGGAAAGTTCTACCTTAGCTATGCTATACCTATTTCTTTAGCTTTTTTGGGAAATAATAGTGACTTGCTATTGATTTATATGATATATACAAACAAACAAAACCTCCTAACACCCAAGTTGTATGTGTACTCATTAAATGATTTTGAATTTGCTATTGATTTCTTATTGGTCAGTGCTATTTACAATTATACATACAACAGCTCAAGTAAAGTCAGGGTATATTCCTTTAGAAGCCCCAAAAGGAATGATCCAGAATATTCATTGTTGATACTCTCCTTTGTATCCAACTGCTGTTTTTGGTTAAACTTGACAACAGTCTAGGATACTATTTTTGCTAGTAGAGGTGAATGCCTCTGATTCCAGATGATTCTCTGACCAAATTAGTTTGAGTAAAGTTAATTTAGCTGGGTTTATAAGATTTGGGTTCTCTGATGAGTACTTATTTTAGTGCCTATACACACTTCTTTTGCTGGGGTTAACAAGCACCTGATAGAATAATGGTCTAAGGGTTATTCTATAAATATTTGTTCACATTTCTAAACAACAGATCTTTGGGATCTGAAGCTTCTATTCCTATGGAATTTGATAAAAATTAATTATTATGACATGTTCAATAAATTAAGAGTGTTTAGCTTAAAAATTTTATAGAAAATTCTTTTAGATGAATATTATTTAAAGCAAGAGTATTAAATATTATTGCTTAAATTAGTAATAATATAGAGAACTAGGGCCATTTGGAGTTATTTGTGGAGTAAAATCTCAGTGAGAGTGTTTAGGGAAATTAAATAATTCAAATAAAGTTTGGAGTATGTTTTGGCTCATGGTATATTTTTTCTATGAATAAGGAAGAGTGACACCTTTTGGGCAGAGATGCATAGTAGATAGTGACAACTGGAAGACCATTAATGATGAGCAGTGGATTGTTATAAATGTAGCAAGTCTATAAAAAATTATAGGAAGAGATAATAATGTATCTATGTTTTTAGTCTTTTCTGGATAAGCCTCTGTTTCTGTCTTAGGCTTTAATTTTTTTCCCTCATTTTTTGGCATGAATCACTTGCCAATCTTCCCTTTACTCTATATTTTTGGGTTCTTCCAACTCTGTCTCCTTATATTTTATTCCAAATTTATTGGTTCCCTCCTTCTTGCAGACATTCCTCCAAGCCCTGAAACTCTAGAGATACAAGGCTTTATGGCGTTCTTGTCCTACATTCACTGTAATGTTCAGCTTAGTCAACCAAGCAAACGTTTACCAGTATCTCCTATGTGTAAGTCACTATCCTGAGAAACAAATATGGAGCACCATCTTTGACCTTAAGAAACTTATATTCAGGGGGCACCTGGGTGGCTCAGTGGGTTAAAGCCTCTGCATTCGGCTCAGCTTATGATCTCAGGGTCCTGGGATCGAGCCCCACATCGGGCTCTCTGCTCGGCAGGGAGCCTGCTTCCCCCTCTCTCTCTGCCTGCCTCTCTACCTACTTGTGATTTCTCTCTTTCTGTATCAGATAAATAAATAAAATCTTTAAAAAGAAAAAGAAACTCATATTTAGGTTGCAGAGACCAACGTTTAAAATAGATAAAGCATGGTGTAATAACTGGTAAGATGGATGTTTATTTAATTTATGGGAGTTCTGAGAAAAGATCTAACTTTATACCATTGAGATCAAGGTAGAAAGAAACTACATTTGACACCTATGTTTCATTTCCTACTATGTATACATATCCAACAAAGACCTAATGCTTTGTTGTCTTTTTGCTGATGTAATTTCTCCATAGCAGTTCAGTTAATCTCAAGTCTTCTCTATCTCTTTACAGTAGGAAGAGTGAAATGAAAAAGAGTGGAAACGCTTTTTGTTGAGCAGTGAAGGAAAATGGAGAAATAGGTATCTGGGGGAGAAGCATAGTGTATTAATTAATTCATTCAATACATACATATTGAGCACATACTATATCAGGCACTGTTCTAGGTTCTGGGCATACAGCATTATATACAATGAGCAAAAATCTTCCTTCAAAGAAGTTATATTTCTAGTGGATACGATAATTAACAAATAAATATGTAAAACAGCATCAAATAAGATAAGGGCTATGGAGAAAAACCAAGCACAGAAGAGAGATAAGGAGTCGTAGAGTTGGGGTGGACCTATTTTTTATAGTGTGATTAAGAAAGTCCTCATAGATAAGTTGACATTTGTGCAAAAACTTGAAGGTAGTTAAGGATGTGAGCCATGCAAGTATCTGGAGGAATAATGTTACCCACTTAGAGGAGATTAAGTGCAAAACCATGAGGTATCATCATGCCTGGTGTGTTCAAGGGACTGCAAGGTTTTGTTGCAGGGGCAAAGAAGAGGATTTTTTTTAAATGAAGTTACAGAGAAACAGAGAATCAGATGCCATGGGGGTAATGACTGCATGGGCTGTTCAAAACAGGGGAAAGAAGTTAACTATGACCAGTATGAGGTCATTTATTATCTCTTGGTCCACATAATGAGGATCCAGAATCCAGTTTAAGTTGTAGGTCAGGGATTTGCCCTTCACAAAAACAGTAATTCAGTCTAGAGCAAAATTAACCCAATTTTCCCATTTTTAGAGAGTAAGATGAAACGGAAAGAGCTTAGAGTCAGGAAGTCTGTTCTATTTCTATTTCTATTCTGCCTCCAACTAGCTGGGTAAGCTGGAGCTGATAAATTAAATCTCTGAGTTTCTCTTTTGTTTTTCCTTTAAAATGAAGGGATCTTTTCTAGACGATATCTACGCTTTAAAAATTCAATTCAATGATAAACAGCAAGAGAACCCAACTTGATGCTACAAACAGAGCTTTATTGTTTTCAGAGGGCCCAGAATATCAGGTTTGTGTTTACATTTATTCTTTAAAAAAAAAATCGCAGTAATTTTCATAAAGTAACAGTTTTCTTTATTCATTTCCTGGTTGCTGAGAGAGGGGCCTTCCCTCTAGCTAATCTTCCAGCCTGTGCTCTGAACACCACAGGGCTGAAAACAGAGAATGGCAAGTGCAAGGCCTTTATCTGGGAACTCTGCACTTAAACGCTCATCCACTGCCCACTATCATCTGTAGCATTGGCATGAATTGGTGTCATAGTGGGAAACTTGCCGTGGAGGACTTGTGGTCTCTGCCTCGTTTTCCAGAATGAGTCCAAGCAGAACCTGTTACTACTTTTGGCTGGGCCAAAGGCGTCTGTGATTACTAGAACATGTGGAAATGCATTGCATTTTCTGTGAAGTCATAATTTTATAACATCATTACATAGCACTCTTCAGTACAAAAATGGAGGTCTCCGAGTTCCTAACAAAGTAAAATCTCTTAATTGCTTATTTTTTAGTTTAGATTATTAATTTTCACTATAATATTTTTTATTTTATTTAATTCATTTTTTTAAGTGGGTTCCAATGCAGAGCTTGAACTCATGACCCTGAGATCAAGACCTGAGCTGAGATTAAGAGTCAGATCCTTAACCAACTGCGCCACCCAGGTGCCCCGTTATAGTATTTTTTTAGAAGATTTTTTTTAAAAGCAAAGCAACATATCTCAAGACTTATGAAAAAAATAAATGCTTGCTAGAAAACCATAGTGAGAAACCTTATGAATAGAAAATTAATTGCTCCAGTAACAGAAGAATCAGCAAATAAAAGTGGCTTTTTAAGAAGAGAAAAATTATCAGCTTTGGAAAAAAAAATCACCCAACCCAGAGAAATGGAGACAGCAAAGTTAGGAAAATAACCGAACAAATGGAAATGTATTTCCACAGTTTGAAGGGTGCCAACTGAATATATTAATGGAAAATTTAATTTAAGGAAGCAACTTAAGTTCTTGATGCAAACGGAAAACAATTAAGGAAAATAACCTGAAGAGTTCACTAAAAAGTTAAAGACATAGCACGTAATTTCTGAGCGCAAATTTTACTCTTCTAATAGAAAAATTCTTAAGTAGTTATTTGATTTCTACCATCTTATTTTGCTTCTCTTTTCTCTTTTTTTTAAGATTTTATTTTTTTATTTGACAGAGAGAGAGAGAGAGAGAGAACAAGCAGGGGGAGCAACAGGCAGAGGGAGAGGTCTCCAGATGGAGACTTCCCACTAAGGAGGGAGCACTACCCAGAACCCCATCCCAGGACCCTGCGATCATGACCTGAGCCGAAGGCAGATGCTTTACCAACTGAACCACCCAGGCCACCCCTTATTTTTCTTCTTTTTTTTTTTTAAGATTTTATTTATTTGACAGAGAGAAACACAGCGAGAGAGGGAACACAAGCAGAGGGAGTGGTAGCGGGAAAAGCAGGCTTCCTGCCAAGCAGAGAGCCCGATGCGGGGCTCGATCCCAGGACCCTGGGATCATGACCTGAGCCAAAGGCAGACGCTTAACGACTAAGCCACCCAGGCGCCCCTTTATTTTCAATTATAATTCATACCTAATTCATCACTGAAGAAACCAAGCCCTCAGATAAAACATTACAGTACATAGATGACACGTAAGATGGAAGGTACTGCTCTAATGTTAGCTAAGTATCTTTCCTGACCTATGAAGACAGCATTATTTTTAAGGCCTTATTGATACCGTTGTGGTCATGAGTTTGACTGCCAGAGTCTCAACCAGTGAGTCACATCGCTAAACGACACTAACATTCTCTTAAATGTTAGTGTAGCTTAACTAGTGTAGTACACTTAACTACCCTTAACTAGTGTAGTTAAGCTACACTAAATGCTAGTGTAGCTTAAATGGAAACAGAATATCAATGACTTATTGCAATTTACCCTTTTGATTCTGCAAAGAATCCCAGAGTGCCTGTTTTGCTGACCCTGAGGCTGAAGGGTGGCACAGAGGGAACACAGTGACCAAAACTTCAGCACCTCATTCAAAGTCAGCAGTTGGTGGTTTGTTTTTTCCACAGGATCAAACTGGAAAGAGTCTCTTCTTCCCTTTTCAAAATGCCCACATCACTCACTGGCCAGAAGCCTTCTTCACACCACACTTTTTCTTGAAACTTAAAAAAAATCTGGACATTGGCTTTTGCTAATGAGAAATGAGAGATTGGAAAGGCAAGGGAGGAAGTAGAAGAAAATGTGACGTATGAATGAACAGCGTAGTAACCGATTAAAGGCAGAGAATGCAGGGAGGAGAGCAATCAAATGATAATGTCAGATCCAGAGGATTCTGAGAGAAGGGTGACCGCGAAGTGGGAAGTGGGGAGAAAGCTGGCTTTTGGGAAATAAGAAAGTATTGAAGGAGTAACGCTCTGACTCAAGGATGAACACAGCAGGGCTGAGTTAAACTGCGTGGTGTTTCTTTTTCAGCAGAAAGAGTTATTCGAATGAACTTCCAGTAGATTCCTCTTACACCTTTAGTTAATTATTAGATTGCTTCATGTAGTGAGACTTAACTGCATCAGTTCTCATAGTTATCATTAAGGTGATGATATCATTGCTTTTTTTTATCATTGCTGCCAAACTGGGTGAAGCGTGAAGATTCTCCTGGTCTGATTTGGGGAAACAGGACCTGAGACTTAAAGGTGAAGGCTCAATAAGAAGAAAAGGTACTAAAAAGGAAAAAGCAGAGTGGAGCAAATTAGAAATCTTATCCTCAGCCTGAATGCGACATTTGCGGCTCGTTTTTTTTTTACTCTGTACTATCCTTTGAAGGGTTGTCAAATATTTTCTCCTCCATGTGTTAGAATTTATTTTCTATTTTTGTTTCCCTTGTTAATCTGTTAAGAGGTTATTTCATCTGACATTGATCCAATTACAATGATTTCTGAAGCTGGACCGATACCACTGGAGCTATTACCAGAGGTATTGGCTCCTTAGGCTTTCAAGGCAAAGCAGCTTCCTCATCCACTCCCTGCAAAGCCCATTCCCTACCACCTGCGTTATCATCACCCAGAGACAAAAATCGACAGCTTGTGGATAGACCGCTGCAGAGACTTTGTGAAGTCAAATGCCATGGAAAGGGCCGATGCTGCCTTTCTGGAAGGTGTGGTTTCTGACCTTAACTGTTCTGACTAGACTGCTGTAAGTGTGACCAGAGGGCTCTGAATACGACTTGAAACTAAAAAGGCCCCCTGGTGAGCATAGCAAAGCCAAAGTAGGAAAATCCCTTTTCCATTTTCTCCTACTGCTCCTTCAACAAAGAACGCTTTTCAGTTTTAAAGCTGCTATTATTCTTTGATGGTATTATATTAAAGGACTATCTCCATGTGACCAATTAGTCAGAGGAAACTTATTCTTTCACTATATTTGTTACCACATTAGATGTAAAAATTTCCCCTGGCTTCTAAAAGTTGTCAAAATCATAAAGAGACAACTGATTTAGCAATTAAATTATTTTCCCTTTAGTGCACAAGGCTTAATTAATCACCCTCTTCATTTGCTGGCAAATCAACATTAAAAGCCATGCAGGGGTGCCTGGGTGGCTCAGTGGGTTAAAGCCTCTGCCTTCAGCTCAGGTCATGATCTCAGGGTCCTGGGATCCATCCCCGCATCAGGCTCTCTGCTCAGCGGGGAGCCTGCTTCCCCCTCTCTCTCTGCCTGACTCTCTGCCTACTTGTGATCTCTCTGTCAAATAAATAAATAAAATCTTTAAAAAAAAAAAA
>CM053605.1:38770766-38795809 GCA_028646535.1 Procyon lotor
TCAGGAACAACAGGTGTTGGCGAGGATGTGGAGAAAGGGGAACCCTCCTAGACTGTTGGTGGGAATGCAAGCTGGTGCAGCCACTCTGGAGAACAGTATGGAGGTTCCTCAAAAAGTTGAAAATAGAGCTACCCTATGACCCAGCAATCGCACTACTGGGTATTTATCCTAAAGATACAAATGTCGTGATCTAAAGGGGCACGTGCACCCAAATGTTTATAGCAGCAATGTCCACAATAGCCAAACTATGGAAAGACCGTAGATGCCCATCAACAGATGAATGGATAAAAAAGATGTGGGGTACACACACACACACACACACACACACACACACACACACAATGGAATACTATGCAACCATCAAGAGAAATGAAATCTGGCCATTTACAATGACATGGATGGAACTGGAGGGTATTATGCTAAGCGAAATAAGTCAGTCAGAGAAGTATGTACCTTTGCTAAGATAATGATGAAAAATGGCATTTTACCTCTGGTTTTCCTCCCTCCCTCCCTCCCTCCCTCCCTCCCTCCCTTCCTTCCTTCCTTCCACCTACAACTTCAATCTAACTATAAGAAAAATATCAGATAAATACCAGTTTAGAAGCATTTTATAAAATACCTATCAGTACTCTTCAAAAATGTCAAAGCCTTCAAAAACAAGGAAAGTATGAGAAATTTTCACAGACAAGTGATATTTAAGGGGACATGAAAACTAACTGTAATGTGGTATCCTGAATGGGATTCTGGAAACCGAAAAAGGACATTATATTAAAAACCAAGGAAATCTGGGGATGCCTGGGTGGCTCAGTGGGTTAAAGCCTGTACCATTGGCTCAGGTCATGATCTCGAGGTCCTGGGATCGAGCCCGGCATGGGGCTCTGCTCAGTGGGGAGCCTGCCTCCCCTCTCTCTCTTCCTGCCTCTCTGCCTACCTGTGATCTCAATCTCTCTGTCAAATAAATGAATAAAATCCTTAAAAAAAAAAAAACACTAAGGAATTCTGAATAAAGTATAAACTTTAGTTTTAATAATGTATTGATATTATGAGTTGTAGCAAATGTAGCATACTAATATAAAATGGTAACACGTGGATAAATAGTATAAGGGCATACAGAAAATCCCTGTAGTAATGTCATAGCTTGTCTGTAAATCAAAAACAGTTCTACTATATAAAGTTTATTTGAAGAACAATACTTAAAAGAGGAAATTATATACTCTGAAGGTGAAATATTTTATATGCAAAAATTTGGAAGGAAAAGAATATGTATTTTGGAAAGGATACTACAATTATATATACATGGGATTAAGGCTGGTGTGTGAAAATTGAGTATAGCCTTAAGCTAACTCCTTTGCTACAAATTCTTTCATCCTCCTAATATATCACATATACATCCTTTGGAAGAGATGTGTCAGCAACTTCTGCTGTTTATGGATTATTCCCAAATACAATGAATGTCTTTACATTTTTCTTCTGCTGCTGGTTCTGCCTTTTTAATGAAGATCTTGTGGGTTTGCTTTTACCTATATCATATTTTTCAGAACAATGTGTTTCTCTATTATAGTTTTCAATTAATCACCAAATTATTCCCACATCAGAAAGAATGCCACCACATAATGGTAATATTCATTAACTGTTTAATTATTTTTATATTTTAATGTTTTAATATACTTTTAATATAATTAAACATTTAATTATTTTCACAAAATATTTTATTTTTTATTAACATATAATGTATTATTTGCCCCAGGGTACATATCTGTGAATCATCAGGCTTACACATTTTACAGTATTTACCATAGGACATACCCTCCCCAATGTCCATAACCCAGCCACCCTATCCCTACCCACCCAGTCCCAGCCACCCTCAGTTTGTTTCATGAGTTTAGGAATCTCTTATGGTTTATCTCCTTCCTCATCTCATCTTGTTTCATTTCCCCCCTCACCCCCACAACACCCCTGCCCTGCCTCTAAAATTCTTCATATCAGAGAGATCATATGATAATTGTCTTTCTCTGAATGACTAATTTGCTTAGCATAATACCCTCTAGTTCCATCCATGTCATTGCATATGGCAAGATTTTAGTTTCTCTTGATAGCTGCATAGTGATGTTGAGCACTTTTTCACATGAAAAAGTGTCTGTTGGCCATTTGGATGTCCTCTTTGCAGAAATGTCTGTTCATATCTTCTGCCCATTTCTTGATCAGATTATTTGTTCTTTGAGTGTTGAGTTTGAGAAGTTCTTTATAGATTTTGTATACTAGTCTTTTATCCGATATGTCATTTGCAAATATCTTCTCCCATTCTGTCGGTTGTCTTTTGGTTTTGTTGACTGTTTCCTTTGCTGTGCAAAAGCTTTGGTTCTTGATGAAGTCTTAATAGTTCATTTTTGCCCTAGCTTCCCTTGGCTTTGGTGATGTTTCAGGGAAGAAGTTGTTATGGCTGAGGTCAAAGAGAGTGCTGCCAGTGTTCTCCTCAAGGACTTTGATGGATTCCTGTCTCACATTGAGGTCTTTCATCCACTTTGAGTCTATTTTTGTGTGCAGTGTAAGGAAGTGGTCCATTTTCATTCTTCTGCATGTGGCCGTCCAGGTTTCCCAACACAATTTGTTGAAGAGACTATCTTTTTTCCATTGGATATTCTTTCCTGCCTTGTCAAAGATTAGTTGATCACAGAGTTGGGAGTCCGTTGCTGGGCTCTCTATTCTGTTCCATTGACCTGTGTGTCTGTTTTTGTGCCAGTACCACACTGCTTAATGATTATAGCTTTGTAATAGAGCTTGAAGTCGGGAATTGTGATGCTGCCAACTTTGGATTTCTTTTTCAATATTCCTCTGGCTATGCGTGGTCTTTTCTGGTTCCATATAAATTTTAGGATTATTTGTTCCATTTCTTTGAAAAAAGTTGATGGTATTTTGATAGGGATTGCATTAAATGTGTAGATTGCTTTAGGTACCATAGACATTTTCACAATATTTGTTCTTCCAATCCATGAGCATGGGACGTTTTTCCATTTCTTGGTGACTTCCTCAATTTCTTTCATGAGCACTTTGTAGTTTTCTGAGTACAGATTATTTACCTCTTTGGTTAGGTTTATTCCTAGGTATCTTATGGTTATGGGTGTAATTGTAAATGGGATCGACTCCTTAATTTCTCTTTCTTCTGTCTTGCTGTTGGTGTATAGAAATGCAATTGATTTCTGTGCATTGATTCTATATCCTGACACTTCACTGAATTCCTGTATGAGTTCTAGCAGTCTTGGAGTGGATTCTTTTGGGTTTTCCACATAAAGTATCATATCATCTTCAAGGAATGAGAGTTTGACTTCTTCTTTGCCAATTTGGATGCCTTTTATTTCTTTTTGTTGTCTGATTGCTGAGGCTAGGACTTCTAGTATTATGTTGAATAGAAGTGGAGATAGATAGTGGACATCCCTGTTGTGTTCCTGATCTCAGGAGAAAAGTTCTCAGCTTTTCCCCATTGAGAATGATATTCGCTGTGGGTTCTTCATAGATGGATTTGATGATGTTGAGGAATGTACCCTCTATGCATACACTGTTAAGAGTTTTGATCAAGAAAGGATGCTGTAGTTTGTCAAATACTTTTCAGCATCAATTAAGAGTATCATATGGTTCTTGTTCTTTCTTTTATTAATGTATTTTAACACATTGATTGATTTGCGGATGTTGAACCAACCTTGCAGCCCAGGAATAAATCCCACTTGGTCGTGGTGAATAATCCTTTTAATGTACTGTTGGATCCTATTGGCTATTATTTTGGTGAGAATTTTTACATCTGTGTTCATCAAGGATATTGGTCTGTAATTCTCCTCTTTGATGGGGTCTTTGTCTGGTTTTGGGATCAAGGTAATGCTGGCCTCATAAAATGAGTTTGGAAGTTTCCCTTCCATTTTTTTTTTTTTTTTTTGAAATATTTCAGGAGAATAGGTATTAATTCTCCTTTAAATGTTTGGTAGAATTCCCCTGGGAAGCCATCTGGCCCTGGGCTCTTGTTTGTTGGGAGACTTTGGATGACTGCTTTAATCGCCTTAGTGGTTATGGGTCTGCTCAGGTTTTCTATTTCTTCTTCCTGGTTCAGATTTGGTAGTTTGTGTGTCTCTAGGAATGCGTCCATTTCTTCCAGATTGTCTAATTTGCTGGCATATAGTTGCTCATAATATGTTCTTATGATTGTTTGTATTTCTCTGGTGTTTGTGATTTCTCCTCTTTCATTCATGATTTTATTAATTTGGGTCCTTTCTCTTTTCTTTTTGATAAGGCTGGCCAGGGGTTTATCAAGCTTATTAATTCTTTCCAAGAACCAGCACCTAGTTTTGTTGATTTGTTCTACTGTTCTTTTGGTTTCTATTTCATTGATTTCTGCTCTGGTCTTTATTATTTCTCTTCTTCTGCTGGGTTTAGGCTTTCTTTGTTGTTCTTTCTCCAGCTCCTTTAGGTGTAGCATTAGGTTGTGTATTTGAGATCTTTCTTGTTTCTTGAGAAAGGCTTATATTGCTATATACTTTCCTCTCAGGACTGCCTCTGCTGTGTCCCAAAGATTTTGAACAGTTGTGTTTTCATTTTCATTTGTTTCCATGAATTTTTTAAATCCTTCTTTAATTCCCTGGTTAACCCATTCATTCTTTAGTAGGATGCTCTTTAGCCTCCACATCTTTGAGTTCTTTCCAACTTTCCTCTAGTTGTAGTTTCTAGTTTCTAGTTCTAGTTTCATGGCATTGTGGTCTGAAAATACGTAGGTAATGATCCCAATATTTTGGTACCAACTGAGACCTGATTTGTGACCCAGGATGTGATCTATTCTGGAGAATGTTCCATGTGCACTAGAGAAGAATGTGTATTCTGTTACTTTGGGATGGAATGTTCTGAATATGTTGGTGATGTCCATCTGGTTCACTGTATCATTTAGAGCCTTTATTTCTTTCTTGATCTTTTGCTTAGATAATCTATCTGTTTTGGTAAGGGGAGTATTAAAGTCCCCTACTATGATTGTATTATTGTTGATGTGCTTCTTTGATTTTGTTATTAATTGGTTTATATAATTGGCTGCTCCCATGTTAGGGTCATATATATTTACAATTGTTAGATCTTCTTGTTGGACAGTCCCTTTAGGTATGATATAGTGTCCTTCCTCATGTCTTATTACAGCTGTCAGCTTAAAATCTAATTTATCTGATACAAAGATTGCCACCCCAGCTTTCTTTTGATGTCCATTAGCATGGTAAATTATTTTCTACCCCCTCACTTTAAATCTGGAGGTGTCTTTGAATCTAAGATGAGTTTCTTGTGGACAGCATATCGATGGGTCTTGTTTTCTTATCCATTCTGTTACTCAGTTAAGCATCCAACTCTTGATTTCGGCCAAGGTCATGATCTCAGGGTCATGATACCTGAGCCCCACATACCTGAGCTCTGTGCACAGTATGGAGGCTGCTTGAGATTCCCTTTCTCTATCTCTCTCCTTCCCTCTCTCCCTCTGCCCCTCCCCCTGCCCGCCTCTCTCTGTCTCACAATTTAATAAATAAATAAACAAATAAATAAACAAATAAATAAATATCTTTTTTTTTAAATTTATTTATTTGACAGAGAGAGATCACAAATAGGCAGAGAGGCAGGCAGAGAGAGAAAGGGGGAAGTAGGCTCCCTGCTGAGCAGAGAGCTGGATGCAGGGCTCCATCCCAGGACCCTGAGATCATGTCCTGAGCTGAAGACAGAGGCTTTAACCCACTGAGCCACCCAGGCACCCCAATAAAATATCTTTTTAAAAAATTAATAAAACTTTTGATAAACTGAAATGGCATGTAGATAATAATGCTTAATTATATTTTCATCCCTCTGAAAATAGGAGTTAGTGAGATGGGAAATGAACACATCATTAAAACTGCTAAGGAGGGGACACCTGGGTAGCTCAGTTGGTTAAGCACCTGCCTTTGGTGCAGGTCATGATCCCAGGGACCTGGAATGGAGTCCTGCATCAGGCTTCTTGGTAGGCAAGGAGCCTGCTTCTCCCTCTTCCTGCCTTTCCCCTTGCTTGTGCATGCTCTCTCACTCTCTCACTCTGACAAATAAATAAATAAAATCTTTTTTAAAAATTAAAAAAAAACTGCAAAGAACATTTTAGGTCAACTTAAACAAGGCCAGAATTAAAATGAAAATAAAGCCCTCAAAATAATAGCAAGACACTTTCCATCTTATAACTTCTAGTTGTAGACTTTGACTATTGGGGAAGTTCTGACATCTTTTTCTTTTGCAGAGTGACCTGGAAAGACTCAAGAGAGCCCTTATAAGTAAATTCTGCCTTTAACTTTTCTCACTCTTCTACCTGAATCCTGGAATACTCACTTCTATTCTAGTTTTTCCTCCCTCTTGATAAAGTAAAACAAAATAAGATTAGATTATCATATCTTCCATTTTCCCGTTGTGGATATTTTCATGAACATTGTGATTGTGGAAAGTTTCAAGTCAAGCACCATTTATCCAATAAAATTCATATAGACAGTTCCAATTTTCTTTAAAGATCACATATAAAACTATGTAAAATGCAGAAATAGGGGAGAAATAGGACAAAAAGTAAAATGACACTTACTTGCATTTAGGAATACTTGAACTTTTGTTTTAAAATAAGCACTATTGAGGATTTTTGTTTTATTTTCAATGTTCTTGTCCTCCCTTCAGCTTTTTCAAGGAATAATAACAAAAATAACGGTAAGATCTTACATTATGTTATAACTCAAATCCTATGTTATCAGTTGAAACTTCTTAATGTGACTCATATTTATTGTTCCAGACTCATCACTTTTGGGGACCTTATTGTACTCTGTACTTGAGCCATTCCTTATTGCACAGAATTCTGGAAGTATGAAATGTTGTCTTTAGCCTCTGGCCATTTTTGTGGGGTTTTTTTCTCTAGCTTTCCTTCCTGTTAACTCTTATTCATTCTGCAAATCTTGGCTAGAAAATAACTTTTCTTGACCCTTAAATGTGGATTAGATGACCTTCTTTGGCTCTAGCCTTCATAAAACCCAGTACTTCCACTACCAGGGTACATACAATGTTGCAAAGTTGGCTTTGTATTTATCTGTATTTATTACTATATACAAGAACCTTGAGTGACTCTTGTCTTCCAATATATAGTAATATATATATTACTATATACAAGAACCTATTACATGGTGCCATGCCTGATAGATAGGAGATGATCAGTAAATACTTATGAATCAAAGAATAGATAGCTGGATAGAGGGATGGAGGGATGAAATAGGCATGGTGTATTATTTTTCAGGACTAATTGACTTGCTTAGCCTTCACCATTCAATTATACAAGTGTTCTTGCATAACTGTTGTTGGCAATAATGGTGCTGACCAATACACTATGAACATATTGCTTGTAATGCCAAGGTTACGACAGTAGGGCTTCTGAACCTTGTCACTACTGACATTTGGGGCCAGAAAATTTTTTGTTGGTGGGGAAGTTTCTGTCCTGTGCATTAAAGGATGCTTGGCAGTATCCCTGGTCTTTACTTATTACATTGCCATTAGCTCCTCAGTTATGACAACCAAGAATGTCTCCAGCCATTGCTAAATGTCCTCCAGGAGTCAAAATTACTCTTGGTTGAGAACCACTGGGTTACACCGTAGTATTGATTTATATAGATATTAAGCTGGTATTTAGGATAAAGTATTGTGATAGAAGATGTACAAGATGATAAAGGAGATACAATGAGTACATGAACCAGTCTGGGGCACTAAGGAGAAGAGCAAATCTTCAAAGTGCCAGAGAACAAATAAGACTTGGATCCTACTCATAAGAGGATACAATAGTGATTATGGAAAGTGGACAAATAGGTCATTAAAATGTAGTGTGATAAAAGCAGTCACAAAAGCAGAGAATGATACAAACACAGATGAATCCCTAATTACAATGTCACACCTCCACCCCTGAAAAGTTACATGAATAAGGGAGATGAGTTATAAGAGACCAAGGGTTATATTTATTACTATTAACTACTTCCGAGCATTCATTGTGAGTTTTGGAGTCCAGAGATGTTGTAGAGGACATGACAAAAAATACATGTACTTGGTTTCTGCTGTCAAAAAATATTAAATAATTGTTGAAGGATATAATACTTAGAAAAACTGTTAGAAAATAATGAAACTCTAATCCTCGTAGTGCAATGTATAGAAATAGCAGTCCAGAAAAGGGGACAGTCTGTGTGGGCTGCATTAATGCAGCTTAATGGACAATACGGGATTTGCCAGAGGGCTTAAGAAAAGAAAAGCAAATGGGGATAATAGACCTGTCCAGGTAATGAGATAAAGACACAAAAGAAAATCCTCCACAATGAGAATAAGCAGGATGCTGGAGCTAGGAATATGATACTAGAGCAATAGTGGAGGGTTAAAGTATCTAAGACCAGGTTTTGAAAGCAGGGAAGCTGTTGCAGTAGACAGATTAGAATCAGTGCTGGTTCTTGATTAGTACAACAGCAGAGTTAAAGGTATACTTGAATATAGTCAAATAGGAATATGAAATGTGGATTCATAACGGAAAGAATGGACACAAATGATAGTTACAGTAATCCCGGGTAAAGTGGCTAAGGCCTGGGCAAGATTAGTGACAGCAGGTCTGAATAGGAAGGGTGAAATCAAGAATTACAAACAATGGAATTCAGTAAACTGAATTGTTCACTCCTTTGTTTTCTTGTTTAAAAATTCTGCATGTTTGGCTTTGAAGAAAATAATGTGACTACAGAAA
Source organism: Procyon lotor (assembly GCA_028646535.1). Classification (NCBI taxonomy): domain Eukaryota; kingdom Metazoa; phylum Chordata; class Mammalia; order Carnivora; family Procyonidae; genus Procyon; species Procyon lotor. Next base: position 38,779,537 of record CM053605.1, read on the forward strand.
ATGAGACAATTAGAAAAGAGAGGTGATAAAGGTAAAGAAAAAATCAACTAAAATAAAGGATCTTTTGTCTGGACCAGTGATTCTCAAATCTGACTGCATTTCTGAGGCCTCAGGAGACTTTAAAAAATTCTTATGCTCAAGGACCAACCCAGAGAAGCTGACTTATTGGCCAATAAGAGGCTATCAGATGGTTTTAAAACTTCCACAGGTGATTCTTATGTGCACTTAGGGCCAAGAAGTTACAGGGTCTGGACTTACCTTTGACTATTTTCACCTGGAGACCACTGACACTCAGTTCTCTGTTAGGTACACAGTTCATCAGTAGGTATTCCCAAATGGTGATCATTGGCCCTACAGCCTTTCCTCTTTTGGATTGTGCACCAACTAATGATTTCTTTAAGCCTCCTTTTTGTATGGAAAGTTAATACAACCTGAAACCTCATAATGAATTAATTCAAAAGACTGATGATAGCCCACTATTAAGCATTCCCAGATATTGGTAATGGTTTTTACAAATTTAGCCCACACAAAATGTTTCAGAATGAGATTATGTTTTTTCAGTGGAACTCTATTTTCCCTTTTCCTTCTGAATGCAGAGGAAATGGAGTATGAAGAGAGAGAATAAAAAAAGGAAGAGCTGCTCTTTTTTCGTCTCACTCCATTGATACATTTTTCAATGTTCAACAAGGACTTCTTTAAAGAAGAAAAAGTTAGTCATTGGGTCATATTGTATTCATGCCTCTCTGCCTCTCCAACAGTACAACATGTTTTCCTGATGAGTTAAAACTTTCAATGTTGGCATAACTTGACTAGAAAAATATATGAGGATGAGATCCCAAACCACAGCTCTGAAATTCATTATGGGAAATGTGCAAAAGCATCCCACTTAGAAATGTAGTACCAAACATAGATGGCATTATACTTAAATTAGAAATTCTTTCGTGACACTTGGAATGTACTTATAATGATGCAAATTTACAAGGGCACATTTATTCACATTGTTCTGGAATGTTAAAAATTAAGATTCATTTTGAACCAGTAATGACAGGAATGATCTGCTTTAACCAATACCCTCCTTTACTGTAATATGAAGGGGTTGTTTGAATCAAGTTATTTCAGTCAAATTCCTTTTTTAGGTACCTGGTGGAAAAACACATTTTCAAGGATAAATAAATGATGTTTTAAAAAATGCAGATATGATCAGGTTGTTCGCCTACTTAAAACCATTTTGTGTCTTTGTGTTGCTTTGGGTCCAAGTTCCAATAATCTTACACTGACCTGTAAAGTTTCCTATCTCTCTCATTTTATCGTGTGCCACTTTTCCCTTTGTCTTCTAGATTTCAGCTCTTCTTTCACTTGTTTGGATGTCAGCATCCCCACCAGCCTCACAGCTTAAGCCTGCCAGTTTCTGCTCTGGACTGCCTCACAGTCTCAGTGAGTTTATCCTAAATACATCCTTTGTTTAGGCAAGACCTCACTGTCCTACAGACTAGGTCAGATACCAATTGTTTATCATCTTGAGACCCTTCCTTTACAATATGTGATAGTATCTAATTGTACATTTTCTGTTATTTCCTGATTTGAGACTTATTATCCTGATAGCAGGGGGTCTGATGTGCTTATTACATTCCCAGTGTTAGCTCAGGCCCTGGCACATGGCAAGCACAGAAATATTTACTGGATGAACAAAGGATTTGAAGGTTAAGCATGGGAGCAATTGGATAAGAGGTCTTGTCCCATAGGCTCCAAATTCAGAGCACAAAAAGCAACAATGATTCATGTTAGTATGTGTCATAGTTTGTTGCCATCCAGAGATTAATAGACATTTAGAGGGCCATGAAAGTGGTAGGGACTCACAAGCTCCATTATTTTGAAAGCTCAAGGAGAACCATACTCTAATACTGAAAAATACATCAAATGATCAAAATATTGAATCTTTTGGATTGTACTGTGTAATATTATCAGTACATGCTCATGCTCATCAGGGTCTCTGACTGGCTCTTGTGTACATGTGATTAATGCCACATGAGGGAAGTGTTATTTAAGGAAAGCCATTTAGAAGACAAAATCCTTTACAACTTGGATCCCCTAAGGAGAAAAACAATAGAAGTATCTCTGGAGAGAATCTGGAGGTTTAGGCAATAAGACAGAGAGATAAGGACATCAGCTTCCACATCTTAACTGAGCCAATCCCAGCTATATAAATTTGGACAAGTTTGTAAAAGTAACCGAGCCTCAGTTCCTAATCTGTAAAATAGGAAGAATAATCTACACTGCGTATGGGTAAAGTGCCTAACACAGTGCCGGGCCAGAGAAAAGTTTACTGTCAATAATGACTATCAATTGGAGAGTGATAGCAGAATTAATAACTCCAGTGGTCATAGTTAACCAAAAATCCCCTTTTATTAAGATGTCTTCACTGAGATTGAATAATGGTGTTCCTGTCATGTGTACTTTTCATAAGTTTAAACTAAGCAGATGGCAGATATAGTTCAGGGAGGGAATTTTTTACTATCTTAATTGACTAAATCTCATGTTTCAGTAAAAATTATATGAAAACATCTAAAATCTAATTTTTGCCACTTTTTTACATTTAAGTTCCTTTTATCCTGCGAATTTCTGGCCATTATAAAATAAATCTGACCTACTTTACATATTTCACATGCATTTTTATTGAGCTATTTTAATTTGGTAAGTTTGTAACTGCCATTTTTCTAGTCTGAATGATAATGGCAAAAATTTTAATCACTGCTAAAAATTACAGGATATCTCCCAATTTGTATCTCATACTTAATAATGATATTTTTAAGTGGATTTTTTCTACAACTTTTATAAATTCAATTGTATTTATTAGGTGAAAGGAAGGAAAAAGATAAATCTTAATTTATTAGAAGAAAGTCTTATTGAGCCACGGTAATAAAAAGAAAGAAGGACACAACGGTTTTAGCATTCACATAAGGTAAAAATGATTCTATCTCCATGTTTTTGAGAAGAAGGCTCTCCATGTCTCACAAATGCACTAATATTTATTTTTACCCTGTATTCAGTTGTAAGTCATTATGAAGATTTCATTTTCAAGCTCTCAAATGTGATGCCAGACCCTTAGGTTGCAGCAAAAGATACTCGCTGAGTAGGAATTGTGGTTTTACTCTATATACCAGTATGAACACTAAGAAGAGGTTTCAGAGTGTCTATACGTTCTCTGAAAACTATATTCCAATGGTTGTGCATGTTTGCATTTTCTAATGACACATCAGAAATTTAAAGAGTCCCTGTCCCTGGTTCTTTGAAGTAAAGCCTGCTTTATAGGAGGCACTAGCCTAGAAGACACATTTTCTGCATCCGTGACTCTTACATCCTAGAGCAGACTGACCAAAAAACTTTAAGTAAATGAGTGTATTAGTGTGCCTCATTTATAATGTAAAAAGTAGCAGCATCTACTTCACATTCATTCATTCATTCATTCATTCATTATCTATTGAAAATATAAGACACCAGGCTCTTTTCTAAGCCCTGGAGATAAAATTATGGAAAAAATATAAATAAATAAAGAACTCTCATTGCAGTTATATCCTAGAAGTGGAAACAGACAATAAACAAGATCAATTAAATATATATATATATGTAGAAGTATAAATATATTTCCACATATTCAAAAGCAATTAAAAAGATAAGAAGAAAAACAACCTAGAGACTGTGGTGGCTGTGGAAGAGGTTGCAACGTTAGACACAATGACCTGGGAAGGACTCATTAGGTGATGATATTTGAAAATGAATTGAAGAAATTGTTTTGAAATGAATTATTGCCTATCTGGAAGGAGAGCATTTTGGGCAGATGGACTAGCAAATACAAATTGAAATAAGGAATGCAAAGACAGAAGCTTACCTGGCTTATTCAAGAAGCAGCAGGAAGACCTATATACATGGAGTAAAGTAAGAAAGGCGCAAATTTGTAAGAGATCAAGTCAAGAAGGTAGGAAGGCATTATTGGTCCTTGTAAGACCTGTGTTTCTTATCTGACAGATTGGTGACTTTGGAGGGTTTTGAAGAAAGGAGTAACAAGAATTGACATTATTAAAGTCTCACTCTGATTTCTGAGTTGAAAATACACTTTAAGAGCACAGGCATAAAATCAGAGTAACAGGCTAGTTGATAGGACATTGCCATTATCAAGGTGAGATATGATCATTACTTGGACAAAGTAATAACAACAGAAATGATAAGAGATGGTAAACTCTGGATAGATTTTGAAGGCAGACCTAACAAGACATGATAATACATCGGATGTGGTAAATCAAAGAAAGGAGTAAAATGACCACAGGGTTTTTATCCTGAGAAAATTGAAGATAGAGTTGTCATTTACCACTATGAGGAAGCCGGGGATACAAGCAGGTTTGGGGAGTGTGTTATTCTAGAATCTTGGTTTTTGACATATTGATTTGGAGGTAGCTACTATACATCAAAGTACAGTTGTCCAGTTGACAGTCTGATCTTTAATTCTGGAGTTCAGGGAAACTAGAGTTTCTAGAGTTACAGCTAGAGTTGTAAGTTTGAGAGTCACCAGTATACACTGGGTATTTAAAGTCATAGATTTATGAGTATTCACAAAATTAGTGGATAAAAATTAGAGAACAGTTCTAAGGACTAAGCTCTGAAGCAATCCAAAATTTAGAGATTAGGGAATCGAGAAGAACCAGCAAATTTGGCCAGTGAGCTAGAGAAAAAGGAAGCAAACATGAAACCCTGAAAATTAAGTGAAAAAAGTATGTATTAACTTTGTTTACATACAGCTAAAAGTTTAAGGTAAACGGGGCTGAGAATTGACAGCTAGATTTAACAACATGGAGGTCTTTGGTAACCTTGAAAAAGAGCATGCTCAGACCCTAGGAGAGGTGAAACTTATTAGAGACTTGTAGGAAATAAATTTAAAACTATAATAAGTAACTTCCTTTTCAATGCTTATTTCTGTAAAAAGAATAGAAACGAGGAAACATCTGGCAAGAGAAGTAGAGTCATGAAAGTGCTGTTTTGTATCAAGGCCCTGCTTCATGTGGTTGGCTATATTTATTTTGTTCTTCATGCCCTCTAAAAATGAAACAAATAGGTTTTAGTTGAGCTTGAATCAAACCATTAGTGGCAAAAAACATTGGAAAAGATTTTTTTTTTTAACAATATAAAGTGACCAGTGGAAGGATTTTTGATTCTAGAAGCACATTTTGGTAACCATTCTCTTGAAAACCAAAAGCCAAGCAGTAACATATTATTTCTTTCTTCTGTCCCCCTCAGTTGTAATTCACATCTCATGATGACAGTAACAGAGAAGTAAACACTACATTTTCTTTAAAGAAACCGGTTTATATTTATGCATCATATCATCTGTTCCTTTCTCCACAAGGTAAACATCAAACACCAACTACCTCATCAATCTTAGCAATTGACACTATCTAGAAGGCAGTATTAATACTAGGAATGTTATGTATTTCACTAATTCACTCCCAGTTATGGATAATGTAGACCAATAAGAGTTTTAGTGGAATTGTACAGTTTTTGAATTTATGTGGAAGTCTCTTCTAAGTGAAATCTACAAACTCTGTAAACAAGTTACTATAATGAAGCCTGAGAGATCATTCAATAGCTAAGTAAATTTTTTTTTTTTCTTATCTGACTTCACACTTAATCTGTGATTATGACTGGGTGTATTTTCATTTAAAAAAGGACTTTGACCTTACGTTTGAAGATTTTGCTTCTGACAGTAGGAGTCTCTAGGGAGCTATTTGTTGTGGTTCAATTTTTAAACAAATAGCTATACATTTAATACCTACTATCAGCACTTACAAGTATATTCATTCCTTTTCATAAGTTAGATAAAATATTTAGGTTTGTTTTGTAATTCGGCATCAAGAGATAACAATAATTAACACATTTTAAGTTTTCAGTAAGTATATTTACACACATGAACTTTGCAAGGTCAAGAACTTACCGAATTTTCTAACACTAGGGCTTAAAACAGAATATGATTGTTCTGGAATGATCACTGAGTAAGCAGCAGAAAGGTAAATGCTGAGAGAATTCTTGACGTATAGGGACTAAGATTCAACCTTTGGTATATTTCTACCATTACTGGGGCTATAGTGTAGTGGTAGAAATCTCTACCTAAGGAAATATCCCAAAGAGTCAAAACAGCAACAAGTTGTCTCATTGTTTTTTATGCCTTCTTTATTTTTTTTTCAGTTTTTTAAAAAGATTTTATTTATTTGACACAGAGAGAGATCACAAGTAGGCAGAGAGGCAGGCAGAGAGGGGGAATCAGGCTCCCTGCTGAGCAGAGAGCCCAATGGGGGCTTGATCCCAGGACCCTGAGATCATGACTTGAGCAGAAGGCAGAGGCTTAACACACTGAGCTACCCAGGCGCCCCTTATGCCTTCTTTATATCTATGTTCTGACTGATCTTTGTGTCTTCCCCTTTACCTATGCCTCTAGTGAAGTTCAGAGCTCTCTAGCTGTTATTTCTCCAGCTAATCTACTGATACTTCTACCTAGTACTTTATTATTTGCCCCACAGCATCATGATGTGATTTGTAATAGAATTTAGAGTGTATTTTTACTACTGAAAGTTAGCTTAGAGGCAATCTAGGCCCTTCTGTTTTATAGGCAAAAACACCAAAACCTAGAGAATTTGGGGGATTTGTTCAAGTTTAGACTTCACATAGAGGCAGAAACAGAAATCAGCCTAATGTCCACTTAAAGAAATTTGGAAGTTACTTACATCGCAGGTCACTCAAATAACACTTATTCCAATGCCTACTTTTAAATCAACATAATCAATTTTGAATCGTGCCAAAGAATAGCAGGAAAACACAAAATATACTCTAAACCCAAGCAGACTCCACTATGACAAACCACATGCATAGAGTAAATATGAATAAAATGAGAACAATGTCAGTATGACACATATGACTATTGTAAAACCTGTTCACAGAAAATAAAGCATGTCTAGAACTTTGACAAATTGAAAAGTGAAATCAGGAACAATAGCTACCAAATGTAATGAGCCGCTGTGGCAATGATCCACCCTGAAGTGCAGAGAGAGAACAGGTGAAGAAAAAGCTGTCATCAGAGAGACTATGGCAGTCTGTTATTACCACATTTTTGCCTAATCAAAATAATAAATGATTCTGTAGCTTAATCAATTCTAGAAATGAATGGAGTTTATCATAGACATAATCAGTTGTGCTCAACCTGTCTGAAGAGAAAAAGAAATATGTCAAGGTAAGGAGATTTATCAGAATGGCAGTATTTATTTGTTTCTACAAAACTCATTTATTTGGCTTCCCTCCTTTCCATACAGACTTCTTTATTAACATACCTGTCAACTTCTTTGAGAGCACAATCTCTCAGAGGCTAAGGATCCAATATTAATTAGGATATGGAGTCAGAGATTGGAGAATCTGTCCATTTTTAACCTATGCACATAAGCTCTAAATCTGAAGATCATAAGCATTCTGCAATTAAAGGAAATGTTTCTCTTTCAAGGCAGAAGCAATATATGAGATTTCGTTTTTGGCCTGGATGTGTTTACTTTATGACTAATCATCTGTCTGCTCTCTTTCCCTATTCAATGTATGAGTTCATCTCATGGCCACTTTGGTCTCTAGAATGCTCTGTTATTGGGAGAACAGTGATTTGGAGGTGAGGGAGCATCTAGTAACCCGGTGGCCCCTGGCGAGCTACTAGGTGCTCTGTCTTAAATCTTTTGAGCTTTTCAAATGTTAATAACTCCCTCTCTCAGCCTTAGACTTACAAAGCTGAGGTACAATTCACAAAATGTATTTATTCCACTCTGCATATCCTCACATGTGAAGCACAAGCTTCCCTGTGTCCTTTCAACTCTTCATAAATGCTACCATAAAGCTGATGCAGATTTTTTTTTTCAAATCTGAAAGTTGTGAAGTAAACATGAAATTTTAAAACATGAGAAGAAAACAGCATTAAAAAACAAAACAGAAAAAAATCTGGCTTTATTTATTTGTTTTTCCTAAATGCTCTCAAAACAAACTCTCTCCTTTGGCTTCACTCTCATTCATACAATCTTCTTTAACATACAACTCCTTCGAGAGGGTAAGCTCCTGGGAAATAAGGATTCATTATTATTCTCTTGTTTCTCGAGAATCTGGCATAATATCTGCCATATAATAGTAAATAAATGTATAATAATGAAAAAATGAATGAATGAATTTAATATCCAACAGAAAGATACAATCCATTCTTTCTTATGTAGCTTAGTATGCTGATAGGATCTATGAGAAATCATTATCAATAACAAATAGCATTGATTGAGTGCCTGTTTAGATAATATAATCCTATTTAAATAATGAACAAGCATACTCTGTTTCTGGACCACAAGTTTCCTTCAATAGGAAGTATTGAAGATCAAAATAGTATTCAAGGTAATTTGTTATAAGTACATTAAAGGAGAAAGAAAATTACACATAAATGAGGAAGATATGGGAAAATGTAAAGAAAGAGAAAATCCAGATCAATTTTTTAAATTGGATTCCTTTAGAGTGTCTGACTCAAAACATGAAAGTCATAATTTTTTTTAAAGATTTTACTCATTTATTTGAGAGAGTAAGAGTGAGAGAGATCACAGAGGAAAAAGGAGAGAGAGAGAAGCAGACTCCTCGCTGAGAAGAGAGCCCAACATGGGGCTCCATCCCACAACCCTTGGATCATGACCCAAGCTGAAGGGAGATGCTTAACAGACCAAGCCACCCAGACACCTGTGAAAGGCAACAATTGAATCTTTGCCTTATGTGTTGATCAGAAAAATCTTAAAATTTTAAACAGCTTACTTTATAATTCAACGTTAGGAAATATTGACTATCCTTGCTTCCATTACTCTTAGACATTAGAACATATGAGTCAATACTGATCATTTTGTGTGAACTGTAAAAAAGAAAGTCATCAGGGTTACCTGGGTGGCTCAGTGGGTTAAAGCCTCTGCCTTCGGCTTAGGTCGTGGTCTCAGGGTCCTGGGATGGAGCCCTGCATCGGGCTCTCTGCTCAGCAGGGAGCCTGCTTTCCCCTGTCTCTCTGTCTGCCTCTCTGCCTACTTGTGATCTCTCTCTGTGTCAAATAAATAAATAATCTTAAAAAAAAAAAAGAAAGAAAGACATCACTGCTTTACATGATAGTACTGCATTATGATACCATTAAAATTGCACACAATTGAAAGAGAGCAGGTGTTTTCCCAGTGAATGTTTGTGATTAGCAAAAAATCACTTTTCTCATATTCAAGCAGGCCATTGCAATGATTAGGAAGACGGTAGTTCAGAAAATTATAAAACTTCCATGTAGTCAAAGTGTGTCCTTCACCATGAACTCTATAAGCACTTTTTAATGGGCTCCATTGAATGGCTGAGTGTGTGTTATCTTGGGCTCTCACAGATTTCATTGACTTCATTAGGATATTTCCATGGCACAGGCTGCTACTTGTCTTTTTTTTTTTTTTTAATTTAAAGGTATCATCATCACTATACTCTTGTAAGTGCCAAGTCTCCAGTGTCTTTTTAAATACTACAGAAAGTCTAAATGTTTTAAAAAGTAAAAATTAGGAGAAAATTCTGAGGAAAATAATCATTTCACTTTCCAAGCTTCTAATCATAGCTTGGTCTTTCTGATGATAGTACCCCCCGGACCCTCCACCAAGAAGCCCACATGAGTAAGCCCATTAAACAGAACATATTTCTGTCATCCAGGAAATTCCAAGGGATTTAGGAGCTCAATGTTAAATACTCCCACCACTCAGGAAATTACAGAGATCTTGGGAGCTTTGTATAGACAGAAAAATATATATAATATTATATATTATGTATAATGTATTAAATATTACACATATATTAAATATATTACATGTTATTTAATATGTGTATATATTTAATATATACATACATTTAATGTATATAATATTTATTATTTCAGGTTGTTAAAAGCAGAATAGGCTAAACTGCAGTGGAAATTCAAGAAAGCAATAAATGATCATAACTGATATTTTGGCACATGGAAAGCTTTATGAGTGAGGTGGCATTTTAAGGAATGGTGGAATTCAAGATATCAAGAAAAAACAAAAAGAATAAGGAGAAGTACAGAAGCAAGAAAACACATAGTGTATTCAGGGAACATCCAAGTGTCCAAGATTGTCTATAGCATAGCATCCGTGAAGAACAGGAGATGAATCTGGAGAAGCAGGTGGAAGTCAGATCACTGAGTACCTTAAAATACAACCTGATAAGTTTGAACGGTAGGCAGTGAGGAGTAAATGGCAGTTATTTCTGTTTTGTTTGTTCCTAACAAGTGGGTGAAATTATGAGAGTTCTATTGTAGAAAGGCTACACTTGCCTTGTGAAGTGTAGAAGGACCACACTTGGGAAGTATGGAATCAATGGAAGTAGAAGGAAAACAGGAGACCATTACTCTATCCTGTGCAGAGAGAAGCCCTGAATCAAAATGATGATAGTAAAAACAGAAAGAAGGGAACTAATGTGGGTGAAATTATTTCCCTGAGATCTTGAAAAAAAATCTTTCCACATTTATATTTGCAGCTATTATCTTGCCACAATTTACCAATGAAAATATGTCATTAACATGTTCCACAATCATTTATCTTTCTAAATACTAAAATCATTTGCTTGCAATGTGAAATTTTCTTTCCTTTTTTAAAGATTTTATTTGTTTGTTTGTTTGTTTGTTTGTTTGTTTGAGAAAGAGCAAGATGAGAGAGAGAGAGAGGATGAGGGGGAGAGAGACATAGGGAGAAGCAGACTCCCTGCTGAGCAGGGAGCCCGATGCGGAACTCGGTCCCAGGACCCCAGGATCATGACCAGAGCTGAAGGCAGTCACTTAACCAACTTGAGCTACCCAGGTGCACCTGAAATTTTATTTTCTATGCAGTCTTTGTGAAAATGTTCTGAAGGTTGGAAAAACATTTCCAACCAAATGAGACATTTGGTGGTCAAACGTATTCATAGTCAAGGGTTTTGTATTTGTTGTCTTTCAAAGGTACTTTTAAGGATCAGCTTTGAGTTCCAAACTAGTAGCTAAAGAATATAATAATAGCCTTTGGAAGCCATATACATGTCGAGTAGACATCTGTAAAAGAAAAGAAATTCAGTACATAGTAACAAAGCTAATTTAAGTAATGAACCAGAATGCTGCAATAAACTTGTTGTGAAATTAAAGAATAAAGACAAAGGCTAGCCATCTGAGAGTATAGAACTCAATGAAATAGAGCGGAGTGCCTTTCTTCATTCATTTATTCACCATCTCATAAATTAGCCATGTAGATAATGTAGATAATGACTTTAGTGTCTTTCTAATCAGAAAAGTGACTTTAATGTATTTCTAATCAGAGTTACCAATTGTTTAGTATGAAAAAGAATTTGAGTATATTTCTAATCAGAGTTATCAGTTGTTTAGTATGAAAAACAATTTTGAAATATTTTCTTAATATTAAAGTATTTGTAAAGCATAAGAAAACATACCAAGATTCAAAACAATATTCCAAATAATTATTTTCTTTAATAAATCTTCACCATAAATAAAATGTATGAGCAATGGTGTTTTTTTTTTTTTTAAAGATTTTATTTATTTGACAGAGAGAAACACAGTGAGAGAGGAAGCACAAGCAAAGGGAATGGTAGCGGGAGAAGCAGGCTTCCCACGGAGCAGGGAGCCCAATGCGGGGCTCGATTCCAGGACCCTGGGATCATGACCTGAGCCGAAGGCAGACACTTAACGACCAAGCTACCCAGGTGTTCCAGCAATGGTGTTTCTTAGAGCACTCCTTAAAGTGGTGAAAATTTGGATACTATATAAATTCTAATTATTTTGGTTATATACATGTTGCTATTTACCTATTTACACCTTTGAAAATCATTTTATAGTCACCTATTTATTGATATGAGGAAATATTAAATAATATTGAATTTTTAAAGCTAGGCTAAAATTTGCATAATATAATTTTTATTCTTTATAGAGAAAGAGAAGAACATATATATACACACATATGTATGTATATATAATAAAATTTATAAAGATAACTTTTAGGAACTTTTATTTATTTCTAAATGAGGGCATTAAGAGTGATTTTTTTTTTTTTGATTGGAGAGAGAGAGAGAGAGAGAGGGAGAGAGAGAGAGAGAGCATGAGAGGGGAGAAGGTCAGAGGGAGAAGCAGACTCCTTGCAGAGCTGGGAGCCTGATATGGGACTTGATCCTGGGACTCTGGGATTATGACCTAAGCAGAAGACAGTTGCTTAACCAGCTGAGCCGCCCAGGTGCCCCAAGAGTGATTTTTTACTTATATATATTTTCTTAATATAATTTTGTAACTGGAAAGAAAATATGTATCTTAATTTTGTCAATGTAAATTAAGTATATTTCTATTTTAAAGAGAATTTGAAGATGTGAAAATTTCAGATAAAATAAAGTAGGCATTCTTGGGGCACCTGGGTGGCTTACTTGGTTAAGCAGCTGACTTCTGCTCATGTCATGATCTCCGGGTCCTGGGCTAGATCCCTGTGTCAGCCTTCCTGCTCAGCAGGAGGTCTGCTTCTCTTTCTTCCTCTGCCCCTAACCCCCACACCCACTCATGTTCTCTCTCTCCATCTCTCAAATAAATACAAACTTAAAAAATAATATGGGTATTCTTTTAGACTGGTTTAAATTGTGCTAAAGAATGAAAGGAAGCACACAAAAGTTATTTTAACTCAGGCTTGGTCTACAGTGGAAGACAGGTACATCACATTAAGAGACTATAAATGAAATGAGACCACTGATATAATATATATATAACTGTCGTGAAACCAATTGTTATCAAAGCACATACAGGAAAGTGAGGCACTCCCAGAACTCTAACAAGATGAAAAATGAAATCTAGTATGATAGCAGTCAAATACAGTAAGATGCCTGTGGAGATCACTTACTTTAAGAAGTAGAGGGTAGGTAGATGAATAAAATACTTAAGTTTGGCCAGATTTATCAGAGAGCTTAGAGTAGACTGAGGGAAGGAAGGAAGGAAGAAAGGAAGGAAGGAAGGAAGGAAGGAAGGAAGGAAGGAAGGAAGGAAGGAAGGAAGGAAGGAAGGGAGGGAGGGAGGGAGGGAGGGAGGGAGGGAGTCATCTCCAGCTAATCTGATCCTAATAATAGGTAAGAATGTATCATAGTCCAGTCTAGAAACAGATGAAGCTTCCCATTGCTGTAACAGAATTTGTCTTATACAAAATATTTTCTTAATATAATCTTCTCTTCTCTTCAAGGACCCTTTAACTAAAATCATAAAGACAAAAAATAAACCCATACGTGACCTCATCTTTTACAAATGCATTCTGTTAACCATACCTTTTATTACTTTTTAAAACTCTTTCTTTTCAAGATAATTGTAGATTGACATTTAATTTTAAGAAATAATTCAGAGGATACCCGATGCTGTTTAGTTTCCCCCCATGGTAACATATTGCATTACTATAGTACTGTACTGCAACCAGGAAATTAACATTGAGGCAATCCATTGAACTTAGTCAGATTTCAGTAGTTTTATGTGTTATCAGTTGTGTATATGTGTATATATTTAGTTCTATCTGATTTTGTCACATGTATATTTGTGTGGCCACCATCATTCAAGATACAGAATGGTTCATCCTAAGAATTTCTTCAACTATGCTTTTTAATGCCACAGCCACTTTCTTCCTCCCCTCATTCAGACCCTTGTCAACCACTAATCTGTTCCCCATTTCTGTAATTGACATTTCCAGACTACCATATCAGTGGAATCATAGATAATGTTATCTTTTGAGATTAACTTTTTTCACTCAGCTTAATTCCCTTGAAATCCATCTGAGGGGTTATAAGGATCAGTGTTTTCTTTCTTGCTGAATAGTATTCAGTGAAATCAGATAGAGCAATTTCTCCCACTTCATTATCTTTTTCAAAACTGTTTTTAAAAAAAAAACAAACTGTTTTTAACTATTCTACTTTGTTTGCCTTTCCATATAAATTTCAGATAATTTTATCTATGTCTAAAAAAAATTGCCAGAATTTTGGTAAGAATTATATTAAACTTATAGATCAACTTTGGGAGAAGTGACATCTTTATTATACTATGTTGAGGATTCCAAACAATGAATATGATATGTCTCTCCATTTTTTTAGGCCTTTTTAGAAAACTACTTTCATCAGTATTTTGTAATTGTTAGCATAAGGATATTATACATTATTTTATTATGTTTAAAACTAAGTATTTCATTTTTACTGGCACAACTGTAAATGTTCCACACGTGCAGTATTAGCATATAGAAATAGATTGATTTTTGTGTGTTGGTCTTATATCCTGCAACCCTGCCCAAACTTATTCATTAGTTCTAGGAGGTTGTTTACTGTTTGTCTGTTGTTTTGTTTTTGTAGATTTATGGGGATTTTTTGACATAAACAATCATGTCATCTACAAATAGAGAGTAAATTTCTTCCTTTCCAGTCTGTATGCCTTTTTTTTTAATTTTATTCCCTTTAAAGAGAGTGATATGATGGATAGATATATAAGGATGCCAAATTTCTAATAATATATACATATATATATAACTTGATTTCTTATTTAAAAAGATAGGTACAATGAATATGGAAAGATGATAACAGTGTAAACATTCTCTCAATTGTTTTATTTTATAATCACGTCAAGTCTATACCAAGAAAATAACATTAACAGGATTGCTGACAAAGTTCAGTTACAAGTTTTGCTTAACTGTAACAAGTATGTTTTAAAAAAAAACAACACTTGTTCTTCTTTCAGTAGCAACTAATTTCTTAGAAGCAAATCAGAATAAACAGACTTATATCTAATACTTGAATCTATTATGGTTTATAATCTTAATCAAGAGATTTTCATTTAATCAGTTCAAATAGAAATGAGTAATCTTATTACCACAAACTAATTATAATTGGGAGTTTGCATCTCGTGAAATTAAAGCTCTACAAAGTCTTGTCTGTAAATGTCTAACTGAGAGAAATAAAGTAAAATTATAAAGGATTCCATATTCTCTTATAGAAATACCTCCAAAAATAAAATTTCGTGCCATCTTAGCTTTGCCTTTATACCAGGAACTCTTGTTTTGTCAAATAAAAGGAATCGAGGTATCACACAGTACACTTATTATTAATAAGTCTAGGAGAGCACAGCCCAAAGTATGGTACATAAAATATTGGCTAAGAGAGATATTATAGGACAAAGATTTTCACTGATTAGTCGAGTTTGGAATAAAATGTAAATCCCCTTTTGAGGTTATTATCTATTAGCTTATTAAATTATCTGTGAAGTCCTATCATATTGAGGCTTACTTGCTTTTGTTTATTTCATCATTTTTCTAATTTATTCAACTATTAAAGACTACTCTGGAAGAATAAACATAGTTTATTAGAACTCATGCTGGTAAATGCTGGCCTCATTCAGTAAGAACTTCGTTTTCAGGGTTTCGGAAGGAATTTCTGAAGTATCTTTGGGATTCCCTTCCTCTCCTCTCAATCACTGCTCCTTTGGATACAACTTCACCACCTTGTACCATATCGTGGAAGTATCTTAATACCTGACTTGAAGAACACTAAACTATCTGAAAACCATGTGTGTTAGTATATTGCTGAACAAATTTTACTGTGTAAACACTTCATGGATAACATAGTCAACAACTATGAGATCTGATATGCATAGTACAGTGTTCAACAAATGTTCGTTTTTCCTCACACTCACTTCCTCTGTCTCTAATCCTTAGACCCAACTAAATTTTAACTGCAAGCACCTCAAGAATTGTGATGACATTAAAAAGCTTTTGGGGGACGCCTGGGTGGCTCAGTTGGTTAAGCAGCTGCTTTCAGCTCAGGTCTGATCCCAGGGTCCTGGGATTGAGTCCCACATGGGGCTCCTTGCTCAGCAGGGAGCCTGCTTCACCCTCTGCCTCTGCCTGCCTCTCTGCCTGCTTGTGTTCTCTCTCTCTGACAAATAAATAAATAAAATCTTTAAAAAAAAAAACAAAAAAACTTTTGGGACCCAGCCAACTTTCAACTTCCTAAATATCATAGCACTTGAATGACCAGAAATTTTACTCTTTGAAGAAAAATGTCTGTTCAAACAAATGACATTAAATTTTAACTGCTTTAGTCAGTTTTAAAGAAATACTAAGATTAGGTTAATTCAAAACTATCTCTTAATTTTATTACGGATATAGCAGCA
>CM053605.1:38796309-38818576 GCA_028646535.1 Procyon lotor
GCTGTCCTAGATGTTATTTTCGTCTAGAACAATTTCTGAAATGGTCATTTCACAAGAGATTTTTACAATACTCTGTCTCATCCACTGAGCCTCTGCCCTAGCAATCTACCTTTGTTTCTACTGCCATAGGTGTTCTATACAGGTTATTTTGAACATATCACACCCACTCCTAACTCCTGGAAGTTTATTTCTGTCTATTTCACTATAGATCAAGTCCCAGTTCCTTATTCTATACATCAAACCCTCCTCCTAAATAAGCATTCCTTTCTTTTTCTTTCTTTTTAAAAATCCAATTTTCTTAACTTCTTCCCAGGAAGTCTAATGTCATTTTTTCTTTATTCTCATTTTTGATTTTTTTTTCCTTTTCTCAAAGTAATGTCACATGCCTAGAATTATTTTCCTTTAAGGTTACCAAAAATCGCTTCTCAGCCTTTTGGCTAAGATCAAGTGTAAAGATTACCAAAATTTCTGACTTTCTCTCTCCTTCTCTCTTTCCCCTTTAATAGTGTCAAACATGATTTCACTTCAGAAAATCTTTCTGGATTGATCATAAACGAGTTAATAATCTTACTTAGTTTATTATAGGTAAGGACATTTTATAAGGCTCTCCCTCTCATCTTCTCCCATTTATTTATATTTACCATCTATTCTTGAAATGTGTTAAACTTTATTTTGATATAATGTACTTTATTGTTCTCTTTCATATAATGGCCACATATTTTTACCCTCCTTATCCTGTAAATATGTATCAGTAAGACTGTTCAGTTTTGAACAACAGAAAACACTTCTAAATTAAGTCCCAAATGCAATTCTTGGTGGAGATGGAGTAATTCTTACAAACATCAACACATCTGGCAAGTCAGAATTGGGATACTGGCAGGTACCAAGGGACAGGACAACAGAAGACACAACTACCTTCAAAACCCAATACATGTTTGGTCAGAATAATTGTACAGCCACAGGAGGATCTGGCAAGTGGACTCTCCCTGACTCCACTGAATTGCTTCTAGACTTTGCCCAAATCTTCACCTTACCACTAAGACTCCTAGTATAAGAACCAATTACCTGGGCACACATTGTGTATAACTGAGTATAACTTCAATTGCATGGGGTTAAATACAGACACTATGTGAACCCTTGGCTTTCTGTTTTGGAATTCAAAACATATTCCTCCTAATCTGGAAGAATGTTCAGATATTGGTGGTTAAAAATCTAGACATATATCCATTACAGTAGCTTTCTATATTTTTGTCACTATTTTAGATTGTAATCTAAGGAACAGGAAACACATTTGTATTATTCTTATATGCTGTCATCCTGGTTCCTAGGCATGATTTTATGTTGTTGAACAATGCCAAGAATGTGATTCTTTCTTCAGTATAGATGCCTCCTTTTACAAGGTTAAGAGGAAAATTTCCTCTGTGATTTAGCTTTTAACAGTGTTACATGTGCTAAAATAATGAAGTCAGTCTGCCTTTTTAAACATATCATGTGTGTATGCTAATTTGAAGCATTTGACTTCAAGTATTTGTCTTACCTTTGGTGTCTGATTGATTAGAAGCTCAAAATGGAGTGTGTGAGTTTATGTCTTGTATATTAATCTAATTACCCAGTTTTAATGTGCAATCTGCTAGATTTTATTGGCAGGATATATCACAACTTTTAATGAGTCATATCTTGTACCAAGTCACACTTTAAAAAGAAAGAAACCACATAATTAAATCAGGTTTTGTCCATTTAAACACACTGGACTGATTAGACACTGGTTTAATTTTCTAGGAAAAGATAGGAAATTTTAAATTGTATTAGTTATTTACATTATGCTTTTTATTCATTTGAAGTGTAAATCCCTTTGGGCTATGGAAAAAGAACTTAGCATGTCTTTGTTTTTCAGCAAAATAAATAAAAGCTTGCACCAGATGGAAATTGAGTGCATATATATATGTATGTGCATTTCAAAAATATTGGGTTTATTGAATCATCAACTACTTAATTCAAAATGTTGTATGTATATTTATGTTTATTACCTCCTCAAAGGAATCCTGCTCAGGAAGAGATCCAGAATCATATTTTAGTGACTTATATTTGTTTCTTACTACTTAATAAAATATATATTAACAAAGTATCAAGCCACCCAGTTATTGAAAAATATTTTGTATTTGTATATAAGCATATAAAGTACTATCTCTATAATATTACTATATTCATTAATCTTTAAATTTATTTGGTGGAAGAGGAAATAAAAATGCAATCACCATCTTATACATGTATAAACTAGATAAATACATCCAGTAGAAATATGTTGATAATTCTCAAATTAGATGTAATGGGTTAAAATGCTAATAATGAGGTATGGAGAGGGTATAGATTCTGTACATTTCACAGTGTAAATATAATAAAAAATGAAGGACATATTCTTCAGTATTCAAATGTTAATGGCCTAATTAAGTAACATAGTCATTCACATTATTGACAAACAACTGAAATTTTGGCATACACCTTTGTTACACATATACCAACCAATACTCTCATTGGAACTACACTTAGAAAACTTAACTGTTAAATAGATGAATGGATAAAGAAGATGTGGTATATATACACAATGGAATACTATGCAGCCATCAAAAGAAATAAAATCTTACCATTTGCAACGATGTGGATGGAACTAGAGGGTATCATGCTAAGCGAAATAGGAAATCAAGGAAAGACAATTATCACATGATGTCTCTGATATGAGGAATTTGAGAGGCAGGACGGGGGGTTGTGGTGGGTAGGGAGGGAAAAAAATGAAACAAGATGGGACTAGAAGGGAGACAAACCATAAGCGACTCCTATTCTCAGGAAACAAACTGAGGGTTGCTGGGGGTAGGGATGAGGTGGCTGGGTTATGGACACTGGGGAGGGTATGTGCTATGGTAAGTGCTGTGAATTATGTAAGACTGATGATTCACAGACTTGTACCCCTGGGGCAAATAATAATTGTATGTTAATTAAAAAAAAAAAAGGAAGCTTAACTGTTAAATATTTTAGCAGCATACCACTGACTGTATACTTAAGAACTGAGTTCAATGGGCCTGGACACTATGATAGAGAGCAGACTGCCAGTTCTACATGTATGTGGTCCAGTCTGTTTTGCTGTTATGGGATGACTTCCCAGCTAAACTTTTGGCTGACATGTTTCCTCCTGATCAAAAAAGGAGATATTAACCAAAATTCTTCATCTTTCCTGGAAAAAATAACACAGAATGTATGCCTCATTGATACAAATAACTTTTTATTTCAAAAATCACTGCCCTAAAATTAAACTCACTGTTTCCTTTTTAAGCCTTTGTGTATATCGAATGTAACTGTTCTTTATACCTAATTTATATAACTATATGAGTAGACAGATTATTAATATAAAGATGATTCACATGTTTCACATTCACATTTTAAAAGCTGCCTCTTCCCCAGTTCTATTGGCCATTATTGACTGGTAAGTTTTTACATATATGATCATTGACTGTCTTCTTTACTGAATTATTGTGACTGTATTTGCTATTGAGATACAAATTCCAATGAAATATTATTGTGTTTTTTTTCCCCTCCAGATCATCTTCAGGTTCTTCAGTTAGCCATGGACTATGAGAGTTGAGAAAATATGAAAAAGAAAAAATCCCCAAACTACAAACACACACACACACACACACACACACACCATAGAATGGTATTTGTAACTGTAATGATCACTGAAAAATTCATAATAGTCTATAGGAATGATTAGTACTTTACTCAGTATAGTAAAATCTTTAGCTTTTAACAAGTAAAAAACAACCTGCAATATGTAGAATTCTATGGTGAATGTATTTCAACTGAGAATCATTTAAAGTGGGGCCAGAGACAGCAGTGGCAGACTGGACAGTGTGGTGGGAGGGGGCAGAGAGGATGTAGCTGTGTGTTGGTAGAGTACAGACGTTCTTAGTGCCAGTGGTGGTAGCAGTGGGCATCCATTTGGAAAATGGTCAAATCATATGTAATCTGTGACTTGGCTCTTCCTATGGCCTGTATTCTAGGCTTGCTGTCAATTGTCTCTGTTTCCCTATGCCATCCTCACTTTTCTGTTTAGGTTAACTGGGGTCAGAGTGTGTTGTCTGTTTATTTTAGACTAACTGATGACATTTTCACTTTTAAATAACTGATATCCTGTGCCAAATGGGAGATTTCTCTCCTATGGACCACTATTATTCAGTCTTTCAAGATTTTATTCATTCTTATTTTTGTCATATAAGAAATAATTTTTTAAAAAAAATTAACCAATAGAGTCTTTCACCAGATGTGAAGATGAGATTGGATTCTATACCTGTGAGAGATAAGAAGTTTAGGGGGTCTGTGGATAATGAAATGCCTTCACAATATTTGGTTTTCTAAATAAGAGGTTAAACTTTTTTCAAGAAGGACCAAAAATATATTATGTATTCTAAAAGAAAGAGTGGTCAGAATTTACATGTTGACCATTATTAGGATTAGTTATGCAATAAATAACATTTTTAACCATTAGGACAACTTGAAATTTTTGTTTTTAGTATATCTTGACCTACTTCCTTTTAAAAGCTGGATGGTTACACCTGAAACTAATATTACACTGTATGTTAACTGGGATTTAAATAAAAACTTAAATAAATGGCTGGCATTAGAAACTAAGCATTTGTTATAAATAAATATTTCCTGAGATAATTGACCTGAATACCATCATATATAAAGTTTAATGAGTATTTATACAACTTCAACAACTACATTAGAGTTAGTACTCTTTATGTTCAATAATTGATCTTTTTAACTAGTAAGTTGGACATTTTATTCCAATTATTCATCTAGTTTCAACAACTGCACGTCTTCTATAAGATACCTATTCACAATAGGAGCCTGAATTTGCCAGTATTGGTTGTATATATTAACTCTATCTTCATCTAATAAATAAGGGAGAACACTTAATTCTTTCTTAACAGAGAGAGGCTAATGACCAGATGAGGTGCTCAATTTCCATTTTCAGATCAGCAATTTTCAAGTTGGGGAAAAAAAAAGATTGCAAAGGTCTAATCATGTTCTTTAATATTAAACAGATCTCCTGCAAATAGTGAAAGTACTGTACTTGCCAAAAACTCATAATTCAAAGCAGGGATATCTACCTAAATAGAATTAAATTAAACCAAGATTTGATGTGTTATCCCCAGGTAGGAGAAGCAAAGAAGAACATGGATGAGAGAGAAAGTCTGAACTGGTAATATAATAGAGGGAGGATAATCCCAGAGGAGAAGAAATAATAGTTGTCCTTTAGTTGTCCTAGGAGTTGTAGTGAGTGGAGTCTGCAGATAAGTTTGGATTAGAGGTTTTATTTAACTTAACCCTTGAGGGCATTAGAAAATAATTGACCCTTTAACACTTTAGAATGCAAATAAGGGTTGGTATTATTTTATGCACTATGTGTATGGTCATTTAATGCCCATACTAATCCTATGAGCCCTATTAGAGAACTTGTTTGGAGGATTTAGCAGAAGAGTGCAGCTTCTCATATACACTTGACCTAAGAACCATCCTCTCCTATCAGGGAAGGTCGGGTCCTCTCCCACGGAGTACACATGTTCTAGAGGGATGCACATGGAGTTGTGAGGGAAGAAGGGGATATCTGCCCAGCCATCCAGATCAGAAGAATCAACACTGGCAATCAATGGGGTGGCAGATATTGCAGCCAGATCATCCTCACATCCCAGGATGATCTTATTAGAATCACCATTATACAAATGAAGAAATTAAGGTAACAAAAGATTAAGAAACTTGACCAAGGACAGAGCTCGTAACAACTAGCCATGTCGACTGAATCCAGCACTAGGTGCTTTTCATTCCACATTTTATTTTCAGATCACCTGCTCTGCTAAAGTGGGTTTTACAGGTCCTGTTTCTTAATCACAAGACACTGCCTCCTTTCCATGCCCTCAGGGAGTAAATATTTTGTGCAAATACTAAAATATTTTGTGCAAATGATCAAGCTGTGACAGTGACTTTGATTTAAGAAATAAAGTAAGAATAGGCTAGTGAATGGTGGAGAGTAAAGCTCAACTGTCATAATCTGGAAAAGAATCTGAAGGGGCCATGATGGCTATGGCTAAAATATAAAAATGGGTTCAGGAATCTGATGGACAGAGAAAGAGTTCAGAGAAGACAGTAGACCCATGAGAGTGCTACTGACATCTAAAGGAGAGAGGGAATGGTTTATCCCATTCCAGGTAACATGAATTCTTATTATAAAGGAGAAGAATTGAGTATGTGTCTGTTTCTGTTTGGATTTCATATCATTGATTATATCATTTGGGACTCATTGAGAATTTTCAAAAAAAAGGGTGAAATGATCATGCAGATGAAACAGTATGATAAGTAAGACAACTGAGGATGTAACAGATTGGAGAGAGAGAAACAAAGAACAAGATATTCATTATAGAAGCCAATGGTTATAGTTGAGGTAAAGTGTAATGTCATTACAAATGGAGCAGAAAATTATAAAGAAAAACCTGAATTCTTTCATATGTTAATTTATTTATTCACTCATTTACACAATTTTTTCTGTATGTCTTTGTCAACATACATTTACTATTATAATAGTAATAGTTTCTAGAACACCAAGATGAACAATTCAGTCCTTTCCGTCAATAAGATCATCATCTAGTGAAGATGTGCAGAACAGATTATTCATAGGAGCAAGACACCCAAACTAAGAAAATCTAAAGAACTTTTTAAAAGAAATGGCATTGAATTAGAGGTTAAGGGATGGGATGGAAAGGTCTAAGATGTTGAAATTTGGTGGCTATGAGTATGGTGCTAATAGCAAAAAATACAGAGATGACAGGAGACTGATTGACCAAGAACTGCTTTCTAGGAATCTATTGTGGAAATTGGTTGAGATGACCTGGACCACTAACCATCTATCTTTATTTTGTTTTTTGTTGCCCTATGAGATGCCCAAGGGAAATGTATTCCCAGATTTGGAAGCCTGATTAATAAAACATTATCATTATTAGGCTAAAATACAAAATACCTTTGGAAGACATGTATCAGTAATGCAGGGTCAAATGAAGGACTGCCTAGCAACCCTAAAGGCAAGCCTAAGTTCAAGCACGTAAATGACTATATTGGCCTCATACCCATTAAACCCATCCCCTAATGAGAAAAGCTAATTTAGTTGACAGAAAGGCATATGAGCATGAGGACTGGAACAAGAAGCCAGATAATGTTCTCCAACACCAAGAGCGTCTTGTGCAACCCTTCTCAGTCCAGGGTACCTCCAAAGCAGGATCATAGCCCTGCCTGTCTCATCTCCCCATTTAGGTGGGGAGTCCAAAGGGAATAAAAGTAGAAAACAAAAGCGGTGTAATGTAATGTTTTTGGCTCCTAGAGGAAAGACTGGATTTAAGAGAAACCGAAGAGATTAATAGAGATGAAATCTTATTTCAGCAGAAAACAACACTGCCCACTTCCCTTTGACAGTTCTTACCTTTCAAAAGTGTAACTTCCTAGTATCAAAGAATGATGTGCATCTCAAAAGTAATCATTTTTAAATGAGTTTGGAAAATGTTACACACCTTTGCAAGATGCACATCAATACAGAAAAACACAAAAAGCCTCAAAGTAAAGAAACTTATTTATTTCTCCAAAATTATTTGATAATGTAACTTATTTATATAACCATTAACATATTGCAGAAAACACTTCGGGAAATACTGATGTAAAGGAAGAGACTACAGACATTTGCCAGGACTTTTCCCTATCCTAGAGTAACATGTGTTATTCCTAAAGATCTTCTGAATCTTCTAAAGATTCTATATTTTTGAAAATATATGTTTCACGCTTTATAAATGAGGGGGGGTGAATAAATATTATTTTCTCTGCGATGGACATTTCTTATGGTACCATCATAATAGTCACTGGGAGTAAGTCATTATGTGGTATTCCCCAAATTATAGCACAGGTAGCTATAATTTAGCTACTCCTTATAGCTAAGATAAACTAAAAAAAAACTCAGTTCTCAGAAATTGAAAGAGGTCCCCACTGTTTTCAGGGCCAAGATGACCTGTAAAGCTGTGACACTGGAGCTTGACGCTTCAGTCATAACTTTCACAGGGACAGTGATAATTTGGGTATTCACTATATTTAAATGTACATTAGGTCTTCTAAACTTAGGCGTTATCCCTCATTGCTTCCTTTCCTAATGTCCACATTTACATGTGAAATATACACACATATGCACTCACTACTGTGTATGTACATATTTGTTTAGCACCCAATCTAATTCCAAAAAAAGAATTAAA
The DNA here is from genome assembly GCA_028646535.1 of Procyon lotor. Taxonomy (NCBI): domain Eukaryota; kingdom Metazoa; phylum Chordata; class Mammalia; order Carnivora; family Procyonidae; genus Procyon; species Procyon lotor. The sequence continues at coordinate 38,804,646 of CM053605.1, forward strand.
GTTTATTTTACCCTGAGGTATAGGAGATGGTCATTATTTTGAATAATAAATGTAGAATCTACATTTTTTGGAAGTTTTGTCTACATTTTCTACATTTCTACAGTTTTTGGAAGTAGTTGGCAGTGGAAAGGTACACATTTTGGAGGTAATATAGAGTATGATGATGAAAATGTAGTGAGAATAGATTTTACTGTAGCTGTAATGTTAGCTTCAGTTTCCCAAGTAAACTAAGCTCAACAAACCAGAAGTACATTCAAATGGGCAACATGAAAAACAAACCAAAGTAAAACAAGGTGTCACCAGTCGTGGATTTCAGTAAGATGAAGGCCAAGCAAAATTCTAGACCAGCTTCTTCTGTTTCACTGATAGTGTGCTTGGGTACAGCTGACAAAGGAACATGGTGGTTGTCCCAGGCTGTTAAAGGTGGTAAAAAGGCATGGAGGATAGATTTCACAAGATGTAGATGTTCAGAAGAATTGAAATAAAATATTTTAATTTCAGGGTCATGATTATCTAAGATAAAAATTTTGAAGAAAGTGAAAATGTCATAAATTTAGGGCATGATGATGTTGTTTATTTAACAGGCTGCATGAATTTTCTACCTGTATTTTGATTAAGATAATCATGTCTGATACCTATAGCTTTGTTTTATGAGTACTAATATGATTAGATTTTAATGTTTATTTATGGCTTCGAAAATCCATATGGAGAGTATCTTTTTAAAGGTCATCCCCTGCATTTCTAAAGCTCTAAAACTTTCAGTATTGCTTTAGGGCTTTCTCCACATTTGTCCTCTAAATCTTACCTGCACATCCATTCAGAATTCCCCTGCATATCCATTTGTCATTTATATATACATATATATGATACCAATTTGATTAATGATCTTCTCATTCTTATGCTGCAGCTTAATGAACAAAGTAAGATGATGACAAGGCTCTTGAGGTAGGCATGGGACATGCTAATTACATTTTTTTAAGGCCAAGGGAACATTTTCAGTCACAGAACTTTCTGGTATTCTAAATGTCTACTATTTTTAACATTTAATTTTTTAAAATGTTCCAATTGTGATGATGGTAAAATAATGATAATTATTGCAGTTGTTTTCGTTGACCTGGACTCTGACATTAAATCTATGTATGCCCAACCTCTTAGAGGGAATGTGATCAGAGCATTTATTATCAAGTAAGCAAGGTCATTATTTGAAAAACCAAATTATGTGTATTTAGATTGTCTAATTTTCCTCATTGCTAGACTTAATTTTGTCAAGAAATCATATTCATTTTTGTTGGTTTTTGACAAAAATCCTGATTATAATATAGTCTTGAACAACTTTATATCTGAATAGAATTTTCAATAGCTTATTAGCTATCTTCCATAGAAATCTTATGAGGTCAGTGTAATTATCTGTCATAGTGAGCTTATTAGAAAATATTCTCCTTAATCTTGTAACACTGAAAAAATAAAATAAACATATTTGGGGAAAAAAAATAAAAAATAAAATAAAATTGTAAAAAAAAGAAAATATTCTCCAAAGTAGCATTACCCTCAAAGTAGCACTGTTATTTTAATATTAATTTTGATAGTAATAGCAGAATCTCTGTTTAATATTACATCCTCAGGCATACTGTACTTAATACATCTTATTGCCTGATACTTTTTTCATTTAATTGCCATAATAATGCAAATGGAAAACAATAAAGACTAAAAAATAAATATATAACCTTCAACATTAAGTATTAGTCCATAAAGAAAATTAGGAAAGACAGGCTGTGAAAATATGGTCAATCTGAATCATTTTAGCTAGAAATTATTCATAATGCAGTTATTTAACTCATTTTATGTTGTCTCAAAATATATGGGGAGGTAATTATTTTTTAAATCTGCATTACATAAATTAGTATGAAATAATTAATAGTATTATGAAAGACACACTGAAAACCTTTGTATTTTGTATAAATACATACTTATATAAATTTTAAAATTTATCCCGCTCCTTGCCATTCTTATACAATTGTCAACATGAGCAAGGGCTATTTGGTTTGGCCTCCCATTTTTTATTTTCTCAAGTATCATCCACGCTGAAAATGTATGTATGACACATATATGATACCTTTTTTCAATATGATCAAGAATACCTATATTTATATAAAGTTTTACTTTACAAAAAGTCTAACACTACAACATATATCTGTATGTGTATGATCATTTATGTAATATACAATCTGACCAAGGTCTTTACTGCTGCTAAACAAATTCAAGTGAATAAATCTTCTAGTTTATATAACTTTTCCTTATAAAAATATTCGGAAAATCCATCTATTTTCTTGCCTGAAAGTAATTTCCAATGTCCGCTGTAGAGAACTACATAGACCCTTTCTCTACAAGTAATACAATTATTTTTCTAGTTTTCTAACTTTTACAATTTTTCATTACTGGAACCCTCCCCCTTTTTTAAAAATTGCTCAATCCTTGCTGAGAATAGTTCAGGCCTGGGTCCTTGGAAGACTCCTACTAAGAGGTACCACTGGAAAAGCACACATTTTTTGGACCACCTCTGGCCTACAACTGACTGGGCCAGAATCCATTACAGGGGGAAAGAAAGAATGGTTATCTATGTACTGAATGTCTCATTAAAATTAAAACCTGAAAAAAAAAAAACCTAAGTAATTCATGATTCATTGTAATTTACGGTCAGTCATATCTTACTATCTGTTATCATTTGTCTTCTACTTCACTATTTTTGCAACATCTGAAGAAAAACTGTTTTGAACCAAATTATTTGGATGTTATTTTCCATTGTTGCTGTGGGTGGGTAGACAATTATCTGAGGCCACTGTATTTGATTTATAAAGTGCAGGGAGAATGCTTAGATTGCTTTTCTCATATTATTTTTTTGAGAATTCAATGAGCTAATATATGTTAAAGTTCTAGACAAGGGGTGAAACACGTAAAGTATTATTTTAATTACAATGAATTCAGCAACAGTACCTATCTATAACTAAATCAATCAAGGTAATTGCTGCCAAGTATATAATGTAGTAGTGGGAAATGGATATGGTTAATAGCATAGAAATTACATAAAAATACAAAAAAGTGATAGAACAGCCCATTATTAACAAGTAGTAGACTCGTTGCCTCAAACAAGTAATGAAAGTAATTCTATATTTAAAAGAAGTTGAATAAACTTAAACTGATCAGTACAATGGGAGGAGTTTAGAAACTTTTATATCTGATTTTGAAAATAAAAAATAAATGTTAGGGTGCCCAGGTAGCTCAGTCGTTGAGCATATGCCCTTGGCTCAGGTCATGATCGAGCACCAGATGGGGCTCCCTGCTCAGCAGGAAGCCTGCTTCTCCCTCTCCCACTTCTCTGCTTGTGTTCTCTCTCTCGCTGTGTCTCTCTCTGCCAAATAAATAAATAAAATCTTTAAAAAAAAGAAAGAAAAAGAAAAAAGAAACATAAATATGTGACCTTACCTAAAATTAAATCTTGTTACATGATAAAGTAGTAATTATAATTTTAACTAGAACAGTATAGACTCTGTTTTTCCTTTTTCATCTAACCATTGCTATATCTTCTAATATACTTGGATTGCTGAGCAACTATATGTCTCTGGTAAGTTAATACAAGGCAAGTATTCTGTTTTCCTAACTGTGTGTTTTTTAATTAATTAATTAATTAATTTAAAAAAGATTTTATTTATTTATTTGACAGGGAGGAAAGAGATCACAAGAGGCAAAGAGGCAGGCAGAAAGAAAGGGGGAAGCAGGCTCCCCACTGAGCAGAGAGCCCAATGCAGGGCTCTATCCCAGGACCCTGAGATCATGACCTGAGCTGAAGGCAGACGCTTTAACCCACTGAGCCACCCAGGTGCCCCCAAAACTGTGTGATTTTTAAAAAAAAATTTACACAGAAAAAAAAGAGGAATTATTTTTTGCCTTTATATAAATGCATACTCATAGCCATCGTAAAATTTCATTAATATACTTCAGGTAATACGATAGAGACTGCTCCCTCACAAAAATTAACAACCTTGATAATATCCATACAGTTAACTAATCAATCATTGTTGGCCATTTATTTTGAATCATCCTCATGGTTAACTGTGGTTAACCCCATGGTCTCATGATGATGTTGTAAAATGAAGTATAAGTCATAGTTCTTTTCCTCAATATGAAATTTGGATTTTAAGCATATCCAGATTTAGAAGAACCAATTCAAGACTTATGCTAACAATGCACAGGATGTCCTTGGTTTGATGCTCATTCTCTGTTGCACACCCAAAAGCAAAGACAGATAAAGAAAACCTGAACACATTTAGATGAAACACATCTAAAAGACATACCAGCCCCCAAAATAACCTAGCTATCTCTGTGAGCCAGTAATATAACCAGAAATGCAAAGCAGTAAGTGAGGCTGAAAGGTCTGGGCCTGGAAGCCAGTAGAAGTATATTCATATTTTGGCCCCTTTGGGATAATAGGTTTTAAAATATTTAACAAAATATGAGAATTGTTTGTATTCAAACCCAGGCACACTGCTTTATAGCTTAGGTAGAAGGTAGCTGGCAGTATTCCACTTATAAAATAAGGCTGTGAAACCATGTTAGTCATCTGTTTTTGTTTAAGATTTTATTTTTAAGTAATCTCTATACCCAACATGGGCTATACCCAACACGTGGGTATAGATTGATCTCTATACCCACAGCTCCTTGCATACTCAACTGACTGAGCCAGCCAGGAGCCCCAACATGCTAGGCATTTTATCTTCTGCCTGGGATTCTGCTAGCTAATGTGATAGATTGTAAAGGGAGCATTCAGTCCTGAGTCCATAACTTGAGCTAAGCACCACCCTGAAGACTGAATCTAAAATATGTCTAAAATCCCCATGAGGCAGGAACCCATAAAGCATAATCATTAGATCTGGTTGTGAACTACAGTGACCCAGGGATAATTAGAGACAATTAGGAAAAAATATCCACTATGCAAAAAGAAATGTAGAGTGAGGGTGGGAAAGAAAACAAAATACAACTTAATTCCACTGAAAATTCAAATTACATTTTTATATGTTAATCAAAATATACATGAAACTACAGACAAAAATTGAAGAGCCACATGATGAGTAATTAAAGCATGCTGAACTTGCAGTGTTCAGGAGGAGGATAAAAATAATGATTACTTTAAGCCTTGATGGAAAAAATTATAGTTAAGAACGTATGTCAAAACATAAAGGCAACTATAGAAAGAATGGCTTCCAAATATCACAGGGAAAAAGGAAAATACGGAAAACTATTAACAGTTCAATAGTAGACAAGAAAGTAGAAAAAATAAATTAAAAGATAAACAAATCAGAATTAATTAATTAATTAAACAACTTTATCAGAATAATATTAATATTAGTAATATACTTATATTGTAATATTCTGATTAACATTTAACAATTTATTAAATAATTAATTAAATAAACAATTGTTTATCAGAAATAAATAATTAAAAGTTAAACAAATCAGAAAATAAGGTTAAGATAATTATGCTTCGATGTATTAGTAATCACTTGAGTATAACTGTGTTTCACGTACCTATAAAGTTAGAAATAAGTGGATTTGAAAAAACTAAAGTCCTGTAACATGCTTCTTACAAAGCACACATGTAAAATAAAATGATAAAAAAATATAAAATTAAAGGAATAGAAAATAGGTACCAGTTATCTAATAACCAAAATAGAACTGGTGATTAAGTATGGAGTCTGTAAATAGATACACATAGATATGGCAATTTGATATATAATAATAACAATATAATGAAGAGGGTGATAATGATTGATGATGATGGCAGTAGTGAATGTCATTGTGTGCATATCATGTGATAAATGCTTTATATACTTTAGCTGATTTAGTTTTCATGACAACCATAAGGATTTTAAAGCTTCTACAAATTGTTAAGGTGCTTTAGGTGGTTATCAATGGGCACCTTTGTTTTTAGACCTTTAGTATTTAAGATTTTATTTATTTATTTGACAGAGAGAGAGAGATCACAAGTAGGCGGAGAGAGAGAAAGGGAAGCAGGCTCCCTGCCAAGCAGAGAGCCCGATGCAGGGCTCCATCCCAAGACCCTGAGATCATGACCTGAGCTGAAGGCAAAGGCTTTTAACCCACTGAGCCACCCAGGTGCCCCTGACCTTTAGTATTTAAAATGAGAAAAGAAAACTTGACAGCCTGTAGGAAACTGGCCTATGAATGTGAACAGAAAATATAAGCCTGAGAGGAAAACCAAGAATCTGATAAACCTATGAAAAGGAATCCATTTCTCCACTAATCAAAACAGCAATTTACTGCTTCATGCTCATCAGTTTGGCGAGAAATATAAAGTCTGAAAATACAACAGTTGGCAAGGATGGAAAGAAACATAAACTTTTATACAATGTTGATAGGAGAATAAATTGGTACCGCTGCTCTGGAAAGGTTACAGACTAAATTTACCTTATACCCTACCAAGCAATTCCATTTCCAAGAATACACCCTAGAGAAACACTTCCCACACACTAATAGGGAAACATAAAATTTCTCACAAATCAATGCTTTTTTTGGAAATTATTAGAATTAATTTGATGTAGATGAATCTCAAATGCATAATATTGCTATGAGAAAAGAATTAAGTAAAGATACATAAAGTTGAATGCCATTTACGGAAGTATAAAAAAGTATGCAAATTAATGCTAAGCATTATTTTAGAATCCCTATGTAGTAGAAGTATAAAATCATGAATTGCAATAATGAAACAGAAATTCAAGTTACCGAATACTTCTGGGGAAAGGAGGAGGAGAGAGAATCCAAGAGAGTTGTGCAGAGACTTTCAACTTTATCTGTAATGCTTCACTTTTTAAAAAAATTATGCGGCAAAGACAAGAAAACATTAAATTATGCTAAAGCTGACAAATCACTACACAGATATTTATCATATCCTTCTGCATATCATAGTTCCCATTTGTAGTATTTTACAAAACTTATATAGTACTGTGGTATAAAAATATGGTATAAAAATAATACTTGATAATATATAATGAATCTAACAATATGATATATTAAATATAATAAAGAGAATTATCATTTATAATACTTTCATAATACCCACTTTATACCTATGCTCAAAGGCATTTCGTTTCTTCCAACTGTCTCAGTATTATTTGTGATTAGCTTGTTTCAAGCATATGGTTAGAATTCAAAATATGTTTGTAGAGTAAAACAATGAGTAAATATTAAAATTTCTCCATATACAGAGTGTGTAACTGACCACCAGAAAGACTGCAGTGGGTAAAAAGAAACACAAATACAGAAACTTAGTATTGATCAAACATACATGAAAAGATTTCACTTTTTTAGTGCTTTCCTTAGATATAATATACTTCAAATGTCCTTGGAAATGTTTACGTATTTTAAAAGTGCAACAAATTATTTTAAATTGAATTAAGATGATCACTATAAATATAATTAATTTTAAAAGATATGTTGGAGAGCAATCTCAGCACATTTTTTTTTTCAAAAGTTAGCTCAGTAATCTGTGGATCTTTGACTACAATCTATAAGCAAATGAGAAACTGTTTAATTCCACCTAATAAGCGAGCTCATTAGATATTAACAGTCTAGGGGTGCCCTGGTGGCTCAGTGGTTAAGCATCTGTCTTTGGCTCAGGTCATGATCTCAGGGTCCTGGGATCAAGCCCCAAGTTGGGCTCCCTGCTCAGCAGGAAGCCTGCTTCTCCCTCTTCCACTCCCCCTGCTTGTGTTCCCTCTCTCACTGTGTCTCTCTCTGTCAAATAAATAAATAAAATCCTAAAAAAAAAAGGAATTAATGCAGTCTAAATAGCTGCTGTTTATAAATATAAATCCAATAGAGAAGTTTTGAGAACGTAATTCAACCAAAACAGTAACTTAAATCATATTAATTATGCAATAAAAATAACTTTAACATTTCAAAATTTTACTAAAATTAGGGCATTTTCATATTATGACAGTGCCTGGGGAAAGAGCTAAATAAGATAAATTCTAATTATTGCTGCAATTTATATATAATAAGTCTTACTCCTTCCCCCTGAGAATAGCCTGGAAAGGAATCTCTTTTACTTTGGCCATAATTTAATGTTATCATTATGGTCCTTTGACTTATAGTTGACCTGAAGATGAAGAAGGAATTTTACTGTGAGCAAAACGGTCAAGTATCATAAAGGGGAATGTAGTTGTTTTTAGTACACAGCCTCCGCTTAGAGATGCTGCTCTTGTTTATTATGTATGGATGGATTCTAGGAGAATGGAGAAGGTGGTTGACATTACCCACAGGGATCCAAAAATAGTATAATACAAAGGGACTGGGAAGAGACATTAACTGTAATTTTTGTCATTTGTAAGAAAACACAATTAGACCATGACTAATTTCAAAATGGATTTAAAGTGACTCACAATACTAAATTAAATAAATGACATGAGCTGACAAAATGGCAAACTGGCAAGTCTACTGATTTTGTTCCTCAAATTAAAACTGGACTGCCCCACAACTGAGAAAAAGCATCTACGTCTGAGGAACGCAAGACTCTAGGCAACCCCTCGGGATACACAAGGTGTCTGGTCTGGGAGCCCAAGCTAGGGGCGTCCTGGGTGTCACAATTCACAAATAGGTTAGGGAAAGCTTTTTAATATGCTCTTTTCTCTCCACAACATAGTCCTGGGCAGGGTATAGTCTTTCAATAAACAATATGAGACAAAATACATAAATATAAGGGTGCCTGGGTGGCTCAGTCATTAAGTCATATGTAAACAAGAGCAGCATCTCTGCCTTTGGTCAGGTCACGATGGTCCTAGGATCGAGCCCCACATAGAGCCCTGCATTGGGATCCCTTGTTTGGTGGAAAGCCTGCGTCTCCCCCTCCCTCTCCCACTCCCTCTGCTTGTGTTTCCTCTCTCACTATGTCTCTGTCAAATAAATAAAATAAAATCTTTAAAAAAAAATACATACTGATAAACTTATAAATACATAAAAAATAAAATTAAAATTAAAAAGTGATAATCCAGCACCATAAGAACTGGAGGGTTACTAATATTTAAAAGAAGCCAAATAAATTTTTTCAAAAAGTAGGTTATATTGATAATACAGATTAGGTAAAAGTAACTAAAAAGAATGAAAACTACGTGGTAAAAGACCATCTTAACTTCCAAAGAGAACTGAGTTATAGCAGAACTTGTGGGAAGGGCCATTTTTATTTTTAAGACTAAGAGAGCATTTTCACTGCCAAGTTCCTTGGGCAGATTTTCAATGTACTGCAACATAAAAAGTGGAAGAGCTGGTTTTGACATAATTTTTTTAAAGATAAGCCATTACTACTTTATCACCTTGTTGTTCATAAATACCTACAAATATTTGAAGTCTCCTCCCTTACCTTCTCTTTTTTTGTGGTAAGGAGTGTTTCCTAATGAATGTTTTAGGATGAATTTCAGCAAAATACCCCAAAATGGTAGCATTAGTTAATCTGTCAGAAGGAGTATTTTAGTATTAATTTAAATGTTGACAAGTTTTTTCAAAACTTATGATTTAATCTTCATTTCATTCACACTAAAGTGTTCTTTTTGGTAAAATTAGCCAACTGTTTAATCAGATTTTTATACTGAGTCTTGGTATTTTTTTTTATAATAAATCAAACCACCAGCATACAAGTGGACACAAGCTTTGTCTACTTGATATAGGGTATTAATCTAAAATAGTCTGTAAATTATTCAGATATTATAAAAGCAAGGGTGGGACTAATTCATGCACTATGGCATATGATAAGGGAATTTCATCCACTAGAACCTTCTGAGTTTAGGTCTTAAAGTTATGTGATACAGGCTTTGTTGATGCATTAATAGCACAGGCTCTATTTTAAGACTGTACATGTTAGAACACAGAAACCATTTGTGGAATCAAGGCAAGATCAATGAGCATAGTGAAGAGTTTATTCTATTTTGAGCTTTTTTCTTGATGAGACCACTGATGAGACAGTTAGACACAGTCGTGGCATAATTATGTCTAAAATCTGCATGCTTCTTACAAAAAGTATTAAATTGAGTGATTCATTTATTTTTTTGAGAAAGAAGCCTAATATGATATTAAGGTGATATTGAACATGTAAAGTATTTATAACCTGGGGGATAAGGTCTTATTTTCATAAAAATAAATTAGACTACATTTTGAGATTATTTTAAAATTTCTAGAATAAATAGTTTGGGAAAACTGAATTTGCCTTTTAGGAAAAGATAAAAAACAGACAAACAATTATAATGGCAAGAATTGCCTGATTTGGTTTTTTTGATCTAAGGAGATCATGCGTTTTATAGTAGATACAATACAGGAATCCCAGAACTATAATGATTTCATAAAGATAGTCCAAAAACTTTCAATTTGAATGAAATATTCCACCAATCACAAATGCAACAGTTTTTATTGTGAGCTGGAGGCTTTCCAAACAGAATACTGGCCCTGGAAACTGAATCCAAAGACTCTTTGATATCTGTTACGATAGAATTTGTTTTATCTATTTTAAATTGTTTACAAAAATTCTAACATTTTTAAATCACCATATTCAGTTTCATAATATTTTCTTTTCTTCCTGAAACTTTATCTCACAGAGGTTTAAGCAAGATGAAACTTAAGGAAACATAGATACATTTGGGAATTAATTGGGCCATGTGGAAGTATCTAATTCAACTCTATCCTAGGTAAATTTGAGTTCTTCAGTTAATTTATTAAAAGATGCTATCTCCTCCAAAGTAAAGAAAAAAAGGTAACAAATATATACTTTATAGTTTCTGAATCTCTGTCTGAGTTGACTGCTTCTAGATGATTTACACCATATGACATAAACTTGCCTTGTTAGAAAGACAGGATGTGTGAGAAGAATTTGTTAGTTTTATCAAGAGATTTCGCATATTTCATCTATGGCCAGTAGAAGATGATGGTGACTCCATGACAACCTCTGTTGTAGGCATAGAAGATATTAAGAATATTTTACATAACATCCAGTCAACTATGAAAGCCTACACTGGGCTATGAGTGTGTAAACCAGTCATCTGTGTGAGCTATGTAAACAATGCCCTGGAGTGAGGCACTGGCTTGCTTTCTTGAATCAACTACTGAAAGTTTAAAACTAATATATTTTTGAGAGAGTATTCTAGAGATAACCTATCAGTTCTCTTCATGAGTTTTCCTTTCAAGGCAGTTAGCAGGAGTTAACCCTGAGCTCTGTAGATTGCAAAATATACGGGAGTTGATGTGGGACATTTAAGGTAATCTAGACTCCACAAGTAATACCATTTTACTGCCAGAAACTACAGTACATTTGCAATGTTGAAGAAGAGACATGAATGTTCTCCAGACTCAGTGCTTCAACTCGAGGTGTAAGAAACTTTAATAACATACTTTACTACAGAAGGCTCAATTTCTTGCTTCATTTCTATTGTGAGTCAAGGATACAACATAGCAATGCTTCTAGGGTTTCTGACTTGGAATGGGAGGGACAAATAATTTAAAAGTATACTGTCCTCCCTGGGACCCTTTATGGACTGTGTCTTTTAAAATAGCTACTTCTAATTTATTTGGCTACTTTTCCATGTCCTGTGCCTCCTGCACTAAATAATCCTTCTTCAAGAGGGGATGAACCCAGACACCCCTATCCTCCACTTCACACCACGCATTAGAACATGTGCGAATTAAGGTGAGACCTGAGATTAGCAGATTACAGAGAGAATCACTACCCTTGCTTCTAATCTACAGGCACAAAGACCCCTCTCACTCTGTATTTCTATTTCACTTGACGAGAATTTCTAAAGCCCTAAGCTGTGCTGGTTTGGTCTGAGGGTGGAGAAGCAGAATATGGGTTATAACTAAATCTCTTTTCAAATGAGATATTGGAGGATCTATGTCCTTCCTTTCCTCATCTTCTTTTACAGATAATAATATAACCCTTGCCTGCCCTGATAAAGATGCAGTGCATTTTACTTTTAATCTAAAATGATTCTTAATGCAATGACTGACTAGTGTCATAGGGAAGGCACTTTCAGAATTTATGGCTGTATTCTTTGATTCATCTACTTCTAGCTGCGACATTGATTGATGTTTATAAAATTCCTAAGCCTCTACTGGAAACTATGATTATTATCTTAGAGCATATAATCAAAGAAGTGTGGGTGAAATTATGTAGGAAGGAAAAAAATTCTTGACTTTTTAAAAAAAATGTGTTAATAATAGCAATTTTAAATTCAAAGGAAACATTTGAGCAAATAGAATTCCTTATCTGATGTTTTTAAACCAAAAGTTTGTCTCATTTATTTTTGCTAGCTAGTTTGCCAAGTTGGCTCCATAGATGTATCTTACTTAGTACAATAATAGATCATTTTTTGACCAACTCTGATTATCATTCCACACGGCAAGAACTGTGAAACTATAGTCTAGTATTAAGTTTCTAGTCATGTTATATTTTTAGAAGTTCTGATACAGCACTGAGGCATTAACTAAACATAAATCACTTTAAAAGTTGATAGTCATGTTAATGTAATCTTAATAGAGTTTGTCCTTTTAAAGACACGCTCATGATCATATACTTTCCAGATGTTAAAAGCACAGCTCTCAGATAAATATATTGACAAGGGAATTCCAACAGCCATAAAAATGTAAGGCCCTGATTATCACCCAAACAAACTAAATTCTGCACTCAGTTAGGTCATTTGTTTTCCTGTTCAGTCATTCCAGAATTTGAAGCCAAGTAGCTGAATAACATTGCAACACAGCCATACAATTATAGTCAGTAAGAACATTCCTGAAACAATTCAGTAAAAATCTATTTGTAGAAATTGTAACAAAGCATAACTATATTGAATTTTAAAAAAGGTAGACTGTAAACTTAAAGTTTTCTGTTCACTTTCAAGTTGCTGCTATAATAAATGTTCTGTAGCTCCAATCCACTGGTGTGGGGGCTGGTACTCATGGTTTATAACTGGTATCTGTTTGTTAGTTAAGACCAGACTTGAGATATACTTTGGTTGCAAACTCTCTGCATTCCAAGTTCTCAATTAAAAATACTGGGGTAATGCTAGAAAGTCCTATGATGAACTGGGCAGAGCTATGAATTATCTTCCTCCTGCTGATGTTCCAGATTACCTCAAGATGGTCAGATTATTTGGACTTCAAAGAGAAAAATACCTAATTCCTTTCAATTAATAAGCATTTTTCCCATCTCCATCTCCACTTTCCTTATTCCAAGGACTCAGATTAGCTCTGGAAAGGGAGAGAAGAGCTATCTTAAATTATCACCTTCTGGGACTTTTCTAAATAGTTAATACACACATGGCAAATTTCAAACCCTATAAACCAAGAACTCTGAAAACTGTAGCTAACCCAGAGTCCTGTGGTTTGGAATGTGGAGGCCACTCAGGTGACTCGTGGTGTTACTTTTACAAAATTCCTTGTGCAAGAACCAGAGTAACAAAGCAGGAGGATGGGAGTGCCCGACTACCAGGGTTTGCAAGTGTATTAGATTACAAAACAACCCATGTTACTTGAACTGACTCGGAAAGAGGAAAAATCCCACAAATGTGGACACAAAAGGTATATTATAAAATAGAAACATGCAAAACTACAGATGATATAGACACACTTACGGGGGGAGGGGAGGCAAGGGAGGCAAGTGCTGTTGGACTAAGAGAATTAATGAAGAATGGAGAGGAGGCAGACAGTATAGTACCGAATGATTTTTACAGGCACTTTTCTTCAAATTTTTTTTTTTTTAATTAATTTTTATTAACATATAATGTATTATTTGCCCCGGGGTACATGTCTGTGAATCATCAGGCTTACACATTTCACAGCACTTAACAGCACATACCCTCCCCAATGTCCACAGCCCAGCCACC
>CM053605.1:38819076-38866604 GCA_028646535.1 Procyon lotor
CAGAAGTTTGTAATTTTGAAGTCCAATCCATCAATGTTCTTTTTATGCATAAAGTTTTTGTGTTGTATCTCAGTAATCTTTGCCAAATCAAGGTCACAAACGTATTATTCTAGGAGTACATTTATGAACTCAATTCTGTTCCATCCATTTGTCTATCCTGAAACCAAACTATAGTGTCTTATTACTGTAACTACAGAATATGTCTTAAAGTTAGGCCACGTTAAGTCTTTTTTATTTTTATTTTTCAAAGTACTTTAAGTTCTTCTAGGGATGTTTTGTTTTTGTCTTGGATTTTTTTGTTTGTTTGTTTTGATTTCTTTTGCCACTTGGATTTTATAATCAGCTTCTCAATTTCCATTTTTTTAAGTCTGCTGGGAGTTCGATGATATTGCACTGAAATTCTAGATCAATTTGGGGAAGATTAACATTCTAACAATATTGATACTTCTGATTCCTGAACACTGTAGATTTTTAATGTCATCTTTTATTTTTATCAGCAATTTATGTAATGTTAAATGTACAAGTCTCACAGATTTTTTGCTAGATTTATTCCTAATTATTTCATATTTTTTATGCTATATAAATAGGTATTTTTATTCTTCTATCTCATTTTAGTTGCTGCTGTGTAGCTATATGCCTGATTTTTTTTTTTTTTTAAGATCTTATTTACTTATTCGACAGAGAGTACAAGCAGGAAGAGCAATAGGCAGAGGGAGAGGGAGAAGCAGGCTTCCCATTGAGTAAAGAGCCCATTGTAGCGGTCAAGTACAGGACCCTGGGATCATGACCTGAGCAAAAGGCAGATGCTTAACCAACTGAGCCACTCAGGTGCCCCATATGACTGATTTTTATACATTGATTTTGTGTTCTACTAATTGGCTACCACATGTATTTAGTTCTAGTGGATTTATCTTTTTGTAGTTTCCATAGGATTTTCTACATAGATGACCATGTCATTTGGGAATAAGCACAGTGTTTTTTCTTCCTTTCCCACTAACATGATTTTATTCCTTTTCCTTGCTCTAACTACACTACCTTCAATAGACTGTTGATTAAAAGACATGAGAGGTGACATCTTTACTTTGTTCTTGGTATTAGCAGAAGACTTTTTTTAAATTGAGTATAGTTAACATACAGTGTTATATTAGTTTCAGATGTACAATATGATGAATCAGCAATTCCATACAGTACCCAGTGCTCATTACAAGTGCCCTCCTTAATCCCCATTGACTCTTTTACCCATCCCCCGACAGAAGGCATTCATATTGTACCGCTAGGTATAATGTTAACTAATAGTTTCACAGATTTTTTAAAAAATCAGGTAAGAGTGTTTCCTTCGATTACCAGTTAACTAAGAGTTTTTCATCAGGATTGTTGGATTTTATTAAATGTTTTTTCAGCATTTATTGAGATGTCCATTTGGCTTGTCTGTTATAGTTTATTAGTGTGATGAGCTATACTGATAGATTTTCTAATATTAAACTGAACTCGTATTACTTGGTTAAATCTCACTTGATCATAATGCATTATGCCTTTTAGATATCATTGGATTTGATTTGCTAAATTGTTGTTAAAAATCTTCTCATCTATGTTTATGAGGGAAATTTTATTTTCTCTCCTGGTATTAGAGTAAAATCAATGATAGCTTCATATTATAAGTTGGAAAGTAGTTCCTACTTTTTTATTTTCTGATTTTGGTATTATTTCTCTGTAATATAACTGATTCAATTTCCTCATAAAGCCATCTGGGCCCAACATTGCCTTTGTGTAAATGTTTCTAGTTACAAATTCAATTTTTTTTTTTAAAGATTTTATTTATTTGACAGAGAGAAACACAGCAAGAGAGGGAACACAAGCAGAGGGAACGGCAGCGGGAGAAGCAGGCTTCCTGACAGGCAGGGAGCCTGATGTGGGGCTCGAGCCCAGGACCCTGGGATCATGACCTGAGTCGAAGGCAGAGGCTTAATGACTGAGCCACCCAGGTGCCCCACAAATTCAATTTTTAAAAGAAATATAAAATGATTCTGATTATCTAATTCTTTTTTGAATCAGCTTTGGTAGTTTGTGTCTTTGAAGATATTTGTCTATTTGACCTAAGTTACAAATTTATTGACATGGCATTGTACTTAATACTCATTATTATCACTTAATATCTTACACATCTGTAGTGACCTCACCTCTTTCACACCTTACACTGATAATTTATTTCTTCGGTCTTTTTCTCCTGATGTTTGGTTAAAGGTTTATCAATTTTGTCTTCTCAAAGAACCAGACCATGGTTTCATTGATGTTCTCTACTGATTTCTGTTTTCTACTTCACTGATTTCAAAATGTTAGATAATGCCTGCTTGCCTTGAGGAGAAAGATCTTTCCTGGTTCTCCCGATTCAAATGCTCGTCTCTTCCAGAAATAACCTTACAGACACACCCAGAAATAATGTTCTACCAGCTCTCTGGGCATCCCTGAACTTAGTAAAGTTGACACATAAAGTTAATGATTTCCTCATACTATTTAGCACTTTTTGGGATGGGCATGTAGTTATATTCTGGTTGATTCTGCCATTTAATTTTGTATTGTTTCTCTTCCCACATGTGAAGTAAAGCACACACAGCCCTGGGTGAAAAAAGCTAATTTAGAATTATGCATCACACACTTATTAATTGACCTAGGGCTCAGTTTCCTATCACTAAAATATAAATATAATCATATGCCCCTAGGAAGGTCAAAAGCACCAAATGAGATGTATCTGAGACAGCATCCCCAAAGCTTCAGCCCATTTGCATTTAGTTTTAACTTTGCTTTATTTTTAAAAATCTTATCACTTTTTCCAGTAGTGGAAATCTATTAAAATCACAATTTAAAATACAGTAATTATCCCTCTCTCTTCACAACTCTCATATTTAATTATTTTATTGGATATCTCCTCTTTTAAGTTTATAATTATTTTAAAATATTAAATAAAATTTATCCCAGGACAAATCACCACACCTACTTCTTGTTCTATGACCAAGACCACCAAGTACTTGTGTTTAACTGCTATTGTCCCATTACTGAACAGGAGCTATCAATGCTCTAATTTATACATGTATGATATGTAGAACTTTTGGAGGAACAAAAGGACACTAACACATAATGCATGAGGAGTCCCAACACAGCTGACCATCCAAAATTGCCCTTTCTTCAGTTATTTGGTGTCATGTAAATATAGCTTCTCTTAAAAAGAATTTAATGTTATTACAATGTAATTTCTAACCTGATGATATAACAGGGACTAGTATTTATATTCTGCATAGTCATGTCTATAAAAACTATTAAAATGTTGATTAAATTGAAATTTTATTTCAGCTGGCTTTGCTGCAAAAAAAGGCACTGTATTTCTTCTCATTTTTTGCCTAACCCATTTGCTGAAAATATAAGTTCCCTAGGAAAGTATTACAACTTAGGCCATGCTATTGAAATAGTAAGTAAATAAAAAGAAGAACTTGGAAAGTCACAACTAATTTGGAGATAAAATATTGCCGATGATATGATAAAATATTTGTCCTAAAGCTATTTTGCTAAGGCATGAATAAACTGGAATGAAGTAATATTTAGTTCTTGAAATTTTGTATGCTTCCGTGAGAAATATAATTTTTCTTTATATTTATTCTACAGGAAAAAGTCATATCTGTGGCCTATTTCTATTAATATATGGTTGAACACTTATGACTGACTGATTGAAAGCTCCCAAAGTATTAAATATAATGTCCAATCTCATTCCTAACTATCAAACCAGGAAATGCTGGCAGAGGCTTGTTTTCATAGGCATGTTTTCACTATCACCACCTTTAAAAAAAATAAAGTAAGGATAATTTGTTTCCTTATATAATTGATAATTGGAAAATGACAGTAATAAGATTTTTGTTTTATAAACAATCCATATGCTGCCTATATTAACATACAATAAAGTAGTAAGTTAGAAAAAAATAAAAATATTTTAAATACTGTAATCGTCTTTTCTTTTGAGGCAGTAGTAGTTTAAATTATACTGACAATTTCATGACTATTTTGTTTTTGGCCCTGTTTGAAAATAAAAATATTTTTGAGCGGGAAAAAAAAAAATGGCCAGACAAGGACAAGATTAGATTTGGATAGGAAAGAATGGCTGAGAAAGCTAAGAGAAAACAGAAAAATCATTGTGTTCCAAGGTTTAAAAAATACTCAAAGGATATAAGACGAAATAAATATAATACTGTCCATAACTCTTAACTGACCTGTGTGATAGTTGGCCAGTATATTTTCCAGAAAATATTTTAAAAAGGTAATAAAATTTAAAAGCAAAAGTCTGAAAGCCCAGGAACAACATGTCCTCAATGAAAAGTGACATCTCAATAGCCACATGTGGAAACATCCAGCTTTTCTTCATAATTTAAAACCCAAGACTTTACAGGCTGACATTTAAAAGTAGACTCTTCTGGTACAGGGATAGATGAATGGTATAACTCTTCTTGAGTTTCCCTTCTCCTTTGGGTTTCTTTTTATTTACGTCACTATCAAATTTATCTCTGTGTAGTTGTCCTCTTAAGCAACTAAGCTCTTCCCTTTCCGTGCTTACCCCAGGAGAGCTAAAAACTTGCCTGGAAAGTAAAATCGAATTTTTTTTTTTTTTTTCAGTAAAACGGTTAAATAAGTTCAGAGAGTAATGTTCATTCAGATGGAGGTTGAGAACTGGCTGGCCTATGGTCCCCACTTGTGCTGTGGTTAGACTCTAGGGTCTTTTAGGACATATCACTGGTTGTCAACATTTATAAGTTTCACAGAAAAAATTAAAGTAGGTCTATCTGACTTTCCTTGAGAAAGTCAGAAGCACTAGCAGCACGAGGCCAGTGTTTCTACACATCAGCAATTGGCTGGAGACAGGAACTTCCACTTATTTATATAACCTATACTCTCTCCAACTTTGCACACTTATTATAAAGCCCATTTTGTCTAAATTGGTGGACCGGAGTAGGTTTCATTTTAGCGGAGTCAGAAATTCTCATAAGAATGTAGTCAAGGTGTCAACTGGGACTGCAGTCATCTCTACCTTTCTGAGTTTACTCACATCATTAGGAACAGGCTTCCAATCCTCCTGGCTCTTGGCTGAAGACAACAGTTCTTTGTCACTTGGGCCTCTTCACACTTCAGAGAACCATTCAAAACATGGCAGCTTGTTTCTCCCAGAGTGAGGGTCTAGAGAGAACAAGAGATCAAGACAGTGTGAGAAAGGATGGTCGCGATAGACACCACAGTTCTACTATAATCTAATGTGGCTCAGTCAGTTAAGCATCTGCCTTTGGCTCAGGTCACGATTTCAGGATTCAGTGTTGAGCTCTTTGCTCTGCAGGGAGTGTGCTTCTCGCTCTGCCTCTCCCCTGACTCGTGCGCGCTCTCTCTCTCTCTCAAATAGATAAAATCTTAAAAAGTGACATCCCTTTTGCCATATACTATTCACTAGAAGCGAGTCACTAAATTTGGCCCTCACTTCACAGGAGAGGATTATATAAAGTCATGAATAGTAGGTGGCAGAAAATCACTGGGGTGTGATTTTAAAGGTTCCCTACCACAAAAGGTGTCCTCATTCAATTGTAAGCCCTGAAAACTGGTTTTGGAGGCAAGCACTTCCCTAAGAAGTATATGCAAACAGCAGAAAAGGAAGGGAGAAGAGATAAGCCTTGCCCTAGAGGGAAATGAAATCTAGTACAAAATCAGTGTGCTCTAAGATCCAAGTAAAAGGTAAAAAGAAGAGCCATGGTCTATTGCTTAAGCCTAGAAGTTTCTCATTCAGTCATGTGGGAAAGCATGGCTAGATGTACAAGCAAAACAAAAGGAAACTTATCAATGGCAGAGGTTAAAATAGCAAATCTTAAACAAGTGAATTCAGAGCACCCCTGTTGCCAGCACATCTCTAGGGAAATAGCCATAAACAGAAGTAATTACCATGTGAAGGCAAGGATGGAACCTAACTTTTTAAGTTTTAAAAAAATGTTTTTAAGTTTAAAGTTTAGACTGACTTAAACAACAGCAAGCTTGCAGTCATCGAGAGTTGAGATTTAAGTGAAGCTGAAGTGGGCTTTATATAAATTAAAAGTGTGCTAAGTTAATTCTTTAGCCAACTTACATGACATTACCATCTGGGTTTGTTCTCAAATAATTGACGTTTGTTGCATCATTGTTATTTTCTAAGCAATGCTTTTCTCAACTTCACAGCAATTCATTGAGCCGTGAAAGTCGTGTCCCCCCCCCCCGTTAATCTAGGCATTCCTCACACAGCCTACACGCCCGGGAGCTTGATTTGAATCAAGCAGCTGGTTCCAGAGACTGTGCGCTCCTCATCACCGCTGCAACCTGAGGGCCCAAGTTAAAGGATCCCTCCAGCTGTTATGAACCAGCTGTAATTGTACTCAATCAACCATCTATCAAAACTTGGTCCTTAGCCCGGAGTCCCTTTGTTGCAGCGCTCTCACCCTCAGCCACAGAATCACCTGTTACACAATTTGGGACTGAAAAAGGAATGTCTTTTGTGTAGGTCTCACTAGTTCGCAGGTGTTGCTTGAGCTATCCGTGCTAGGGGGCAGGAGAAGGGTTGGGATTCAACTCAATCTAAATTATAGAATTAAAGCATCAGTGAGCGCTGAAATAGTTTTATTCACACAACTTCAGCCTTGGGAATTAAGGTACTATGATCACGCTGGTATCTTGAATTCACCTTGAGTGCCCATATTATCTGAAGCAATACCTATGGAGAGCATGAAAACAAACTGGTATTCTTTTAAAAATATAATATATCTAAATGTATAGGCAATGAGTTTTAAGTTTCAGTGACGAGAGCTTTTGACTAGATTTATATGGATAGGTTCTTAATTTATTAGAATGTAAGCCATGTTCTATGTTACTTCAGTTGCATAAAATTCTGAGAACCTTCAAGTCTCTGCCATTTGGTACCCTACCTCTCTTAAGCTGCATATTTCACAGGGAGCAGCCCAAGTAGTAAGGCTCTGGAAAATTAGGCCGATGCCTGGCCTGTGTTCAGTAACCATGATTCCTCATAAAGACACACGGGCATGTGTAATAGTTTGTAGTAGAAGGATAAGGAGCTCTGGTGCATTTCCCAGACTTCCCGGTTTGAGCTACAGCTAACGAGCATTGTTAGAAGCTACTGAGGAGGTCCCTGTCCCCTTTTGCTTGAACTGTTAGTGTCTAGTTGGGAAATATAAATAAGTAGATGTATTCGTCAAATCTTCTAAGATCAAAGGAAGTAAATGGAGAAAAAGAGTTTTCTAAATTGTTCCTTTATGCTCCCATCAATGGACACTAAAAGCAGCTAAGTATACTGAGCGCCTCATTTCAGGCACTACTGATTATCTCCTTGATTTGTTTAGGAAGCTACAATTGATTTATTCCAAGAAGGGAAACAAACATTTCATTTATGTAAATGCTTTCATTGTTTTTATTCTGTTAGTCACTTAAGCTCTGACTCAGAACATCTAGTATGTATTTTTTACTTTACTCATTTCTTTTATTTTTTTTAAGATTTATTATTATTATTATTTATTCATTTGAAAGAGAGTGTGAGAGCTAGGGTCAGAGACAGAGGGAGAAGCAGACTCCCCACTGAGCAGGGAGTCTCACTCTGGACTCAATCCCAGGACTCTGGGATCGTGACCTGAGCTAAATACAGAGGCTTAACCAAATGAGCCACCCACGTGCCCCTTTACTCTTTTACTTCACTAGAAGTCCAACTCTGTATGTTAACTTCCAAGAAAATTATTTGAGTTTTATTACCTATTCTGACTAAGCCTGGACTTTGAACACTTTTGCAGAGATGCAATTAAATTGATGGATGTTTACAATGTTTGGTTAAATAAAAGAGGAATCTCTAAGATTCTGGGGTTTGATTTTGTTTTAAAAGTGCTTTTATAAAAATTATTGCTCCTATTATTTATCTACGTGTTTGTATAAGAAGAACAATATTACCTAGCAGTACAGATTTTCATTTTTTTTTCCTTTTACAAAATCACTTGGGTCATTCTTCAATTTGAGTTTTGTAAAAGTATCAGTCTCTATCAGAATTCAACAATTAAATTGCTATCTGTGAAGGTAAGCAAAGCTTAAAATTAAAGTCGCTTTAAACAAAATACCTACTTTAATTTTGGTGACATTCATTAACACTAGTCCCTCTCATTATGTGATTTGCTTATTCATTTTTACTATTTATCTTTAGATAAATAATTTATCTTTACTATTTATTTATCTTTAGACTCAAACTAAAAGAAATATACACTTTTCACTGGCCACCACTTACCTGTTTCACTTACTGTATCCTTCTCTTTTTTATCTCTACATATCAGAATACCCTATAGCTTAGATTCAGTCTTCTTTTTCTTTACTTCTACTTTTATGACCTACAAGAAACTTGAGTTCTATGGCTTCTAATTGTATCTATCTGCTGATAATCATCAATTTTTATTTCTAGCCCTAAATTTTCTCTTTAACTGTAGACATATATCTATGTGACTATTTAACCACTCCACAGGATGTCTAGCAAACATCTCAAGTTTAGCACATTCAGAATTGGATTATTGATTCCTACTCCCTCTACTCCACTAACTAAACTTGTTCCTATCACAATGTTCTCATATTTCAGTGAATAGCGCTAGTATCTGCATGCCGGCTGAAGTCAAAATCCCTGAAAACAATCCTTACATCATCTTTTACTCTAATCCACAGCCTACACAATAACAAATTTTGAGGGCTTCACCTTTAAAATGGATCCTGGAGCCAATCACTTCTCACCATTCCCACTCCTCTCCATTCATTGGAGAGAGAGAGCAGGGGGTATAGGAGGGGGAGAGGAAAACAATCCCAAACTGTCTCCCCACTGAACATGGCGCTCCACTGGGGGGGTTTTATGGAGCTTGATCTCAGGACCCATGAGCTCATGACCTGAGCTGAAACCAAGATTCCAACACTAAAGCTTAACCGACTGAGCCACTCAGACACCCTTGGAAACCCTTTTAAATCGTTAATCGTATCAAATCATTTTGCTGTAAACCTTCAGGTAGTTTTCCTTCACACTTCATCCAAAGTTGCTCCCATGGCATATGTGATCTGGTCTCTGCCTATTGTTTCAAATTCATGTTTGACTCCAGTGGACTTTGTTTCCCGTTCTTCCCCCACTCTAGACTCCTTGCTCTCATTTGAGTTCCCCAAGTCTTTTCCTGTTTCTTTGCTTACTCTTCTTTATGCCTGAAAATCTCTTAGGCCTCTATCTGGGTAACTCAATTGCTTCAGTCCATTTAGATTTCTGCTCAAATATGTCTTCTTGTTCAACCTAAAATAGCATCCCCTTCTCACTTTATCCTCTGACCTTGCCTTATTTTCTCTTTGTAGTAGTTATAACTACCTAACTTCATATTATATATTTATTCTCTGTTTTATTTCTCTGTTGTATTTATTTGCTTTTTTATTGGATGATCTGGTTCTAACCTGCATTTCTAGCCTTATTTACAACTTCTCATCACATGGACCTCTATTTAAGTAGACTATTGCAAGATCACAGAACATAGTATATGCTTTCCTACCTCCATACATTTTCTTTTCTTCCTCCTTGACTTCGTTTCTTGTCATATGCCATTACAAATTTTTCAATTTTATGTTAAGGAGATAATTATGATAAAAGCCTGTCCTAACACAAAACCACTCAAAAACATCCAGACTCACTTGTACTTCTTTTATGCCACTTGATCTATTATTATTTCTTGATGCTGTCAGTGTGTCTTTTCTTGCTGAAATCAAGGACTGACACTTCATTTTTTTCCATCCCTTCAAATATCAGATAATCATATGTTTGCTGAATAAAATGGTGATTTCTTGTCATATGAACGTGATCTTCAAAAAATTTTTTTGACAGAAATTTTAATGATTTACTTAACCTTTATAGTTTGCAAACTTGCACTGTTTTTCACATAGCTAAGCACATGTTCATTATCAAATTATAAATCTAAAATATTGCAAGTAGGACATTTTCACTTTAGTTATTGTATCTTAGGGAACCAAACTATTTTAAAGCAATCTAACTTATCAGTGTAATTGATTTTCTTTTTTTAAATAAGATTTTATTTATTTATTTGGCAGAGAGAAAGATCACAAGTAGGCAGAGAGGCAGACAGAGAAAGAGGGGGAAGCAGGCTCCCTGCTGAGCAGAGAGCCCGACACAGGGCTCAAGTTGATCTCAGGACCCTGAGATCATGACCTGAGCTGAAGGCAGAGGCTTAACCCACTGAGCCACCCAGGCGCGTCTGTAATTGATTTTCTTGAATAAAAATAATTTCTTGAATAACGTTAAATTTTTACCCCTTTGGTGATTGCTCTGAAGATAATTTTAAGATTTTTTTTTATTTCCTTATCTCACTGTCTTCATAAATGCTTCAACTATGTTTTAGAGGAAATAAGATATTCATTTCATAGTGGTTTATGAGTCTATAATATCTGAGCAGCTTCAGTTACTTCCTTTACTTTTTAAAAATATTTATTTATTTATTTATTTAATTTATTTATATTTGAGAGAGAGAGAGAGAGGCAGGGCAGGGGGAAGATCAGAGGGAGATGGACAAGCAGGCTCTATCGCATGCCCCTGAGATCATGACCTGAGCGGAAATCAAGGGTCAGGCACTTCACTGACTGAGCCACATAGATCCTTTACTTACAGAAAATCAATTATTAGTATCTCTTGGTTTTATTTGGGAAGGACTAAAATAAACCATCATCAGTGAGCCAAACTGACCAATAGAAATCCTCGAAATACTGATCATGTTGAGCACATCTTATCAAATCAAGTTGTGCTCAGTTTTAGGAGCAAGATAATAAGGAGTAAAGAAATGTTTTCAGTATTCTTAAAGCAAAATGTTTAATCAGGAGGAAAATAAGCATTATATACATTTGCATATATATTTTTTTTCTTCAATTTGAAGAGATTAATCTCAGTATCTTCTGTTGTCATCCTTCAGAAGATTATTTCATTTTGCAAGCCATATTCCTAAAAATGATTCTTCTCTTCCAGCAGAACATTGGGCACCACTGGGGTTCACCAACCAGATCTCTGATTTCATGGCACTAATGTGAAATACAATTGTTCTGCTTATGTTGTAGAGTGGCATTCCATATTTAAAATATTCTGAAGAAATTTTAAACATGTGATGTAATAATATATTTTCCTTCATTTTGATACTCTTTTCAACCTACTATCTATAGAGGTAACTCAACTATTAAAATTTCCCAGTGTATGTTTAATTTCTATACTTAGAATTCAGTTTAATTTCTATGTTTAATTTCTATACTTAGAATTCAGGTCTCAGATTTTGAAAGAAGAGCTTAATGTCTTTTTTCCTGGAGAAACTCTGGACTATGTTTAAATCAATCAAATAAAGTCAAAATATAGAATTCTTATTGAAATAGGTTATTTAGGAGGTACTGAAGAGTTTGGAGGAAACCTAATATCTAAAGTTTTTCTTAGATTCACTCCCTACCATCCTCAGTGGGATACCTGTGATGCTTCCCATTATGAGCCTAATCTTATTTATTTATTTAATTTTAAAATTTCAGTACAGTTGACACACATTATATTAGTTTTAGATGTACATCTGAGGATTTGACAAGTTTTTTACATTATGCTGTGTTCATCACAAGTATAGCTACCATCTGTCTAATTACATCACTATTATCATATCATTGACTGTACTCCTTATACTCTGCTCTTTATTATCATGACTTACTCCATAACTAGAGGCCCATTTTTCCCTCTACCTTTCATCCATTTTACTCCACCTCTCACCCTGCTCCCCTTTAGCAATGGTCAGTTCTCTGTATTTATAGTTCTGATTCTGTATTTTTGTTTACTCATTTCTTAGATCCCATTTATGAGTGGAATCATATGGTATTTGTCTTTATAAGTCTAACTTCTTTCACCTACCATCATACCCTGGAGGTCCATCCATGTTTTCTCAAATAGCTGGATCTCATCCTTTTTTATAGCTGTGTAATATTCCTCTGTGTGTGTGTACCACACTTTCCTTATCTATATGTCTATTGATGAACACTTAGGTTGCTTCCATGTCCTGACTATTATAAATAATGCTGAAATAAACATAGAGGTGCATATATCTTTTCAAATTAGTGTTTTCATCTCCCCTGCATAAGTACAGAGTAGTGGAGTTGTTGGATCATATGATATTTCTATTTTTAATTTTTTGAGGAACATCCATACTGTTTTCCACAGTAGCTACACCAAATTACATTCCCACCAACAGTGTATGAGAATTTTTCACCTTGCCAATACTTATTTTAGCCATTCTTGATTTTAGCCATTCTAACAGGCATGAGGTAACATATAATTGTGGTTTTGATTTCCATTTCCCTAATGATTGGTGATGTTGAGCATCATTTGATGTATCTGTGGGCAATCTCTATGTCTTTGTAAAGATATCTTTTCAGATCCTTTATTTTCTAATTGGATGTGTGTGTGTGTGTGTGTGTGTGTGTGTGTGTGTTTGTGTGTTGAGTTGTACGAGTTCTCTATATATTTTGGATATTAACCCCTTATTGGATATATAATTTGCAAATATGTTCTCCCATTCAGTAGGTTGTCTTTTAGTTTTCTCAATGGTTTTCTTCTTTATGTAAAAGCTTTTTATTTTGATGTAGTCTCAATAGTTTATTTTTGCTTTTGTTTCCCTTGCCTTAAGAAACATATATAGAAAAATGTTGCTCTGGATGATATCAGAGAATTTATTGCCTGTGTTCTTTTTTAGGATTCTTATGGTTTTAGGTCTCATGTTTGGGTACTTAATCCATTTTAAGTTTGTTTCTGTGTATGGTATTAGAAAGTAGTCTAGTTTCATTCTTTTATATATAGCTGTCCAGTTTTCTGAGCACCATTTATTGAAAAGACTGTCTTTTCTCATTTTGGTATTTTTGCCTCCTTTGTCTAGGTTAATTGACCATAAATATGTGGATTTTTTTCTGGGGTTTTTGTACTGTTGTATTGATCTATGTGTCTCTTTTTGTGTCAATGCCATACTGTTTTGATTACCACAGCTTTGTAGTATATCTTGAAATCTGGGATTGTTATACCTCCAGCTTTGTTCTTCTTTCTCTGGATTGCTTTGGCTATTTGGCATTTTCTGTGGTTCCATACAAGTTTTAGTATTATTTATCCTAGTTTTGCAAAAAAATGCTAATGATATTTTGATAGGAATTGCACTGAATCCTTAGATTGCTTTGGATAATACAGACATTTTGACAATATTAATTCTTCTAATTCATAAGCATTGAATATCTTTCCATTTGTGTCATCTTCCAATTCTTTCATCAGTATCTTATAGTTTCTAGAGTACAGGTCTTTCACCTTTTTGGTTAAGTTTATTCCTAGGTATTTTATTCTTTTTGATACAATTGTAAATGATGTTTTGTTTTTTTTTTTTTAATTTTTCTTTCTGTGACTTCATTGTTAGTGTATAGAAATGCTATCAATTTCTGGGTATTTATTTTGTATCCTGACACTTCACCAAATTTGTTTATTACTGCTAGTAGTTTTTTGGTGGAATCTTTAGGATTTTATATGTATAGTATCATGTCATCTGCAAAAAGTGACATTTTTAACTTCTTTACAAATATGGATGCCTCTTATTTCTTTTTCTTGTCTGATTGCTGTGGCTAGGACTTCATACAATGCTGAATAAAAGTGGCAAGAGTAGACATCTTGTGTTGTTCCTGACCTTAGAGAGAAAGCTCTGAGTTTTTAACCATTGAGGATGATGTTTGCTGTGGGTTTTACATAGATGATCTTTATTATGTTAGTCTTAAATGCAGAGTTGGAATACCTTAAATAAACCTGAAAGGAGAAACCAATGTACTCTGAAGTTCCAAGTGTTGCTTACCAAGTTGCCTAACATCTTTCCCAAGGACCACTATTATAGCTTATTTAGCTACTTATCAGCCAATAAGCATGGATTTCTCACCCCAAGATGGATACATTTCAATCTTTCTGAAGTATACCCTTTAGAAGTAAATTTAACATTCACCTGTTGGTAGTAAATACTTTCAATTTTTTTTGAAAATCAATTTATTTTACTCGTGTTCTTGAAAGATATTTTTAGTTAGTATTCAATTTTAGGTTGTCAATTATTTCTTCTCAGTCCTTCAAAGATACTTTCTTCTGACTCTCATTTTCTATTATTGAGAATTTGTATGTTGTCATTCTTTTATAATTAGTCAAAAATTTTCCTCTATCTTCTTTCTATCATCTCATTTTCTCTTACATTCTGCAATTTCACTACAACATGTCTATGTATGGACTTCTTGTTATCCATCCTGTTTTGTTCACATAATGCCTCCATATATGTGGACTTACGTCCTTTACCACGTTTGAACAATTCTCAGCTATTATTTATTTAAAGACTAGATCTGTATCATTTGCTCTAGTTTTTATGTCTGGGCCTTCAAGTGGGCATTCGTTGGACAATTTAATTTTTTCTTATCTTGAATTCTCTTTTATATTTTTATAAATCTTTACCTTTCTGTGCTGCCTCTTGGGTAATGTTTTAGGTGCAGTTTCTAGTTTACAACTTTGGATATACATTGTAGCTCACTTTAGGCCACTCTAATTTGTTTGCTCTCATTGAGTTTTTTATTTCAGCAAGAATTATGTATAAATTTATTTTTATTTCTAAAACTCCTATTTGGTCTATTTTCAAATTTATCTGGTCATTTGGATTATCTTTTTTCTTTTTCATTTTTTGTCATTGCATTTCTTGTTTCTTTAAATATTTCACAAATGTATGATTGTATCTTTTAGTTTTTTAAAATAGTTTATAAAATTACTGGCAATCTTTCTCTCTCTCAAAAATATTATTTTCTTATAAACAACTATTTTTGATAAACCTTATATTTGATTGATCTTAACATGTGTAAACACTGGGGCCTGAATTGAAGATGTTTTCATCAAGAGATACAGTTTCTTTTTTTTTCCACCCACCCCCTTTTTTATTTTCCAGGGAGTATTAACAATTTGAGATACCAATTTTATTCCCCTTTTCAGATTCCCTGTCTCAATACAGTAGACTCTCTGGTTTACCTCTCTCCTTTTCCTTTAGGTAATCATATTTGGGATGTTCCTTAGAAAAAAACCTACCTTTCTCCCATACTTATTAATTCAGGCTCAGATCAGGGTTGTTCCCCTCCCATTCTAGGAGTTCCCTTTACTTCCATCCCCCCCCAACTAAGTTTTCCAATAAAATTCATATTTTATTCAAGGACTATCTACTTTTCTACATTGCTAAAACCCTAGGTACACATGCTGCACTGTTAACAAAAAACAATTTTCTTTAATTATCTAATTCTTTTATTTAGTAACATTTTTTATTACATTTCAAAGATTCCAACACAAAGCTAATTACATTTTTAAGAAAAGGAAAAGAATTTAATGGCTCACATAACTGTTTCTAAACACTTCAGAATGGTCAACAATGGCTCCCAGAAATAGTTGTAAAATCTTCTGACTTCTGTTGCTAGTTTTGCTCTACAATTTACTTCTTTTCTGAATTGCAAATTTTTTTCTGAAATGCTGATCTTGTCCCTAATGCTGCCAAAGAATGTGTCTCACTCAGCCAACATTTACAACTATTTCATTTTGCTCTGCAAAGGGTAACTTGTCCTTTTAGATTTTCTATAACCCTCTTTTATCCACTAAATAATGTGGAACAATTTCCCCTGGGCTGAGTCAAGGTACTTTTGACTGGTCATTCAGACACTTCCTCCATTCTTAGTATCCCT
Organism: Procyon lotor; assembly: GCA_028646535.1. NCBI lineage: Eukaryota > Metazoa > Chordata > Mammalia > Carnivora > Procyonidae > Procyon > Procyon lotor. The sequence continues at coordinate 38,834,926 of CM053605.1, forward strand.
CCATGAAGTGGTCATCTCTTAGTATCCTTGTATTCAAGGTTTTCACTATTTTAACAGGTGAATTCTCAAAAAACTGTCATGCAAACAAGATTTCTGCAAGTTTGCCTTGATATCATACTTCAACAAAAATATGGGTATTTATTTATAATTTGATAAAATGCCATGAATGTAAAGATTGCTATGTGAGTATAAACTGAATCTAATTTTTGAGATGAGGAATGACCAGGGAAAGCTTCTGTGGAGAAGTGGAGATAACTAAGAATAATCTAGGGTGGAAAAAAAAATGAAATGAGAAAAGAACCACTCTAGGGTATTGGAAATAATACGTGTCATGACCTTGAGGAGGAACAGTAGAATGGCAGTTATAGAAACAAAAGCACAGAATGACTAATTTATATTCAATGATGTTAATGGCTAGAAATGACCTTGGGAGAAGGAGGAGAAATTTTAACATCAGATAGGACATGTTAATAAAGGTAGACTTTATTTATTTATTTATTTATTTATTTATTTATTTATTTATTTTTTAGATTTTATTTATTTGACAGAGAGAGAGATCACAAGTAGGCAGAGAGGGGGAAGCAGGCTCCCCGCTGAACAGAGAGCCCGATGCGGGGCTCGATCCCAGGACCCTGAGACCATGACCTGAGCCAAAGGCAGAGTCTTTAACCCACTGAGCCACCCAGGCGCCCCTAAAGGTAGACTTTAAATATAAGAACAATGTGAGACATTTAAGGTATTTATTTACTATGTAAAAAAAGAGAATCATATTTGAAATGAAAAAAATATTCCAGCCATAATGGAAAAAAAAGAGAGAATTGGTTGAGTAGGACCTAGAGTGGATCTGAAGAGATTTGTGTCAATGTTTTAAGTGAGAAATAATGGTGGGTTGGACTGTGGAAGTTACATGGAAATGGAGAGAAGGAGGTAGTTTTAAGAGATATTGAAGCATGTAATTTATAGACTTTAGCTACCATTATAGAGTGATGGAGAGTAAGAGTCCACAAAATCTGGGGAGCCTGGGTGGCTCAGTGGGTTAAAGCCTCTGCCTTTGGCTCAGGTCATGATCTCAGGGTCCTGGGATCCAGTCCCACATCAGGCTTTCTGCTTGGCAGGGGGCCTGCCTCTCTCTCTCTCTCTCTGTCTCCCTCTGCCTACTTGTGATCTCTCTCTTTCTCTAATAAATAAATAAAATGTTTAAAAAAGAGTCCATAAAATCAGCATCAGTTTTTTTTTTTTTTTAAAGATTTTATTTATTTGACAGAGAGAAACACAGCGAGAGAGGGAACACAAGCAGAGGGAATGGTAGCAGGAGAAGCAGGCTTTAAGTTTGGGGTTAAAGTTAAAGGTTAACTTTAACCCCAAATATACTTGGAGTAATTGTTGTAGAATTACAAATTCTAAATGAGAAAGCTCTCTTTTATTTATTAATGGTATAGGCTTAAATTGACAGGAAAATCTCCTTATTTGCCTGACCTATGATACTATTTTCTGCGGACATATTCTGAGTGTCTGAGAATGGCTTAAGATCTAAACTGGTTTTAAAGTTGATTTCCTTATTTGTTTTGAAGTGGCAAGTCATCTTATACAGCTTAGGTTCTATCTTGCAATCTTTCTAAAGTACATTAATAAGAATCCGTGCTACTAGTTTAGATTTTATTAAAGTTTAAATCTTGCATTGGAATTGCATTAGGGTTTTCCAACGGGGGGAAAAAAAACCCAAACTCCTTTATATTTATTATGAGGAACTAGCTCCCATAATAATTACAGAGGCTGGGGCGCCTGGGTGGCTCAGTCGTTAAGCATCTGCCTTCAGCTCAGGTCATGATCCCGGAGTCCTGGGATCGCGCCCCGCATTGGGCTCCCTACTCAGCGGGAAGCCTGCTTCTCCCACTGCCATTCCCTCTGCTTGTGTTCCCTCTCTCGCTGTGTTTCTCTCTGTCAAATAAATAAAAATTAAAAAAAAATAATTAAAGAGGCTGAGAAGACCCACAATATGCTGTCTGCAAGGACCCACATTATGCTGTCCTTAATCCTAGGAAAGCTGAGTCCAAAACCTTGAGAACCAGGAAAGCTCTTGGTGTCAATCCCCAGACAAGGGCAGAAGACTGACATTCCAGCTCATGTGGACGATCAGTAGGGAAACAAATACCCCCTTCCTTTGTTTTTGTTTTATTCAGGCCCTCGATAGACTGGATACTGCCCACTTACATTGGGAAAGATAATTTACTTGCTGAGACCACTGATTCAAATACTAGTATCATCTGGAAATACCTTCACAGACACAACCAGAAATAATATTGAATTTAGACATCCTGGTGACCTAGCTAAGAGGACACATTAAAATTTATGATCCTAAGAATCATTAACTATACAAAACAGTATATTATAAAACAAAAATCAAAACATTTTATTGCATTTTATGTTGTCAAAGACAAAATTAAAGAGACATTTTTCAGTCTGTTGCATTAGGGAAAGTATTCCAGATCTGAAATGTAGAGTTTAGTGATAGGGCGATTTAGAGTTGTGATTGTTTTATAGGCAAGGGAAGTCACCATCAGTTAGCTGAATGGGAAATGCTTATCTTTGTGTCTAGCTCTTTTCAGAAAGACAAACAGTTCTCATTCAGCTAGTCATTCTCTTTTTTTCTTTATTATCATGTAATGTATTATTTGTTTCAGGGGTACAGGTTTGTGATTCATCAGTATCACACAATATACAATGCTCACCATAGCACGTACCCTTCCCAATGTCCATCACCCAGCCACCACATCCCTCCCACCCTCCTCCACTCCAGCAACCCTCAGTTTCTTGGGATTAAGAGTCTTTTATGGTTTGTCTCCCTCTCTGGTTTTGTCTTGTTTCATTTTTTTTCCCCTCTCTTCCCCTATGATCCTCTGCCTTGTTTCTCAAATTCCACATATCAGTGAGATCATATAATAATTGTCTTTCTCTGGTTGACTTATTTTGCTTAGCATAATACCCTCTAGTTCATCCATGTCATTGAAAATGGCAAAGTTTCTTTTATTTTTAAAGAGTTTATTTATTTATTTAACAGAGAGAGAGAGATCACAAGTAGGCAGAGAGGTAGGCAGAGAGAGAGAGGGGAAAGCAGGCTCCCTGCTGAGCAGAGAGCCCAATGCGGGGCTCATTCCCAGGACCCTGAGATCATGACCTGAGCCGAAGGCAGAGGCTTAACCCACTGAGCCATCTAGGCACCCCAAGATTTCATTTTTTTTTTTTTTATGGCTGAGTAGTATTCAATTGCGTATGTATACCACATCTTCTTTATCCATTCATCTGTTGATGGACATCTGGACTCTTTCCATAGTTTGGCTGTTGTGGACATTGCTGCTATAAACATTGGGGCACAGGTGCCCCTTTGGATGACTATATTTGTATCTTTGGGGAAAATACCCAGGAGAGCAATTGCTAGATCATAGGATAGCTCTATTTTCAACTTTTTGAGGCACTTCCATACTGTTTTCCAGAGTGGCTGCACCAGCTTACATTCCCACCCGCAGCATAGGAGGGTTCCCCTTTCTCCACATCCTTGTGGGGAACATCTGTTGTTTCCTGACTTGGTAATTTTAGCCATTCTGACTGGTGTGACTTGGTACCTCACTGTGGTTTTGATTTGTATTTCCCTGATGGTGAGTGATGTTGAAGACTTTTACATGTGTCTGTTGACCATTTGGATGTCTTCTTTGCAGAAATGTCTGTTCATGTCTTCTGCCCACTTCTCGATTGGGTTATTTGTTCCTTTGGTATTGAGTTTGGTAAGTTCTTTATCGATTTTGGATACTAGCCCTTTATCTGATATGTCATTTGCAAATGTCTTCCTCCATTTGGTCGGTCATCTTTTGGTTTTGTTGACCATTTCCTTTCCTATGCAACAGCCAGTCATTCTTTAGACAAAGAATAAGAATCCAGAGGGTCCATGTTTAATATTTATTACTCATATTTCAGGAACTTTTTTCCAGGTCTTATGGGAGTCATTAAAAGAGTAGAGTGAGTCTTACCTAAGTCTTATGGAGAAATGTTGGTTTTTTATGGTAAATTGCTTTCTGGAACACAAAATGTTGCAAAGGGAAGATTTCAAAAACAAATGTGTAGGGGAATTTCTTAACTGTTTTCTGGGAAAACAGGGACCAGGTAAAGTTTATCATTATTAATTTTTCACATGTGAATTCTAAATCCTTGAAATAAATTTATTTTGGTCACTAGTTCCCAGGTGTTGTTTATTTTACAAAACTGAGTCACAACTTGAATTTTGGAAATTTTTGAGTAAAGAGACATTAATAAAGAAGTTAATTTGGTGGGAACATGTTTAGTTTTATCTAGAATTTGCAGGAATATGAGGCCATCTGCCTTATGTTTATGTTTACTTTAGTAAATTGGTCATTTTATGTCTTTCATTTGCTTTATTTATATATCTAAAATGTAGAGTTTTACTAATCATGATGAGAATATCCTGCCACCAAAAAGAATCAGTTCCTTTGTTGAAATGGAACAGTAGCTTGCTTGGGGAACGATTTTTATAGTGCTTGTTTAAATTTGACCTGTTTCCGCGATGTTGCTTACATATAAATCAAATGTTTCAGAGTATCATTGTTTTAACACTTTTCCTGGAAGCTTGACAAGAAATCTCCTATTATTAGTTCAGCAAAATTATACCCATGCTTATGTTCCATCAAACTATGTACCCTCCCTTCCTGCATTGATGAACATCATTCTGTTTCAGGGGAAGTTTCAAATAAAACACCACTTGAGTTTTTTTGTTTTGTTTTACTTTGTTTTTTTCAGTAATTCCTTGTCCAACCCTGGGCTAGTTGCCAAGCAAAAATATGATTGTTTTACAGTCAGTGGGTAGTAATTTAGTGGTACTTTTCTATTTGTAATGCCTCTCAATGAGAAAGGAGGTTGTTAGGCAACGGATGGCATTGGTAGGATCAGGAAAAAGACTTAAAATTAAGAATTAGAATTTAGAATTTAGAATTAAGAATTCATGCCAATTACCTGGGTAGCTCAGTCGGTTAAGCAGCTGCCTTCAGCTCAGGTCATGATCCCAGGGTCCTGGGATCCAGTCCTGCATCAGGCTCCCTGCTCAGCAGAGAGCCTGCTTCTCCCTCTGCCTGCCACTCTGCCTACTTGTGCTCTCTCTCTGTCAAATGAATAAATAAATAAACAAACAAACAAACAAATAAATAAAATCTTAAAAAAAATTCATGTCAATTACTATTCCAAATTCTATACTGAGTCAATGTTTTAAAGTTTTATTTTGAAATAATTTTAGATTCAAATAAAATTGCAAGAGTAGTACAGAGTTCCTGTGTACCTTTCAGCTAGGTTTCCCTAATGATATCATCTTATGAAAGTTGATAGTGCAACTATCAAAATTAGGAAATTGAAACTGGTATAAAATTATAAACTAAAATACAGACTTTATTATGATTTCACCACTTTTTACATGTACTTCCTTTTTTCTTTTTGCATTTTGCTGTTACATAATTCTATTAAATTTTATCACACATATAGATTTGTATAAAACTTCCACTAAAATCAGGAAAGAAAACTGGTCTGGCATTATCTTGTATTTGTTGTCTGTTGATTTTCTTTTCCCAAATTGATGTTTCTGATTGTCAATATAGTGAATAATTTTGGAATATATTCTGGAAATTTTAAGTCAAATTATAAGACTATTTCTGTTTATGTCTTCTATTTCAGTACGTAATCTATATGCTAAAGTTCAGGATGCATATCCTGGCCCACTTTTGTGAGCTGTAGTTTAAATGGTAATTGAGATTCCAAAACCTTTGCAGTGCTATTCTGGACTGGTCTGCTCTGGTTATATGCTTTTCAGTGAGGGGCCAATGTGAAACCTTGGTAATACTCTGCACCATAGATTGGTTTTCAAATATTTTGCTTTGTGATTCTAATTGGTTTCATGAATAGGTCACTCTGAAATCTGACCACAATTTTATACACACAATCCCTCTCTGCAGCTCCCTTCCTCTCCCTCTGTATGAATTCTACTTTCTAGTTGGGTGGAAGTTGGGTGCTTCATCTTTGTCATTCTTTGAGAGCAAGCTCAGGATGGTCAACAGGACTCCCATTTCAGTCTCCATAGTACACGGCAGAGAGATGAAAGAGTGCTATTTCTTTGCTGATGTTCACTTAATTCAAGATTGGGATTATCCAAATAGTTTTTTAATTCCAGTTTCTGTAGCCACAATGCTCAGTGTGGAGGGAGGGGAATGTAACTTTGCTCATGTTAGTGCAGTTTGGGGGTGAGTATTAGGGCTCTGACACACTGTCTCCACAATGCATGGTGTGAAGAGGTATGGATGCTGCCTACTTGGTATAGGGCAGGGATGGAAGACAGCATTCTGTCCAGTCTCAATGGCATCCTGTAGGGCAACAGTGAGGCACAGCACAGCTTTTATCTTAGTATTCCAGACCTGGAGGGAAGTCAAAAGAGTTATGTTTTACAGGGTCACCCTTTTCCCAGTCTTTGTGTAAAGAAGCTATCATTTCTTGGGGGGTTTAAAATCTTTTTTGCATTGGCAAAAATTGCATTGGCATTTCTAGTTTATGGGTTTCTCTATTAACCAGCCTAGAATATAGAGGAGGTAAAACAAACAAAAAATAGAGAATTTACTTCAGCATATTCCTCAAGTCATAAAATGCCTAGTTTGTCTTCTTTTCTTTGCTTTTCTATTGCTCTGATATTTATTCATTTTGTCCAGGGGTTTTAGATGTAATTAGTAGGAAGAATAAAGGAGAATGTACTAACTCTTTCTAGAATGGAAAGACCACTGGTTAGTCAATTTTAAGGCCAGATATTCAGTCTAGCCTCATTTTCTGTTTTCAGCATTTGCTAAATATATTCTGCATGCTATTAACTCTTCTCAAGAGTTATAAAGGAAGTAGAAGACTTAGTCCCAGATCTCAAGTCTATTACAATCAAACCCAGTCAAAATAAGTGAAAACTTTGTTTTCTAGAAACATTTCTGAGCTAGTGGATAAATATCACAGTCTAGTTGGGGAACAGACATTCAAACACATGATCCCATTACAAATGGATAAATACTATATTGTGAAATGTTTTAAAAGCTTACTGAAACAATGAATATTTCTCTTTTTATATATGTACATTAATGGTACCGTGTGATAATTGAGTTGGTTTTTGGAAGTTAGGCAGGAAATTCATAGACTATTTGGGAAACAAGACAAAGAGCAAAAATATAAATTTCCATACAAGAAATCCTTAAAATCACATGACCAATGAAGCTTATATAGAAACACAATTGTTAATGTAGGAAAAGGATAAGGAATAGGAGAAATGAGGGAAAATGTATTGTGATTTGGTTGTGTGGAGCAGTATTTTAGCTGTCAAGATCAGTCATGGAGGAAGGTGAACTATGTGAATTCAAGCCATGAAAGAAATGTAGGAAAAAGTCACATGATTTTCTTACTATGGGATAGTCATGTGCTCCTACGTTATAAGCAAGGAGCTCGTATTACTCAGTTCAATTTTATAGGTGTCTTAGTTCAGACTGCTGTAACAAGGTACCACAGACTGAGTAGCTTATAAACAACAGAAATTTATTTCTCAGTCTGGAGCCTAAAAGTCCATTGAGATGGGGATGCCAACATGGCTATTTCTGGTGAGCTCCCTCTGCTGAGTTGCAGACTGTAGACTTCTCATTGTATACTCGCATGGGTGGAAAAAGTGTTAAAATGGTCTCTGGGGTCTCTTTTGTAAGGGCACTATTCCCACTCATAAGGGTTCCATCCTCATGATCTAATCTCCCAAAGCCCCACCTCCTAATAACATCACACAGAAAATTAGAATTTCAATACATGAATTTTTGGAGGGGGGGCACAATATTTAGTCTGTTGCAATATAAAAGGGAAATAAAGAGCTGCTAAAATTAAATATCAGTATAGTACCTATATAATGCTATCCTCACTAGTATAAATGAATAAGGAAAAAGAAAGTTAAAAAAAGTTATGGCACTTAATTAATGTTAAAATCACTCTAACAGAATGACTCTGAGGTGACATGATCATTTTTTAAAAGATCAGAGAAAGAAAATATGATAACAATTCTTGATGAAATATTGTTTAGTTTTTTAATCTTAAAAAAAGTTTAAATCTTAAAAAAAAGTTTAAAAGTTTTTTAATCTTAAAAAAACTAAACAATATTTATTTAATTTTTAAGTGACTTAGCAACTATTTCCCTTTAAAATTACAATTTATTTTGGAAAATGTCATGCCAATTTTAGAATCTAATCATGTTTGATATTAGATCAATTATAATAGAAGGAAGACCCAAATCAAGTTTTAAGAATTGCTTTCAAACTACATTGACTTATATAATAAAATTAATTTTGAAATAGTTAAGTTATTTGATTTTAAATAAGCCAAGGTATTAAGATTAAAGATGTGGAAAATTAAATTCCTCCATAGTGTGATAAAATGACTTAAAATCTCTTCAGTATGTAATAGCAATCAAATGAGTCCAATGAAATCATGTATTGGTTTCTTAATATTTCACTAACTGATGGCATATTATGAACACTGCTACTCCAAAGGAGGGAAGACTAACTACCTTCAGACATAATTGTCTTACTTCCATTTGCCACCTAAAATGTCAAAAGAAATACAGTGGGTCTTAGAAGAGAGAGCTTGTCTTGGATTTTTGTAGGAACATTTGCTAATGCTAAAGGAGGAAGACCAATATGGCTCCAGGAATCTGGCCAGAAAATAAACCCTAGTTGTTATAACAGGAGTGCAGTTAGCTGTAAGCAACAGCAGACCAGACTCCAGCCTTGCAGGGCTTTAAATGCTTAGGAGATTGTTCATTTTACGTAAGAAAATGTCTGCAGATAAATTAGCTAGGGGTGGCAGGACTGCTCAAGGAGAGCAATAGGGACTCAGTCTCCTATTTTCCTGGTCTATCCTGTTCAGCATGTTCTTGCCACCATCTTTGTCTGAAAATGACTGTTGTGTCCTTAATCACTATATCCATTGTAAGAGAGAAGAAAATATGAATTGTTTGTTTTTGAATAGAACCAAAGCACAGAATACCACTGGACATGGAGAGGATGTTGCCACATGGTTGATTTGGTATAAAGTGATCTTAAGAAAAGCTGAGTTAAATATGTAGTGACCTTGAATATTCAATACAGTTTGCATTACAAGAACATACTAAATTGCCACATCTGGAATATGCTTTATTTCCTTGGGCCTATCTTCTGGTCCAACAACTATTTTAACTAAACTCTTTTACCTTTAGTCTCTTATTTCTGTTGAATTATTACTCAAATTGTCTCTTCATGTAGTTTTAGTATCTGATTATAGTTCATTCCAAAATTTGCTTTCTGTTTGGCTAAGAGAGTTTGATTTCTTGTTTCTCCCAGGTTTTATAGTATTTTGTCTCTTTGTCTCTGTGTATTTGTTGCCTTAAAGCTTTCTGTGTGTTTTTCTTAATTAAGTTGCAATTATGGCCACTAGCAGCTCCAAGGTTCACACCTTTTCAGCTTTACCAGTGGAAACGACACAACTCTTATTTTTTTTAATTCTCTATTTAAAATATCCTAGAGAAAGACTGTTGACATTGTCTAGTTCACATGCTCACCTCAGAAAACATGAGTAGTGAGATTAATTCCACTATAAAATGCATGTGAGCAAATGTTTAACCATTTCCCTAAAAAAAGAATAGCAGGTTTCTTTTTCTTTCTTTCTTTCTCTCTCTCTCTCTCTTCCTTCCTTCCTTCCTTTCTTTTTTATTTATTTGGAGTCAGGAGGGGCAGAAGGAAAGGGAGAGAGAATTTTAAAAAGGTTCCATGCCCAGCATGGAGTTGGACTCAGGGCTCAATCTCATGACCCTGAGATTGTGACCTGAACTGAAATCAAGAATCAGATGCTTAATGGACTGAGCCACCCAGGTGCTTCACAATAGGGGATTTCTTAGCAGAATAGGGAAAAAGTACTAATAGGATAAAAAAAAAAAAAGAGAAGAAAAGATATATATTATTCTACCATATAAGGTTCTATTTATTTACTTTTTTAAATTTACTTTTCTAAAAATGCTATGCAATAACTTTTTTTAAAAGACTAATGGAGAGAGCACATGTGCATGCATGAGTAGGGGGAAAGGCAGAGGGAGAGGGAGAGAGAACCTCAAGTAGACCCTGCTCTGACTGAATCCCCTGAACAGGGTTCAATCTCATGATCCCAAGATCATGGCCCAAGCAGAAACCAAAAGTTGTACACTTAACCCTAAAATTGGGTTGTACACTTAACCAACTGAGCCACTCAGGCGCCCCTACATCATAACATATTGCAGTATGGCTTCAAATCCTTTTAAGCATTTCATAAATTATTTCAAATTCCAAGAGATAATCCTTTCTTCTCCTATTTTTATAGTTTTTACCTAAATTCCAGTTAGTTAACATACAGTATAATATTGATTTCAGGTGTAGAATTTAGTGATTCAACACTTAAATACAATACCGGTGCTCATCACCACAAGGGCACTCCTCAACCCATCTTGCCACCTACCTCTCCTCTGGTAACTATCAGTTTGTTCTCCTTAGGTAAAAGCCTGTTTCTTGGTTTGCCTTTCTTTTTTTCTCTCATGATCATTTGTTTGTTTTGTTTTTTAAATTCCACATGTGAGTGAAGTCATTTGTCTTTCCCTGGCTGACTTAGAGAAATCCTCTCTTCTCTTATATCAGAATACAGGTTATTGACTACAAAGAGTACAGCTGTGTTAAAAGATAATAGTAGGAGCACATTTAATCTTACCTAGGGTGAACAGAAGTATCAAGCAGTGTGAATATGTATTTTCCCAGGTCTTGTTCTTCTAAAGTGAACCCCAACCATTCTAAAGAGAAGAAGAGAAAAAATATTAAACATATTTTACACTTACTAAAATTGTGAGGTGAAGTACTACCTTTTGTCTGATAAATACTGAACTTGACTGTACACAGTTATAGTTCCATTTTGATATTCACATTTAGGACTGTGACTATGATTTAGCAAAACATATTCCCATTTAGTTTCAGTTCAATTTCATTATCTCTGAGAATAGAGTGTTACTGCAGTTTGATTGAACAAGTGATATTTGGTGGTTTTCATTTAGGTGGGCAGTAAATGATAAATGCAGTGATTTGAAGTGTAAATGGAAAGTATTACCAGATGCGAAAGAGCAGTAACATCTTTCATCTGAAAGCAATAGGATAGTACAAAACAATTCTTAACAAACCACTTCCACCTGTACTATATCACTAAATTCTTTGTGTGTCAGTGAGGTATATTTTCTTCCTTTTAAAAAGAAGAAAATTGTTGCCACAGATATTCACAGGACTTGTTCAAAATCTCCAGACATTAAAGATAGCCCAGAACCTCAAATCCAGGTCTTTTGATCCTAGTTCAGTTGTATTTTTATATCATAGCCACTCTTTTGAACACAAGAGGAAATATTCTCTGTCAGTTCTATGACAATGACATGAAGGGACTTGAAGTAAAGATGCAAATATGTTTATCTTAATGACAAAATCAGAAGATAATTATTCATTTATTCATTGTACTGTGAATTTACTGCAAGTTTTATCTCTAATAACCAGAACAACGTGTGATACATATAGCAAGTAAGATAAGAGATCTATATGATTAATGAATGAACAAATGAATGAATGAATGCTAAGTCAAGCAAGCATCATGTTCCACTCATGATATGGTGATATGTTAAAGACCCTACTTTCAAAAAACTTACTAATTAATAGGAGATACATACATATCAGTAAGAAAATGCCATATGAAGTGAAAGATGTGAAGTAAAAAATATACAAGATATTTTGAGAGCATGTAAGTAGTTGATAAATTGAGCAAATCTTCACTGAGCAGGTAATACTTGAGGCTGACTCCGAAGGACTAATCAGACCTTACCTCATGGAGAGAGGGAGCATCATGCTCATATATGAAGGTGTGGAATGAGAGTAGACTCCTCAGAGAGTAGTCCCCTCTGAGGAGATAGTTCATGAAGATGGGTGAAGGGAGCTTGGTTCAGTAAGTGGTGACTGTGGAATGTTCTTGGCACCATGTGAAAGACATGGTTTTGCATTCCACTGTGATAAATAAATTTGTATTTTAGAACATGAACCCTGGTGGTAGCAGGGAGGATAGTTGAAGTAAGCAGAGCTGCTAGTTAGACACCTTGTTTGGTGTCTGACTTGTATGTGAGAAAATGAATTCCTGAACCAGGGCAGAGGCTGAGGGGAAGAGACAGATTCTAGAGATGTCTAGACACAGCTTTGTGAGGCTTGAGGCTTGAATTTGAGAGCTCTCTAAGAAAAATGACAAATACAAAATTATATATGAGAGCAAACATTTATTTATAAGGAGAAAAGAATCACAATAGATGACTAACTTTGAAAAGCTTATAAATACTAAAAATTTCATAAAATCCGGAAACATAACCAAATATTTTATGAATTACTTTCCTGAGACAGCTCTAATGTGATATGTAATACATATATTATATGTCTGTGATATAACAGATATATAAACTTTTGGATGCATATTCTTTAATATCTTCACATAAGAGTGATTTTGTAATAGTATTTTCTGTGGAAAGATTTGGAGGAAATTAAGAATTTTTCACTTATAGAAGATTGATTTTTTAAACTGATAGTCTGGATGCAAAAAAAAGTGTGGCTTTACACACAGTTGTATCTGTTGCTGATAGTTGTGCTGTAGATTGTGCCCTCAAAACAGAGAAATTCTGAAAAATTTTACTTCTAGCATTTTTTAATCAACAAAGGAAGAAAAAATGTGGCAACTTTATAATAATTGTGTATCCTGCCTTAGGAATCATAGTTCTAACCACAAATAACTTTTGTTTTGATTAGGCATTTATGGACACCAGATATTCTTTTAAAATTATGTTTGAAAATTAGAAGAATTTCCCATATATTAGCTTCTGGTTCTGTACATGTTAAGCCACGCTGGCCTCCATTCTCACAGCTGTACTGGCCCATGTTAGAGGGCACCTTCATACATGTATGGCTTTTCAGCTTCCTGCTGTGATGTTGGGTGTGTCAGCATAGTGGGTGGAAGGAGTACTTCTGGAAGTCATTCCTATGGCAAGAATGCTCGCAATTACGTAACCATTCATAGAACTGACTATAAACCACATTGATATATTCCAATAAAACAAAACTGAAGTACTGCCAACAGAATTGCCTCTTAGCTGGATTCTGAACATGCTTTGTGGTCACCCTGGCACTACTCCACATGAAGGGAAGTGTGATGAGGGAAAATCACTGTAGAGGCAGCCATCTTAATTGACAAGTGATGATTACTTCTGAAAAATCAAAACATATGAATAATGAGCACATTGGTAGAGCCCATCTCAGAGTGTTGGAAGGGGTCCATCCATGCAAAAGTTCTCAAAGTTTACACTAAATTTATGATGAACCTGCCTTGGGAGGAGAGAACCCACCTTTGGAAACTGGTTGGATATGAAGGATGAGACAAAATAGGAATCATGGAAGGCTGACAGATTTTTCTAGCTTATAATACTGGTTGGATGATAATATGATAAACAAACAAACAACAAAACCCCAGAGTAACCAGTTTTCCAGATTTGATGGTCCCTCATTCAAGTAATACCTCCCTGAGAGTAAAAATCTCATTTAGCACCAAAAGTCCGTCATCCTAGAGATACTTCCTCAGGATGTAAAAATCTGATTTTTCAGGTGAGGAAGTTAGGGAGAAAATACCAAACTGAAAATCCAAACCAAAAAATAGGAATGGAAAGAAAAAAAACAACAACCCTGTTTTTTGTGTTAAATGAAGACAGCATAGACTATCTGCCTTTCATAGTTGCTGCTATTTTTACCTCTGGCCACTGATTTTAGCAACTATGATTTGCATCTTACAATAATGGATCATCCTTTGTTAGATCACACCAAGTGATGCAATTTCAAGGTGAAACTTCAGTGCGTTGTAATCGTGAGTATTAACAATCTGTCTTTGACTTGCCCATGGATTAATTGTTGTGCTTTGTATTGAGATACTGTTTGTGGAAATAAATGAAGGTCATCCAAATGAGAACAGACATAGGCTGTTTATTCAGAGCTTGTTATAGCATGAGAGTCAGTCACCATCACCTGCATTTGCCAGAAACTCAAAAGGCAGAAATACTGAAAGGTTTTATGATGGAAAAAGGAAAAAGGCTTCAGGTATGCCCTATTTAGCGGTTACTGACACAAGAAAGTTGGAAGTGGGTTAAGTATCAGCAGAACATCCTACATAATTGGTTTGGGAAGCATATTTGGCTTTCTCTGGGGAAGCAAGGACAGAAATTAGAGAAGCTGACAATTATTGACTAAATCCTGACCATTCTGGGCTGATTGCTACAGAGATGTGGACTGGTTCCGTGGGCTGACTGTTGCAGAAGTCGTGGGTCATAGTTCTATTGTCATGTATGGTTTGGCCCTTGTCTATTTGTATATTCAGTCTTTCATGCTAGTTTGATTTTAATATTATGAATGTTATGGCTTTTTCCAAGAATTTCCAAGAATTCAAATAATGAAAATAAGAACGATTATAATACTAATACAAGCATTACCCAGGTATCACCAAAAATGAAGGCTCAACAACTTGGTTATTTTAATGGAAGGACATATATAAACACATTAGGAAGATAAATGATCAAAACAAAATATTTGGCATAATATGCAGAAAATAATTGGGATCGGGCATAGTGGAGAAGGGGATGGTAACACACACATAGAAACTGAATCTCACAATTGTTTCCTTAAAATTGTTTTAAGGAAATTAAAATTAAGATTTTAATTTCCTTAAAACACTTTAAAATTGTTTAAAATTAAACATTCCTTAAAATGTTTGATGATATTTGAAGAGTCCCCATGGTGATAAGAAAAGGATGACCTGACTACATTTGAGTTTCTTAAGGTTACATGTAGGTTGTTAAAAAAAACTTATGGAAAGGAAATGACTCATTTTTAGAAATAAGACTGCTTCAGGATGCAAAGTTACCAGGAAAAAAGGGAGTGAAATTAAATATGACTTTTCCAAATTCTTTACTGAAACTACAACTTACTTGGAATTCGACTTTGATTTAACAAATTCAAATTACATCTGTGCTGTAAAATGATTTTCCCTGAGATAGAGTTACCTTATGATAACATCCGATGTACTTTGAAATGTTTAACATGATGACTTTTAGACAAGGGAAAGTCTATATGATAAACTTATAGATGTAAAGAACCTGATTGGCATCCAGCTGGCCTACCAAAACAAGCCTGTAGATACAAAGAGGAACATTTTAGGAGAGATGGAAAACTAATCCCTACAAGTCCAAAAACCTGCTGTTGCTAGTGAGTAAAATCCTAAATAATCCATGTTCAAATGCTTTCACAGAGAAGGTATTTACATTAATGTCATCACATTTGACTGACACCAGAAATCAGTGTAATGTGGATTCGATAAAAGCAAAGCTGCTTGTTAAAAGAGAATTTTATGTTTGACTGTATTCAGGTTTACTATTACATAAAAGAACAGATATATGTCCTAAATCCTGAAGGCAGTTTAGAGAAGTATTATTTGAAAAGGGAACAGAAAAATATTCTACTTTCTTATAAGACAGAAAGACCCGTGACAAAGTTATTTTTTAATTAAATGTAGGTAATGCCTGTTTAATTAGACTGCATTTTCTTTTTTAAAAAAAATTTTTATTTTATTTTTTTAAATTTTGTTATGTCAGTCACCATACAAATACATCTTGGTTTTTGATGTAGTGTTCCATGACTCATTGTTTACATATAACACCCAGTGCTCCATGCAATACCTGCCCTTCTTAGTATCCATCAGGCTAACCCAACCTCCATCACCCCTCCCCTCTGAAACCCTCAGTTTGTTTCCCGTAGTCCATAGTCTTTCATGGTCCATCTCCACCTGACTTCTACCTCTTCATTTTTCCTTTCTTTCTCCTAAAGTCCTCCATGCTATTCCTTATGTTTCACATATAAGTAAAACTGTATGATAATTGTTTTTCTCTGCTTGACTTATTTCACATAGTATAATCCCCTCCAGTTCCATCCACATTAATGCAAATGGTGGGTATTCATCCTTTCTGATGGCTAAATAATATTCCATTGTGTATATGGACCACATCTTTATCCATTCCACTGTTGAAGGGCATCTTGGGTCCTTCCATGAACACTGGGGTGCAGGTGCCCCTTCTTTTCACTACTTCTGTATCTTTGGGGTAAATACCCAGTAGTGCAATTGCTGGGTCATAGGGTAGCTCTATTTTTAACTTTTTGAGGAACCTCCATACTTTTTCCAAAGTGGCCGTACCAGCTTGCATTCCCACCAACAGTGTATGAGGGTTCTCCTTCCTCTACATCTTCTCCAAAATTTTTTGTTTCTTGCCTTGTCAATTTTTTGCCATTCTAACTGGTGTAAGGTGGTATCTCAATGTGGTTTTTATTTGAATTTCTCGATGGCTAATGATGTTGAACATTTTTTCATATGTCTGTTACCATTTGTATGTCTTCTTTGGAGAAGTGTCTGTTCATATCTTCTGCCCATTTTTTGACTTGATTATTTGTTTTTTGAGTGTTAAGTTTGAGAAATTCTTTATAGATCTTGGATATTAGCCCTTTGTCTGTAGTGTCATTTGCAAATATCTTCTCCCATTCCATGGGTTGCTTCTTTGTTTTGTTGAGTATTTCCTTTGCTGTCCAGGAGCTTTTTATCTTGATGAAATCCCAAAAGTTCATTTTCACTTTTGTTTCCCTTGCCTTTGGAGACATGTTTTGAAAGAAGTTGCTATTGCCAATGTTGAAGAGGTTACTCTGTTCTCTTCTAGGATTTTGATGGATTCCTGTCTCTCACATTGAGGTCTTTCATCCATTTTGAGTTTATTTTTGTATGTGGTGTAAGAGAGTGGTTGAGTTTCATTTTTTTTAATATAGCTATCCAATTTTCCCAGAACCATTTATTGAAGAGACTGTCTTTTTTCCATTCGATATTTTTTCCTGCTTTGTTAAAGATTATTTGACCATAGGGTTGAGGGTCTACATCTGGGCTCTCTATTCTGTTCCACTGGTCTATATGTCTGTTTTTGTGCCAGTACCATGCTGTCTTGGTGATCACAGCTTTGTAATATAGCTTGAAATCAGGCAACGTGATGCCCCCAGCTTTGTTTCTCTTTTTCAATATTTCTTTGGTGATTTGGGATCTTTTCTGATTCCACACAAATTTTAGGATTATTTGTTCCAGCACTTTGAAAAAATGCCATTGGTATTTTGATTGGATGGTACTGAAAGTATAGATTGCTCTGGGCAGAACAGACATTTTAACAATATCTATTCTTCCAATCCATAGGCATGGAATGTTTTACCATCTTTTTGTGTCTTCTCACTTCTTTCATAAGTGTTCTGTAGTTTCTAGAGTATAGGTCCTTTACTTCTTGGGTTAGGTTTATTCCAAGGTATCTTATGGTTGTTGGCGCTATTGTAAATTCCCTAATTTCTCTTTCTACAGTTATATTGTTAGTGTATAGGACAGCAACTGATTTCTGTTATTTTCTTCTTTTAGAACAACTTACATTTTAGTCTCTTAAGAACACATGAAAATGTAGCCTTCAAAATATAAATATCCAATAAAAGGTTTAAAGAGGAAGGAAAATAAATTACTATGTAAGAGGACAGGAAAAAAATGATGAAGTATAAACATATTGTTATATTTTTCTTCATACATATTAAATTATTTAAATATTTAATTAGTCTTAATTGTTTTATTAATTTGTTACTTCTAATTACAATTGTCAACTAGCTCTATTTATGTTTTAAATAATAGCATTTATATAATAATAAGTAATAAGTAGAAATCTATTAGTTTGTTTTGATTCATAAATAATTCTTCTAGAACTTTGAAAATTCATAGAAGTCTATGTAAAATATTTTGATAATACCACTTGGAAAAATGAGTTAGTTACATTTAAAGAATCCTGAGTTTCTATGCTTTTGAATCCATGATTCTGATTAATATATTTGTAAGTATGAAGATCAGAGTATATATAGCCTCATTAAAATGATATAAACCACTATAGTATATATGAACATTTTTTTTCCTTAGAACATGCTGAATGTTATTTTGTCTTTCTATTATGTTCTAACCTTTGAACTTCCAGTTTTTATTTTCATACAATAGAGATCATTACTTTCACTCAGAGATTGTTTTAATATCTCAATGTTTTGGCTTAAGATAATAAAAATTTTTCTTTGCAGTCAATGTTCTAAGGCTAATAATCTACATTCTGTGTGTGATTTTTGATTAAATCATTTATGTCATCTATTTTATGATTATCTATATTATTTACGATATATTTGCTTCTAGGTCTATTTCCAAGTACTAAAGAAAAAAAGCTATAAAAAAACATTGCTGAATGTTCCCTCACATCCAAAATGACTATATTTCCACATTGTAAATATCAAATAGGTTTTCAGAGCCCTCAAATTAACAAATTATAAATAAAAGTTATATTTCAATATTATATAATTTATCTCCCTTAAACATATATATTGACTTTCTTAAAGAGCTACATTCATAATAATTAATGGAAAGGAAACTAGGAATTAAATGCTTCCTAAATGTTAACTGTTTTATCATTTGACAATCAAATATTAATGGTTTCAAATGAGAACAATCACCAAATTTATTCTAAAAAATACAGAAGCTAGGGGCGCCTGGGTGGCTCAGTGGGTTAAAGTCTCTGCCTTCAGCAGAGACTATCTCAAGGTCCTGGGATCCAGCCCTGCAGTGGGCTCTCTGCTCAGCAGGGGGCCTGCTTCCCCCACACCCCTGCCTACCTCTCTGCCTACTTGTGATCTCTGTTAAATAAATAAATAATCTTTAAAAAATACAGAAGCTAAATAATTCCAAGAAACATTCTGATGACGTTTTTGATTGAGATTTTTGTTTCTAGTTAAATTGAGATGTAAATAAAATGATTCTTTGTTTACTTTTCTCTCAGCTGTCTCAGAGATTTCAAACACCTGTTTGTCCTTCAGTGGCTCACAACAGAAGGGAAAGGCGGGAAGGAATGGAGGTGACAGAATGACACTTATAATCATATCTGGCTTTCTGACATAGATGTGTCACTTCCTGACTAGATGATCTTAGCCAAGTCATTCTTTGAGCTTGAATGATCTTACCTACAAAATTCTTAGTCCATACAATTTTTGAGAGAAGTAATTGAGATTACTTTTTTTTTTTTAAGATTTTATTTATTTGACAGAGAGAAACACAGCTGGAGAGGGAACACAAGCAGAGGGAATGGTAGCGGGAGAAGCAGGCTCCCTGCTGAGCAAAGAGCCCGATGTGGGGCTCGATCCCAGGACTCTGGGATCATGACCTGAGCCCAAGGCAGACGCTTAACGACTGAGCCACCCAGGCGCCCCGATTGAGATTACATTTGTGAAAATGTCTCATGTGAAGTCTGGTGACTAAATGACATTTAATGCATGTACATTTTTCATTCTTTCAGTTATTTATTCATTATTCATGATACATTTCTACTTTTTTAGTCCCTAAAATTAAGTCTCAATCCTAGATAAGCTTTTTTTCATTCCTTCTTTTTTCCTTTTTCTTTTTAAGCGTCACTTTTCCTATTTCTTTTTAAGCGTCACTTAAGTATTTAGCTTGCATGTAGTTACTTCACTCCTTATGACTATTCTATAGAAGAGGGAGCACCTTCTAAAATGCCTTAATTTTTAGTTCTCTGAAATACAGATAAACTATTACTAGATAACTGGAAACTAATGATAATCATTGATATTCTTGAACTTTTCTCAGCAGTTAGTTGGGCTTAGGATTCTCTGTATGCTCCCTTCCTCAATGTTATTTGGGAATGTTTTAGTTCTTTTCATGTTTCAATTACTTTAGCACAATCTTATGTTGACAACTGATAAAACTGATCATCCTTCAGTCCAAAAGAGGATTTCATGAAAGTTATGCCAAAAGTTATGGGATCTTTAGTTTTCATCAGAATGTGCTTAGATTTCTATTATGATAGTATCCTTTTTCCTTTCCCAAACATTTCTACCATCTCGTTCTTTTCCTTTTTCTTTTTTGGCTCTGGAATTGATAACTTTCTACCTTGTAGATTCCTCAAAACTCTTAGATCCTGCCTTTGCCCATCTCTGGATGAAGAATGAAGTCTCTGTCTTAGCTCTTCAATTTGATCCTGACCTGTATGTCTTCTACTTTGCCCATCTGAAAGCCTTCACAGCTTTAGTTCTGGAAGCTCTACACTCTTTTCTGAACTATTTTACTCTCAAGTGCAGTTTTTCCATTTCTATTCAACATTAAGCTCAAGGTTAGGACTGTGCTATCCATGAAGCTGTGTGCCTTTATACATTAGCAGAAACTAGTCTTACTAGTTGTCAGTGTGCTCTGATGGCAGATTTATTTGTCTTTTCCATTACAAACCATTTTCTCCTGAAATAGAAAATATCCACATCTTGTTTAAAGTTCATGCTCTCTCAAATCATTCAGTCTTTCTTTGACAAACATTTTTGAGGTCCTTCTTTATTCAGATCCTGGATTAGGTGAATAGGTCTTAACATGAAAACTAAACAAAACAAAATATAGTCCCTAATCACAAAGGTTTCTCAATCCAATTAGTTAATTTGTATTCTATATGATAGTGTTCTAGAAGCAATCATAGGATGCCATGTTTAGAAGAAATGAACCCAGAAAGCTTCAGGGGATACTTGAATGGAGTCAGTTTAGTTTGGTGAAGTGGTAAAAGGTCATTTTAGGACCTTTTGTGCAAATACATGGAAGGGTAAAAGGTGTGTTGTTGTTTTTTTTAAAGATTTTATTTACTTATTTATCAGAGAGCACACAAGCTCAGGGAAAGGCAAGCAGAGGGGGAAGCAGGCTCCCCGTTGAGAAAGGAGCCAGATGCAGGATTCAATCCCAGGACCTGGGATCATGACCTGTGCCAAAGGCAGGTGCTTAACCAACTGAGCCACCCAGGAGTCCCAAGGCTGTGCTTCTTAAAAGGGTTTGTAAATCATTCAGTGATCTGAAGGGAAAAGTACATTTGAAAAATGTTAGGAAATATCAAAGTGCGATGTTTATAGGAGCTTAATACGGAGGACTAAAGGCAATAATGCCCACCAAAGGAATTTACTTGAAGAATTACTATACACATTTTTGCTTTTGTATTTATTTTACTTAATTCATCTTTGCCAAAAATTGTGTCCTCTGTCTCATTTCTCTTCCAAAATCTGGTAACCTAATCTACACCATAGTAGTGTTGACTGGAAATGGCTAATATGTTATCTCTACAAGTACCAATTACTGCATAGTTGTATCTCCTGGAAATGCTCATGTTTTAGCAGATTCACAAAATGTATAGTGAAGTTTTAACCCACTTAGGTAGGTCTGAATGAGAAACCATTTTAAGCATTAGGTTTTTTTCCAGCACTGGAAATAACTCCTGCTTCCTATTTCTGTCAGTTTCATGCCTGAAAACATAATATATACTTGAAGGTTGTATCCAGTTTGAACAATATTTATTCATCCCACTCTTAGACTGAGACTTTAATGATCAGTTGTGAAACTTAGGAGGTACACATTACATATAGATTTAATAAAATGTTATAACTTTTAGTTGAATTTATGTGTATTTGCTAGTTTTTATCTTCTAAAGATTTGGCCTGAATTCTAAAGATTCGGGCACCTGGGTGGCTCCGTTGGTTAAGCAACTGTTTTGCTCAGGTCATAATCCCGGAGTCCCAGGATGGAGTCCCTCATCAGGCTCCCTGCTCTGCAGGGAGTCTGCTTCTCCCTCTGACCCTCTCCCCTCTCATGCTCTCTCTCTCTCTCTCTCTCACTCTCTCTCAAATAAATAAATAAATAAACAAACAAATAAATAAATATCTTAAAAAAAAGATTTGGCTCCTTTCATTTAAGTTACTGAATTTGTAGTCACAGAGTTATTTTTAGTACTTCATCACTATGTTTATAACAACTCTGTACTTGGTAGCCAAGACCACCTCTTCTTATCTGTTACTGTAATTTGTGTCTTCTTTCCCTTTTTTTTTTATTAGCCTGACTAGAAATTTGTCAATTTTATCTTTCCAAAGGAAGTTTTTAGATTCACTGATTTTCTCTATTCTTTTGTTTTTTATACAGTGGTATGCAATGGTTCTTTGACACTAAAAAGGCTAATATACAAGAATTTGAGGGTGTGAGTCAAATGTTTCATGCTCTCAAATGAAGTATGCAATAAGGATCATGGATGTATACACAAACACATGTGAGAATGTATGAGAGTACAGTTGCTAATGCATCCACTTAACTTACTGTGGATTACAATACTTTGCCTTGTTTAATTCACATTCAGTTTTAACTTTTTCATTTATTCTTGCATCCTGCAATTATTTATGGAAAACCACCTATGGCCCTGGCACCTACTATGGTCTGGGAATGTGCAGCAAGCAGTCAATCCATGAACACATGGAACTTAAATTATAGTATAAGATTTGAACTATAAACTAAAAAGTAAACATCAGATAATAACAAGTGCTATGAGAAAATAAAATCAAGAACGTAAATAGGTAGTGTTGGGGAGAGCTATTATACGTAGACTGGTATTGGGAGGTCTTCTGAGCTGAAGAAGAAAAACTGAACCATGCAGACTAATGGATAAGAGTATTTCAGGAGGAGGAGGAAACAGCAAGTCCATGAAGTAAAAAAAAAAGCCTTGTGATGGGTATTAAGAAGGGCACATGTTGTGATGAGCACCGGGTGTTATATACAACTAATGAATCATCGAACACTACATCAAAAACTAATGATGTACTATATGTTGGTTAACTGAACATAAGGAAAAAAAAAAGCCTTGTATGTTCAAGAAACATCAGTGTTGGTTCTAAAAAATGTACTAACATTTAAGAAGATGAAAGAAGAATAATTATTAAGACGTCAGAGTAAATCCATTAAGAAAGCACAAGCTCTTAGAATTCAGTACTCATTCTGTACTTACTGTAGAAACATGAGAGCTATTAAGCTCTGGCATCTGTATGATGTAGAGGTTGGATGTTAAAGTAAAGCTAGTAGGAAGCCTATTCTAATCATTGACATAGTCTCTTTCCATTATCCATTATAGAAGAAATAGTTATCTTAAAGGCAAGATCGTTTGGAAGTTTTGGTACCTTGATAGAGACTTTCACTTTATTTTTTCTTTTACTCTAGTAGTTTGGTGATTCTCAAATTTCCATGTGCATACAAATTACTATACACAATCATGCACACAAAATTAAATTAGAAAGACATTGTGCGAGAATAACACCCCCCCTAAAAATCCAAGTTGCCCCCCAAGTTATATGACTTCTCTCTTACTGACTTCTATTGTTCAGAGATGAGTTTTGTTAGAACTGACCCTACTTATATAGAGATTTCACAGTTGAAATTTATGCCAATTATCTCTATTTAATATTCATAATACTCTTGACTAACTACTATGAAAATATTATTTCAGATCCCTTTATATTGATCAGAATATACACTGGAATTAATTCCAAAACCAATCTAAAGGCAAAGCCTCGAAGTGAACAATTAGCTAAGCCTTCAGTTGAGTTTAATAAAATGAAAACCCTGTAAATATAGATGTAATACAGTAGCATTTTCTAATAGTTTACATCTCTTGTTACACATTATATGCCCAGTAACTGTCTTTTCTTCCCATAAATGAAACCTTTTCTTTTGTATTAATAATTGTAATACTAACTAAAATTTTGACTAAATTCTTGTTAATTTCCAGATGTATTTTTTTAGTATTATTAGTGTTTGGTTATAATACAGGCTTTTAAGAAGCATGCTTGAGAATTTTTGACTAGTGAAGGAAAAAATAATCTTGGACTTGGATTATTTATTAATATAGAAAGAAAATACACATACACATACAAACATATACATGCATGAAAACATGTAATATTGATCATGTGATATGCATACACTTGGATTTTTTATATACTGGTATTTCTGTCACATTATGTCATCAGTCATGAGGCCAAAGCTCTTCATCATTCAACTGAAGATTCAGTTCAAAATTGGATTTTCAGAGGCTAGAATGAATTATGTCAAATTTTTGATTTGGTGTTAATGTGTTATTTTTGTTGTTTTATTTTTTTGATAAACAGAATAAATTTTCTTTTTTTAAAAATATTTTCTTTATTTATTTAGCAGAGAGAGAGATCACAAGCAGGCAGAAAGGCAGGCAGAGAGAGAGAGGGAAGCAGGGTACTGCTGAGCAGAGAGCCCGATGTGGGGCGATCCCAGGACCCTGAGATCATGACCTGAGTTGAATGCAGAGGCTTTAACCCACTGAGCCACCCAGGTGCCCCTACAGAATAAATTTTCTAAAAAAAAAAAATGAATAGTATGACACAACTACTTATTTGCTAATTTTTCTCCAGTGTTTGCAATACAGATTGTTAGAATTTATTACACAAAGAAGAAATATTGATTCTGAAGCTTCTACTTCATGTAAACCACCAAAATATAAGAATGCCCCAAATTTGTACATTGAGTCTTGTATTGAACAAATATATACCTGCTAATTATTCTAATTTAGTTTTTCTTTAAAGATTTTATTTATTTATTTGACAGAGAGAGATCACAAGTAGGCAGAGAGAGAGAGGGAGAAGCAGGCTCCCAACTGAGCATAGAGTCCGATGCGGGGCTTGATCCCAGGACCCTGAGATCATGACCTAAGCTGAAGGCAGAGGCTTTAACCCACTAATTTAGTTTTTAAAGTAGTAAATCATAAATTCACAAAAACATAATTTTTATAGATTAGAATAACATAGACCTTATCTGCATATCTGTATTTATATTTTTAAAATGCACCTGGTCTTGGAAAGAGTTCAGTTTTTTGTTTAGTGTCTTGCATTTCTCCATATAAATTAATAATAATCAGACTGTTGTGACACTGTTCAAATTAAAAATGATTTTCAACTATTAATAAATCTTAACAGCTCTATGATGTAATTAAATATTGAGGAGTGTGATTAAGAAGGCTCATGAACCACTTACTTTCTGGGAATCTACAGAAATTTACACGATGACGAGGTGTTGTAACAATGAAAAAGAAACACTGATGTAATTTTTTGGAATGCATATTACCAAAAATGTAAAAATGTAAAAACACTCATTAGGTGTAAAAACAGAATATGTCTAACATTTTTGTAAGTACTATATATTTTATGCTTGCAATTTTTCAGCATCTCAGTTGATTTGAAAGCAGAGTTCTGATTTTTGAGAAACTAGATAAATAGCATGTCTCTTAGCATGGTTTTCTGGAATATCAATCATTTCTATAGCACTCTATGCAGTACTTGGAAAAAGACAGTAAAATGTTAATACTCCTAAGAGCTCCTAAAATGCAAGAATTTTGGGTGGCTGATTGAAAAGACATGTGCATTATTTAGAAAAAATCAAGCAGATGGCAATATAGATTTTTTTTTATCTTTTTAATTGGGATTATAAAAATTTTAAAGCTTGACATATTTTAGCCCTGATGGAATATTATCCAGATTCTATGCTTATAAAAACTATAAAAAAAGCAGAACTAAGATTATTTTCCTTCTGAAAACAAAACAAAACAAAACAAAACAAAAACCACAACCAGTTTTGCCTATACTCAAAGTATATAAGGGCTCTAGTTTGGAAGATTGTGAGAGCAAGATTGAACTATTTTGATTATATTATTGGGAATAAAAAATACTTAATAAGGCTGCTGAAAATTACTTCATTTTAACCAGATTTCATTTTTATGTTCTTGCCAGATGAAAAAGAAAATTACATTTTTCTTTGTAAAGGAAAATTACATATTTTCAACTAAACAGACTAGTATGGCATTTAATTTTTTAAATATATGTGAGTAAATAAGATCATATACTGACGAAGTATATGATTATTTTAATTGAACTTCTCTATTTCACTTGTGTTGTTTTAGTCTGTATTAGGGAGAAATAAACACAAAGCTTGCGGAAATTCACTTCTGGAATGCCAGTGTGAGGAGCTTTGCAGAGCAGATCCTCAACAAAACAACCATAATTGGTCAAAATTATTTTAGAAAAACACACACAAAAAAACCCCACAACCATTTAAAGTATCTGGAAGTTGTTCTAAGGACATACAACAACGACAAAAGAAACATTTATTTAAGAGAAGCTACAAAAATTCAGTAAGAGCAGTGAGATTATGTGGCACTTGTGTCCACTACGGACACAAGTCTGATCTGTGCCCTCACACTCCTGTACTCAACATGATAGAAGCTCCACTATTGGAGTGTATGACCAAAACAAGGAGACTTCCTTTCCCCTAGTTCCCAGTCAAGGACTATAGTATTGTATTAGTTTCCTACGGCTGCTGCAGTAAATTACCACAAACTCAGTGGCTTAAAATAACAGAAATTTATTCTCTCAATCTGGATCAAAATCAAGATGTCGACAAGTTACATAAACCCTGAATGCTCTAGGCAAGGAACCCACTCCTTGCTTCTTCCACCTGGTGGCTCCAGGTGCTCCCTGACTTGTGACTACATCTCTCCAGTCTCAGTTTTGATGGTCACACTTTTCTCCTCAGTGCATCACTTATATGGATACTTGTCATTGGATTTAAGGCTCATTCAGAAAATCTAGGTGAGTTTTTAATGCCAATATCCTTAATTTAATTACATCTGCAAAGACCCCTTTTCCAAATGAAGTAACATTTATAGGGTCTCAGAATCAGGATGTGAAAATATCTTTTGGAGTCACCACTCGGTCTATTACAGTCCACCCTCTAGTCCTCCAAAATTTACATCTGACCCCCACACAAAATATATCCATTCTATCCCAACATTCTCCAAAGTTTCAACACAATACAGCATAACTCTAAGACCCAAATCTCATTTAAATATCATCAGTTGAAAAGTCCCAAATGTCATCCTCTAAATCATCAAAATCAGGTATGAGGGATACACTGGATATGATTCATCCTAGAGCAAAAGTCCTCTCCATCTGTGGAACTGTGAAACTAGAAAACAAGCTATCTACTTCTAAGATACAACGATGGGATAGGGATGTAATAACAGTCATAAACATTCCTATCCCAAAATGGAAAACATAGAAGGAATAAGGGCGTCACTGGTCCCAAGCTAATCCAAACCCAGTGGCCAAATTCTACTCTATTTCTAGGACTGGGAATAACGCCTTGTGGTTCAGAGGTCTGTCCTCTGGGCGCCCAGCTTTGTTGTCTAGATCAATTGCAGCTCCACAGACCTTTGCACTCAGCTCCACAGTCTCCATCCCCACAGTGGCTTCATAAGCCTCTGGTGGCTCAGTAGATCTCTACTTCTTGTGTGTCTGTGCCTCTATCTTCTCTATCTGTACACGTGCTTCTGACCTTTGCTCTGGAGTTGTAGCTCAACAGGCCTTTGTGCTCGTGTCTCTGTGGTCCCCATGCCTGTGGCTCATTATTCTATGTCATTCTTCATTTTTCTTAAAGGATACATGTTTGTGTTGGGATTAATGTAGAGCATGAAATCAGCCCTAATACTCGGCTTGCTAAAATATAACATAGAGGCCACTGAGGGCAGGAAAGGTTTCGGAGAAGGGCGTAGGCCTTTGGAATGCCAAGGCCTGCGTGACCACTCTGTCGTAGGAATGCCTTTGGGTGTTGCTTTCCCCAAAGCTTTCTTAGCCCAAACAGCTGCCCTATGATCTAAGAGATATATGCGTTGTCCCTCCAGCTATTGTAGAGCACACAGAACATCGTATCCTGCCCATAAACAGATCCTCCTAGAGACTCCTTGTCACATATTTTGTGCTTGAGAAACAGTGATAAGGATTTATGATGATCCTGAAAGACCAATAAAAGCCAAGCAAAGAGGGGCAAAGGGTCTTGTCTCTGAGTGTTGACCTTCTTGCCTTCTCCTCTCTTTCAGAGCAAAGTTTGGAGTAATCTTTCATCCATCAGTACAGGAATTGCTAGTCATTCCTGGCATGTTTGTACTTGAGTATCAATATCAGACTGTTTCTACAGCAGAATTTTTTAAGTCTGGCCACATTCCGTCCTTTCATTTTGTCCCTTTCAGTCCAACCTGAAAGTATTTCTACTGATACAACATCCTCTAAAAGCTTGTGGGTCTTCTGTATATGTCATAGGGATTCATAGTATTAGACAAAAAAGTCTTCAACGATATTTCTTAAATTATTCCATCTCTATTCTCCACAGATCCCTCTTGGATTATCCTGTCATTATTCCTAGCTTTTGTTAAAATGGTTGAGTGGATGTAGAGAGTAACACATCTAATTTCTTCATTAAATGCTTGTCCAACCATATGCTTGGCCTTCTCTTCAGAGCACAATTTCCTAGCAGTGAATTTAATATTAGTGTCTTCTGTAATTTGGATAGACTGAGAATTTTCCAAATTATCAAAAGCTGGTGCCTTTTTGCTTAACATTT
This sequence comes from Procyon lotor, assembly GCA_028646535.1. Classification (NCBI taxonomy): domain Eukaryota; kingdom Metazoa; phylum Chordata; class Mammalia; order Carnivora; family Procyonidae; genus Procyon; species Procyon lotor. Next base: position 38,863,504 of record CM053605.1, read on the forward strand.
CATTTCTCGATTTATTTTTTTCTTATATTTTACTATTTGCAACAAGAAGAATCCAGGCCATACCTTCCACATGTTCTTGAACTCCCCTCAGCTAAATATCCAAATTCATCACTTAAAAGTTCTGCTTTCTACACAACAGTAAGCCATATTCAGCCAGGTTGTCTGTAACTGTTTAACAAAGATCACCTCTCCTCCTGTTTCAAATGACATTTTTTCCTAATTTCTTTCTGAACCTTTACTAGAAGCATCTTTAAAGTTCATACTTCTACCAACATTCTGTTCATGACTATATATTAAAAGTATTAACGGAGAAAGAATATTTTCTTACACTGTTGCTCCTTTCATAGCTGAGACCAGAATGGAAATGAGCAACCATCAAGTCTGTCTTGCAGACACTATGGAAATCTCGTTAGCAGTCGTTTCTTGAAGAGGCCGTTTCCTGTTGTTTTTGAGGGTTGGTGATTATTCTATGTAATACCTGATAATGAACTGCTGGCTCTAGAGCTCTGTTTGAGGAGATGTTGATGTTTACCTCATGTACTAAATTAGAATGAAACAATCCGGGCAATTTGAGTACAGTAAAATGTACTTGATTGGTTACTAATTAATTCCCTAGGATCTAATTCAGAATAAGTGCTACTTACTAGTTGATTATATGGAATTTCCCATGAGTTACCTTCTTCTGAGCCATGAAACAATAATAGTTGTTCCACTTTCAGGGAAATCAATGAACCAAGAATAAGCTTACTTACTTCTACATAGGGCTGGCAGTTCAAGGAACATGTGGAAATTAAAAATAAGGAAATAAGCTAATTTAATTTCTGACCTATAATATTATTTTTATAAACAGATATAAATATTATTTGTTAGGGCGCCCGGGTGGCTCAGTGGGTTAAAGCCTCTGCCTTCAGCTCAGGTCATGATTTCAGGGTCCTGGGATCGAGCCCTGCATCGAGCCCCGCATCAAGCCCCCATTGAGCCCTGCATAGAGCCCCTCATCAGGCTCTCTGCTCAGCAGGGAGCCTGCTTTCCCCTCTCTCTCTGCCTGCCTCTCTACCTGTGATCTCTCTCTCTCTCTGTCAAATAAATAAATAAATTCTTTTTAAAAAAATAAATGTTATTTGTTGAAATTCTCGGTAAATTACACATACAAAAATATGTATATACATGCATTTGTTATGTTGTGTATATATAAACAATATATGATTTTTAGTATCCATCTATTACATATCATATGTACTTATATACATGCTTCATATAATGTATGTAATCAATTTCCAGTTATGCATGCTTCCAAATGGATAATTGAAAGCCTAGGTTGAACTAAGCTTAATTATTGGAAAAATACTTTCAATTATTTGGGCCAGATGTTAATTGCTTGAAATAAAATTTTTTAGGAGTTTTTCCCCAGATTAACCTGTAAACTCAATAAACCTTCTCAGTCTTATATCTGGTTCTGTGGACACAAGTTTGTTTTTAAAAAAAGAACAATGAGGGGCGCCTGAGTGGCTCAGTGGGTTAAAGCCTCTGCCTTTGGCTCAGGTCATGATCTCAGGGTCCTGGGATTGAGCCCCGCATTGGGCTCTCTGCTCAGTGGGGAGCCTGCTTCTACCTCTCTCTCTGCTTGCCTCTCTGCCTACCTGTGATCTCTCTCTGTTTCAAATAAATAAATAAAATCTTTAAAAAAAAATAAAAAAAGAACAATGATTTTGCTTTACTTATTTCTCTTATAAAATAAGTACATTAATAACGATTCATTAAAAATAGGAAATAAAGGGATGCCTGGTTGGTTTAGTTGGTTAAGCATCCAATTCTTTATTTTGGCTCAGGTCGTGATCTCAGAGTTGTGAGGTGAAGTCGGGTGTGGAGCCTACTTAAGATTCTCTCTCTTCTTCTGCCCCCACCAACGAAATAAAAAATGATCTTTTTAAAAACAAAATGAGTCCATAATCTTACTGCTTAGTAATAAGCAATTTAAAGCACTACAATTTTATAAACTTTTTACAATATACACTCATTTGTCACTTTTTTATAAAAATGAAATCATATTTTAACTTGCTTTTCAATTTATTTTTTTAAATTTTTAATTTTTTTGAAAGAGAAAGAGATCACATGTGTGCATGCAAGAGCAAGAAGGGGTGGGGGCAGAGAGAGAGAAAGCGAGAGAATCTTAAGTAGTGATCCACGCTGGGCTCTCACAACCCTGAGATCACTACCTAGGCTGAAATCAAGAGTCAAGACATTTAACTGACTGAGCCCCTCAGGTGCCTGCAATTTATTTTTTTTTAAATCTTTCCATGTGAATTTTATTCAGTTGCTACTAACTTTAATACAGGAGAGTATGCCACTTTTTATGAACACATTTCCCTTCCCCAGGGCAGTTAAGCTCTGATAATACACCAAATATTAGGCTCTGGTTAACTAGTTTCTCTCATCTGGAGGCAAGAGCAGATTATTCTCTGATATTTACTGTGGGAATTGGTTGATCAGCTGAGGGTGAATCTCATTGGATTGTGGAGTCCTTCCTTTGACTGGGTCCTCTGGAGGTTTTCAACTCTCAGAGTGCCCATACTGGGCCTCCAGCCATTCATCAGAATTTGGGTATTCTTACCCTGGCAAGAACTACCCTGGTGGGTAGTTTCAGGTCATCAGTGCCTATTTCAGTCTGTTTGGAAGCCGTGACTCCCTGTATTTTTGTCTTTCTTTCTAATCTTGGGGCAGTGGTTTTTCCCCGTGTCCTTTCATCTCTTTAAGACTGAAGAAGAGGGGCACCTGGGTGGCTCAGTAGGTTAAAGCCTCTGCCTTCAGCTCAGGTCATGATCTCAGGGTCCTGGGATCGAGCCCCACATCGGGCTCTCTGCTCAGCGTGGAGCCTGCTTCCCCCTCTCTCTCTGCCTGCTTGTGATCTCTTTCTCTCTCTCTGTCAAATAAATAAATAAAATCTTTTAAAAGCCTGTCAGACATACATTCTTTGGTTTGCTAAGATTCTTCAATTTGTAATTTTTTTTAAGATTTCATTCATTCATTCATTCATTCATTCATTCATTCATTCATTTGACAGAGACACAGTGAGAGAAGGAACACAAGCAGGGGGAATGGGA
>CM053605.1:38867104-38894695 GCA_028646535.1 Procyon lotor
TGTATGGCTGGTTTGGTGTTTGCAAATTCTTTCAGTTTTTGTTTGTCCTGGAAGCTTTTTATCTCTCCCTCTATTTTCAGTGACAACCTAGCTGGATATAGTATTCTTGGCTGCATATTTTTCTCTTTTAGTGCTCTGAATATATCATGCCAGTCCTTTCTGGCTTGCCAGGTCTCTGTGGATAGGTCTGCTGCCAATCTAATATTTCTGCCTTTGTATGTTACAGACTTCTTGTCCTGAGCTTCTTTCAGGATTTTCTTTGTCACTAAGACTTGTAAGTTTTACTATTAGATGCCAGGGTATAGACATATTTTTATTGATTTTTGAGGGGGTTCTCTGTGGCTCCTGGATTTTGATGCTTGTTCCCTTTGCCAAATTAGAGAAATTCTCTATAATAATTTTCTCCAATATACCTTCTGTCCCTGTCTCTCTTTCTTCTTCTTCTGGGATCCCAATTATTCTAATATTGTTCTGTCTTATTATATCGCTTATCTCTCGAATGCTCCCCTTTTGGTCCAGTAGTTGTTTGTGTCTCTTTTTCTCAGCTTCTTTATTCTCTGTCATTTGGTCTTCTATATCAGTAATTCTCTCTTCTACCTCATTTATCCTAGCAATAAGAGCCTCCATTTTTGACACCTCATTAATAGCTTTTTTTATTTCAACTCGGTTAGATTTTAGTTCTTTTATTTCTCCAGAAAGGGATTTTATTTCTCCAGAAAGGGATTCTCTAATATCTTCCATGCTTTTTTCGAGCCCAGTTAGCACCTTGATAATTGTCATTTTGAACTCTAGCTCTAACATATTACTAATGTCCATATTGATTAGGTCCCTAGCTGTCGGTACTGCCTCTTGTTCTTTTTTTTTTGTGGTGAATTTTCCTCCTTGTCATTTTATCAAGATAAGAATCGATGAATGAGAGAAAAAAATACTAAAAGGATAGCAATGACCCCAGAAAAATCAGAAGAGAGCTGAAAACAGGGGTTGAAGAAAAAGAGGGGGTGGAATATATACAAAATAAAAAAGAGAAATAGAAAAAAATATATATACATATGTTTATATTCGACTTATGATTAGAACAGAACCCCACACCTGATTTTGAGTGTTTTTGGTCTGTTAGAAGAAATTACCTCGCAAAATTTTAAAGAAAGAAAATCTTATAAATATACAAAAATAAGGGTAAACACTATGAAGAGATGGAATATGAGTGTAAAGATGAAAATTAAAAAACATTCTAAAAAAAGGATTGCTTTTTGGTTGATTGAAAAAAGAGAAAAAAAATTAATAGAGGAAAGAATGTGATCAGGCTGGAGACTAGAACCAAGCAGTGAGCTAGACTTAGGGTATATTTTAATCTATTAGGAGAAATTGTGTTCCAAAATTTTAAAGGAAAAAAAAAACCCTACATGTATACAGAAAATGGGGTTAAATACAATAAGGGGATAAAATATGAATGTACCAGTGAAAATTAGAAAAGATTTTTAAAAAGTATTGATAAGTTACTAGTTAAAAAACATTAAAATAGGTAAGAGTAAAAATAAAATAAGAAAAAAATAAAATTTAAAAATTTTAACTCTGAAAGACTAAAGGATCATAGAAAAAATGTCATTTATTCTGTGTTGCTCTTTCCTAACTCTGGAGATCCACAGTTTTCATTGATAGTTGAACATGGTCTTGACTGGATATTCTTGCTGTTCTTCTGGTGGAGGAACTTATTATAGTGATTTTCAAATGTCTTTGCCGAAGGCGGAATTGCACTGCCCTTGCCAGGGGCTGGGCTAAGTAATCTGCTTGGGGTTGCTCTCAGGAGCTTTTATTCCCTGAACACTTTCCATACAGCTTTGGAGAATGAGAATGAAAATAGAGGCCTCCTAATCTCCAGCCTGTAGGAGCCGAGAGCTTGGGACCCCACTCCTCAGTGTACCCTCAGAGAAAAGCAATCAATCACTCCTGTCTCTCTGGTCTCCGGCCACACTCCAAACTCACCCAGCCTGTGACCAAGCATTCCACCCTGTTTGGAGTCTACACACCCAGCAGATTTCTGCAGGAACAGAAAATCGACCACTTTTTACCCTTATTTTTACCTTTATTTTTGTATATTTATAAGATTTTCTTTCTTTAAAATTTTGCAAGGTATTTTCTTCTAACAGACTCCTTGCAGGGTCCCCACTCAAAGACCAGTGGCCTGACTGTGCATCGGATCATGGTTTAAGGTAAGCCTGAGCTGATAGACCACTGCTCAGCTCTGTCTTTGCCATTGGCCTTCCTGCTCTGATACCTGGGTGCTCTGCCACCCTGACACCCCTGGTCTTTCTGTGATCCCACGAGTCCTGAAACCACACTGTCTCCACCTCCCGCTTAGCCTCTGAAGTGATGTCCCTCAGTTGAGCAGACTTCTAAAAGTTTCAATTTTGTGCTTTGCTGCTCTGTGGCTTGCCAGGAGCCGGTCCCTCCCCCCGCAGTCTATCTTCCCGTCGCCTTGGATTCATTTCTCTGCACATCCTACCTTCCAGAAAGTGGTTGATTTTCTCTTCCTAGAATTGCAGTTCTTCTTCTATTTCCTGTTGAGTTTGTAGGTGTTTAGAATGGTTTGGTAACTACCTAGCTGAACTTCTTAGATCTGATACTATCTCAGCCTCCTACTCCTCTGCCATCTTGCTTCTCCCACCTCTCTATTTCATATTTTTTGTTTTATATTTTTTCTTTGACTTCTGTGACTTCTTTATCTTCCCGCTATTTCACTGATTTTTTGATATACATATATTCCTTTTTATATTAGTCTAGTTTTTCTCATTATTTCCTTTAAAAGATGAATCAGTTTCCATTAAATGTAACACAAAATGCATTGACTTCTTTTCATAATATTTAAGCATTGTTAATTTTACATCATAGTATTTAAGTTACCAGATATCAAGAAGAATAAACATCATGCAATGATATGACCTCTTCTTAGGAAGTACAATAAACCAGGCATTGAACAACAGACTTAACGTTCATGCCAACAAAAGCCACCCCTTCTTTGTACTTGAAAATGTTATATATAACCTTGTTGCATCTATATAACATATGTACTAGTAGAACTGATCTCTTAAGAGTTTGGGGAAATTAAAAGACAATACTTGGATAACAAAACAGTTTTCAGAAAATTTAAATTAACCAATATATAAAGTATCCTTGTGATCATTACCATAATAGAAAGCCCTTAAATATTACAAATTTATCATAATTAACCTCTTTCCCTGGATCCACTACCTCAAACATACTGTGATCATTTGTGTCATTGTTAAATGTTTGTGCCTTTTTTCTTTCTATTTTTAAGCCATTAAATTCTTATTTTCTTTTCTTTGATCATGTCTTTATCTTTCCCCTTCTGATCTAAGAATACCTGACCCATTCTATGTTTTTTTTTCTTCTTTGATATATCCCCTTGAGTAACTATAGAACACTTATCTTCTTCCTTATACAACACTTTTAATTCATTTGAAGCTTTTCTAAATTTTTGACCAGCTAGCAGAGATTATTTTTCTATATTATTAGCTGCATCATTTGTTGTGCTGAGATGATCTTTTTACTGTGATATTTTTCATTCTTTTTTCTATACTTCCTTTAAAAATATAGGATAACAGATAGATACAGATAGATCCCTGCAGTAACTCTTCATCAGAAGCAAAATAAAATATTTTTGTTCCAGAATGACTGCTTCTGTTGTTTCATATTACATTTATGTTCTAACAATTGTGATATAATATCATACACATTATTTTTTTACACATTATTTATTATTTAAAACATCTTAGCTCAGTAGTGCCAATTTCTGTTAAGAATATTTTTTAATGGTAGTATCTCAGACAGACTTTTTCTCATAAATTTAAGCGATAGAACTTAATGAATCCCACAATTCTGAAGTATCTACAACATGATTTCTTGATAACTCCTTTGTTGTCATTCAACGGTATTACTTTTTAATTAAATATATTGGATTTAGGATTTTTTTGTTGGTTAGGTCTATGTCAGTAGAAATGACAACATAGAGGCAATCTTACTTGAGCAAAATGAAATTTGTTAATAATAGCATGTCATTTGAGAACTTACTGTGTACTGGATACAGTTCTAAGTGTTTTCCATGGAGTAATAATCATTAATTTATTTATTCACTCAACAAATATCTATTGAAGGGCTAATGTTAAGAGGAAGGGCTCTTACTAGTGCTAATTTTATGTGCTTGGAGTGCAGCAAGGAACAAAATAAACTTTTGCACATCCACTTTGTATGGATGTACTCAATGTAATTGAGTTTACATTCTATTCAGTGAAACTGGCCAAAAGATAAATATGATGGGTTAGATATTTTAAAATGCTATTAAGAAAATTAATGCTCGCAATAAGAATAGGATATTCTGAAGTGGATGGGCAGTATAATCTTATATAAGGTGGGTAGTGAGAAGTTGATATTTGAGCAAAGATCTGAAGGAGATGAGAGAGTGTGAGATAATGAGGGAACAGCATGCCAGGCAATGGTTCCATGTCTGGCATATTCAAAACAGATTGTGTAACTGGAAATGGGCAGAGGCAGTGAGGGAGGGAGAAGCAGAAACTGATGATAAAGAGATAACAAGGAGTGAAGGTTGGACAAATTGAAATCATATAAGGCAACAGTCCTTGACCCTATCATATTCGGCACCCCTTCCTATATAATAGCTATAGATGCGAACCCAAATTATTTTAGGAACTGAGACACTACAGTGATGTGAGTTTACAAAGTTGTGGACACCACTTGTTAAATTATCAAAGAGAACTAAGCATAATCTTCCCTACATAGTCCAATCACAGTATTCTTGGAAAATTCAGTGTATGAAAACTGTCAGAAAATACTTTGGTTATATGTAAAATGGAACTAGTTTCTAAGCTCTGAAACATAAACAAGTTTTTCATTTTTATGAAATTCTTATTCCATTTGAAAGCTGTGGAAGAGGAGAGGGCTATTCAGAACACTCTACATATGGTAGGATTTCTGGGCTCCTTAGATTTGGCTCAATAAATGTTAGTGGAAACACCCTATCCTTCTTTATAATGATAATAAAATTTTCCCATACTTTTTCAGAACTCTTCTTCAAGAGCAGTGCCAAAGGTACAGGGCCTTGATAGACATTTTTATTTGTCTGTCCTGACATATCTTAAAAGGATTGCTGTGGCTACTATGTTGAAAATAATAAGATAAGAAGGGAGCCAGGAAGACCAGTTCTGAGTCTACTACAGTGATCCAAGCAAAACATAATGATGGCTTGGATCAGGGTTGTAAAAGTAGAGGAGCTAAGAAGTAACTGGATTTTAGATGTATATTAGAGTTGAACAGATTTACTGTTGAAATGCATGTGAAGAATGAAAGAGAAAAGTCAAATGTGAGTTTAAGTATTTCAGTTCTTTGTGTTGCCATATAATAACTGAAAGGATAGAATTATAATTTACTTAATAGTTTTCAAAAGGACAGCTTACATGGAAGAAATCAATTTGATTTGTGCTAGGTTATGTGATTCTCTCACAGTCCAAAGAGGTTACTATTATTATTATTCCGATTTTACAGATGCTAAACTGAGACTTAGTATTTGGTGGATGTTCTATAACCATTAAATGTCAGAGTCCAGGACATAAATTTATTAGATTGTAGCACATAATCTTAGGTCTTAACTGAAAAAAAGTCCAGTGTAGAAAAAGTCTTTAGACATAGTTGAATTGAGACGTTCAAATGATATCATAAAATATGGTTTTATTCTCTCCTTTTCTCAGATCAGTTTTCTAACAATTCCATTTCCAGGTAGTTCTCCTTTCATGGTACCAAGATGGCTGCCAGAACTCTAGGTTTACATTTATTCTTTGTGCCAACTCAACCCTCTTGACTCTGAGACTAGGTTTGAATGAAGTACTCAACCTGTGGCCAAAGGAGATGTGATGGTTTAATGTTCACACATCTATTCACACTGAAACACATCAGCGGATCATGTATAGTAAGAAATTCTCTAGGAAAAATATGATACTTTTTTTCAAAGATGGAATGATAATGATGATAGATGACAGACAGACATATAGGGAAATAGGTAGATAGATAGACAGGTAGATAGATACAAACAATAGATAGTCACTGAAAACATCATGAAAAAATAAGTACATAGATATATCCATGATATGTTGTCAAAAATCCCTATTTAGTCCCATTCAGCGTTCTATCTCTATCATAATAATTCTATTTCTAATATAAACTGTCAAGAATTACTGGACTAAATATTAACACTTGTATTGGCTTATGACAGAGCCATGATTAAAAGTTATGAAAAGCATACACACACATACACAGAAGTTTGTATCCCAGCAACTGACACAGTAGGGATTTAAAAAAAAAGTCTATTGTATTAATAAATGGGTAAATAAAGGAATAAATAAATAGGTAAATAAATAAATTAATAAGTGGCTAAATAAATGGGTAAATGAACTGGTTATAAATGGAAGCCCTACTTTTTTTTTTTTAACACTTTAGGGAATTTGCTTTCACAATATTCTTCTCAAAGAATCCAAGGTTTTAGACATTTGAGGGCTATATAGCACAATAAAGTTAATGATGTGTACCATTGATTGTAGGCAGAAGGTACTCCTGAAAGACACTGAGCATCCAAATGGATTGTATAGTCGCAGTCATGGAACTCCATTTAAAAGGTCAACAATAAAAGTGGTAAATCATGGAATTTGAGGGTCTATGCATTTTTAGCTTCTAAAAATGGGCATTTTTTTTTTTTACTGTTTTGATTGATTATGTAATGTTTAATAATAATGTTGTCATACGAGGACGGTTGAATCCGGTAGTTGTTTTAGGATTACATAACATGGTCTAAGTCTTTCATAGATTTTCATGTAAAACAGTTTTCTTTCTGTTTAAATAATGAGGATAAAATAAGTTTTTTTTAGCCTCAACCTAGGTATCTCATTTCTGATGCCCATAAGCAAAATTTAGCGGTTGCTTCTAAAAGTTTTTGTTGGAGGTATATTAGACCATCTGTTCTGTTTGCTCCCTGATACGTGGAGATAAGTAAACCCTGGCATCAGAGGCAGCTACAACAGCTGTGATTTTGCTTGAAGTATGCTAGTTGCACTATCAAGATTCCAAAATCCTAGGGTATAATAATGTCTTCCAAGGCCAAATCCTTTACGTCAAGGTCAGTAGATTATTCTCTAAAAATAGGGAAAAATAATAGCTTAGGTCTGATCATCCAGTTATGATGATCATCAGCCTTAGATATTAAAATTTATTTCACAGATAAAGTAGAAAGTCCAAAACTTGTAGGCACAAGTCAATTTAATAGATGTGGATAATCAAAATGAATCAGATGCTTTATAAAAATCTCTCCATACCTTTTTGAAAAGTATATAGCATACATGAAATTCATCTATTAAACTCTTTATTTTTCTTGGGGCATCTGGCTGGTTCAGTTGGAGGAGCACGTGACTCTTGATCTTGGGATCATAAGTTCAAGTCCCACATTGGGTGTAGAGATTACTTCAAAAAAACAAAAACAAAACACACAAACTTTCTTTTTAAAAAAATCCTCTTTATTTTTCTACATCTCAACACCTATTCAAGGTCACTGCCTATTGGACTATTAGTAAATTCAAGTCAAAATCATATTTCATAGGGTTGCCTCTTCTACTGGGTTTTCAGTAATCTCTAGAGTATGTGGTGTTGGGTTCACAGGAACACCACTTGTCAAAGCCACATAATTTCTTGAAATCAGGTGTTTCTGTTGCTCTATGACAAGCCTGCACACAGAGATGCTTTGCTGGGCTCCTACTACTATCAGTGTTCTGGCCTGCAAACTCCCCTCTGTTTGTCCACTGTAGCCTCCGTTCTCATGCAGACCATTTTGAAGGATCTGTCATCTAAGATTTCGCAGTGCAGGTACCTCTGCCAAGGGTAGGTAGTTTGATCAGTGCTCACCCCTTTCCTTCAAACCTGTGTGAATAGCCTCTGTCCTTGAACAACCTGGATTTATTCTTTTCCAAAACGAAAGTCTGATGGAAGTTCTTTTCTGGAAGTAGTGCAACAGTTTTATTTTGTTTTCAAATTTGCTAGGTCAAAATAACTAAGTATGTTCTGGAGATAGGAAAGTTGGCCACTTCTTTTCATCCCCTTGCAGCGAAGCAAATACAAAAATAAACTACCTTTTCGCCTGTAGATGTACTCACAATACAGGGGGAAAGTACAAAATATTTTATAAAACCTTTTATTTAAAAATATTTCTTTTCTGCCAAGAGGCATTTTATACCCTAAATTCTCCCAAATGGGTTACTTATGAGTAGGTTGGATGATAAATTATGTGTTCATCTTGAGTCATTTAAATTCCCCTTTGTGTTGTGAATTCTTTAATGATAAAACCATTAACATTAAGAATCAAAACTATTTCTTATTCAAGTGAGAAATGGAGTTTGGGTTGAGCTACCTTAATAGTTTAAGTGACAGTGTGAATGGAGTCTTCTAGATCTTTGTATTTCAGTATTGATGAACAAACTTGAAGAATCTCAGTAAATATTGTTCATCATATTGTAAGACTCTCTCACATAATGGGTAAAAGTATGATTAACACATTATAAGTATTTTACCCTACGTATAAGTAAACAACTTACCTATTTTTAGAATTTATTTCTACCCAAGGATCAAGACCGGCTTTAAAATACTGTATTACTAGATAAGACTTCAGTAGATGTTCCTATAATTATAATCAAAATTTTGCCTGAAAACAGGCTGTTGGCATTTTCTAATCCTAGAAGGAGGACTGAGGAGTAAAGCTCACCTCTCATTCATTGTCTCTTTTGAGAAGGAGGACAAATAAGAAGACTTGGCAAATAACTGATGAATATTAAATGACAGAGATCAGTATTAATGTATTAATTCAGCCTAATTATTTTCATGGATGGCCAGTGGAGATAACATTATATAGACTTAGGTATCTATTGATGATACGAACTTGATTTAGAGAGGGGGAACTTAAAAAAAAAAAAAAGATTTTATTTATTTATTTGAGACAGAGAGTGAGCAAGAGAGCAGGAGCAGGGAAGCGGAGGAAGAGGGAGAAACAGGCTCTCCACTGAGCAGGAAGCCAGATGCAGGGCTCCATCCCAGGACCCTGGGATTATGACCTGAGCAGAAGGCAGACACTTAACCGACTGAGCCACTCAGGTGCCCTGAGATGAAGGAATTTTATTTTAAATGAGTCTTCATGTTGGCAAAGCGAATTTCAGAAAACATTCTGAAAATTCACAGGTCTCTGTCCCCTATTGAAGACTGGTTTTTTCATTAGCCTCTCATGTAGATGTAACAGTTTTCAAAGATTATATATAGGTTTAAAATTAAAGTACCATCCCATATTTATTCTCTTGGACCAAAATTCTAGAAACTAAAACATCATTGAATACTTCACTAAGTTTATTGTGTTTATCTCTTCTTTACTCATTACCCCATTTAATAAACAACATGTAACTACTTTATATTACTTAATGTTGGCATAGTATTTTTTACATGTAAATCTGGCAGAGCAGAAAAATAAATTCAGTTTCATTCTCGTAACAGCAGACAGGCAATTGCTAAAGGCCACTTGTACAAAAATATTCATTATTTTTTCCACTCTTCCCAACAGCATCCTGCAGATTCTCTCTGGTGTCACTTGGATTTATTTTAGTTCACACTGTTCAAGGATAGTGGCTGAAGCCTAACAATGAATTCTGTAGTGAAGTGAGAAGATGGTGTGACTTTCAAAAATACAACAGCTTTTGTTTCAGCAATTAAAAGGCCCCCCTTCATTGCAAGGATTTTTGGCATGCCTGTATTTCTATGCTTTTGTTCATTGGTCGCACAAATGAGAATATATTACTTTATAAATAAGCAGAGTATGGGATGAAATAACATCAGGACATATGGCTCTTGGTTATAAGTGCCCTTACAAGTTAATTGGGGAGATCAGACATTTATACATTTATACAAATACCTAATTCAGGTTGCTGTGTGTGTGTGTGTGTGTGTGTGTGTGTTATAGAAACATATATAGGAGAAATTACACAATTCTGCCTCCAAGATTAGAAAAAGCATCTCAGAGAAAGAACATACTAGCTAGACTTTGAAACGTTGAACTTTGATTAGAAAATTGGCGATCAAGGGTAAGGGCAACTATCTGTCCCAATTTCCCTCAAGAATGAGGGATTTTTTTTTTTTCAGCATGTGTGACTTTCAGCACCAAAACCAGAACAAACTGGGATGATTGTTTATCCAGACTTAAAATGTAAGTTTCTTTCTAGCTTTTATCTTCTTTTCAATAAGATTCCCATTTTTATGTCATGCCTCTCTAAACTCAATCTGTTTGAAATATTAATCTAACAGCCCATAAAACTCAATCAAAATCAGTTGAAGACTTTTACCCCTTTTGTATGGTCTGAGAAGTCTTAATCTTCATTCTCTTCATGGGGGAGGTTGCAGAGATACTACACACTCAATCTCCCTAGTGAGTCAAAGAAAACACAGCCAAGTAATAATGTTAAGAATAATAATAGCTAACACAAATTGAGTTGTTGTTAATTATTGTATGCACATTTATGCATTTAGTACTTACAACCACCATTCAAGAGATAGGGATATCTGTGAAATGGGTATAATGAGGAAATCCAGGCATTGCAATATTAAGTAAGTAGCCCAAGTACTGAAGCTGGAAGTGAAAACTTAAACAATATGGCTCCAGACTCTATCCATCATTATGCTATTGGATTTCCATACTAAATGCTAAAATTGTATATCCTGCCATACTTGGAAGAAAATCCAAGGTCAAAAGAGGGCTGTTGTCATTTAATTTCATATTCTTTCTTTCTTTTTTCAAGATGGAAATAATTAAGGGCATTTATGACTGTAAAAACAGTAGAAGTCTAGAAAGCAGAGGGGATGCTGGTAGATGTTATAAGAGATAATTAGCAGGGAGGAATGTTGGCCTTGAAGATTCTTCTTTCAATGGAGGGAGGGAGGTTTAATACTGTTATTTACCAGATTTTGTAGGATAAAGAAATGGATGAAACACAAAATGCAGAGAATATATAAATAAGAACAATCTCAGTTTAAGTGAAATGCTGTCATTTTCCATATCTATTCCCTTCAAATTTTCTTGTGTTATTTGTGAAAGAAGGAGAGAATGAAAAGGACGGATTAGGTTGATGTATAATACTTTCTAGGGTAAATGCTTTCCATCAAGCTCCTACTCCCTCTGAAAAATTTTTAACTACCTTTTCAATTTCATTTGACAATATCTTCAGTTCTCAATGAAACTCTTCCCTTAACATCCAGGACACAGTCTGTTTTTCCTTCTACTTCTGTGAACTTACTTCCTTTGTATCTTCCTGAGATCTTTCTCTATCAAATCAGGATGTGTCCTAAAGATGTATTTTTGTAATTTTACCATTCATTCATACACAAACTCTTTCCCCTCAACACTGTGGTAGTATCAACCCATATTTTTACTTCTCATTAAATATTTGTTCAGCTAAATTAATAATTACAGAACTATAAATCTCTGATTTGTCAAAATTTAATAAGATAATTTTATAGCAGATTCTATTGCCATAGTTTTTACATAGAAAAATAATTGATGGTTTCTAAAAATTACTATTTTTCTCCTTGGCAGGCTATAAACAATCCATTGTTAATTGGTTCTGTAGCCATTATCTATACATAGTTAGATATTTAAACATCTGAAATAGCCTGCCTTCTTAAAATTTATAGTTTTAGTAGCTTTTTTGTTTATTTGAAAATTTCAATGTTCATATTCACATTCGTAGTGGAAAGCACAGTCCAAGTATTTTTTCTAGATCTAAATCTACATTAACCATTTGAAAATGAATTTGAGTTCCCTGCACAAATCCTAGAAAAGAATTAATATTACACTATTGAAGAAAAAAGAAATTTGTTTTAAAGGAATAAATACTCTAGTGATTAGAGAAGTTTTCTCTAATGATTTTCAAGAAAAAGGTTTAGACCCTGGACAAGTTGCTGCAAAGACTGATTATGGTTTTGTGGTTAAAAGAGCAGACTCTGGGGCCAAATGACCTCGGTTCACATATCTTATTAGAGAAATGACTTTTAGAAAATTACTCAACCTCTGTAGCTCATATAAAACAGAGATAATATAACTATTTTATAGTAAACATGAAAGACACCGGGAAGAAATGTACATAAAAACAGATTTTATTTTTAGTAGTACAGTACCAAAGGGGTAGTAGGTAGGAAACAATATTATATTCAAATTATGAAGTAAGATATAGTATCTAAGGGTGTATCATTATTAATTTTGTGTCTTGGGTTTTTTTTTTTTTTCCTTTTGCCTGGAAAGCAAATTGAGGGATATAACCTATAAAAGTGTCTTGGTTCATTTTGCCTGCCCTGTCACTTTTACATTTATTTAAGGTTTTGAAAAATTGATGCTTGAAAAACCTGTACATTTAACAACATTAGTGTTCAGTTATAAAAAAAAAATTGTGAGCAATAGGAATAGTAGTGTAAAGTAAATGTGAGGACCATAAAGCATTTTAAAAATACATATACAAAATAATGTTGGGATGAAAGTGACATAACAAGTCTGAAAAGTGGTTGCCAGTAGGCAATATTTAAACACATTGTAATTCTGACAGGGCAAATGGGCAAAGGAGTTATGCATGAAGTTGTCTATTGATGAGTAAGCTGCAATCTGATTACTGACAGGCAGAACTACAAGGAGACCTCAGAGAAAACTCAGATCAAACTTTTTGTGAGTTATCTTAGCAATGACTGTATTCAACTCTAAGAAGAGTGCATGGAATAAAATATATATTGCGTGTGCATATATAGTGTGAAGATATATGTATTTTTTGTGTATACACACAGACACACACACACTATCCTAGGGTGTTTCAGCAATTAGAGAGATGAGAAAGTTTATTAAAATATATTCTATTTAAATATTTTATCAATGTCATATACTATGTTAATCTTAATATTTTATATTAAGGGTTTTATATTTTGCTGTGAAATAAGTGGGATCCTTGTTCTACTAGCCAAACACATCTGCAAAGAGCTGAGTGTAGGTATGAAAATGTCTGAATCTTACAAAAGGGTAGAAAGTCAGGTGGGAGCAAGCATCAATATTTGGCTTTGTTCTTTATTTCATTTTCTGCCCTGACCCTCTTTTGTAAGGTAGCACTGAAAGATGCTAAGATAAAGGTGATAGAGGCAACGTCCAGACAGAGAGGGGTTTGTCATTGATTTTCATACCAAAAAAAAGACATATTACTAGTATTAAAGTGTACCTCAAATGCTTGAGGTAGGGGTGGTACATGGTGCACTTTCTAGAAGTTAAAAAAAATTAACAATGCATTAAAAACTATAACAATAATAATAATAAATCCTTTGCTCAATTTTCCCAAATTGCCCTCCAAGTCTTTTAAATATGTCATTATTTCATTGGTTCATATTCTTCCTAGAAATCTGACCTACCTGTTTCACTGGCTGATTCTCATTACCAAGGTCCTGTCTGGAGTGTAATAAAGGAGGCCTTTTTCTCATTGATGTTTAATTGACATATAACATTATATTAGTTTCAGGTGTGCAACATAAGAATTCATTATTTGTATATATCATCAGATTACCACCACAGTAAGTCTAGTTTACACCCATCACCATATGTGTTTACAGTGTTTTTCTTGTGATGAGAATTTTTAAGATCTACTCTCTTAGCAACTTTCAAATATGCGATGCAGTATTATTAACTATAATCACCATGCTGTGCATTACATCCCCGTAACTTATTTTGTAACTGGAAGTTTGTATATTTTAAAGTAGGTCTTACTAAAAGAGAAAGTATGTGTATCATCTGTGACTTACCTCTTTTCCTTACATGGTAAATCTCTCCAACGCCACTTTTGACTTTGAGTTGATTAGGATAATTCAGGAGAGCACTAAATAATCTTCAGTCCTAAACAACTTTATCTGCCAGTCCACCCTCATCTTGACAAAAGTCCCTTTGGATGCTCTTACCATAGATCCCTGTTTGCCCCATCCCAGTTACCTTGAAGCCTAACTCTTGATGGGGCAAGGTTTCTGGAACAATGTAGAAGCACCTATTCTTACTAACTCCTCAATCATGTATACTAAAAATAACTATCCTATGGGACAGTAATGAGATGTAATGATTTGTGCTTTTGTTGGGCAATAGGTTGGGAGAAGAGGTTCTGTATGAATTCTGGGAAGGTCATTAGTCATAATCACTGTTCTAACAAGCTAAAGTTATATTTTCTTTACATCAGCAATTGAAAAGCCTATTAGAAATTGATCAGCCTGGACAATGTTATACATAGTGTATGTATAATTCATTTACAGAAACTCAGATTTAAAAAAAAAAGAAACTCAGATTTATATCATAAATATCATGTCGTTAAGCTCTTATTATTTCCTAGGAGACTAATCTCTAGAAAGATAGTCTTGCATTTTAGATTGCCATTCCTATCAGTGAGCTTTCTGTGTATGTATGTAGGTGTGTGTGTATATATATTCATATATTATAAACATATTTATGTAAATACATATATATATATATATATATATGAAACTCAATAAATCATTATAGAGGCCATATAAATAGTTTAAAATTTAGTGAAAATCTATGAAGGTATTCACTTGGCCTTCTCTGGACCTTATGATTTCCACATTCACTGCCGTAAAGTGAATTGATACCTTTTCTAAAATTTCCAAAACCAGTATATTAACTTTGGCTTGGATAGCTAAAAACTAATTCCATCCTTAGGAATATTCTAAGAGCATAGTAAAATGACTCAAATCATTATTTTATTTCATTCATCAAGAATTGGCTAAAAAAAAAATCTAAATTTCTAAAACAGGTGAATAAAAAGTATAAAAATCATAGAAGCATTACCCAAGATTCTGGTATTTGATTTAAAAATAGACTGTACAATAAACTCCTGCCCATTCCCACCAGATTCCAGATTCCATATAATATCTATGTCCACTTTCCTGGCTTACATTCTCTAACCTCTGAGGAGGGCATGGGTAAATGAAGGAATTTATATCCTTAGGTTGTAGGAGAAAACAGCCTTCCTCTCACATAAAAGACGTTGAAATAAGTGTATCTGGGTTGTTCTTTGAAAGATAAATTATAAATCAACACAGAGCTTCTAGATGTTCACAGTAGCAAGATTGCAAGTGTTATGACTAAGGGGAAAGAATATCAATCACAATAAGATAACAATGGAAGCTTTGAAAAAGGTGAGTTATCAAAGCCTTGCAAACCCGATCAACATTAAATATCCTGTTGTATGGCAGGTTTATCCCTATTATGGGAATAGATGTATTAGAATATTGGAACATAAAGCTATTACACATTAACATCATGTAATTCATTGTTCTTGGTCTCAAACCAAACTTACCAAGCACTTGTCTGATAACTTAGGTAGCTTCCTTAAATCAGATTGATCAAGCCTTCATAGACATTGAGCCTGTTGATAGTCACATTTTTCATTTTAATTTAGTGCACAAGTCCTGATTTATATAGTTCACTGTATTATGATTGAATCTTCCTGAGTCATTCAGTTCAAGTACACTGGCAAAATAACTTTTCTGGACTTGTCTACATAAGGTCAGGTAAAGGAACAATGGTAAATACCATTTTACTCAGCCTCCTGAAATCTAAATTTTTCCAATTCAAGTCCTTGAATTCACTGTCCACCTATCTTTAAAATATCAAAAATGCTTACTTTGTTGGTTTGTAATGGGTATTAAATGAGATTATATACAAAACAAGGTTGGCCCCATGCGTTTTACATAGGGTTCATGTGCCTTTACTTCTCTTTCTGAATTTGAGAGCTCACTCAACAACTACTTTAATGTTGTAGCCCTCTGGTGCTGTTACTATCACAATTGGAAAAAATTCAAAACACTAAGCTAAAGCTATATGGTATGCCAGTCTGTTGCTATTTGAATAGAATATGATTTTTTTTATTATAAAATTAAAATACATATTTAATTCAGACACATAGAAAGCTATAAAGGAAAAGGAAATTAAAATCACTCATAGCCAATAGTGCACACTGATAAATATTTAATAGGCTCTTTGAAATGCATGTGTTGATATTTACATAAGTTTTTATAAATTTTAGTGATATACAAATAACACTAAAATACATAGTACTCTTTATTGTCAGTTCTTTCTAACCTATTAACTTTCACAGAATGCTTTCATGGATTTTTGGCAAACCCCTTTATCTGTAGAAAAACTATGGTTGTGGGGCACTGGATGGCTCAGTTGGTTGAGTGTTTGACTCTTGATTTCGGCTCAGGTAATGATCTCAGGTTGTAAGGTCAAGCCTTGCATTGGGCTCCCCACTCAGCCCAAAATCGGCTTGAGATTCTTTCCCTCTGTTCCTCTCATGCTCGTGCTCTCTTTCTCTCTCTCTAAAATAAATAAATAAATATTTTTAAAAGAAAAAGTATGGTCGTAACCCAACCATAATTCAGCAAATGGAATTCTAGCTTAATCATCTAGTCCATTTCCCAATAAATGAATTGTCATTAAATCCTACTCATGATCTGTTGTTAGACTCTTTTTTACCTTTTGAAAATTATATTCATTAAAGTGAAACGTCTTTCAGCTTCAGCACTAGACATGGGACACTTTACACTATTAATATTAACATTATCTCCCTCACTTTCTTAAGTCTAGGCAAATAAAATTTCGAATCAAGGCTTGATTTTTTTTTAAAGATTTTATTTATTTATTTGACAGAGAGAGAGAGATCACAAGTAGGTAGAGAGGCAGGCAGAGAGAGAGAGAGGGGGAAGCAGGCTCCCTGCTGAGCAGAGAGCCAGATGTGGGGCTCGATCCCAGGTCCCTGAGATCATGACCTGAGCCGAAAGCAGAGGCTTTAACCCACTGAGCCACCCAGGCGCCCCTCAAGGCCTGATTTATATCATAGGCTCATTTCAAGCTATCTGAATGGCATC
The DNA here is from genome assembly GCA_028646535.1 of Procyon lotor. Classification (NCBI taxonomy): domain Eukaryota; kingdom Metazoa; phylum Chordata; class Mammalia; order Carnivora; family Procyonidae; genus Procyon; species Procyon lotor. The sequence continues at coordinate 38,884,163 of CM053605.1, forward strand.
ACTGGATGTAAAGTTAGGAAAATATGCCCAGTCGCACACCATTATACATTATTTCAAACAAATAGGTAAAGTAGACACAAATAACCTTAAGAGCATAAAGAATTGCCTTATATGCATTTTTTTTCTAAAGTACATCTGAAGTGTTTTGTTTTGTTTTTTTTTAACATGGGTTATGTGGATGGTAGATTCTCTGAGTCTTGGCATATTAAAACTTTCATTATTTTGCTCTAGTAAGAATAAAATTCTATTGAGAGAAAGAATAAGATTCCTACAGGAATTGAGGTTCAGAACATGTCCACCTATAATTTTATTATTGCTCTATTGATTTCTTACCAAATCACTCCATTGTCTTCTTGTCATGGAGAAGTCCAATAATAGGGATTTTTGCTCTTTTGTCAGAAACTGCTTTTAGTTGGAAAAATTTAGGGTTTTTGTGAACTTTTAATTTATAAATTTTTTTCTGTGGGAACATATAATCTGTTTCGCTTTTATCTGAAGGTGTAAGCTCTGCTTTATTATTTTCTCTGGGCATTCAGGGCTATTTTATGAGCTTCCTTGGGACCAAGTCTTGACATACACTTAGTACTTGATGCCCTTAGAGAAGAGAGAATTCTTCCTGCTAGTCCCACTTAGAAAAATCCCAGAGAGAGACTCTAGTTGCTCTAACTTGAATCATATAATTATTCCTATACTAGCATTTGGCCAGATTGAGAAATACCATTGTTGACCCCACCTACATCTGAAGTAGAGAATGACCCCACCAAACTGTAAGTAGAGAGGAATGTTCAGAGATGATCAAATTGATATACACTACACGACAAAGTTAATAAACAAGATCATGGAAGAGTGCTGTTGAACATATTCTGATGACAAAAAGAGTGAGAAAATAGAATGTCTTTCCTCTTCGTTTTATTTTTGCTATACTTTTTTTCTCCACTTACTTTAATAGATAGTACTCTTTTCTAAAAGATTGGTATTGAGAACTCAGTATAATGGCTCAAATGTGTTAGTTGGAGAAAACTTCAGTAGATTGCTTATACCCCTTATACTTAGCTATAGGAAATATAGAAGCTAATTGTAATATTTTTCAATATTGAAAACCAATAGTACACATAAATAACATAGAGTCTTTGTGAATACTTTGTGAAAAAAATTATAAAGTACTGCTCTGGAACTCCTGATTGAATAATGGACATGTATTTGTTTTTCTTCTAGCATCACTAATCACTCACTACAAGTAAGAGAATATTTGTATTATTCAGTGTACTTGAAAATAACTTATCAAAAGTTCTACATTTTATATACTGTTACCATTCATAGTTGAATAGATACAATGTGAAGATTATCAATCAGGCTGTAATTTGGGGCTAATTTATGCGCAGCCTATGGAATACACTAGCTGGAAAAAAAGCCAAGAAGACTACATTGAAATTTTAATTTATAGCTCTAATACCACATACATGAAGAGATTTACTTCCATAGTAATCCATACTTATATTACACCCCTATATGCCTTCCAAGTTGTGGAATACAATTAAATGCCAAACACAGAAACCAGTGTGGTCAGAAATGGAAGTTGGGGATGTCTTTTGGAAGCTCTCAAATCTATCAGAAGTGTTGCATTGGAAAACCTTTTTTTTTTGATTGTGAAAATGACATTAACTTTTTTTGGGAGTGTGGGCAGGTGCCTAGTCTCAGAACTTCTGGAATCACTTCTTAGTGCCAGTGTCCCTCACGACTTTGAGCACAATGATGCACACAGTATTGCTCAAGGGCCAGCACTTGCCCACTGTGGCAATCCCTGAAGCGATCTGGACATCCCCAAAGCAGAGGACAGGTGCATGGACATGTTCTTGTGTTTCTCAGTGTGGCTGTACTTGCAGATATGGTGGAGGTAGTCTTCATGGATGGTAGTGGTCTTCCACATCTTCCTCTTAGTCACCACAGCAGACAGAATCCACCCTCAGATGGAGACATTACCAGTAAAGGGGCATTTCTTGTCAATAGAGGGTGCCCTCTATGGCCTCCTTGAGCATCTTTGTAGTATTGCAGGAGTTTCTCCTTGCCAGTTTCTCCAAGCAGGACTCTCAGCTTATTTTGAAAGATGGTTGGCTGTTTTGGTAAGCACACTCAGTCTCAATGTCCACCATCTTCCTGGCTGCTTGAAAAAAAAAAAAAAGTAGGAAACATTTTAACTATAAAAAAATACCAGTGTTTCCTTTTTTCTCCCTAAGAATCACTGTATTATTTATTTATTGTTATTTCTTTAATGTAAAAAATTAACTTTGCTAAACTTTTAATATTTTGTTAATGGCAATAAACTTCAAGAAGAAATCTTTAGGGGCGCCTGGGTGGCTCAGTGGGTTAAAGCCTCTGCCTTCAGCTCAGGTCATGATCTCAGGGTGCTGGGATCAAGCCCCGCATCGGGCTCTCTGCTCAGCAGGGAACCTGCTTCCCCCCCCTCTCTCTGCCTACTTGTGATCACTCTCTCTGTCAAATAAATAAAATCTTTAAAAAAAAAAAAAGAAGAAGAAGAAGTCTTTATATCCCTTGCTGTGGGCTATTGTGATTTTGGTATTAGTATCTGGAAACCTATTTTCACCCTTTTTAAAGTGTTAAAAATAAATCTTCTAGTCAGGAAAAAAGCCTCGTGGTTAAATGAATTAAACTGTCCTCTGTACCTAGCAGGCACCATAAATAATCCATTAAGAGTTTGGGGAACTTCATTCCCACATACTTTATATTATCTAATGCACAGCTGATTTACTGCATCCCCCCAGGTTCTAAAAGACATGAAAACTTCAAGGTCTGTGTCAATGCCAATCCTGTAAGAGATTCAGCAAAAGTTAGTTAGTTCAAGCATATATTAACTAAGAGTCAGCAATTGTTCTTCATTACATTCAACATACTCGTGTATTTTTTGAGATAAAAAATGTGTCTTCTGTTTGGAAAACTCAGACTTAGTTCAAAATGTAAGAAAAATTCCATACATAGAAGTATTACTGAAAATGACAACAGAAAAAAAACAAAACAAAAACTTGTAACAAAATAAAATACTTACTGAATTCTTTATAATTACAAGAGAATCATATAAGAAAACTAAGGTACAGTATTATTTTTTTAAAAAATGATTCATTTAGGGAAGCATCGTATTTATTTTTAGAACAACAGTGTAATAGTATTCTGAAAAGCTGGTAGAGATAAGTTTTGGAAAGTGGAACGAAAGTTCATGTGAGGAAAATGTAAGGAAATTCATAAACAAATGTTTTCAAATTTCCATATTCCCGTGTTCTTTTACTACTCTAGAAAGCTGTATTGTTTGTACATAATTTTAAAATTTCCCTGACCTTCATGTGCTGCCCTCTTAATAGCTGTATGAGGTGATTAGATAGAATGGTCATTATCACATCCTTTTTTTTAATTTGATTTTATTCTTTTTTTAAATGAGGTATAATTGACATAACATTATATTGCTTTGTAATGATTCGATTTTGTATACATTGCAAAATGACCACCACAATAAGTCCAGTTAATATCCATCACCATGTATTTTTACAAATTTTTTTCTCATGAGGAGAACTTTCAAGATCTACTCTCTTAGCCACTTTTGAATATTTAATACAAGTATTATTAACTACAGTAAGCATGTTGTGCATTATATCCCCATGATATATTCATCGTTCATTTTATAACAAATTTTATAACTGGAAATTTGTACCTTTTAACCCTTTTTCCCATTTTGCCCACTCCCAACCCCACCTCAGGCAACCACCAATCTTTTTCTGTTCTCTATCTCCATGATCTCAGTTTTGTTTTATTGTTTGTTTAAGATTCCACATATAAATGAAGTCATATGGTATTTCTCTTTTTCTGTCCAACTTATTTCACTTAGCATAATGCCTTTGGGGTTCATCCATCTAGTCACAAATGGCAATTTTTTATGACTGAATAATATTCCATCTTCTTCCATACCATATCTTTATCCTAAATTCATCCACTGATGCACATTTAGATTGCTTCCATGTTTTGGCCATTGTAAATAATGCTACAGTGAACATAGGGGTACATCTATCTTACTGAGTTAGTGTTTTTGTTTCCTTTGGTAAATTTTATATTCTTCTGGAATTGTTGGATCATATGATAGTTCAATTTTTTTTTAAGAACCTCCATACTGTTTTCCATAGTGGATGTACCAACTTATATTTTTACCAATGGTGCACAAGAATTCCCTCTTCTTCACATCCTTACCAAGACTTATTTTTTTTTTACCTTTTTGTTAATAGCTATTCTAAGGTGTGAGGTGATATCTCATTGTGGTTTTGACTTGCATTTTCCTGATCATTAGTGATATGGAACATCATTTTCTGTACTTGTTGGCCATCTGTTTGTTTGGAAAAATATCTGTTCAATTCTCTGCTCATTTTTTTAATCAGATTGTTTTTTTGCTATTGAGTTATATGAGTTCTTTATATATTTTGAATATTAACCTTTTTTCAGATATATGACTTGAAAATACTTTCTCCCATTCAATAAATTGCCTTTTCATTTTGTCGATGGTCTCCTTTTCCATGCAGGAGCTTTTTTTTTTAAATATTCTTTTTTTTTAAGATTTTATTTATTTATTTGACAGAGAGAGACACACACACACATAGCAAGAGAGGGAACACAAGCAGGGGGGAGTGGGAGAGGGAGAAATAGGCTTCCCATCGAGCTGGGAGCCTGATGTGGGGCTTGATCCCAGGGGCCTGGGATCATAACCTGAGCCGAAGGCAGACACTTAACGACTGAGCCACCCGGGCACCCCCATGCAGAAGCTTTTTAGTGTGATGTAGTCTCACTTGTTCATTTTTGCTCTTATTGCCTTTACTTTTGGTATCAACACACCCAACCAAGAAATTTGTCGCTGAAAGATTGGTCCTGGATATGGAACCCAGATATTTTTATTCTTTTTTTTTTTTTTTTAGATTTTTTTTTTTTTTTTTGACAGAGGGAAACACAGTGAGAGAGGGACCACAAGCAGAGGGAATGGTAGCGGGATAAGCAGGCTTCCTACAGAGCAGAGAGCCCGATGCGGGGCTCGATTCCAGGACCCTGGGATCTGACCTGGGCCGAAGGCAGACGCTTAATGACTGAGCCACCCAGGGGCCCGATATTTTTATTCTTAAGCTAATGTGCCTTACATCTCAATGTGCTCTCAAAATTTTAGATACAGATATAATAGTATGAAACAACCTCAGTAACATTTAGGAAGCTTAAACTTCCCCAGTCTGTGTTAATATATTCCTCACAAAACCTGTTTTATTTGGTGGTTCTTTCTTTTTTATCAATCCCAGAAGCATCTCTCATTTATGAAACCCTTTCTTGATAATGGGTGATGCATAAATTTGTAAAACATAAAATATCATTAACAATGTTTTGAAATAATAGTTACTTCCTGGTTGATTTACTTCATGAATTTTTCTTTGAATATTAAGTTCCATATTGCGAATGGTTATAATCTCATTACTTACCTCCTAACTAAATAATGCACAATCAAGTTGACACAGACCTTCAAAACAGAGGGCATACCCAGAATCAGAAATGATATGGATTCATCAAATTTCAGAATTGACTTCATATGAAGATGCTGAAAATCCTATTTAAGTAAAAAGCAAACAGTGAGTTTTTAAAATATTAGTATTAATACTAATACATAATACTAGTATTAATGTATTAGTGATTTTAAGATAGGACTTTCAATTACATTCACACATATCGACCTAAATAGGTGCTAAAACAAGCATGGTTCATTAAAGGTGTGAGATTTTACTCATAACAATGGTATTTGCTCAATTCTATGCAATTTAATAGGCATTGAAAAGATGTATATCAGCTCTTGCTTTAAGAATGCTTACTTTATTTATTTTTTAGAGATTTTATTTATTTATTTGTCAGAGAGACAGAGTGCACGAGCACAAGCAGGAAGAGCAGCAAGCAGAGGGAGAAGCAGTCTCCCCACTGAGCAAGGAGCCTGATGCGGTACTTGATCCCTAGATCCCGGGATCATGACCTGAGCCAAAGGTAGACACTTAACCGACTGAGCCACCCAGGTGTCCCTAGAATCTTACTTTAAAAAAAAATAAACAACAACAACAAAAAAATCAAAACTGATTTAATACTAAGCCGTTGAACTTCTTTTGTTTTGTTTTTATATTGCCCAAGACTCAGACATTGTATTTCATGTACATGAGGGATGGGGATAGTAGCATTAGTTGCTTACTCAAGTGCCCAACCACTTTATAAATTTTCATCATTTTTTATTACATTTAAACATTTCAATGACACCTGTCCTTCCTCCTTACTAGTGTTTCTTAACATATTACGGATCAACCTACCAAGAGTCAAGAGTCTACATTGGGAAACCATTTCATTCTTTTGGTAGCTAGAGTAACATCACCACATCAAACCTGGTGGCTGCCTCAAATCCTGAACAAAATTGCAACAATACTGAGAATATATATAATGTATATTTAACCTTTCAAGAAAGAGAGAGAAATCACCTTTCAGTATGTGAGCAATGAGTATTGACGCTTATTATTCATTTTAATTGTTTGCCATCCAATTGCCAATTTCCTCGGGTGGAGGAGTTGGTGGGTGGTAGGTACACAGGAATGCTTGTGAAGTTACCCCTGGCTGCTGCTAACTGCTGTGTGCCAGTTAGCAGTTTTCCTGGAATTGATTGGAAATAATACACAATGAATTTATCTTCTTAAGAAAATGTGACATTCTGTTCTAGACAGATTTTAAAAACAAATGTGCTATCAGAAATATTTCTTCAGTTGAAAATATTGTCCCTAAAGGATAGAAAAGATGAGGAAAAAAATAATGTGGTAATTCTGTTACACTAAAATAACTTTTTATGTCACAAATAGTCATTCTTCTATTTTGTATCATATATTAAGTAAAAAACAAGTAGTCCCTAATATAGGAAGCATCCAAAAATGATACTCATTTTATGACTTCTTTGAATGTACTGTTTTTTAAAAGAAGAGGCCAAGGTTGTTGTCCTTTGGTACATAATTGGAAAAGTGTTCCTTTAAAGAGGGAACTGAAATTCTTAGAACCTAGACCTGGACAAGACTGAGGGAAAGAAAGAAAGAGAGAGAGAGAGAGAGAGAGAAACTCTTGTGTTTCTTTATTCAGTCAACTAACATTTACTGAGCACGTTACATACCACTAGACATTGGACATGGTTTAAATACGAATATAAGGGGTGCCTGGGTAGCTCAGTGAGTTAAACCCCTGCCTTCAGCCCGGGTCATGATCTCAGGGTCCTGAGATGGAGCCCCACATCAGGCTCTCTGCTCAGCAGGGAGCCTGCTTCCCCCTCTCGGCCTGCCTCTCTGCCTACTTGTGATCTCTCTTTCTCTGTCAAATAAATAAATGAAATCTTTAAATACAAATATAAGATCAAAATGATACATCAAAACCCAACCTACAAGAAATTCACAGCAAATGAACAAACAACTCTAATACAATATAAACAAAGAATGTGCTGAGGAAGCAAAAAAAGAAATGATCAGTTTATTCCATTAGTGTGGGTGTTGATGAATGTTTTACATTGGAGGTGATACAGAACTGAGTCCTTTAGAACACTTGCCAGGGTAAACAAGGAGGGAAGCAAATTGTGAGCAATGATCATGACATTTATAACAATATCATGAAGAGAGAGCAAATACTATTAAGATACTATTAGAAAAAAACTTGTTTTTAGAAGGATTCATATGATCCCCTGAGTCTGATTTCTTTAGATATTAAGGGTCACCCTTATATCAGTACAAATAGGAATACTTAAGGTCAATTAATCATGTGATGAAAAGGATACTCTTTGCATGAGATTTCCTAAAATGAATTGATGGGTCACTGTAAGTGTCCAAACAATACTCTGAGAGGCCTATCCACTCAGTTGACATCAGACATCTGTATTCATCCACTAAAACCCAGTGTTAATTTGTTGCAAGTTAACTCTCAAGTTGCCCTTGACACACAGTTCCCCTTTGTCTGCCAAACACATCCTTATATACATAGGCCCAAACACACAGAATAAGGAAAAAAGAGACCCATATCTGGAATATCAAGAATGCTGCTTTGTTTACTAATATCAGATCTAAGGTAGCTTAGTGTAAAATCTTTTCCCTTGGGACACCTAAATGAGTTTTCATAGGTCAAGCACTCAGAAACATCCCAATTAAAAGAGTCTTTTTGCTTGAAGTTAGTTGACTATCAACCTAGTGGAATTAGGCTCCTTCCTCTCATTTTACATGCCTAATCACCCAAGGTGTCAGGTCTCATTAACACATTGAATAACCAGTTTCACCTCTTTGTGTCACCAGTCTTTAGAGAACACTACCTTTATTATCCCTTCACATGTGGAAAAGAGATTCGTAGTCAAATACATTTAGGGAACTCTAGAAGAAGTATCATTAAATAGATTTCTTTACCACAGAAATCTCAGGACCTTTACTGTACTAATATGCTAATACAAATTATGAATCTTTGTGAAGAGATGCCATATAGTAGACAGTGGTTCCCTCTCTGTCAGAGAAAGAGAAAGTAAGTAGGCTAATTTGTTTTAGGAACAAACACTGGGAGCAATTTCACTGCGATCCTCTTAGCTTTCTTCCAATTAGCACATCCACTGGCTTCACAGAAATTAGCACCAAGTTACAGTCTGATTAACAATCTCCACATTCTATCTATTTGTCTTCAACTATGGATGGTAATAGTATATGAAATGGAAAACATTTAATACGTTGTTTTCAAGTACACTGAATAAAGGTAGAACAAAATTCATGTTCTCAGATTTTATAATAAATGGACCCCTCCTAATAAATGATCTCCATCCTCACACTGTTAAAGTACCATTAGTTCAGCTGAGTGAAGGTCTCTCAACTATTGTTTTTAAGGCAAAAACAATAAATGGTCATTTTCTCAATCAGTCGCAGGAGGCTAACCTTCAACAAATGTGATACCTGAGATTGATACTTATTGCTGATAAAAGTAAAAAGTAGGGGTGACTAATTTTTTCCGAGGGTGCATGCATGCAAAATATTTTGATTTATTAAAAATACACAATCAAATAGAAAAAAAATTTAGTATATATAATTCCTGGGAAACTTTTGAGGAAAATTGGCAAATATTCACTTTATGTTCTAAAAATTATATCCTTGGTAGATTAAAATTGTACTTAATTAAGAAGAATTAAATTCTCATGAAATTCAAGTGCTTATTTGTTCCATAAAATGAAGCAACCTTATAACTGTGACATTGTATATAATCATATCCATTTCCCTCTAAATAAGTAATTTATATGTGTTTTACCCTTGTCTAAAATTTCTTAATGTCCTATGAAACTACTTTGTCTTGACCAATATTTATATCTCACATCATTTTCTCTTGGAGTTCATGCAGAATAATTTCATTCTATTCTCTTCAGTCTTCATTGTGTATCACCTAATAATAAATGAGAGAGTTGACATTTGGAAAAAAAAGGAGCAGCATTAAATGAGGTCCCCTTTTGTACATCGCTTCACCTGAAAACAAGCACCAATCACTGCTGACTGGTGTGGCTAAAATTTAGAGAGGGAATCCACAGTGTTTCTAGCAGTAAAAAACAGAGGATGGAGTTTTTAGGGTGACCACAACAGTTGGAAAGAAAAGGAAGGAATAAAGAAAAGGAGAGAAACAGAGGGAAAGTCCCATGTTCCGGATATAAACTCTGCCCAAATCTGTGACTGACCCCCTAAACTATGCATGGGTGGGCCAGTCTACCAGGAACCCAGCCAAACTAAAAAAGCTGAACAAATTTCAGTACTATTCATCAAAAGGAAGCAGGGTTAGAGATAGGGTTCAGCCAAGTTAACAGCCTGCTAGAAACAAAAACAAGCAAATAAAAAAAAAAATCAATACTCTTCTGAGAAATATAATAGAATCTATTGTCTCCATTACATCCAATGTCTAAGGGTTCAGGATACAATTGAAATTATTGAACACGCAAAGAAACAGGAAAATATGGCCAAAACTCAAGAGAAAAGGCAATGAAGAAATACTAGTCCCTAAGTGTTTCAGATGTAGTAACAGGCAGAAATTCTAAAGCCATTGTTATAACTATGCTCAGGAAATATACTTGTTGTGAAGGAACAAATACGAATCCCAGCAGAGAAATGGAAGCTATAAGAAAGAACAAAGTGGAAATTCTAGAATTAAAAATTACAATTACTGAAATACAAAAATTATTCAGAGGGCTTATGAGCAGATCAGAGATGACAAACGATGGGTCAGTAAGTCTGACAATAGAGCAATAATATTGATTCAATCTAAAGAACTGGGAGAAAAAAATAAGAAAACAATATTAAGAAAGTCTCAGGGACATGTATAAGAGTATCTGGAGTTCTATTCTGCGTGTCCCAGGAGAGAAGAGAAAGAAACTGAAACAGAAAACATCTTTGAAAAAAAACTGGCCAAAATATTTCCTTATTTATTTATTCATTCATT
>CM053605.1:38895195-38931781 GCA_028646535.1 Procyon lotor
TTGTTGACTGTTTCCTTTGCTGTGCAAAAGCTTTTGATCTTGATGAAGTCCCAATAGTTCATTTTTGCCCTTGCTTCCCTTGCCTTTGGGGATGTAGAAAGGAAGAAGTTGCTGCGGCTAAGGTCGAAGAGATTGCTGCCTGTGAAAAGAACTCAAATTTCTATGTAATACCCTGAATTGTGTCCATAAGAGGATTGCTCATTTTCTTTTTCTTTTTTGGGTTTTTTGTTGTTGTTGCTGTTACTGTTTACACTCATTTTTAAGCCTTAAAAGGTAATAATAATTTTATTTATAAAATAATTTTTGTATATATTCTGAAGAGTTTTTAAATTTAGGTTCTTGAATTTAGTCCACTTCTCATTAATATCTATAATTGATTAATAAACTTTTAACTTCTCTTTAAAATTTTTAAGAAATTCCAGGATTGTTATCTCAAATATGACAATTACACATGGTAAGTTAAATGACACTATGAAGACAGATCCATTTTAAGATAATCTGAATGGGAAGTAACAATAGTTTTGATCAAAAATTGCCCTGATGTCAGAACTAATGCTTTTAACTTTCTTATTTATTTTTTAGAAAAAGTCAATTGAATTGTCATAATGATCTCAAAGAAATAGTATAATTTAAACATGTGTCACAGATTTCCTTCAAAATATAAAACAATGTATCATGTACTCTCTTCTCACTGATCAAATCAGGCTCAGCTACTGTTCCTCACTGATTAATAAGAGTTCATATAATTTATTTTAATGAAGAGGCATGTTAAAGTGTGCCAAAGTGTTAATTATTTCTGATATAAATCCAACTACTTAAGTAACTAAGAACATTATAAAAATCATCTTGTCTATTTTGATCTATGGAAATCACATGTGTATAAAAAAGAATATGATTATAATTAATTGTAATTGATTTGGAAAGACTAAGTATTCCATTCTAATCTTGTCCCAGATAGAACTGGAGGCCCAATCTCCTAATTACTTAATGACAGGGCTGGTGCCACAAGATGGACAGGCTCACTACTCTTTCCATTACATATCTCTGTTTTGTATATTTCACAACTGGAGTCCTCTGTGGAAGGCAGGTTGCCTGGAAAAATATTAGAACATTTTATGACACAGTTGAAATTCACTAACTGTCTCTGTCACTCATAAAGAAGTTGCTAATGTGACAAAGATTACTATTTTTGTGAACTTTTGTCAGGCTGGTGGTTTGAATTTAATTTTAATGATTTTTTAATTTAAATTTTAAAATGTAGAGGGTACAAAAGATATAATTACATCACTTAGTTGAACCATTTCAAGATTATTCCACTATAAAATATTCCAAGACTATTTGTTTCCTAAAGGTTTAAATTAACCCTTGAATTTTAAATTGTGCTATGAGAATAGCCCCAGAGTATCCTGTTACTAATATTTACTACAAGTAATAAATGTTTTTGGAATGAGTACATTTAAATTAAAATAAAAAAGGGGTTGAAATTAGTATATAGGTCTCTTCATTTTTGCTTTATTCCTGTTTGGCTGAAACTTGAAGCAAAGTCAAATAAAACTTTCTACATGAAAGAAAATTAACTTGACAAGACTATTGATGTTTAGACAGTTTGCTAGTTTTTCAAATATATGGTGAGAATGTATAATTCAAAGGTGTCCATAGGTAATATTAGGGGTACAAAAGTGAACAGAACATGATCACTACAGTCATAATATTAGAAGTCAGATAGGGAAAATAGATATATGAAGAGAGATGTATAATCAAAGATAAATTTGTTAGAAGTATCAGGTAATAGGTATAAAATATAAACAATAAATGTTAAGAGAGGGGGAAGGTAGGTATAGAAAAAAATGTACAAAAGGTGACTACAAGTATATTTGATGGAGATGAAAGATACTATCAGACACTGGGTCTTAGAGTTTTATTTATTTATGTATTTATGTATTTATTTATTTATTTTTGGTGGGAGGTTTCAAAGTTTAAAGAGATCTTTTTTGTCTAAGCCATACTACTACTCAACACCATGACCCTATCCACTATAGCTTTTAAGAATCTTCTAAGAAAAAATTTGTAAAAATTACTATGGGTAGTATAGTTATCTCAAGGCATTGTCTCAAAAGTTTGGTTTCTACCTTAACTGTTCTCTTTACCACCACTTCTAATAAATAGCCAATCCTATTTATATTTTATACCCATTTCTTTCAATAAGTATTTGAGAAGAACTATCATTGTTCAATTGTCAATTTCAATAATTGTCCTTCTAATTCATCCTGTGCACTGTTGCTAGATTAATTATTTGATGTGGGGATGGGGTGCCTGGGTGGCTCCCTCGGTTAAGCATCTGCCTTCAGGCCACGTCCTGATCCCAGGGTCCTGAGATGGAACCCCATATTAGGCTTCCTGCTTAGCCCCACATTACCTTCCTCCTTCTTCTTCTCCCTCTCCACTCCCCCTGCTTGTGTTCTCTTTCTGTCAAATAAAATCCTTTAAAAAAATGAAGTGGGGAGTCTAGCTTAAGTTTAAACTTTGTTCACCAGTAAAGTTTAGATATATACAATTTTATCAGGACAAACTCTGTGATAATCATACAGATAAGAAAGGAGTCTTGGCACAACATGTGGTTCCTTACTTGAATTACTTTGACAGCCTTATTCTTTTCAAGACATCTTACAATCTTGAAAAGGTTTAATGATTCATGTAAAGTGTGAAAATATTTGCATTAAAATTTGTGTCAGATACTTGATGTATAACACTCACTGATATTTGTAATTTGTTTCACATCTAACTTACTAAATTTACACAACTAGTAAGAAGACTAACAAATCTGAATTTTATTAGAAGATTAAACACTGGCTACAAACTTAATTAAATGCGTCTTAATAATTCAAATAAAAATTATATATTTATATGACTGGTTTAAACACACACATAAAAAAACATAGAGTATTTAAGAAATTTACACTCAAAATTGAATTTAAATAAAAAAAGAAACATATTTGAATTTGTTTTGCTTCAAATTTTTCTTTAAATTCTAGTTAGTTAGCATATAGTGTAATATTGGTTTCAGGAGCAGAATTTAGTGATTCATCACTTAGATTTAACACCCAGTGCTCATCACGACAAGTGCCTTCCTTAATCCCTATCATCCATTTAGCCCACCCCCCACCTGTATCCCTCAATCAACCCTGTTTGTTCTCTGTAGTTATACTAGAATTTTCAATATTATCATTACAATTGGCCTATTTCATTTATTTACCGAGGGCCTGTTTTATACAGTAGCCACAATAATTCTTATTTTGGCCAACAAATGCTCTTACCAGACTGAAAGTAAAACAGAATATTACACAGCATAAGCTTAAAATTTTGAATTTTTGACCAATTATTTTTTGATGAAGGCATTTTAATTGCATTTTATGAAATGTATCAAACCTGAGATGTTGATCATCAGGCTAATCCCATTTTTATTGTTATATCTATGGATTTTTTCAGTTCACACTTTTTATATAGTAGCTGAGTGAGTGAAGAGAAGAATTTCAGAAATTAGGGAGCCAAAACCAGTGGGTTTCTGAGAAAGGAGTGGTATGCTCTGTTTCCTGTTTTTAGACATTCATCCTAGCTGCTGGTAACAGAAGCAAAAGCAAACGAGAATTACTTCACTTAGAAAAAAGTTAAAAGTAGCAGTGAAATGAAAATAATAGTAGGCTGAAAGAAGCCCTACATAGACTGGATTGGAGGAAGATTTTTTCAAATTTTTAGGAAAAAAGAAAGATAAGAGTAAGAAAGACTAAGGATAACTTCCAAGGAAAAGATAGCTACAACAAAAGTTTACTGTAATTATGATCATTCATATCCCCTTGAGACATTCTTTGAGAATTCTCTATAAAGAGATTTAATTTGCTTTTCAAATATGTTTGCTTTCTGACCGCAACTGCTTAATGTGACTTGAGGTTAAGTCAAGCTACATGGAACTTTCAAACATTTGGTACTTGGAGGTAACTGGCATGAGACTGAAATATTTCATTCCTAAATAAATATTTTGGAAGATAATTTTAAGTGAGTATAAATAAGTTCTTTTTCACTATGGTACAAATAAATTTCTTAGTATTTAACTACCAAGTCATTTTCTATGGATCTATTGTTTGTAATAAGACCAGATAGTGAGGGGCGCCTGGGTGGCTCAGTCGTTAAGCGTCTGCCTTCAGCTCAGGTCATGAACCCGGAGTCCTGGGATCGAGCCCCACATCGGGCTTCCTGCTCGGCAGGAAGCCTGCTTCTCCCTCTACCATTCCCTCTGCTTGTGTTCCCTCTCTCGCTATGTTTCTCTCTGTCAAATAAATAAAATCTTTAAAAAAAAAACAAACCAGACAGTGAGTATTTAGAAATTTACACTAATGAAGTAAACAGACTATAATAAATATTTCAATAATAAACTTATTTCAAGTTTCACTACAGATTTTACTATGACAATGTCAACTGGCAATAAAAAACTATAAGATTAAGTCAGCATTAAGCCAGCAGACCAAAGAATGTTTCCAAAGGAAATATGTCAGTTATAAGAGCTGGGAAAGTAAAAAGTCAGAATAACTTCAAGTTTATAGCTACTAGTATAATACTACCCAATTATTTTGTGAATATATTAATATTTTTTAAAAAGAAGCTTTATTTTTTTATGATAGTCTCCACGTCCAGCATGGAGCCCAACACAGGGTCTGAACCCATAACCCTCAGATCAAGACCTGAGCTGAGACCAAGAGTTGATGCCTAACCAACCGAGCCACCCAGTTGCCCCAAGGAATTTAATATATTTTAAGGAGACAGAATTAAATCCACAACACCTGTTATTTTTTTATTTTTCATTGAAGTATAGTTGACATACAATAATATATTAGTTTCAGGTATACAACATAGTGATTTGACATTTATATACATTATGAAATGATCCCCATGGTAAGTCTAGTTACCACTTGTCACCATATATAATTATTACAGCAGTACTGACTGTATTCCCTATGCTATCCTTTGGATCCTCATGATTTATAACTGTAAGTTTGTGTATCTCTTTATCCTTTTCACCTATTTTACCCCTTCCCCCACTCTCTTCACCTCGGGCAATTTTCCTATTTTTTGTATAATTTTTTTTTTAGTTTTTCGTTTAATGTACATATTAAAGTAAAACAACCACATTGAAAAAAAATGTTTTAACTCCACCTTGTATTTTCTTTTCTTAACTCATTAAACTGCTTAGCACTGTAAAAAAACTTTATTTTAATGGCAATATCCACTGTTTCATTTGTAATCTAATTTTTAATAATCCTTCTTAATATCAGGGCACCCGGGTGGCTCAGTCAATTAAGCTTTTGACTCCTGGTTTCTGCTCAAGCTATGATCTCATGGGTCCTCCTCCGTGCTCAATGGGGAGTCTACTTGAAGATTCTCTTCTTCTGCCCCTCCCCCTCTCACACTTGCAGGAGCGCTCTCTCTCTAAAATCAATAAATCTTTAAAGAAAATAATCCTTCTTAATGTTAAAATACCATAAAATTAGAGATACATTTGCAAAAATAGAAGAAAAAATAGTTTCTTAAATGCATACACATAATTACTTCTATGTAGGTTCACAACAATTGGATAGAATGAATTTAGGAAAAAGTAAAGACAGTCAATAGAGCTATTCAAAGTAGTGACATTATAGCTAATTTTCATTTCTTTTATTTTTAAAATTAATACTTCTGAAATAAAACAGGAAGTGGTAATACTATTACCAAAGTTACATTATTTACTCTCTCTTCAAATGTAAAATACAAATATGAAATACCCAGCCCACTGTCTCAGACAGGGTGTTCAACATTTAGATTTTATTCCTTTTCCAAGTACTATCTTACTCTTATTTTTACTCTAAGCAGACATTCTCCTTTCATGACTGTGGTTTGTCTTGCATTTGAGTAGCTGAAGATTTTTTAAAGGACTTTAAAAATGAAGTTTCCTTGATCATTAATCTGTGACCGCAAATCACTTAATGCCTTAGAACTCTGGTTTCCTCATTTTAAAATGAAGACAATAAAAGTTACCTCACAGGGTAATTTTTATGGTCAAATGAAGTAAAATATATGATGCTTTTATGGAAAGCACTATGTCAGTATACTAATCAGTAAATTAAATGTAATTTTAAAGATTACTTTAACTCTTTTAATATTAAGAGATAATAATTCCTTTTTTTTTTTTGCATGCTGTCAGATTTTCTAGCAAATCAGTATGTCATTTTTATTTCAACTTAAACCATTGGAATGATTAATTTGCAGACCGGTAATGAGTTAAAAAAAAAAGAAGAGATTTGTACCTAATTAATTTACTACTCAAAATTAATTTTTGTTCTTGCTAATTTTTTTCCTTACTATTATGGTACCATTACTTTTATATTATCCCCATTTTCCACACAAGAGAATTGTTGAAATAAGTCCCGCTTGGGCAGAATATGATAATGGTGCAGCAGACATGCTGTTGATCAAATTGAATTTCTCAAGTGGCACTGGAAAAATTGATGATTGCATTGCAAAGACATATACCCTGGAGTATATGTATTGTAAAAGAAGACACATTTGAAACTTTGCATAAAAGATATTTGAATCACATCACTTGGGAAACTGATACACATCATTAACTGAGTGAAATCTGAAAGGCTGTTAAGTAACAGATTCAGGGGAGAAAAAGAGAGGCAAGGGGAGCAACCTAAAAGGAATCAAGAAGGAGGTATTCATGAAAAAGAAACAAAGTGTTAGAACATGTTGGGTTTAGCTACCAAAAAAAGTGTGAGACCACGTTAGCATTTTTTTTTTAACCACTGAACATGTTAGCATTAATGATTTAAAGGAAATAGTGCTTATAGACAGACAGATCAGCATTGTACCTACCCAAGGTATATGCTCTCTCTCCTCTCCTCTCTCTTTCTTCCTTTCTCTATGATAATATGTACATACATATTTTTGCTATTTAGATCCAGAAACACTACTCTCAGTTGGAACACTCATTACCAACAAACGCTCTCTGCATGTAATTAGTTTGTTTTATTAAGAATAAAATCTCTGGGGGGGCTCCTGGGTGGCCCAGATGGTTAAGCATCTGCCTTCAACTCAGGTCATGATCTCTGGGTTTTGGGATCAAGCCCTGTGTCAGGCTTCCTGCTAGGCGGGGAGTCTGCTTCTCTCTCTCCTTCTGCCTGTCCCTCCGCTCATGCTCTCTCTCTCTCTCTTTCTCTCTCTCAAATGAATAAATAAAAATAAAACTTTTTTTTAAAAAGAATAAAATCTCTGGGATACTACAATATTAGTGTAAGAAAAGTGAGGCGTGACCAGGGAAAAATGTAAATGTAAGACAGAATACATTTTCCCGCTACCAATCACAAGGCAAGCTATTCTTTTTATGCAAATAATTTATTAGGGCATGTTTCAGGGTTCTCCAGAGAAACAGAAGCAATAGGATGGATATCTGTGTATCTATATAGGATGGATATCCATATATAGGTTAAGATATACATAGATTTGGATATATAGATTGGGACTTGTCAGCCTCCATAACAGTGTGAAAGAAATTGATTATAAGGACTTGGCGCTCACAACCACGGAGGCTAAGTCCCGAGATCTGCCATATGCAAACTGGAAACCAGGAAACCTGATGGTGTAGTTTTAGTCCAAAATCCAGCAGGCTTGAGACCCAAGAAGAGCTGACATTTCAGTTCAAGTCCAAAGGCAAGGGAAGCTCAAATACAAGTCAGGCAGGAGAAGTCTCCTCTTACTTGGAGGAGGGGGGTCACCCTTTTCTTCTGATTTAGGCCTTCAGCAGATTGGATGAGATCCACTGACATTATGAAGGGCAATCTGCTTTATTCAGAATCCATTTTCAAGGTCTATCTATTATCTAACCAGTGGCATATCTTTTAAAGACTGGTTACAAGTGTATAAACATCCCTCCTTCAAAATCTCTTTCAAAGCAGAAAATGAAGGAATAAAAGATGTTTTAGGAGTCTTCTAAGAATTTGGGTTTATATGTGTTTGGTTGTGTATAATTAATATGTCATGGACCTAAAGCCATTATATAGCAAAACCTCAGCAAAGCCTCCCTAGTTGGAGAATAAACACATTTACATTTGTAGCTCTGGTGGATGATATTTGAAAATGGAAGGTGATAGCAGAAAGTAATGAGTAATGTGGAAAACTTTCTGGGCAACAGGTAGATATAGATAGTATTTTTCTATGTCAAAGCCACAAAAGGTCTGTAAATGTCCTTTTCCCCAAACCGAAGCAATAGGTGACATTTTGTAGTAAACATTTCACAGACAATGTGCCTTGATTTTAGCATAGTAAAACCAAATTGTATGTCTAATAATTTTGTCACTGCGCAGAGTACACAGTGCTTCCCATGCACATGGCTAGAGAGTTAGAAACTCTCTGACCTATTAAGGCTGATTGAATTACTGAAGACAAGGTTCCTGAGAATCCTGTGGTTTATGGTATCAAGACCAATGCAAAGAGACAAGAACACATGGATGAGCATGTATATAGTAAAGGGTAATAACAGAACCATGAGGAGAAGAGAAGAAAATTAAAATTAGTGCAAGGACAAAAGCATTATGAAAGCCAGTTTTCATTATACCACATTTACAGTGGTCTTTTAGTAACTTCTCTTTTTCTTTTCCTTTCTTTTTTTATGAGTATATATAGGTCATTCTTCAGAATGATCTTTCTCCACCTTTCAATATTTTTTACAAAAAATTTTGAGTTAGAAAGCCTACCTTAAGGAGGCACCTGAGTGGCTCAGTTGGTTCACTGTCTGCCTTAGGCTCAGGTCATGATCCCGGGGACCTGCTCAGTGGGGAGCCCGCTTCTCCTTCTCCCTCTGCCTCTTCCTTCTGCTCATGCTCTCTCTCTCAAATAAATAAATAAATAAATAAATAGCCCACCTTAAGTTTTGTTACTATATGTTGGTTAATTGAACATAATAAAAAAATATTTTAAAAAAAAAAGGAAACGTAATTTTATTGAATCACAAGTCAGTAACTATATGAAGATCTAGCTTACTTGATAATTGCCATGTTGGTTCTCAGCATTTTCATTGTAGTGGGCAGTCTTCCTTAGAGGCCTATATACATTCAGGGACTGTTTCTATTCAGTTGAGTTAGCTCTAAACTCCATTTAAGGCAATAATACATTCCTAAAATTTCTAGTCCCTCTTAACTCAGTTACCCTGAGGCTTAAGTTAAATATATCAATGCCGCATTTTCTTAATCTTCAGATCATTCTTTTGGTATAAGTCCTTGTCAAAATGAGAGCCGTCATTTAATGCTTCATTGTGCAGTGGGATTTCTCATTTATTGCATGTACTTTCTTATTTATGATATAATACAGTGTTTCAAATAATGAAATTCATGGACTGCAAGAAATTCACAGGTGTTTTCTCCAGAGTCTACATATCTTGAATGTTAACAAAACATAGGTTATAATACATATGCCAAAGATTTGAAACTTGATCATGCCTCTATTTGACAATCTATTACATAGCCTCATTGTGTCAATTTTAATCAGATCTTAATTTGAAATAGTATGCTACACAAGAATGTATTCAATAATGAAAAATAACAGATTACCTTTTTAAAAAAATAGAGATCATTCAACGTATTTTCTTTTGTAGCCCTGTCTTGAGGTAGATTTTGAAATGCCATGATAGTTTCAGAAGGAAGGTATGAGATGAGATGAATAGTCAGTGAAAATGAGAGTTCACAGGATCTGTTAAATCATGTTAGAATATTTGGTACTGTTCCATGGAATTGCAAACAGATTTAAAAAGCAGGTGAAACTTGGAATGTATCCTAAATGCAGTATTTTTTAATATATAGGATATAGAATGATATCCAATCATTTGATTTGTCATTCATTTTGCCAGATGTGCAACTGTTCATGACCAAACAAGAGTTTTATTCTGGTTGGCAAAAACCTTATTAACTGTAATTATGATTCACAAAAGTTTCACTTGTGAATTTTTGTAAAGCAGACAGTATTAGAGAATAATTGTATGTAGAAGTACAGGAGTCACACACTTTGGCTCTAGTGTGCACAAGACACTGCAAAGGGAACATTTCTCTACTGCCATCCCTTGTAAAGCAGAATTCACAGTAACACATGAGCATGTCAGGTACCATCTGAAGGGGCTTAGAGACTGAAATACTAAAAGGCCATGGAAAAGAGTGCATTTACAATTCAGTATATAGCAAGAGAAGTTCAAATTATACCAAGGACAAGAATTTCTCAGTTGAATAGTTCTTTAAAAAATTATGGTTATTTAGAGCAGAGTGTTAAGCTCTACCAGCAGAGGCTAGAAGTTCAGTATGGTCATCTATGTGGACAGAAGAGTGTTTTAATTTCTAAAATGTTTCAAAATTTGAATGTCTTTCATGGTAAAATGAAAAATGATCACAAAATTTTAAGTTCTTTCCATCAAGATTTATAATCTACTTGTTTGAGGCAATGGGACATTAGCAGGCATGAGGCCGCTTCGGAAGCCCAGATGAAGAAGTTGTGACTTGCCTAATATCTGGTGAAGAAGCATAACCTGTGTTTGCCACAGTGAACACCAGACATGTGTGTGAGGCCATCTGAAGACAAGCAGCTTCCAACTACCCTCAGGAGCAGTGCATGTGTGAGCACCGGACCTGGCAGTAGAAAACCACCTAGACGAGCCCAGACCAAATTGACAACCTTACAGAACTATGATTTATTAAAGTAATGACTAAACCCACTAAGTGTTCGGGTGGTTTGTTTGATACCAATAGATATGGCATGCCCACTCGAAGTTGACACTAGTTTCCCGCCATCCATTTTTATTGCGCAACATGGACTCACACATTTATGTTATCTACCTGCCTCCTGAATGCATATCATTTCTGGGCCTGTGCTTATCTCACTGAAAATCCACTCTTTAAAGGAAGAAGCACTAAATATCTATTATGTGTTCATAAATACAGTGAGGCACTAAGAGTACAAATATGAATATAGCTCATTAATCCTCCTCAAGGCATCACTATCTAGTGGGCCAGATAATTAATTATGTATGCAATTAGCATGGGGTCAGATGCCTAAGGGTACAAAGTCAGTTACCTCGGCTCATAAAATTCAGATCCCCACTTGGGATTTCAGCAGGCTATTCTGTCTTTCTCTATGGTTCTCTATTATTCCTATCCACAAGGATTCCAAGGTGCATGTACATGTATCCACAAAACCTTCTTGGAGTCTTTGGTTTTTGCCACTTCCTAATTCAGTGCCTGAACTCTTGCAGTAATACTGTGCCCAGTGCAGCAACCATCCCTCAAGAGGAGGTGTTTCTGTGCTGTCCTGGGTTGTGAAGTGGAGGAAAACTCCAAAGGAAATTTACTTGGGTGCCCTGCTGTGCTCATTCTCTTTCATTCCTATGGCTGACAAGGCCCAAAGCCCTGGAAGTTCTAAGGAAATAAAACCACCTGCTTCTTCTGATGGTGTTGCAGAGCTGGTAGCCTTGTGGCCTTGGTGGCTGCTGGTCTGAGGGTTATGTCACACAGGTGCCAGCTGCAGAAGACTTATCATGCCAGATGTCACAATTAGCTATGTTGAAACACACTTTCACAGACCACGTCATTTCTTAAATCTTCTTGTGCTTAATTAACCATTGCTATATTACTCCAGTATAAATCTCTATTAATTTTTCCAGACCACGATGGCTTCTTGTGCATAAATGGAAATCTTTCTTTTTCTCTAGTGTTTAACAGTAAAATGGCCCAGTGTCTCCAAGTGTTACAGTTTATTTAATTCAATCCCTCTTTGTCTCTCTCTCCTTCTATTTCTCTTACACACATACACACACACACACACTCCTCCATATATGTACAGAATTTGCAAGAAAACATTTATTTTTAATTTTTTCCAATTTTTATTTTATTTTTTCAGTGTTCCAAGATTCATTGTTCATGTACCACACGCAGTGCTCCATGCAATACATGCCCCTACTTTGGTGCTCTGTTTTCTACTAAAAGAATCACAGGGTAAACATGAACTCTCTATCTTCTTGTAAGATCCAGAATCATGATGTCTTGATTCTTAGCCCTTCACTGATACATACCCCTTCTACCTGTTGAGTACACTCATAAACTTTATTAACTAGTCCTTTAATTTTTCCATTGTGGTAGATCAGAGCCAGACCTGCTGTGCTAAGTCTTGCACAAGAGGAGACAGCCAACAGCATTTATTGTTTAATAGATGCTACACAGTTGCAATCATATTGCATAAGCCATGAAACTTAGATGGTATAAATTTTGGTCAACATACCATTATGGCACTGATAACGGAGCAAGAGATTATACTCAGAATATAGAAGTAGATCCAGATGATATGGTTTCTTAAAGGCATTTTGATACATATGCAATTATATTATTGCAACATAAAGATCTGCTGCAATCTATAAAGACCTGACCCCAGACAAGCAAAATATCATAACTATAATGGCCTATGTAAGGAAAGTACGGAGACCCCTCCTGACTTGCTGAGTTACCAGTATCAATTTTTATAGAAGCCAGAAGTAGAAAATATGAGGAAATCTTGAAGCCAAGTGTAAAGAATTCATTAGTGGGAGTGCGTGCTCTGGAAGCTATAATTATTTCCTAAGGGAAGTGTATAATTAAGAACAGTATTTGTCAAAAAAAAAAAATATTTGGCAAAGAAGCTGTGAAGGGAAGAAAGAAGGAAACTGACAATGCTGAGGAATGATAATGACTCATTTTCATATACAGTGTTAACAGTTGCTTAATATTTCATTTAAGATTGCCCTATATTGGGGCGCCTGGGTGGCTCAGTGGGTTAAAACCTCTGCCTTTGGCTCAGGTCATGATCTCAGGGTCTTGGGATCGAGCCCTGCATGGGGCTCTCTGCTCGGCAGGGAGCCTGCTTTGCCCTCTCTCAGCCTGCCTCACTGCCTACTTGAGATCCCTCAGAGAGAGATATCTCTCTCTCTGTGTCAAATAAATAAATAAAAATATTAAAAAATAAAAAAAGATTGCCCTATATTTAACTAATATATTGGTTTAGGTTTAAATCAGACATAAAACTACAGGAAACCTCTTATGTCATAAATCACTTGAAATAAATTCTTAGAAGTGGAATTACTGGATAAAGATACTGAGTTTTGACATACTGCTTTTTTAAAAAACAATTTACCTTAGGCTGCCTCTTTTACAAGACAATCACCAGCTCTGAATCAATTTCTTTCTTTCTTTCCTTCTTCCTCCCTCCCTTTCACCCTTCCTTTCTTCCTTCCTTCCATTCTCTCTGTTTTGGTAGTTGCTGTATCTCTGTCTTCCAACCATAAGAATTTTGTTCTCTTTTTCATGA
Source organism: Procyon lotor (assembly GCA_028646535.1). Lineage (NCBI taxonomy): Eukaryota > Metazoa > Chordata > Mammalia > Carnivora > Procyonidae > Procyon > Procyon lotor. Next base: position 38,908,594 of record CM053605.1, read on the forward strand.
TTTTTAAAAAATTTTTCTTATTTGACTTCAATTCGCTTGAGATCAGAAACCACAGTATACATTGTGCGTGATATTTGTTTTTCTTCCTCAGCACTGAGTACATAATGGGCTCAGCAAATACTTTTTGAGTGATATATTTTTTATTTAATTCAATTAATTAATATATAATGTATTATTGGTTTCTGAGGTAGAGGTCAGTGATTCATCAGTTTTATATAATACCCAGTGCTCATTACATCACATGTCCTTCTTAATGTCCATCACCCAGTTCCCCTATCCTACCAACTCTCAGCTTGTTTCCTATGATTAAGAGTCTCTTATGGTTTGTCTCCCTCTCCGGTTTTGTTATGTTTTATTTTTTCCTCTCCCCCTATAATCCTCTGTTTTGTTTCTTAAATTCCACATATCAATGAGATCATAACTGTCTTTTTCTGATTGACTTATTTTGCTTAGCATAATACCCTCTAGCTCTCTAGCTCCATCCATGTTGTCACAAATGGCAAGATTTCATCTTTTTGATGGCTGAGTGATATTCCATTCTCTCTCTATATACCACATCTTCTTTATCCATTCATCTGTCAATGAACATCTAGGCTCTTTATTAATACCAATTACTTTTACTGTTGTATGTTGGCAACTAACTAACTCCCATATGAGCTAATAAAAGTCTGATATTTGTATTTGATATTTTATGTATTCAATTCAAATATTTGATATTTCAAGGGAATTTAAGAAATTGCAAATATGCTTCCAAAGTGCTTTGGCCCCCTGTTTCTGAAAGGAATGGTAAGATACCACTCCCTTTATTTTTGACCATTTAAGATTTCCTTTTCCTCTAGCATCAGTTCCTCAGATCAGGTTTCTGTGGTCATCCAGCATGCTCACAATTTCAAAAATACTGCTGTAGTCAATAGGGAATCCAAACACTTCAACCTTAATGATATCAAAGAGATGTAACTAGCCTGTTGAAAAGTGGTTGCTGCCTTAGATTCTCACTTCATCTATGATATCTTGACAAATACTCCAAAAACAAATTTTGGTTTACTCCAAAGAAAACGGCACTCATTTAAGACCTAATTCAGTGATTTTTTTTTTTAAATATGTCATGTTCTTCTAATAGCTTGGTCTTAAGTTATGTTAATTCACTAGTGCATCTTTACCCATATTGACAGCATACTGCAAGTATTTAAAAATAACTGATGAAATTTTGGGTTATTTCTCATTTCATATTTCTTTGAATTAAAGTGATTTCATTTTTCAGTTTGAGTTTTTTTATATTTACAAGGATTATATATTATTGGAGTTTAGTTCTGAAGTATATACACACACTTATATATATCATATATTTCTAGTGAACAAATGGGAAGCACATTTTATTAAAAGTATTCACCTTACTGTTCTGCTTATACCCAACCTTCTGCCTGTGATTTAGTTCACACTGCTGGTTTACTTTTTCTTCACTGTTTAATTTTGTAGCCAGATATCTAGATATCAAATGACCTTAAATATAGAATATATTCATTAATCCCATAAATTGTTTTTAAAATCATGAACATTTAATGCTCTGAGCTATGTTAAATGCTGAGAAGATGATAAAGTATAAACATGACAAAAACCAAAAGTTAATCAGCTTTTTTAAAAAAGATCTTTCTTTCTTTCATTCATTTATTTGTTTTTTTATTTATTTTAAAGATTCTATTTATTTATTTGACGGAGAGAGACACAGCCAGAGAGGGAACACAAGTAGGGGAGTGGGAGAAGGAGAAGCAGGCCTCCCGCTGAGCAGGGAGCCCAATGTGCGCCTCAATCCCAGGACCCTGGGATTATGACCGGAGCTGAAGGCAGACGCTCAATGACTGAGCCACCCAGGCGCCCAAGACTTATTTTAGTTATTTGACAGAGAGGAAAGAAATCACAAGTAGGCAGAGAGACAGGCAGAGAGAGAGGGGGAAGCAGGTTCCCTGCTGAGCAGAGAGCCCAATGTGGGGCCTGATCCCAGGACCCTGAGATCATGACCTGAGCTGAAGGCAGAGGTTTTAACCCACTGAGCCACCCAGGCGCCTCGACAATCAGCTTTTTATATTAAATATAGAACTAGATAAAAAGCAGGGAACTAAAAAATATGTATTAATGATTATTATGAAAACATGATCTTTAAAAATACAAGGTTTACTGAGAAAACATGACTGTGGCCAAATATAATTATGTGTAGTTATCAGAATACTTGTAATGAAATCATAGAAGGTGTGGTCAGTTAAATACTTTATGTTTTTTAAATACTTTGTGCAGTGAAATTTATTTTAGCTGAACAAGGTAGTTTCCCCCTTTCTACAGTCTATAGGTAATTTTCCTAATATGCCCCACTTCAGACTTTTGGTTAGCAGAGCCTAACTCAAATTTTAAGTCTTCAATTAGTTGTAGGGGGTGGGGGTGGGGGAAAAACTGAACAGTTATTACAATGAGTAATAAAAGCCTTGGGTGAATTTCTTTAAATTGCTTTTGTAAAGCAGGGAGGCATTCTTATCTGTCAAAGATGGTTAAGTATTATTTTACTAAGTGCAAGAAAATACAGCAATAATACTTCATTAGCCCATAATCATTAGCCTATAATGTATCTTTTGGACAGTGGAATTAAAAATACAAACAAAAATAGTACAAGTTATTATTTAATTCTAGTTTGGTAGCTACTCTATAAGGAAAATTCTATATGATAATCCTTAAACTTTGTTCTAGCATTATTTGGTCAATATTTTCAAACAACAAATTATTTAGACTTTGGGCCTGCAGTTTTCTTAAGAGAAATATGTACAATCAATGCTCATTAAGGAAAACACTTATTCTACTATCTTTCTTTAACCTAAGAATGAACTATAAATTGCTGTCAGGTGTCTTTGCTATCTGTTTCCCAGGCTTTGTAGATCTCTCGAAAGTGATCTTTTTTCTCCTTCTGATGGGAAGAAGTGCTAAAGGTCTGACATTTCATTGTAATGCCTCATGCCCAACCCCAGGAGCAATTATTCAAAGATGTTAAGGTTTAGTTATTTCATACTCACAAGCTTTGAAAGGAGTATGCTCAAGTAGCATTACTGAAAAATGAGAGTGCTCAAAGTTCAGTGGGTGAATGTGGATCAGTAATTACATGTATGGATGGTTCTATATTTATTATTTTAATGTGAATAATAGCAGAAGGTTGTCCTGTAAACATGCCCAGACTTTGAGAAAAAAGACTCAATGGAATATTTACTGAATTTGTTTCTTAAGCAAATAAATAGGAAAAAAGATAGAATTAAGAATAACAGACACAAGTCATATCTCTACAGGGTAGCTTAGGAGGTAGGAAAAACAGTGAGAAGCACCAAGAAAGCTTTACAAAAACCACAGATGCCTATGCCTCCCCTCCTGATGGTCATCTGGTAAGATGATCATTATGTATCCTCCCAGGACCACTGACATTCACTGAAAGAGTGATGTAGACTAGGAAACAGGATTTCTGTGCTAGCTAGCTTTTTTTTTTTTTTTTTTTTACAGTCATCCTTTACCTGGTTGTGAGAGTTCTGTGTTAGCAGATACTTGCTTATTTAGCAAGTTAATAGCATAGGAAGTTGGAGTTCCATGGTGCTGTGTAAATTTGCATAGAGTGATATGCACCCACTCTTTAGAGAGGGAGCTGTCATTGTATTGTACTTGCAAATGTCTGAAACCTATTCACTCATTGAAGGTAAATTCTGGGATTGACCTCCAAGTCATATAAATTTCTACATAAGTGGATTGCTAGAAATTATGAATTTTGGCAGCCATCTGGTTTCAAATGTGCATGAGCCCATAAAAGAGTAGAGTTTTATTCTTTATTCTCTGATGATACTTAATTTTCCCTGCACATTTTCTCATACAAGGTGGCCTTTTCTAAATATAACATGAAAAAATAAAAGAAAAAAGGGCTAACCTTTCATTATAACTTCTCTCAAGTTGAAGTGCTTTTCTCTGATCTATAAAGAAAAGGCAAGAGTCTTCAAAGCATCTGTACTTGTTAAGGATCAAAGAAAATGTTTCTAAATGAAAAGGTATAGGGATAAAATAAAAGTTATTGGTAGACTTCTGCCCCAGTGTTTCAGTATCCTAGAATCACCATTCTTTTCATGGTAATTTCTAATGACTGGAGCTCTCCAAAAGCAAAAGAGCCTATCTTTTAAGATAGAGACATAAGTGCTATGTAAGGAACTTCTGCACTGGGGGAATGTGAGTCATGCTAGTGGATGGAACACATATCTCTTCCCATCCACCAGAGTGGGAATTATGGCATCTTTAAGACAGAAAGCAGACAGAACTGGACCTGTGGTATGGACTAGAAAAGAGAAAATCTCAGCTCAAAAAAACAAAAAAGAATGGCTAGCAAAGGAAGTAGTTTCACATGGAAAGTCAACAAGGTGAAGAGTGGGGTAGTCATCAGAGTAATGTAAGTGTGCTCTTTATAATACTTGTATCAGAGGACCTATCCCACCACCTATCTATACTGAATGGATGGCATCAGAAGAATTTTGTCCTTGACTAATCCTCAAGTACTACTTTCTAAAGAATGTAACTGATATGCCCAGTGACAGTGCTTAGCCTGGGTACTGGAAAAGAATGAGAAGCAGATTAGAGATTATGAAAGCTCCATATCTCAACAAAAACATTAAAGGAGAAAATGAAGGGATAAAAAAAAAGAAAATACCAGTTTTTGTGACTGGATCCAGGATAAAGCTGTACTTACAGCTTTGTACAGAGGAAGATTGCATCCAAGAGATATCCAAAGTGGGTGCAAGAATTGTTCCACACAGGGGTGGAGATGGTAACCCCCACACATATCCACACAGTCACATAGCTCCACCTTTCTCTGGAAAGCCTGAAACAAGTCTCCTATAATTAACAGTAGTTTTCACAAATGGAAGAAGAATTTTTGACCTGAGAAAATACACTGTTCATATAAGACTTCTACAAGACACATACACAACTGTGAATTATCAGATATTGTGTTAAATCCAGACCATGGAATGGAGACATTGAAGTTAATTAACAGAATGAAATCATGAAGAAATAGAGTTAATAGGGAGAAACAATATAATTTAATATAATAATTTCAGTTATCACACTTACGGAATAAGAAAAGATAATGCATTTTAGAAAATGTAGAAGTTAAAAAAATAAATGCCCCAAATTCTTGACATGTATGAAAACACATACATGTGTATCTATGTCACAAACAGAATGAACACTGCTGAAAGTGGTAAGCTAGAAGATTGAGAAAGAAAAATTTCCCAGAAATCAGAGAAAGAAATGAATAAAAGTGAGAGAATTCTAAAGAGTCACTTATATACATTATAAATTGTATAATGTAATACAAATATATATTACATCCAGAAATGCTAAGACATCTAGTAGGGGTACTGGGTTCCAACCAAAAAAGGACAGAAAAAGGTAAGTGGAGTAAATAATCAATCAAATAAAAAAGTCTAAATTTTGAAATGAACAGTTAAGACCTGAACTAGATGAATAAAAATAAGAGTAAAAACTAGATATGTCTTAGTGATATTTAAGAACTGTGCAGTTAAGATAGAATTGTTAATATTGTCAGAGAGCAAAATGTTATATGTATAGCAATGAATCACAGGGACATCAAGCTTCAGCTTCAGCAGAGAAAAATTTAAAAGCAATCAAGCAAAAACTTCAAAGGTAAGATGGAAAAGTAGTGTCATATCTAGACCTTTGTAGCTAATTAAATGAGCATTCACATATGAAAGCATAATAAAGTTAATTTTAGATATTCAAGAGTCAAAGTCTGTTGGGCATAGATCCTTCCTAGAAAAAAAATGGCTTACTGAACAAATGAAAAAAGGAAAAAAAGAAAGAGAGAGAGAGACAAACCAAGAAACAGTCTCTTAACTCTAGAGAAAAAAATTGATGGTTACCAGAGGGGAGGTGGGTGGATCAAATTATTAGAAAAAAAGGATCCAAAGATTTGGGGAATGTGAATAATTTTTCTATTTATCTAGGTACATACATACATAGACAAATATGTAGTGTGTGTGTTTTATATGTGTGTGAATGTGTATGTACATACACACATATTCATATATACATATAACTTCTTACCCAGGAGCAAAAAATTTAAGTTCTTGCTCTCATTCAAATAGCCATGCAATATTTTAAATATTGATTCATTTGAGGGGTAAAAGAAAGTCAAATTTCCCATACTAGAAATCTTTAAAGCCACATTATTTGTCCCCAAGATAAAAATTAATTTAGTAATTAATAATAAAAAATAGCTAAAATTAGTTATTTTGCATTCTGTTATAGAAAGTGCCAGTCATCAGTAGTTCTCAATTACAGTGACCTATTACTGAACATAGGTTTGTTCTTAGATTTAGTGAAGAACCAGACCATGTAAATTCTAAATCCCTTATATCCTAGGATTAAAGTTTCAATACATTAGGAAATGTCCTTTTCTTTTTCTTTTTGTTCCTCACAGAGGCTTTGGTAAAAACAAATGGGAGATAGCTCATTTCTCTGGGCTAGACTTTAGTATGGCTCTTTTAACACTAATGAGACTGAATTTCACTATACCAAATGATAGAACATTCATTTGAGTCCAATTACATAGTCACTTCTAATTATAATCATCTTCACCTTGCTTACTTACTGAGAGGCACATCTCCATCTCTAATAGAAATATTTAACTGCAAGCAAGAATAATTTCTGAGCCAAAGGGAGCTTCTTCAAGGGCTTCTTCACATATTCTCTTTTCTTGTCACAAATAATCACACACACACACACACACACACACACACACACACACACACACACACACACACATATTTCTAGCAAGATATTTTGGTTAAAAGTCATGTTTCTCATCCATAAGGATATAAGAATTACAAATACTAATTTGAAAATGACAGTGGCTTAAATGAAACATGTAGACCTATAAACTACAAGTTTATATTTTCTTTGGAAACTCAGAGAAGAAAGGAAAGAAAATAGCAATTTCATAAAAAGTAGGGGTTGGGGGGGAGGAGAAGGAAAAATAAAAACCAGAAAGACAAAATCTTGTTAGAGGAAGGGATGAAAAAAGGAAATACTGAGATATACTGAGAAAAGCATCATCAAGAAAACCAAACTTTCCCTGATTTCTGGCTCTCCAGCGGGGGATCGAGTTTCATAATTAACTAGTCAATAAACAAAAACATCATTTGGACTGCTACAGGACAGTATACCTGATGCCTTGCAGGATGTGAAAAAAAAATCCAATAAAGCAGGGAAAATTGTATATGAGCAGAAGATGGAAGCCATATATTGAACAAATAAATGAAAGATCAGAAATTTTATGTCTCCTTTCATAAAGTGCTCAGCGACAATAAAATAAAAATTAAGAAGCAACATATTTAAGCTCATATTTTTTTCAGTCTCAGTGCAGTGCATTAAATTGTTGCCTCAGAATAATAATAATAACTTGTAGTGAAAAAAACTGTTGGTGATATATAATACTCATCTGCTAAATATTAGGAGAAGATCCAAGCACAAACTCGGATTGGTGGCATTTTTCTATGCTTTCCCTCCCATGCATTTTCACTCCTTCTAAGTATCCTGAGTATTTATGATCCAAGAAAATAAGAGCTTCATGACACCTGTGTAAGTGCTGCCTACATCAATTAAAAAAAAAATCTGTGCGTTTTTAAAGATTTTATTTATTTATTTATTTATTTGACACAGAGAGAGAGAGAGAGAGAGAAAGAGAGAGAGAGAGAGAGAGAGATCACAAGTAGACAGAGAGGCAGGCAGAGAGAGAGGGGTAAGCAAGCTCCTGGCTGAGCAGAGAGCCCAATGTGAGGCTCGACCCCAGGACCTGAGATCATGACCTGAGCTGAAGGCAGAGGCTTTAACCCACTGAGCTACCCAGGCGCCCCCATCAATTTTAAATATTAGAAATACCAGACATTATATTTGGGTTGACTTGTGGTTTATGAAGCATGTTTTAATATTTGCATAAAGTCAAAACACATGTCCAGTTTAGGAGAAAATGATCATTCACAAACTTGACCTGCTATTATTCTCTTGTGATATTAATCAATGCTGAGTGAACACATTGGTTTACTTTTCCCTTTTCCTTTCTGTTTTGTTTAACAATAATGTTTTCATGCAGTAGATTACTTATTTTGTGTTTTAAAAACTTTAAAAACAATCACAGACATGTATAGTAAAACTGTAAAAATCATACATAGTAATGACAACTCCCAATTCAGATTGTTAACTCTAGCAAAAAAAGGATTGAGAGGAGTCCCAAAAGTATTCCAACTTATATTTTATTGCTTAAAATAATTCAGTAAATATATAAAATGTTTAAATTAGCAAAGCTAAGTTATAGGTATCTGAGTCTTAATTATATTATTCTCTATCTGCAAGTTTCAAATATATCACTAAAAAAATAAATAAGACATACCTTGCCTGGTAACAAAATCCATAAAGAATCTTGATTTTACTTAGCAAAGAATGCAGAAGATATTTATACAGAAACTTTATATTTATACCGAATAATATAATAAAGCTCTGAATAAGTGGAAAAAATAACAAATTTCTGAATAACATAACTTTTAAGCTATACATTTCTCCCCAATATATCTATAAAGTCAATGCATTTCCCCCAAATCTAATTATAATACTATGGCAATTTAATATATAACAAAGCTGTTAGGGATAAATCACTGGTAAATCGTTAGAGGAAGGGGCTCATCTAATGGAGAAATATAAACTTGAACGCTTTCATGAAATCATGTATATAAATACATTCTAAATGACAGCTTGAGTAACCACATCACTGAATGGCAAAACATCTAATAATACAAAGTTTTGGCAAAGCTGTGGGGAGCAACACCCTCTCACTCTTCTCAGAGTAGAATAAATTGCTACATTCATTCCAGAATCTAATCTAATTATACTATTGAAACAAAGTGTGATGTGCTTTATGGCTTATCAGAAACACATTTGGGTATGTACTACACTCTCATATCAGTCTGTATGGACACATGGATGAATAAGTGCCTAATTTAGCTGTCTCCATCTCCATCGTAATGAAAATGTAAGATATAGGAGACTCATACAATGGAATTACTATTTAGCACTTAGAAGCAGTCAATGAATGACTTATATAGAACAAGGGAAAATTGTAAGAAACTGCATAAAATACTGGTTCATGGAAATAATTTTTAGGGAAACACACATAAAAGAACACAGAGTTTTAGTTAAAGTATATGTCACAAGTATAAATAAATGGGCATATACCACATATGCTAACATTTATTTGTATGTACGTATGTATGTATTAAAATATAAACAGTTTAAGCCTCAGAACAACCTTGGATGAAGGTATTAATGTACCCATATTGCAGAAGAAGAAACTGGTATGGAATTTAAGTACCACAAAAGGTCATTAACATAACATTTCACCTTGTGAAAGGTTATTAACATAGCTTGACTATGTGGCTCCAGATTTCTCACTCTTAAACACTGTGTTTGCTTATTTGCTATTATCAAATAGGTGACTGTGTACCTAAGGGAGGATGGAGAAAAGCTGGGGATGCACTATGATGGCAAAACATTATCTAAAGCCAGAGTCCTGAATGCACTGATGAGAATATTGTGATGGAATTAACTCAACTCTGTGAACTTGAAGAGGAGAAAGAGGAAGTGGAAGAGTAGGAGGAGAAAAGATAAAAAAAAAAAACCTTAAAAAAATTTAATTACAACAGTGTTCAGGTTTAGGAGTGAAGCACGCAAAACTGTGCAGTAGAGTTGAAGGAGAATCAGTATAGACAGATAAGCCACTGAAAACTAATTGAGGATCAATGGGAAGGCAGATTTTTTCATCATGTCTAAAATATGCTTAGAGAACTGCATTTTATTCTTTATAATGTGCACCCAAGTACTTAATTCTCAAAACAATCATCTCTCCAATATCTACTGACATCAACAGACATTTAATGATATCAAATTCTAGAATCTGAGATTAGTGAACAGCAAATGGAAGCGAAGTAATGTAAATAAAAAGTAGTTTCAATTTCCTACTTCTGAGAAAAGAGATTTAAACAATGCATTCATATGAAATGAATAAAAATATGTAAGAATAAATGTTTAATTAAAATATTTAAGCCTAACACGAGCATTTAACAGGCATGGTGTTTAAGATAGTGATGTTGATTTAGTTTTGCTTTGCTAGGTTTTGTGTTCTTTCTGTGGATTTGAAATGCAAATGTGAAAATTGTGTACTTTAAAAGACCTTGATCTTTCCTCTCTGGTCTTGTGGTTCTATGCCATATTTTTTAAAACTGAAATCACTAGGTTATTCGCTTTTACAAAAAAAAAAAAGTAATCCAAAATATTGCCTACTTCAGGGATAGTCAGTTGCGTTCTAGCTGTATCAAATGCCTAAGGGAAATAATTTTCTATCCAAAAGATTATGTAGAGATTAATGTTTGCCATTTCATAGCTCATTATCCTGAAATGGTCCCCTCTAAAGCCATGAAATGTCCAGAGATTCATATGAATATCTTTAGAATAAGGTGGTATTCCCAGAAATCATTAGTTCTGCTGTGCTGTTTTTCTTTGAAAGGCTCCCAGGTTTCAAAATAAATGTTTTGCCTTATGAAAATAAAAGCCAGTTTGTATTGCTGGAAATAATTATCTTCTCAAATTTAACCAATGCATCTCTCTTCAGAACAACAGTTCCAATTAATTTCATAATATTAATAATAAAGATTTATGTCATAGATGAACCATTTTGGATGGGTTAAAAATTTTGAAAAAAATAGCTTATATTTCTTTTTCCTTATGTAACAAAATATTCACCTTTTCATATATTTCAACCACTTTCTTTTATTTTACTTATTTATTATTTGGGGGGAGGGGAAGAAGAAAGGGCAGAGAATCTTAAGCAGGCTCTTGCCCAGCATGGAGTTCCATCTCACAACCCTGAGATTATGACCTGAGCCAAAATCAAGAGTTGGAAGTTTAACTGACAAGGCCCCCCAGGTGTTCTATCAACAATTTTAAAATTAAAAATTTTACTCAGCTCATAGGCCAAATAAAAATCAGCAGTGGACCTCAGTTGGCCTACGAGCTTCCGATTACTCACCTTTGCTCTAGGTTATGCTCTTTCCTAGTAATTTGTCTTTGCTTCTAGGTCTTTTCTATTTTTTGTTTCATTGATTCATTTTTCTATCTTTATGCCAAAAACACACTGTCTAGATTACTGAAGCTTTACAGTAATACTTGAAATTTAGTTATGTAAGTCTTCCAATTTTTTCTTCTTTTCATAGTTGTTTTGGCTATTTTAGCTTTTTGTTTTTGTTTTTTCATTTCCTTATGTATTTTTGAAACATCATTCCAATTTCCTTTAAAAAAAGAAAGAGTCCACTGGGATCATGACTAAAATTTCATTGTATTTCTATGTACTTTTTGGAAATTAGTATCTTGGCAATATTGAATCTCTAATTCCTGAATATGGCCTATATCTCATTTAGCTATGTTTTAAAGTCAGCAGCTTCGTTTAAACTTTTTCTGAGTACTTTATGATTTTCTATCATACTTAAAATTTTTTTTCTCTATCCCATTTTAAATGAATATTTTTATTTTTCATATATTTGCTGATAGAATAAAGAAACACAGCTGAGTTTGCATATTGACATTATATCTTGCAAACTTGGTAAACTCATTTAATGTTATTATACTGTTTTGTAGATTCCTCAGGATTTTCTGCATAAATAATTATAGTTTCTACAAATAAAAGCACATTTATCTTTTCCTTCATAATCTTTATTATTTTATCTTTTTTTCTTATTGCACTATTTAGACTTCATAAAAATGTTGAATAGAAGTGGTAAAAATGGACTTCCCTGCCCTATTCTCATTCTGACGGGGAAAGTGTTCAGTCATTCACACTTATCAACCGTATTACCTTTCAATCAGGCTGGAAAAGCTTCCTTCTATTTCTACTTTCCTGAAATGTTTTATCCTAAGTATAGATCATATTTTATCAAGTGCTTTTTCTGCACTTACTGAAGTGACCATATGTTTTTCTCTTTTTTAATTTGTTAATACTGTTTATTACATTCATTGACATTTCAAATTTTAAGCCAATCTTACATTTTGGAATAAACACACATGGTCATAATGACTTCTCCTTTTACCATATTATTGGATTCAATTTGCCAATGTTTTGTTAAAGATTTTATATCTATGATCATAAGGAATATTTTTCTACAATTTTTCTTTTCTGGAAATGTTTTTCTCTGGTTTGTGTCTGAGATATACTGCCCTCATTAAATGATAAGAGACATGTTTACTCCTTTATTTTTAGAAATGAGGTTAGATTATGTAAGACTGGCAATTTTTTTCTTAAATAAATGCTTGATACATTTCACCTGGAAAATTTTTTACAATTGGAATTTACTATGGGAACATTTTTTAAAAATACATTAGTGTCCATACAATACTTGCATGGAGCACTGGGTGTGGTGCATGAACAATAAATCTTGTAACACTGAAAAAATAAAATAAACATTTTTGGGGAAAAAAAATACATTAGTGTCTTTAATAGATACAGAGTTTTCAGATTTTCAACTATACTTTTGTCAGACTTGATAATCTATAATTTTAAAAAATATCAACTATTTTATTTAAGTCATTGAATATGTTATCTTAGAGTTGTTTAAAATGTTTTATTATTACTCTTCTGGTGTTTTCAGGATCTATGGTGTTATTTCTCTTTCATTTCTGATATTGATAATATCTCCCCCTCACCTTTCTTGATGTTCTGCTACTGGTTTGTTGGTTTTAAAGAGTAAACTAATTTTATTATTTTTTCTATTATTTGCCGATTTCCTATTTAACTGCTTTGTGAAATTATTTTTTTCCTTTTACTTAGTTTCTTTGGTCATCTTTTTCAAACTTCTTAGTGTGGAACCTAACTCAGGTCCTATACTTAAAACTTTTTTTTTCTAATATAAGTAAAGATATAAATCTCCTTTTCAGCACTGAAGCTTTTGTTTCTAACTACCTTCCACTAAAAGTACCTTCAGGGAAAAAGCCACATACATGTGACTGATCTAATGTAGCTCCCTTCTGTCAAGAATTGACTTCCGATTCTCTGCCTACTTTGATTACTCTACAGTGCCTTCAAATAGTTGAGTTAGGACAGTAACATATAATTTATATATTAAAAGATGTATGCTATCTCTTCTATTGATTGAACTGGTGGTAAAAGTGAGAGCAAAATGACTAAGCTGGGAGTCAGCTGCAATAGCTCAGGCAGTTAGTGACTGGATGAGGTAATAGCAAAGAACTTCTTTAGATGTCAACAGATACAGGATGTGTTTTGACTATAGAGCTGAAATTGCTTTTCTGAACTCAGATGTTTTGTTTTAACCTTAACATTTTAATAGAGAGTGATGGAAGAAACTATGATTAAGAATATTGTGGGTGGCACCCGGGTGGGTGCAGTTGGTTAAGCATCCGACTCTTGGTTTCAGCTCAGGTCATGATTTCAGGGTCTGGAAATCAACCCCTGCTGAGGTTGGAGCCTTCCTGAGACTCTCTTTCCCTCCTCTCCCCCTCACTGCCCCACCATAAGTCTTAGAAAAAATGCTTCTCAAACTCAACACCCAAAAAACAAATAATCCAATCAAGAAAAGGGCAGAAGACATGAATTGACACTTCTCCAAAGAAGACATACAAATGACCAACAGACACATGAAAAAATGTTCCACATCACTTGCCATCAGGCAAGGGCAAATCAAAACCACAATAAGAGATACCACCTTACACCAGTTAAAATGCCCAAAATTAACAAGATAGGGATCAATAAGTGTTGGCAAGGATGTGGAGAAAGAGGAACCTTCTTAAACTGTTGATGGGAATGCAAGCTGGTACAGCCACTCTGGAAAACAGTATGGAGGTTCCTCAAAATATTAAAAATAGAACCGTGACCTACGACCCAGCAATTGCACTACTGGGTATTTATCCCAAAGATATAGATGTAGTGAAAAGAAGAGGCACATGCACTCCAATGGTCATAGCAGCAATGTTCACCAGAGCAAAATTGTGGAAGGAGCTGAGATGTCCTTCAACCAATGAATGGATAAAGAAGATGTGGTTCATATACACAATGGAATATTACTCAGACATCAGAAAGGATGAACACCTACCATTTGCATTGATATGGATGAAATGGGAGGGTATTATATTAAGTGAAATAAGACAAGCACAGAAAGACAATTATCATATGGTTTCACTATTATGTGAAATATAAGGACTAGTACAGAAGATCATAGGGGGAGGGAGAGAAAACTAAATGAGAAGAAATCAGAGAGGGAGACAAACCATGGGAGACTCTGGACTCTGGGAAACAAGCTGAAGGTTGCAGAAGGGAAGGGGGTGGGGGGATGCAGTAACTAGGTGATGGGTATTAAGGAGGGCATGTGATCTGATGAGCAATGGGTATTATACACAACTAATGAACCACTGAACACTACATCAAAAACTAATGATGTACTCTATGTTGTCTAATTAATAGAAAAAAAAAGAAAAAAACTGTGGAATTTGGAAAAAAACATATTTTGGAGGTGATGATATTTCAGTTTAGTTATAATATAACTGAGATGTCTATTAAACTTTCCAGTCTTGAGCATAGAAGATTTTTGCCCTAGATATATAAATACAGGTCTCATATTTTTAATAAATGTTACTTAATGTGTAGAACTCTTTGAGATCACCTGAGGATTAAGTATAGGTAATGATGAAGAGTGATCCATTTTTATACTTCAGGAAATGGAGGATGATCCAATTAATGAGGCTGAAAAGGGTCTGCTGCTGAGAGAGAAGGAAAGCCAGAAAGAGTTGTATCCTTCACACCAAGAAAAAATGTTTTTCCAAAAGAAAGGACTGATTATGTCTACTAAAGCTTAGAAGTATTATTATATATAGAATCATCAACATAAAGATTAAAGGTATTTGGAGGAGCACCTGGGTGGCTCAGTTGGTTAATCGACTGCCTTCGGCTGATGTCATGCGGAGACCTGGCATGGAGTCCCCATATCAGGCTCCCAGCTCTGCTGGGAGTCTGCTTCTTCCTCTGACCTTCTCCCCTCTCATGCTCTCTTTCTATCTCTCTCTCTCTCTCTCAAATAAATAAATAAAATCTTTTTAAAAAAAAAAAGCTATTTGGAGAAGTCATGTTGAACAGGTTATTAACAGTTTTCCTTACCGTCAGGTGGATAAAGTGTACAGTAGTGCCCACACTATTTTGATTATGTGCTTTTTCCCAAAGACGAGTATTATGAAGGAATACTGTTCTCAGTAATAGTCTTATGGAAATTTCCATTGAGATTCACATTTCTCAAGCTCTCTGAATTGTATAAATTTGAGTTCTACAAAACTACTCTCCCGATTTTTATTTCAGTACCTCTTCTGTACTAATATTTGAATTTTTAAGTATCTCTCAATGTGAAATAATGATCCTTCAAAATCCTTCAGTCATTTTTTAACTTTTTAAAACTTCTCCAGAGCTGTAAAATTTAAAAGAACTTGAAATTAGTAGAGGAGTTTCACACTTGTAAATTTACTTGGTGCTGGGGGCCAATTCAATTAGCTAAGAACTTACTTTCAAATTGTTACCAATTGGACCAATGGACTATGACAGCTTTCCCCCTTCATTTCCATGTTTCTAGGGACAAGATGTTGAAAGAAACATACTGAAAGACTAATTACATTTTAGAAAGATAGGGTGTTCTTTCTCTTCTTTTTAACATTAGTATGCAAAGGGGATTTATTTTTAATTTACAAAGAAGGGGCTACTGATTACATTAAACAGGGACACAAGTGAACTCTCTCTGAGCAAGCTGCAAGGAGAATTCTTTAGTTCATGCTGATTCCAGCCTAGCTTCAATTCCTCTTCTGTTTTCAGAGAAAGCATATACATAATACCACACTGACAGTGCCTGCTTATGGCTCAAGCCTCCTACTTACACCCATAACAATATCTATAGTGCTCTTAGCATGTATTAACAGCACTATCTCCAATGCCACTTCCTTGTCCTTTTTTTGATTTTGATTAAATTTTGATTAAAATTTTGATTAAAATTGATCTTGATTAAAATCATTCAAAAGATTTTAAGTGTGCTTAACATTATTGTTGACTACTAATTTGCTTTTTCTGAGTTACTAAGATGGCATCTGAGCATCAAAGAAAAGGACCTCTTTTTCTTTACAATTTAAACATCATTTGTGACAACTACAATGTTCCCTACAACATGTGGAAGTGTGTTCACACCCCAACCTACTCCTGAAATATTTCTAGGAGAAATACCATTGCTGGTAATATTTATCAGGGACCATTTCAAGAGTACCTAAATTCTAAGTTTACAGCTAGTTATGGAATAATAGAAGCCCATTATGTAAGATTAATAAATCTTCAAAAATGTTAGCTCCAGTTCGTTTTAGGGCTTTTATAGGTCATATTGGGCTGACTTTTCCTAGTCATTTCTTGCTAGTGTATGTATGAAAATGGATACAAATTTGGTGACCTTATGTAGGAAAAAAAAGAGCACAAGTAAAAAATGGAATCAGAATGTAGACTTTATTTTTTCCTATTTCCCTCAAGATGATTTAATTTAGGCTTCACATTTTGTGTTCTCTACATGAAAGCCAGACACCATGTTGGCATTTTGGCTGTCAAATCAATCTGAGACAGAGACTCACTTAATGAATGATCCAGTTCATTAAGAGTTAACAGTAAAATCTGATCACATAAAGAAATGTCTTATATCAGGTCTGTTTTGTAATAGAAAACTTTTAAAAGGCTTTAAGGTTTTCAAGACTTTGAAGATCAATAAACCTCACCAAAGGCTTAACAGTTGTGTGTGTGTGTGTGTGTGTTTAAGCCAACTTGGTTTAGGTAAACATAAATTTCCTACCCTCTAAATACAATAATCACTTATTGCTATGTATATATCAATTTAATAGCTTCTTGGAGTGAAAATAAGCACTAAATTTAATACACCCACCAAAAAATAAGAATATCCTGATTACAGAAATGCTAAATGTGAAAAAAAAAGTACAACTTAGAATTGAGGGACTATTATTTAACAATCAGGGCTAATTATTTTTAAAAGATTGATCAAAGGCTTTGTAGATCCCTTTAAATACTGTATTCCTTTTGTATATATGTATTTTTAAAACTTCAATTTAAAACACTCCATTTATAGATACATAAAATCCATTTATATTATTTGCCCAAGAACATACTTATTCTACAAAGCAAGGCTGAAATTTGCCAACTATTTATGTCCCAGGAGATTAAATTCAGATGCCTTACCCATTTTGCAAAACCTGTCAATGGATCTTTCCCAGATGCATGTCAACATTTTGCTTATATGTGAAATTCCATTATATGGATATTTACATGTGTCTTGAATGTGTTTAATTCTTATGGGTACACACCACCTATAATGAAGGTGTGTCTGTAGATATTGAGGAAGCATGGTGTGTCATCTCATCTGACAATCACTGACAAAAGAGTAAAGATTGCTAGTTTTGTATTACTTTAAGTTGTGAGGCAGAGTGACTTAACAGCATGTCTTTGCTCTACTTCAACACACTTGTTTATTTTATTAATATATTTTCATTTATTTTATATTTTATTTTATATATATGCTATATATTTTATTTATCCAACCTGGTAAGTTTGATTTTGAATAAGCATACAGGTTTATTGTTAGTAAGATTTTTTCAAGTGGTAGAATTAGTGTTTCTGGGTGACTCACTGAAAGGATATGATGTAAAGTAGTCACTGGTTTGAGTATTTTCTTTAGGTAGTATCACAATCAAATCTGAAATAGTACACTAAATAATACCTGTTTGGAGTAGTGCAAATTGATAGGGTAGCTATGCCATGATAATTTCTCAGAAAAGGTACAATTTCCATGCTCCAGAAGTAACTCCTGATATACACAATCAAATATTCAAGAAATGTCTCTGTTTATTTTTTCCCATCAAATTTAATTCCATTAAGATACACCCATCTGGGCAGGAAATTCAATCCTGTTACCTTGGACAGGGCACAGAGGATCTTTTTCTAGAGAAGCATCTAGAAAATGTAGAATGTTCCTTCATTCAAACCATTGCGGTCACTGATAAGAACCTCCTTGGCCAAGTTTATGTGGTCCTTTAAAGACACATAATTTAGGCCTCTTTGGGATAAGAACTTTTGTCATTGTGGGCAAAATTTCAGCAACTGAAGTCAAACCCCTAGGTGTGTGACTTAACCATTTTCCTGTGAGGACTTGGCATTCTCCTAGGGCTTACTTAGCCCTATCAAGAAAAAGATAGGATGCCAAGTTCAATTTGTACTTCAGATAAAGAGTACATTTTCTTTTTGTTTAATTATAATGAAAATATTGCATAGTATATACTTAAAATATATTTATTATTTATCAGAAATGTAAACAAATGTCCTGTATTTTTATTTGCTAAGTCTGGCAACACCACTTGAGACACAGCGGGTGGTACAAAGCCCTGGAGAATTCAAGAACACTTCTTCCTGGGCTAGGGGAAAAATTCTGCCCCTCTCTATGTCTGCCTGTTCCTCCAAGGTAAACACTCCCTTCGGTAGAACAGAACTAATACTTTCAACCAAGGCCAGGGCTGGCAACCTCAAATGCCTACAGATGCCGTAATGTAACGTACAGGGCTGAAGTAGGCCCCGAAGGGAAACTATTATTAGTCATTTAACAGGCAGCTGAAATTCAGCTCTAGCCAGGTATATCAATACTGGCCTAGTATGGCTGGATTTTCTGAAATTCAAGTCTAGATTTTTTTTTTAATGGGGAGTCTCCTTATATTTAAATATCAAGAGCACAATGAATAATTTTTAAAAGTAAAATAAATATTCAGCAAGTTACCCTCAGCCGAAAGCTTTTAAATTTCAATATAGACTTATAGTCAAGATTTTCCCCAACCTGCTTCCGATTTCAGTTCTGCAACTGAAACCTCCCCCAAATTGAGAGAGCTAGGAAAGCCTTGTCATGAAACAAAACGTGAATAACAAAACAAAAAAACAAAACAAAA
Organism: Procyon lotor; assembly: GCA_028646535.1. Lineage (NCBI taxonomy): Eukaryota > Metazoa > Chordata > Mammalia > Carnivora > Procyonidae > Procyon > Procyon lotor. The sequence goes on from CM053605.1 coordinate 38,927,743, forward strand.
CATGCTCAAGTAACTTTGTGTAACAAATGATGAAATATCATGTAAAAGATTCACTGACTTGAGAAGTTGAAAAGTGAATCATGTAGCATTAAAGCTTTATTTCAAAATTGGTTAGTACTTGTTTTATAGCCCTAGAGGAAATCAATAGCCTGTGATGTTCACATAATGCCCCAAATATTCTGAAGGGTTTTCAAGCTAATAAAACAAAGAGAAAAATGAAAATAGTTTACCTTAATTCTTAAATTATATACATGTGAATTTTTTTTATCAGATGCTATTTTCTGTTTCCAATTTTGTCTTATGATAGCATTAAACTGAAGTCTCTTACATTCTTTTTTGGAGTAAAGTTGACACACAATTCTACATTAGTTTCAGGTGTACAACATAGTGATTCAAATTCGCTGTACATTGTGCTGTGCTCCCCACAAGTGTAGCTGCCATCTGTCGCCACACAATGCTATTATAGCACCCCTGGCTATCTCCCTGTGTTGTGCCTTTTACTCTGTGACTTAATCATTCCATAATTGGAAGCCTGTGTCTCCCACTCCCCTTCACTCATTTTGCTCATCCTTTACCTCCTCTCCCTTCGAGCAACCTTCAGTTTGTGGTCTATATTTACAGGTCTGAGTCTACTTTTTTTTATTCACTTTTTTTATTCCAAATATGAGTAAAATCATATGGTATTTGCTTTTCTCAGTCTGTAAAGTCTCATATTCTTTTTTTTTAGATTATTTATTTATTTATTTATTTATTTGACAGAGAGAGAGAGAGAGAGATCACAAGTAGGCAGAGAGGCAGGCAGAGAGAGAGAGGGAAGCAGGTTCCCCGCTGAGCAGAGGGCACGATGTGAGGTTCGATCCTAGGACCCTGAGATCATGACCTAAGCCAAAGGCAGAGGCTTTAACCCACTGAGTCACCCAGGCACCCCAAGTCTCATATTCTTGAATGTGTCTTGAAGACTTTTTTCATATAAATTTTTGGTTGTTTATATAGTAATATTAGTTTCTGGGTGAAATTCTGCCTGTGTCCCACTTTTCCTCTGATATATACAGAGTTTATAATTGTGTGACGAATAGTATTAAGTGTAGTTTTCTTTTAAATGCAAATAGGATAAATCTAATTTCATATATACCTTGCACAATCACCTTTGACAACAGAACATAACAAGTGAATATTTCTAAGCATTTTTCCCCCATTCTAAGGTAAAAGTTATTTAAAAAGCTAGGTGAATATTTTGAAAAAATGGAGAATGGTTAAATATTTGTGCATATTAAGAAACGTGCTTTTAAAGTCAATATTTCAAAGAGACCTCAACAGCTTTATCTAACAGTACTAAATAAATAAACAGTACAAATACTTCAAAGTCAATTGACTTTTTTTGAGCATGAGGCGAAGATTTACCTGATGCAAATCAATATCTAGCCAACAAGAGAATGGCTTGGTAACCTGTATAAAAATGAGGTAAAAGACAATTAGGTGTTTAATCCCAAATACAATCTACCTCATTCACAGTGTCACCAAACATTCAATGAGATCTTATTCTACACCAGTCATTGTGCCAGATACTTGTGATGCAATATTTAATAATACTCCTGATGCCAGTAGTGAAGAGGCTATTACAATCTTTTGTTAATAAGTTAGAGGGGAGTGGGGCGCCTGGGTGGCTCAGTCATTAAGTGTCTGCCTTCGGCCCAGGTCATGATCCCAGGGTTCTGGGATCGAGCCCCACATCGGGCTCTCTGCTCGGCAGGATGCCTGCTTCTCCCACTACCATTCCCTCTGCTTGTGTTCCCTCTCTCGCTGTGTTTCTCTCTGTCAAATAAATAAAATCTTTAAAAAAAAAATAAGTTAGAGGGGAGTGCTGGTTGCAATGGGAGCATCTAAGAGTGACATCAAACACATACGATGTCCCAAATCTTTACGATGTGATTACTTTTAATGTATCTGAAGAGAACATTTCCCAGGGGCGTTCACTGAAAATGCCATGAGACATATAAAAAGAGAGACAGGATAAATAGGTTTGTGTCCTTAGCATAGTCCATGAATATATTTTTTCATATATGCTGGAATACTTTTGTAAGAGAGGATACTGTTAATATTTATACCAGGGCATCAGAATTAACTTAAAATGCCCCAGAAAAAATAGGACATATGGTCACCTCATTCATGTTCCATTCCAGCTCAGCTCCAGAGTAGCTAAATCCTTTTCTGAATTCCAGATATATTCTGTTTTACAATAAAATAGTTAATTTAGAGTTTGACATTTAAATATATACCATTATTACCCTATAGAATGTCACTTTCAGAAGTTTTTATTATTATTCAATTTTAGTCAGAACATTAAACATCCATAAGCTGACTGGGAAGTTATTTCCAGCAGCAGAGCAGGATAGGTTTTCTTTTTTTTTTTTTTTTTTTTTTTAAGATTTTATTTATTTGACAGAGAGAAACACAGCGAGAGAGGGAACACAAGCAGAGGGAATGGTAGCGGGAGAAGCAGGCTTCCTACAGAGCAGAGAGCCCGATGTGGGGCTCGATCCCAGGACCCTGGGATCCGACCTGGGCCGAAGGCAGACGCTTAACGACTGAGCCACCCAGGCGCCCCAGGATAGGTTTTCTTTATAGCAGACATTGTCTAGAAGTTATTTTTTTAGATGCTAAATTAAATCTCTACCTTTTTTTTTCACATGTCTGCAAAAGGTAAGCTAATTTTTTCTTTGCTCTCCATTCAATCTTAAAGTCATGGAAAATACAATGTAGCCCAAGACTATAATATATAGAAAAAGAAATACACCAGCCTTGCATGATTAAGGCAAAGAAATAAATTAGAAAATGGTTATCTTAGTTAGGAGAAGACTCTGCTAGAAGTTCCTGCTGATTTCAGCTATTCAGTGCACCTGAATAGTATAATATAAATTATTTTATGTCTTCTTTTTTCATCTTTATGGAACATTGACAATGTATCTGAAATGCTTACTGTCCTACAAAAGTAATAGTCACTTATTAAACAAAATGTGGATTATTAACAAAAATGGCAAAGAAATTTTTTCTGGCAGAAACACAACTATTCCATTATACTTGACACTTGTTTAGTGGTGTGATGTCTGGTGCATTTAATGATAGCTAATGAGACTTTAATGCTTAACTATGAAAACATGCATTTTTTTTTAAAGCATCTTATTTTCTTTTTTCTCTTTTTTTCTCCCAAATATGTTTATTTTTTTAGTGTTACAAGATTAATTGTTCATGCATCACACCCAGTGCTCCATGCAATACGTGCCCTCCTCAATACCCACCACCAGGCTCACCCAGCCTTCCAACCCCCTCCCCTCCAAAACCCTCAGTTTGTTGATCAGAGTCCACAGTCTCTCATGATTCATCTCCCCCTCTGATTTCCCTCCATTCCCCTTTTCCTTCCTTCTCACAATGCCCTCCATGTTTTTCCTTATGTTCCACATATAAGTGAGACCATAAGATAATTGGCTCTCTCCGCTTGACTTATTTCATTCCGCATAATCTCTTCCAGTCCCATCCATGTCTCCAAAGGCAAAGGAAACAAGAGCAAAAATGAACTTCTGGGACTTCATCAAGATAAAAAGCTTCTGCACAGCGAAGCAAACAGTCAAAAAAACAAACAGGCAACCCACAGAATGGGAGAAGATATTCGCAAATGACACTACAGACCAAGGTCTGATATCTAAGATCTATAAAGAACTTCTCAAACTCAACACTCACAAAACCAATAATCACATCAAAAAATGGGCAGAAGACATGAACAGACACTTCTCCAAAGAAGACATACAAATGGCTAACAGACACATGAAAAAATGTTCATCATCATTAGCCATCAGGGAGATTCAAATTAAAACCACATTGAGATACCACCTTACACCAGTTAGAATGGCCAAAATCAACAGGACAGTAAACAACAAATGTTGGAGAGGGTGTGGAGAAAGGGGAACCCTCTTCCACTGTTGGTGGGATTGCAAGTTGGTGCAGTCACTTTGGGAAACAGTGTGGAGATTCCTCAAGAAATTAA
>CM053605.1:38938580-38973791 GCA_028646535.1 Procyon lotor
GGCTGGGAGGGGCGGGTAGGGATAGGGTGGCTGGGGTGTGGACATTGGGGAGGGTATGTGCTGTTAAGTGCTGTGAAATGTGTAAGCCTGACAATTCACAGACATGTATGCTGGGGCAAATAATACATTATATGTTAATAAAAATTTAAAAATATATATATACAAAAGTATAAGACAAAAAAGATATAGGAAAAACTCAGATAACATGGATAATCTTATGGATTTACAAATTCACTTAATGGATGCCACATAGGGACAAAATTAACAGAAAAAAGAAAAAGAAACAAATTAAAATATGTAAAATAAAAAATGGGCTAAGCTGGTGGCATGAAACTTTGAATTAAAAGTCCACACAGAATGTCAGGTCGGATTAATCCTTTTAAAAATTTCCACCTAGATTAATCCTAATAAAATCTGAACCCTAAAATTATCTATAGGGGCAACAAAATAATCTCTATAAAGAATACAATTTAGATAGTCATCAGTCACAGCTACACACTAGAATACATTAAATATGCATTTAATGGATGTCTTCTAATTTCTGAGGAAAAAAATTTTTGAATCCAGAATTCCAAACCTTGTAAACTCTCTGTCACTGGAAAAAATATATAAGTTTCTTTTTATACAGAAGGAATGAGGGGATTAGCTTCCAAAATATTCTTCCTGAAAGAATTACTCAAATTTTTCGTGTGACAAATAGAAAAACAAAATAAAGCAAAAGATCAGTTATCAGTAGTGTTTACCATTGCTAGAAATCTGGAACCAAGGCAGGTATACAGGAAGGAAATTCTAGGGATATGAATAGATCAGAGTTGTGGATGTGAGATACAAGTAGACAGTAATAAGAATGAATACTCGAGCCTTAGGTAACAAATGTGAAAGGCATTCTTGAGGTTTTACATTGCTTAGCTTAAGATCCAACCAGGGTGAAATATGAAATAAGAACCAGAGGCAGACTTTTTAGCCAGGAATTTATATTTGCAAGTGGCCACTGTTAGGTCTTCCTTGAACCTCAAGAACACCAGTAGATAGAAAAATAGGAAACATGATATTAAATTAGAAAAAAACAAATTCCGCTTCTAATTCTCTAGGATATGAGATAAACACTAAATTTTGGTTTCTTTTTCTAAACCCCAATGTTATTTCTTTAATTTACTTCTTCATGTCATCTTTTTCATCTATAGCAATATAATCTTCTTCCCTTAATATTTCTCCATATGATCTTCCGAAACACATGTCCAAATACTGTATTCCTCAGCTTGACATATGTAATTTCTTTTTTTCTAACGCAACCATGTTTCACTCAAAATTAAGTTCAAATTCTAACTCATGAACCAGTGACTTCTGATATCTTGTCTTAGTCTATCTTACTAGCTTCATCTCTTGGTATATCCTTCTAGTCTCTCATTTTTCCAGTCAAGTATATATGGCCTTGACTGTAATTTCCTGAGTGTTCTTCCTCCCTCCCCTTCTTCCACCACTTTTCTCAGATGGTGTTGATTCAGGCTTTGCTGGGTGCTAAACAACACTGGGTTTGAGGCCTGAGCAGCCAACTTTCTTAGCCAATGTGACTAAGAAATGGGAAAAAATAATTTAAATACTTTGGCCAGAGGGAGGATGGAATGAAGACTTCCCAAATAAGTAAAAAGAATATGAGAGTAGAAACCACCTAAAAAACATTAGAAAGGTCCAATATGATGACTATGAAAGTGCATTGTGTTTCACATCCAACAGTACATTATAAAACTCATTCACCACGATTGAGTAGGATTTATTCCTGGGATGCAATGGTGATTGAAAATTCATGAATCAATCAACATGATACACCAATTCAGCAAGAGAAATTAGAAAAACTACATGATTATTTCAATGGATGTAGAAAAAGCATTTGACAACAACATCCATTCATGATAAAGGCCCTCAACAAATATGTTTAGAGGGAACATACCTCAACATAATGAAGCCCATATATGAGAAATCCATAGCTAACATCATACTCAATGATCAAAAACTGAGAGCTTTTCCCCTAGGTTAGGAATAGCACATAGATGTGCACTCTTACCACTTATATTCAATATAGTACCGGAAATACTAGCCATCGCAATCAGAAAAGAAAAATAAATAAAAGGCATCAAATTGGTAAGGAAGAAGGAAATTTTTCACTATTTGCAGAAACATGATACTATGTAGAAAACTAAAGATTCCACCAAAAAACTACTAGAACTGATAAATGGATTCAGTAAGGTCACAGGAAACAAAATCAATATACAGAAATCCATTACATTTCTATACATTAATAATGAAGTGGCAGAAAGAGAAATTAGGAAAATAGTTTCATTTACAATTGCACCAAAAATAATAAAATACCTAGGAATAAACTTAACCAGGGAAGTTAAAGACATGTACTCTGAAAACTATAAAACATGAAATTGAAGACAACACAAACAAATGGAAAGATATCCCATGCTCATGGACTGAAAGCACAAATATTGTTAAAATGTCCATATTACACAAAGAAATCTACAAATTTAATGCAATCCCTATCAGAATACCAAGAGTACTTTTCACAGAATTAGAATAAGCAATCCTAAATTTGTTGAGAACTGCAAAAGACTCTGAAGAAAAAAAATAATCTTGAAAACAAAACTGGAGGCATTACAACCACAGGCTTCAAGGTATACTACAAAGCTGTAATAATCAGAATGGTATGGTATTGGCACAAAAACAGACATATAGATCTATGGAACAGAATAGAGAGCCCAGAAATAAACCCACAATGATGTGGACAATTAATCTTAGAAAAAGGAGTCAAGAATATGCAGTGGAAAAAATAAACTCAGTCTCTTCAACAAATGGTGTTGGGGAAACTGGACAGCTACATGCAAAATAATGAAACTGGACCTCTTTCTTATTCCATATACAAAAATAAACCCAAAAGGGAATAAGGACCTAAATGCAGACCTGAAACTACAGGAATCACAGAAGAGAGCATAGGCAGTAACTTCTTTGTCAGCAGTAACAACATTTTTCTAGACATGATTCCTGAGGCAAGGGAAACAAAAGCAAAAATAAATTATTGGGACTACATCAAAATAAGCTTCTGCACAGCAAAGGAAACAATAAAAAAAAAACCTTAAAGACAACCTATTGAAGGGGAGGAAGTATTTATAAAGGACATATTCAAAAAAGAGTTAGTATCCAAAATATGTAAGAAACTCACAAAACACTGAAAATAAAAATAATCCAGTTTAAAAATGGGTGGAGGACCTAAACAGACATTTCTCCAAAGACATACAGATGACCAACAGACACATGAAAAGATGCTCAATATAATTAGCATCTTTGCTTTTGATCAAAACCACAATTAAATATCACCTCATACCTGTCAGAATGGCTAAAACTAAAAATACAACAAATAATAAGTGTTGGTGAGAATGTGAAGAAACAAACAAGAACCCTCACACACTGCTGATGGGAATGCAAACTGGAGCAGCCACTGTGGAAAATAGTATGGAGCTTCCTCAAAAAATTAAAACTCTAACTACCATAAAATCCAGTAATTCCACTGCTGGGTAATTCTATTCCCACAAAGAATACAAAAAGAAAAGACATATGCACCCCTATTGTTATTGCAGCATTATGTACAATAGCCAAATTATGGAAGCAGCCCAGGTGTCCATCAAACACATGAATGGATAAGGAAGAAGTGGTATATACAATGAAATATTATTGTATTTCACTGCCATTTGCTACAACATGGATGGATCTAGAGAGTATAATACTAAGTGAAATAAGTCAGTCAGAGAAAAACAAATACCATACGATTTCACTCATATATGGAATTTAAGAAAAAAAAAACAAATATGAACACAGAAAAATAGAGACAAACCAAGAAACAGACTCTTAACTATAGAGAACAAACCAATGGTTACCAGAGGGGAGACGGTGGGAGGCTGGGTGAAATAGGCAAATGGGGATTAAGGACTGACATTTGATGAACACTGAGTAATGTACAGAATTGCCGAATCACTATATGGTACACCTGAAACTAATAAAACACTGTATGTTGACAATACTGGAATTAATCTTTTTTTAAATCATGTCATTTGTGAATAAAGACAACTTTACTTTTTCCCTTCCAATCTGGATGCATTTTATTGCTTTTTCTTGCCTGATTGTAATGACTGAAAACTCTCATGCAACGTTGACTAAAATGGTGAGAGGAGACATCCTAACCTTGTTCCTGATATTAACGGAAAGCAGTCTTTTACCATTAAAGATTATATTACTTCACATTTTTGACAAATGCCCTTTATCAGGAGGAGGGAATTCTCTTCTATTTCTCATTTTCTGTGAGAGTTTATCGTGAATGGGTAATGACTTTTGTCAAATACTTGTTCCCTGTCTGTTTAAAATGATTATATGTTTTTTAACCTTTATTCTATCAATATGATATGTAACATATATTGATATTTTCAAGTTTTAAACTGACTTTGTATAACTGGAAGAAATCCCACTTGGTCGTTACAAAACCCTTTCTATGTGTTGCTGGATCTGGTTTGCTAATACTTTGTTGAGATTTTTTATATCTATATTAATGAAGATGATCTCTAGTTTTATCTCCTTATAACATCTTAGTTTATCTTTTTTTTTTTTTTTTAAGTTTATCTTTTGTATTGGAGTAATGCTGTCCTCACAGAATAAGTTGGGAAGTATTCCGTCTTCCTCACTTTTCTGTAATAAGTTATAAAGTACTGGTATTTCCTCTTAAATTTTTTGACAGACTTCATCAGGGAAATATCTGGGTCTGGGCTTTCCTTGTGGGGCTGTTTTAAATTATTAATTCAATTTCTCTTTGTGATTTCTTTATCTATAGACCTGCAAAGTGATCAGTGATCTGTGCCAGAATACAAATCAATTAATTGCTTCCTTCTTTAAAAAATATTTGTTATAAATTTTTTTTAAAGTTAGCTGAACTAAACTGTGCACTTAATGTAGTAATTAGTTTATAATCTGGTGCATGCCTCTTAGTTATTATTGACAATAACAAACAACTCATATATGAGTACCTGTCCCTGGGCCACAATTTGAGTAGCAATGGTCTACAGAATGAAGATAGGATTAATTAAGACACTTTGGCAACAACTTGATAGTATGAGCTACTTAAAGCGATAAAGAAGGATTTATTATGTCATGCTAGGATGTACCATTGTCTTAGTCCTTTTGAACTGCTATATCATAGACTAACAGGCTTATAAACAACAGAAAATTATTTCTCACAAATTCTAGAAGCTGGAAAGTCCAAGATCAACCTGTTGTCAGATTCAGTGTTTGGTGAAGACCCACTTCCTAGTTCATAAATGGCTACCTTTTCACTATAAATTTGTATAATAGAAAAGGTAAAGGAGCTCTCTGGGGTCTCTTTTATAAGAGCACTAATTTCATTCACAAAGGCTCCACCCTTGTGACCTAATCACCTTCCAAAGGCCCACCTTCAAATAAAATCACTTTGGGCATTAGGGTTTAACATGAATTTGGGGTGGTCACAAATAGTCTGTAGCACTGATAGAACTTAAGGATAGGGATATGGCCAGGTTCAAGGTAGGATCTAGAATAATGAACTGGAAAATCCTGTTAACGAGAAATACATATTTTTTACCTCCCTCATCTTTTGTTGTTGCTCTTCCTGATTAACTGTCTCAGCTTCTCTTTCACATGGTACAATATCACGACCTCAAAATTCCCAGCATGGATATGTATCTATTTGTCCCAATGATGTTCACTTCCTATAAATGGATGGTATCAAACAGTGCAAAGAGGTTTGGTGGCTCCAACACATTGGTGGCTTTAGGAGAGGATGAAAGAGGCATGCAGCAGAGAAGACAGTCTGGCAGACACTGTCAAGGTGTGTCTTGTTTTTATTTTAATATGACTGCTCTTAAGAATTACTTTCGGGACTAGTCTTAAAAACTTACGGTCCATTACTTTAAATGTGTCCAATGCAAGTAAATCTTGCAGGGTAAAATTCACTTTTTAGACAGCATATTTCTTTTATTTCAACTTGTCATTTGAGTCCACTGCATTATCAGGCTAAGGTATGTAGCCTTTAGGTGAAAAATAATGTGTAATTTATTGTATGGACTGTACTGATATGTAATCAGTCTGATTTCCTGTGTTGGTTGTAAATTATTTGCAATTTACAGAAGAAGAATCTCAAAACATTCGATTGATGAAGAAATGTATAAACTGCCAAGTACATCATTTAAAATAACAATGTTTATTCAGATCCAGGTATTCTTCTTTGGGAAACTTAATAATTCACTCTAATATTTGTCATTTCTTACATGCATGAACTTCGAGGTACAAGCAGTAGATGTGAATAAACAGTGCTTAATTAGCAAAGGGAAAGGTTGACCTAAATACACACACACACATACACTCAGAATGTGTGTACATGTTTATAATATGTATGTCCCATCATTAGCATGAATAAGACAGTCCTATCACTGAGAACAATTCAAAGGTTTTAGGAGTTGTGTGCCAGGAACCAGGGACAAAGATCATAAATGCCTTTTTATTATACCATATTAGTCCATTGTGATTCTTATCCTTGTTTCTCTCTAGGTAAAATATATCTTCTCTTTGGCTTCTTACACTAATTTATTTTCCTTCAGTTTTCTGTAGTTTGAATATGATACGCTCACCTGTGTGGAGCTTTGATCTTTATACTGCTCTCTACAGTTGTGGTTTGGTGTCTTCCATTAATTTTAAAACATTCTTGGCCATCCTATTTCAAAAATTTCTTCTCCACTCTCTCTCATTTCTCCTGGTATTAAAATTACACATATACTACACATTCTGAAATTGTCTCACAGAGTTTTTGTATACTTTGTTATTTTCTAAAATTATTTTTCTCCTTGCATTCCAGTTTGTGAAGCTTCTACTGACTAACCTTCAACCTCAGATGAATGAGTTAATTCCAGGTAGCAAAAAGTTAGATCTTTGCTGTATTTATATTCATATTATTGTCTATGAGGAAGAAATCTAAAACACTACTGATTTACTCCATGTATTTATGGGCTCAGAGAATTAAATGCTTACAATTTTGCACTCTCTAAATGATTATTGCATATTTTCAGTGGACAGCCTATATCAGTATGTTGAACAGAAAACTATAGTATGCAAACACAATAGTATCTGACTTTCTATTTCAGTAAATTAAATTAATATGCACTTAAATAATGAACACACACATACACATGTATACACATATTTCTTAACTAGATTTATCCATTGGAAAAAAGATCAGATTTTCAAATTTAGAACCCAGACACTATGGATCCTTATGTAGTGAATGTATGGTTTATAGTTCTTTTTTTTTTTTCTCATTTAAGGGTCTTTGGATTAATTCATATTTGAAAAGGCAAGAATACAATGTATTTTATTTATCTATGATGTCTTAATAGCAAAGTTCATGTTTGTTTTAAAAAAAAGACTAAGAGAAAAGTATTTTCAAATGCTGAACAATCAGCAATTTAAGCAAAATCTGTCAAACCCAGATGTTGTTTTGACAATCCATCCTAAATAGACTTGTTTTGCATTCCTATCTCTGGTTTCAAAAAAAACAGTGCACTGAAACAATGCAGTCTTCAGCAAAGGGTAGACTCTGTGGTAGTGAGTAAAGCTGGAACAAAAAGAGGGGAGTGGAATGTAGTAAGATTCCACTGCCAATGGTTGAATCAGAGTAAATTCATTTATTATTAATATCCAACATTATGATTACTTCAAAAAGACATAAACAACAATAGTATTTTTAAATTCAATTTCTTAAAGACCTTTTAGAGGGCAATGCTTCTTTTTAATGCTTGAAAATGAGTATTATACATTCTTACTTTTATACATTTAAACCTGAACCTCTTTAAAAGACTGCAAAATAGATTACAGCATGTACCAATTACTTCAAACAATAAAGTTTAGAAAAAATAATTTGAACAAAGTAAAAATCCTGTTAGTGACGAAAAGAAAAGGACAGAGAGAACAGCTTTCTATGCCAGCGCCTGATTGGTTAACTTTGATTTAAGTGCAAATTACCTTGCAGAAAATAAACATCATAGTATTGGCCAGTTGAGCATTAATTTTGAAATTGAAGAAAATCAAACAGACTAGAGCAGTAAGTGTTGCTAAGGAAACACAAAAGCACTCTGTTGTAAGATGAGCAAGGCAGGGGAGTATTGCAAGTGACAGTATTCTTGGAGCTGTACAATAAACTAACCTAACAAAGGACTTTTACACTTCAGGGGAAGGGCAGTGAGTGCAATTCTGCTTAGTAGGTTGACAATCAAACTGAATAAGTCACAAATATAGTTCTCTCTTGCCCAAGGTATAGACAGAGAGATGATGACTAAGAGGCTTACAACCAGAACAATACTAAAGAAATCAAACTTTCTAGAACAATATTCAAAAAGAATTGTGAAGAAATTTAGATTTTTTTTACAAGTTCAGTGCATAGAATTTAAAATCAATTATAGGTTTATTGAAGAAAAAATATAACTCGGCACCCCAAAACCAAATAACCCAATTTAAAATGGGCAGAAGACATGAATAGACATTTTTCCAAAGAAGACATACAGATGGCCAACAGACACGTGAAAAGACATTCAACATCACTGATCATCAAGGAAATGCAAATCAAAACTACAATGAGATATCATCTTACACCCATCAGAATGGCTAACATCAACAATAAAGAAACAATAAATTTTGGCAAGGATGTGGAGAAAGGGGACACTCTTGCACTGTTGATGGAATGCTAACTGGTGCAGCCACTTTGGAAAATAGTATGGAGGTTCTTCACAAAGTTAAAAATAGAACAACCTTATGACCCAGCAATGGCACTAGTAGGTATTCACCCAAAGAATACAAAAATACTAATTCAAAGGGATATATGCACACTGATATTTATAGCAGCATTATCTACAACAGCCAAATTATGGAAACAGCCCAAGCATCCATTGACTGATGAATGTATAAAGAAGATGTGTATGTATACACAATGGAACATGGCTAAGTCACAAGAAAGAATGAAATCTTGACATTTGCAATAATGTGGATGGAGCTAGAGAGTATTATGCTAAGTGAAATAAGTCAATCCAAACAAGACAAATACCATATGATTTTACCTGTACATGGAATTTAAGAAACAAAACAAACAAGCAAAGGGAAAGAGAGAGAGGGAGAGAGAGAAACCAGATTCTTAACTATAGAGAACAAACTGAGAGTTGATGGAAGGAGGTGGGCAGAGGATGGGCTAAATGGGTGATGGGTATTAAGGAGACACTTGTGAAGAGCACTGGGTGTTGTATGTAGGCACTGAATTACTGGATCCTGCACTTGAAGCTGATATTACACTGTAGGTTTGCTAATTGGAATTTAAATAAAAAATTGAAAAAAGGGGGAAAACTTAAATTTAACAATAAAAATAGCTTATTGCTGAAGTCTGAAGAGTTTTCATCTGTGTCTATTAGAGAAGTATTGCTCCAGACGGTACTTCTACATTATCAGTTTTAGCTATTTCAGTTAGCTTGTTACATTTTCATGAACATCTTGTCATTACAAAACAAGGATGGTGTTACTATGATTTGAGAAATTCAGTTGGTTTTATGTCTACCAAGTACAACTTTCACCTTTTATTAGACTTGGTCTTAAAATATTTATTACAAAAACTGCTGGTTGAAGAGTTCTAAGATATGCATTCAAATGTGCTTATCTGAATGTATTTCTTTTTTTTCTTTTTTAAAGATTTTATTTATTTGACAGAGAGAAACACAGCGAGAGAGAGGGAACACAAGCAGAGGGAATGGTAGCGGGAGAAGCAGGCCCCCTGCCGAGCAGAGAGCCCGATGCGGGGCTCGATCCCAGGCACCTGGGATCTGACCTGGGCCGAAGGCAGACGCTTAACGACTGAGCAACCCAGGCGCCCTGAATGTATTTCAAAACAAGTTATGAAGTAAATTCAGTAACATAAGTGGTGACTGCTGTACATTATAACTCTTGTGACATTTAAAAATTTCCAGATATTTGCCAATTCAGAATTTAGCATATAGATCCTATGTTTGCTCAAAAAGATCTGAAATAAACTTGTAGATTTCCAACAGAATGAGGAATATCTGCAAATATCTAAATACCAAACTATAGCATTTGCTTATTTCCATAGTTCCATGAGCCCACCCACTATGGCCAATTTCAATATTCATGAATCATCACTGAATGTAGAATTGGAAACATGCAGTTGGATACCATTACACAGTATTTCCACTTTACAGATATAATAGGTATAAATAAATCTAGAAGCATAAAAAGGAGTTAAATGTACTAAAACAATTAGGAAGTGATGACTTTTAACTATTACAATTTTAGTATAGTTTATTTCATTTTAAATTTATGTAACTTATTTTTAAATAATGATTTTGTTTAATAACTGACTCACAAAACTCCTCAAAATTTAACAATCAGCTCCTGCAAGCTGGTAGGAACTGGCTCCAGTATGCCACTGACTAGTCCCATTAATGTGGAAGTTTCCTTGTCCTTTCCTTCCTTTCTTCCTATATGCATATTATGATTAGTTTGGAATTTGCCTAAAATATCTCCTCAAATTATCAGCTGCTCCAATAATGCCCTCTTCATTTTGCTATTTCCAGTATTCATAATTGATTTTAATAATTATTGAGCAACCAGGATATGCTAATGTTGTATGAAGGCAGCACAGTCACACATATCAACTAATTAGAGCTCCTAGATGATTGAAACAGCTGCTTCTCCTGGAATCAGTTCACTGGATATTGATACTTTGCCAATAGATGGTTTAAAAAGGTAGGTCATGAAGCCACCATTTGAGTAAATATACAACTCATTATGTATATACAGGTAAACAGAACGACTTCATCTTGATCAAAAACAAGCAAAAGATAGTTTGAGAGTCAATCATCACTAAGGAATTGGATCTGTCCTCAATGTGTAGCTTACTTACTTAATCAATTTGCTTTTTGGAATTCTCCAAGAGATAAAACACTCAGAGCAGTTTGGCTAATAACCCCCTGCTTCAGCTAAATAACAATGTCAGAATCTATGAGTTATAATGTAACATTAAGGAGCATAATGACAGTTATCCTCCAGAGGATGTTTCAAAATCACAATGAAGTAACAAGCAATTTGTTGAGGATCCTTCCCTGCCAGTTGCCAAAGCATTAGCATTCCATCTGCCAGGCAGTGGGATTAGCATATCCCTAGTGAAGTTGTTATGGCAACTTTCAAAAGACTAAATCAGGACTTTGTACAATCTTTAGGAAATCATGTGTGAAGACCGTATTAACTTCTTTCTTTAGGTACATATTATGTTAGCTTTTTTCCTTGTTGCTTATTTATGTCTATTCATTTGTTTTAACATCTAGGAGATGATTAAATGGCAGCTCCACTACACACTGTAACATTTTTTTCCACTTGAGCAACTGAAAACCATGGTCATTATGTTTCTTCCTCTTAGAAATAGCCCATGAGAATTGGTATAGTTTTAAGTCAAGTTTTTACAGAAGCTTTACCCAAACTGAAGCATTCTGAAGAACAGGAGACACATTGTACATGCCTTTTCTGGGCTTGCATGTTTACATTGCCTGATACTTTCATCAATCTTCCTTGATTCATAGCTGTGACTTTTTCAAGTTATTTGCAGCCTACACTAAGAAATGTACTTCCTGTGGTGTTTTTCCTGAAAATGTCTTCTTATAAATACTATCTAACATTTCAAAGACACTTGAGATTAGGTCAAGAAGCCCTTATCTCACTGGTCAGAAAGTCAGGTTGATAAAAAAATAGGGCTGCTAACGTAGTCCACCTCTACTTATATATTAGAAGAATGTTTCTCTGCCCAGTGCACTCTGGGGACATTAACTTGAGACAGGAAGAGAGTTCAGAGTGGTAGATTTTATAAGTTAATAACCCCAGGCTAGCATTATTAGGACTTTGTATGCCAACAGTCTGAGAGAATTATGAGGCAGGTTTATAGTTTTAATAAAGAATTAGAAACATCTAGCATCTTGTAACAAGTTCTTTGGTTTCTACCTTTTGTTTGTCTTTATCCTGCTCCACTATTCTTTGTTTTGTTTTGTCCAAAGTTACTTTAAATGTTCTTGATCTCAGAAAGTTACTAATTTCTGTTACCTCAACCAATTTTATAAAAACAAAGGAAATACCTTTTAATACTTCTTTCAAGACAGATGCAGAATTTATAACTGAGTAAGGAAAGTGTTAAAATATATGCAGGGAGAGATAGGATACCTGACTAGGCTCAGGTAGGCGGCTATGTGACCAGGCTCACAGAAATCCCAGATGTGGAGAAATGTTATAGACGGAGATCTTTTTTTTTTTTTAGGTTTTTTTTTTTTTAATTGTGTTACATTAGTCACCATACAGTACTTCATTAGTTTTTGATGTAGTGTTCCATGATTCATTGTTTGTGTATAACACCCAGTGCTCCATGCAATATGTGATCTCCTTAATACCCTTACCAGGTTCACCCCTCCCTCCAACTCCCTCCCTTCTAAAACCCAGTTTGTTTCCTGGAGTCTATAGTCTCTCATGGTTCATCTCTTACTCCAATTTCTCCCTCTTCATTTTTCCCTTCCTTCTCCTAATGTCCTCTATGCTATTCCTTATGTTCCACAAATAAGTGAAACCATACAATAATTGACTTTCTTTGCTTGACTTACTTCACTTAGCATAATCTCCTCCAGTGCCGTCCATGTTGATGCAAAAGTTGGGCATTCATTCTTTCTGATGGCTGAATAATATTCCACTGTGTATATGGACCACATCTTCTTTATCCATTCATCTGCTGAAGGGCATCTTGGCTTTTTCCACATTTTGGATATTGTGGACATTTTTGCTGCTATGAATACTGGGGTGCATATGGCCCTTCTTTTCGCTATATCTGTATCTTTGGGGTAAATACCCAGTAGTACAATTGCTGGGTCATAGGGTAGCTCTATTTTTAATTTTTTGAGGAATCTCCACACTGTTTTCCAAAGTGGCTGTACCAATTTGCATTCCCACCAACAGTGTAAGAGGGTTCCCCTTTCTCCACAACTTCTCCAACATTTGTTTTTTGTCTTGTCGATTTTTGCCATGCTAAGTGGTATAAGGTGGTATCTCAATGTGGTTTTGATTTGAATTTCCCTGATGGTTAATGATAATGAACACTTTTTCATGTATCTGTGAAGTTCCTTATAGATGTTGGGTATCAGCCCTTTGTCTGCAATGTCATTTGCAAATATCCTCTCCCATTCTGTGGGCTGCCTCTTTGTAACCAGAGAGAAGAGAACATAACAAATCCACCTTGTTTGTTTTAAATATAGATGAGATAGTTCATGATATTTACAAATCCACCTTGTTTGTCTCAAATGTTATAAACAAGATAGTTACCAAGTTCCCTGGTCAGTTTTCTATAAAAGACTGACCAAAAAAGCCCTTCTAAAGCCTCTCTGGCAACAATTCAGGACCCCTCTCATTCTAGAGAGTTTTTCTTTCTTTTCTGTTTAAACCTTCATTTAATAAACTTTCACTTCACTTCACCCTTTTGTGTCCACAAGATTCATTCATTGCTTGATGCTGTGAGACAAGTACCCCGCAGCTCTGCCACATAACCTACTGATTCAGCCTAATTTCTTTTAGATAAAAAATGTGCTTATTTATGTAACACTTTTTTTTTCAAGCAAATAGTTGCAAATTATTTTTAGTGTAATACTTGCTGCAATGACACGTAAGTGTATGATGGCTTAATAAAAAGACTGTAGCTTATTTTCTACTGCTCTGAAGTCCTCATCAGTGGACTCTCTTCTCTAAGGCAGGACACATATACCTCCCATTTTGTTGCTCTACCATCATCAACATATGACTTCCAAGATCATTTTGCCTACTTACATTAAGCCAACTAAAAAGGAAGTAAAAAAAGAATCCCATGTAGAAGTCTTGGAAGCGGTATACCTTTACTCATACTCCACTGGAGAGAATGGAGTCATATGCCTACATCTACCAATAAGAAAAGTTGGGAAAAATAGCACAACTTTGTTCATAAATTAAAAAGGAAATGGATTTGGTAACCGCCTAGCAATCTCTCCCATCATATATTACAGAAAAATACTAGGCCACTATGAAATAAAATGATGCATTCTGTAAAGTTTAAAATATTAATATTTGCCAATAGTGTGGAGCAATGCTGCTTAATTATGTGAGCTACAATTCTAAATAAAAAAATAAATAAATAAAGGCTACCTTTCCTTTTGTTCACATGAAAGGAGAAAATAAACTCTTTCACACTGCTATCCATTCATTCATTTACTCATTCAGTAAACCATAAAGCCAGTTTTCATATTTTGTCATTTTTATGGTTTTTTTTACCACTTTATTTCTAATAATAGACTGTGTCTTAGCAATCTTGAAATCATTAAAGTAGGTATGAAAAAATATCATATAGTTCTGCAGGCTTAAAATACAAAATAAATTTCTTCATACAAGAAAATATTTTTTTTTCCTGTGTGTTTGCTTTCTCACTCATATCAGTTGTATCTTCAGAATACATGGAGACATATGCCAATACCCACCAGTAAGTTATGTATAATGGTCTTTAATTGGAAACTCTTTATGAGCATGTGTTCTATTGGTATATAACTTACAGGAGCTTTTTAAAGGAATCTTCTCATGAAAGATCACTGCAGTGATATTATGAATATAAATTTAATGCTGTTTCAAATCCTGAATTTAGTATGCTAATGTTAACTTCTTAAATTGTCAGTCCTACCTGTATTTTACACTAGTTTAGAGTCTTTTTGTACTTAGCACAACATACGAAATTTTCATATACTATTAGAAAACATTATGAAGGATAGATAAAATTATAATTACAGTCAAGAAAATTGATTACTAAGAATAGAGTTATTGATAATTTTATCTTTATTTATTTAGATGCTCACAATAAATGGAATTTATTTCATGGTTTGAGGAAAATAACTCCAAACTATTCACTGTATTTCCTTTCTTTATATCACCTTCTCAAAGTCAATGAACTACAAAGGTAACTAAGAATGAAACCTCATCCATACATATCCAACACTGGATACATATCCAACAGTTTGCATATGTTTTCTTTTCTTTGCTTTACAGGGTTTGTGTTTAGTTAGAGGGCATTTCTCCCAATCTGAAGACCTAGTTACAGATGAATCAAATAAATATTATATAAGGAGAAGCTGGAGTAGATATAAGTGAGGGGCCCACTGTACAATTCTGATCATAACTGGTTGTAGTAGGCTGAATCATGTCCACAAATATATCTGTACATTAATTCTTGGAATCTGTGAATGTCACCTTATAAGGCAGAAAAGAATTTGCAAATGTAACTAAGTTGAGAATTTGAGATAAGAAATTATCCTGGATTTTCTGGGTGGGCCCTAAATATAAATGCAAGTGCCCTTATTAGAAGGAGGCTAGAGAAGATTTAACTACAAGAAAAGTACAAGGTAATGTGATTATGGAGGCATTAGAAGAGAAGGAGAGAGGTTTGAAGATGCTCTGCTGCCATCTTTGAAGATAGAGAAAGAGGCCGTAAGCCAAGGACAGTAGGTAGCCTGGCAAAGGTAAGGAAATTAATTGTCCCAGAGAGCCTCAAAGACAAATCACCTTGCAAAGCACCTGGACTTTAGAGCAGGCAGACTGACTCTGGAATCTGACTTCTAGAGTAATAGATTAAATATGTGTTATTTTTAGCCACTAAGTTTGTAATAATTTGTTAAAGTGGCAACAGGAAATGAATACACTGATATATAACCAGATCAATCTATGCTAGTGTGAAAGAGGCTGAGTCAGTTTTCTTCCTACTGCAATGGCTTTTTTCCATGCAATGTTTACTGTTCCAATGCTCAAGAGGATTAGAAAGTTGATGTAACAGTATACACTTCTGCTACATTTAAGAATTTTAGCAGCCAGATGTTAGGGGAAAATGTGGCTTGGGAGAGGGAGGGGATTAAAGAAGAAAATCATAAGCAAACAAAAACAAGACTAAAGCATGTCTTCTTTCTGAGTGGGATTTTGTACTTATTCTTTAATGCCCAAAAAACCATCATCTTCTTTATAAGATACACATTATTTTCCTCTAAAAGTCTCTCTGTTTTGGTCTTTGTGTATTTTTTTTTTCTCTCTCTCTCATACATTCCTGCTATTAGACCTGACAAACTATTTCTAATATCAGACTCCACCCCTAACACACTGGGCATGATAAGTAGCACCAAATGTGCCCACAAATAAAACATTCCAGAAATTCTGGAACTGTTGGTCCTAAACTCATGCACAGGATGGCCTACCCTTCATTTCTTGCAGATCTCTGCTCTTACAGAAGTTGAAAAACTCATAATTCCCAATGACATGGATGATGTTCTTTTGCCATTTGCAATGTCCAAAATTTGAGATTTGTGTTGTACCATCTACCACTAAAATCAAAGCAAAAAAACTCCCATAGTACTGGGTAGGCCTTTTGTTGTTGTTGTTGTGAAGCCATCACATTCCACACCTAAAAATATTGGATGAAACTGGATGAAATATAAAGCTGCCAGCCTTGAGTTAAGCCTGGAATAGATAAGGGCTCAGTAGCAGGTGAAGACTTCCATGAAAGCAGTGCTGTTGCTAGGGCAATCTGGTACCGGAACTGAGGTATAAGGTATGTGGATGGTGGGAAAAGATGTGTGTTTTTGCTGGAAAGCATCACTGGAAAAATTACAACGCAGTGTTCTGGAGATTTAGAGCAAGATTACACCATCCATAGTGGGGAATTATATGCTTCCTGAGAAATAGTTCCTGGCCTGTTACTAAGCCTTAGTAGAGATCAGCACTTAACCATGTATACTGAATGCCCTTTGTGAGCTGTGTTTTGTTTTATCCTCCAAGTCAAAAAATTGGACAGGCTCAACAGCAGTGTGTTGTGAGATGGAAATGGTACATCCAAGATCTAATCTCAGTAGGACCAGAAGGTAGAAATAAACTGCATGAGTGGGTGTCAGAATTCCCATATCACCCACTATAGTTGCACAGAGTCCTTCCCTTTGCTACAATATGTAGTCAGAAGACAGTTCTATACAACCTGCTAAAGGAGGAGAAAAGACCCAAAGCTGGTTTACATATGTGTTAGCTGGATATATGGATGTAAGCCAAAAATGGGTGGCAGCTGCACTTCAGTCACATGAGTGAGTTTGATGGACAGTGAAGAGAGTTATAGTGTATCTGATCACTCATTTAGTATATAAAGAGAGGTGACCTGAGATGAGAATATATATAGATTTCTAAGCGGTCATCAATGGCCTGGCTATTTGGTGAGTGGTCTGGAAGGAAAGGGAATAGAAAATTGGGCATGAGGAATTCTGGGGTAGAGGCATATGAATAGATATCTGGCTGTGCACAGAGAATGTGACAGTATCTGCATCATATATTGACATTTACCAGAATATATTCACCATGACAGAGGCACTGAACAACCAGATAAACTAAATGGCTTGGCCAGTTGCTGTCAGCCAGTCTCATCCATTGGTCACCATGGGACTGCAACAATGGGCACATGAACAAACTGATCACATTGACATAGACTGATGCCACACATGGGCCTTACAGCATAGAATCCTACTTAAAAAAAGATGATCTCTGAATGTCCAATCTTTCAGCAAGAGAAACCAACATTAAGCCCCAGATCTGGCACTATTCCTTGAGGAGGTCACTTGGGTGCAAGTAGACTACAGCTTGGTCACTTGAGTGTAAGCAACTATAGTTGACAGAAAGTCTCTTTCTATCTTGGAAGGGTCAGTGGTTTGTCTTAACAAGAACAGTTAATCTTGCCAATATGGATTTGTCCCTCCTGTCCACAGAATGTCAGCTAGCACTATTATCTGTGAATTACAAAATGCCTGATCCACAGACTTGGAATTGCAGAAAAAATATCATTTAACCAAAGGACCGATTTCACAAAAAAGAAAAAAAAAGAAGAATTGTAGGAATGGGTCCATGACCATAGGATCCTCTATTAATATTGTATTCTGTACCAGAGGCGGACAGACTCCTAGAAGGTAGAGCTGAAGTGCCAGATCAGAGACAATATTCTGCTGGGAAGGAATGTCATCCTTCATTTAGCAGTAATCTGAGAATCAAAACAACTGCACAGCTTACTCTACATTAACATGACTTTGGCATTCTACTGTGTTCATCAATTTAACTTTATAATTCCAGAAAACACCTGCCCAGGAAGATAAATATGGAAAATTACTTTATTGCTTATTCAAGTAATTTCCTAGAAGATCCATTAAACTCTTCAATAGAAAAGCATCAAGTAACAATTTACACTCCAAGGCTCTTTAGATTCCTTACCTCAATATCTTCACCTTGCTGTGTCCACTGACGCTGAACTATTAGAGTTAGTTCATCTTTGAGCAATACTGGTTTGAACTATGTGGGTCCACTTATATGCAGATTTTTTTCAGTGAATATATTGAAAAACTTTTTGGAGACTTACCATAATATGAAAAAACTTGCAGACAAACCAAGTATCCTAGAAATATTGAAAAAAAATTAAGAAACATTTAAACATTTAGGAATGCCATGAATACATGCATTAAATGTATATAGATACTAGTCCATTATATCATTTGCTACCATAAAATATATATAAATCAATTATAAGAAGGTAAAATTTATCAAAACTTACACATATGAACACTTACAGACCATACATTGTGCCATTTGCAGTTGAGAGAAATGTAAACAAATGTAAAAATGTAGTTTTAAGTTATAACAGCATAAAATTAACTATAGTGCCTACTGTATTATGATAATAATTCTGTAGCATTTCCCATTGCTATTGCAGTGAGCTCATGTGTTGTGAGTATCCACTTAAAATGCCATGTGACACTAATCTTCTCTGTGAGCTAATCATCTCACCTCTCTCTAATAAGTTGCATATTGCAGTAAAAAGTGATCTCTCATCATTCTTGCATATCATTTTAGGGCATTATTGTAAAACTTGAATAACACCATAGGACCTGTATCAAGTATCACTAGTGCTGCTAGAAGTACTCCCAAGAAGCAGAGAAAAGTCATGACATTACAAGAAAAAGGCGAATTGATTGATATGTACCGTAGTTGCCAATCATTTCAGGATAAATGAATCCAGCATAAGGACCATAATAAAAAAAGAAAAGGAAATTCATGAAGCCATTACTGCAGCTATGCCAGGAGGCAAAAAAAACCTCGCACTTTTTTTGAAAGACCTTTTTATCTTGTATTGAAAATGCAGCTTTTATGTAGGTGCAGGACTATAAGAAAGGCATACCTATAGACTTTAATATGATCCAACAAAAAGCAAAGCCATTACATGACAAAGAGAAAAGGTGAAGGATCTAAAGTTGAATAATTTAATGCCAGCAAAGGATAGTTTGATTATCTTAGAAAGAGGCTTGGCTTTAAAAACGTCAAGGTAACAGAAAAAGCAGATTCTGCCAGCCAAGAGGCAGTGGACAAGTTCCCAGATACTATTAGGAAAACCATGGAGGAGACAGGATATCTGCCTGAACAGGTTTTTAATACAGACAAAAGTGCCTTATTCTAGAAGAAAAATGCCACCAAGATATTTATTCATAAGGAAAATAATCAAGCAGGGGCACCTGGGTGGCTCAGTGGGTTAGAGCCTCTACCTTTGGCTCAGGTCATGATCTCAGGGTCCTGGGATCCAGCCCCACATCGGACTCTATGCTCACTGGGGAGCCTGCTTCTCTCTCTCTGTCTGCCTGCCTACTGCCTACATGTGATCTCTCCTCTTGTCAAATAAATAAATAAAATCTTAAAAAAAAGGAAAAGAATCAGGCACTAGGATTTAAGGCAGGAAGGGATAGACTAAATTTACTGTTTTATGCAAATGCAATTGGGTTTATGATCAGGACTGTCTTTATCTGTAAAGCTACTAATCCCTGAGCCTTGAAGAAAAGAGAGACACAGGTCTTTTCGGTTGTGCAACAAGAAGGCCTGGACAAGAATTCTTTGGTTTGACTCCACTGATGCTTTGTCTCTGAAGTCAAGAAGTACCTTACCAATAAGGGACTGTCTTTTAAAGCTCTTTTGATATTGGACAATGCCCTTGGCCACGCAGAAATCCCATGAGTTCAGTACCAAAGTCATCAAAGTGGTCTACTTACCCCCAAACATAATGTCTCTAATTCAGCCTCTAGGTTAGGGGGTCATAGGGACCTTTAAGGCTCATTATGTATAATACCCAAAGGAAAGGATTGTAAATGCTATGGAAGAGAACTTCAATAAAGACAGCATCATCAAAGCCTGGAAGAATTATACCATTGAAGACGCCGTCATTATTATAGAAAAAGCCACACAAGTATGAAACAATAAATTCCTATTGGAGAAAACCATGTCCAGATGTTATGCATGACTTCACAGGATTTACAACAGAGCCAATCAACGAAATCACAAAAGAAATTGTGGATATGGGGGGGGGGGGGGGGGAAGAAGAAGGAAAAAAGAAAGGAAAAGAAAAAAAAAGTGTGTGTATGAGTGGGTGAAAGGGTGAAGCATTTCAAGATATGGATTTTGGACAAATTGAAGAGCTAATTAACGGAATATGACTTGAGGGAGATAAGTGCTTCCAAAGCAGTGCTGGAAAACAAATTGACATTAGACAATCTGGCTAAAGAGTTCTGATTATTTGTTTAACTTTTTTATGACATGGATCCTTCTATGGTATGGACACTGAAACTAAAGCAGATGGTCAAAGAAGTATTAGCAGGATATAAAAACATTTTTAGAGAAAAGAAAAAGCAGGGGCGCCTGGGTGGCTCAGTGGGTTAAAGCCTCTGCCTTCAGCTCAGGTCATGATCTTAGGGTCCTGGGATCGAGCCCCACATCGGGCTCTCTGCTCAGCGGGGAGCCTGCTTCTCCCTCTCTCTGCCTGCTTGTGATCTCTCTCTCTCTCTCTCTGTCAAATAAATAAATAAAATCTTAAAAAAAAAAAGAAAAAGAAAAAGAAAAAATGTCAAAGAGAAATTACGATGTTTTTTTATAAAATTACACTAAGTGTGCCTGCCTCTCTTGCCTCCCCTTCCACTTCCTCCTTTTTTTCTGTCTCTCTTACCTGAGGCAGCAAGGCCAATCTTTCCTTTTCCTCCTCAGTCTACTTAAAGGTAAAATGATGAGGATGAAGACCTACGATAATCCATTTCCACTCAATGAATAGTAAATAATCATCATGCCGTACTTCATAAACTTATCTGTTGTGTATGTATGTCTGTGTCTGTGTGTGAAAACCTAATAACTGTGTAGTAAGAACTATGCAAAACTTTTTGTCATCATCATCACCTAAGTAGTCATCATTTGGAACGTCATGTGCAAGATGTGTATGGAAGTGGACACAGCCTATCTTTCCATAAGCATATGCTGAGTAATATTTAATATAAAATGAATAATGCATTCATTTACTTGCTATTTTATAACTTTGCTTTCCAAAAATTACATTATTACACAGTATGCTTCTCTCTCTTATAATTGGAGAAACTGCCTATCAGCCTATTATCACAGGTAAGTGGTTTTAAAAAATGGTAGCAATGTTTTCAATACTGTTTTATGCAAATGACTATAATACTACATGCTATAAAAATTTTATAACAATTCCTTCATTATTATATGGCTGGGCTACCATGAAGCATCATATTGATTACACTATACCATAAAACAATCACATTTCTGTCTCTTCATTATCAATGCATGCATCACTACACCCATAAATAATGAACTTCTTTTTTTACATTATATTTTTATTTTTGATGTCTAGTGTTAGTAATGTATATAATGTCCACAGTGTTTTGATTCATAGAAGACAATATTGATGTAGGTACTGACTGATGATTCATCTTATGAACAGATGACATAAACTTATGGTATCCATAAATACAGTACTATAAATGCATTTTCTCTTCCTTATGATTTTCTTAAAACATTTTCTTCTAACTTATTTTATTGTAAGAATATGGTATATAATACATAAAATACAAAATATGTGTTAATCAAGTGTTTATTGGTGAGGGCTGTAGCCATATTTTTGGGGAATCATGAATTATACAAGGATTTTTGACTGTGCAGAAGGTCGGAGCACTAATGTCCACATTATTCAAGGTTCAACTGTGTATCAAGATCTTTACTCTATCTTAACCAAGTCTGCACATTGAAAGACCTGCCTTAGAAGCGACTTCAAAATCTCAGTATCTAATCTTTGTATTCTTTTCTCTGAAGTGATACTAAGTTTCTGTTAAGGGAATATTCTCCTTTGCTAAAATAAGCAAAACTCTCAGTTTTACCTTTTCAATAGGCTATTTTGTTGGTATTTTGGGAATTCGCTTTCAATTGATCTTCATAAAGGATGAATATGCTAAATTTGATTCATAATGAAATTTGAGGAATATACTATATATAAATTTGTTACCTTTTCTTTAAAATGTTTTCTTCCTGTCCTATGATTAAGCATTATGACTAAGCATTAAGCAAGTCAGGTATAAAATGTATAGATAAACGCATCTCAGCTCTCCAGTGTTTGTATAGATGCAGGCTCTGATTTTGCCAGCTTCCTTGGCAAACTTTATTTGCTCCAGGGGGTGCTGCTGAGATAAAAACCTTTGGTTATATTTATGGTGGCATATCTAAAGCAATCTGAACATATGTATAAAATAAAAATAAACATAAATAACAGATGTCAGATACAGCTTTTCTAGAAATAGTGTTAGAAAACATGTATTTGTCACCTGCCTAATAGTTTTGCTATTTGTAGACGCATGATTTTCTTTAGAGATTTACAGGGACAATTTCTATTTATTAATTTTAATAAGAATAGATGACAAAGAGTTTATGAATTTGGTACATTAGCCATGAAAAATTCCAGAGGCAGGTCATTCTGTTCATATGACCTGAGGTTATTTCTGGTAGGCTGTTCATTTATGCATTGCTGTAACTGGCCTCTGTAACTGAGAAAGTCTTAAGAGATATGAAATTCCATCCTATCAGTAGATTTCTCTCAGTGGTGAGGAATAAAGAACTAATTTGTAAACAGTTCTTATAAATGACTTTTACCTAGACACTTTTTTTTAACCTAGGAAGGGAAATAATTTATTAAAATTGAATAAAGCATTTTTTCCATTGCTAATGTAAGAAAAAAGAACACCTCAATTTTAATTGTTTCAAAATAGTGCATGTAAATCCACTGACCTAGTAATTTACAAAACTAAAAGAATTCGATGTTTTATTTAATGAGGCAGGTAATATAAAATCAAAATAACATAGAGCAATAAACATACAATGGGGAAAAGACAGTACAGAATTATTGAATCATTATGTTCACTTGAAACTTGAAACTAATATAAAACATAAAACTGTATGTTAATTATCTTTCAATAAAATGTCACTGGGATTTTGATAAGGATTTCATAATAGCAAAGAAAAAAAAAAGACAGTCCCTTCAATAAATGGTGCTAGGAAAACACAGCCACATGCCAAAAAATGAAACTGGATCATTTTCTAATACCACACACAAAAAAACAAACTCAAAACGGATTAAAGACCTAAATATAAGACCTGAAATCACAAAAATCCTAGAAAAGATCAAGGGCAGGAATTTCTTTGACATCAATCAAAACAACATTTTTCTAGATATGTCTCCTCAGGCAAGGGAAACAAAAGCAAAATTAAACTCTTTGGACTACACCAAAGTAAGAAGCTTTTGCATAACAAAACCATCAACAACACGACAAGAAAACCTACTGAACGGGAGAAGATATTTGCAAAAGATATGTGCAATAAAGGAGTTAATATCCAAAATATATAAAGAACTTCTACAATTCAACACCAAAAAAACTAAGAATCTAATTAAAAGATGGGTAGAGGACCTGAACAGATATTTTTCCAAAGAAGACATACTGATGTCCAACAGACATGTGAAAAGATAATTAACATCACTAATCCATCAAGGAAATGCAAATTAAAGCCATAATGAGATATCATCTTATACCAGTCAGAATGTCTAAAGTAAAAAAGACAAGAAATAATGAGTGTTGGTGAGGATGTGGAGAAAAAGGAACCTTGTTGCACTGTTGGTGGGAATATAAATAGGTACAGCCACTGTGGAAAATAATATGGAAGTTCCCCAAAAATTAAAAATGGAAATACTATATGATCCAGTAATTTCAATAGTGGATACTTACCCAAAGTAAATGAAAACACTAATTCAGAAAGATATATGCATCCCTATGTTTACTGCATTATTTACAATAGCAAAAGGACAGAAGCAACCTAAGTGTCCACTGGACTGATGAATGGATTAGGAAAATGTGTATACACAAATAAACACACACAAATATTCTATAGCCATAAAAAAAGGATGAGTTATTGCCATTTGCAACAACATGGATGGACCTAAAGTGCATTATTCTAAGTGAAATAAGTGAGACTGAGAAAGATAAATGCCACATGATTTCACTTACATGTGGAGTCTAAAAAATAAAACAAATGAATAAACAAGCAAGCAAAAAGCAAAATAAGACCTATAAATACAAGGAACAACTGGGGCGCCTGGGTGTCTCAGTGGGTTAAAGCCTCTGCCTTCTGCTCAGGTCATGATCTCAGGGTCCTGGGATCGAGCCCTGCATCAGGCTCTCTGCTCAGCGGGGAACCTGCTTTCCCCTCTCTCTCTGCCTGCCTCTCTGCCTACTTGTGATTTCTCTGTCAAATAAATAAATAAAATCTTTAAAAAAAAGAAATACAGAGAACAAACTGATGGTTGCCAGAGTGAAGAGGATTTAGGATGGCTAAAATAAGTGAAGGGGAGCAGGAGATACAGGCTTCTAATTATGAAGTAAATAAATCATGGAGTAAAAAGCCCAGCATAGGAATATAGATAATGATATTGTAATACCACTGTATAGTGACAGATGGCAGCTACACTTGTGGTAAGCAAAGCATAACATATAGAGAGAAGCTGAATCTCTATGTTGTTCACCTGATACTAATGTAACATTGTCAACTATATTCAACTATGCTTTCCACTTTTTATACTGGAAAAATATAAAGAGAAGAAAAAAACAACAAAGAGCAAGTGTGTTTTAATTTTTTCTTCTGATTTTATACCAATTATGTTAAATTTAAAAATAAATGAAGAGGAAAAGAAATTCCTAGGTATATGCACTTTTATAACCACAATAATAGTTAAATGTGCTGATGTTAAAGTCAGATTATATAAATTAAACTCCCAATTTAGTCACTAGCCAGCTATATGATCTTGGACAAACTGCTTCATCATTTCAAGAACATTTCTGACATTTTAATACTTTATTCTTAAATAATAGCCATCCTGTTCATTAATTTCCATTGTTACTTCAACAAATAGATTAATTCCTGATTTTATTTCCATTAATACACTTTTTAAAATAAAGAGGGTACAAAGGACAGTTGCTATTGACTTTCTCTATAAAAATGATGTCACTCTATTAACTTCGGTCTTATTTCTCCTGGAAAGAGACGGTTTCCTATGCCTTCCCAGTACATTGTCAGATGATGGTTTTTCTGGTCTTCTCTAATACATCTATTTTAATACTCTCACTTTGTTAGCATCTGCCAGTTTCCTCAATTCTGCTTAAGCAATTCTGACATCTCTGCCTCAACACTTGGTGCTTCTATGCTTCAAGGAACAATTTCTTGAACCACATTAAGCCTATCTCCAGTATTCTTAATGTATTATCAAGTTGAAAATGATGACTGAGTGTCCCTATATGAACAAATTTCCTACCAGCCTTTATTCACCTTCCCTGGCCCATCCTCCTCAAAATCCATTCCCCAGCATGTTCTTCAGATTCCTTTTGGTACATGTAAGCCAGGATATTTGGTCCAGAATCTTCTTTCCATGGCACGAACGAACTATACCTTTCCACTGAAGTTCTCTTGAGACTTGACCCTATCTATTAGTCTAGAAGCAGTGAGTGGAGATAGAGGCACATCAAAAGAGGCAAAGAATCGGGGCGCCTGAGTGGCTCAGTTGTTAAGCGTCTGCCTTCGGCCCAGGTCAGATCCCAGGGTCCTGGGATCGAGCCCCGCATCGGGCCCTCTGCTCGGCAGGAAGCCTGCTTCTCCCGCTACCATTCCCTCTGCCTGTGTTCCCTCTCTCGCTGTGTTTCTCTCTGTCAAATAAATAAAAAATCTTAAAAAAAAAAAGAGGCAAAGAATCATTTTTCAAGCCATTAAGTTCAGTGAGCCCCTTTCATAATCTCCAAGTACTATGGGGCTACTCTTCTCTGGCAAGAAAGATCGCACCTTCCATCCTGCTTAGAGTATCCAGAAACATCTAGGAATGTAAAGATCTCTGGTATCTCTACCCAAATACTCTGGCTTCAGTGTCTCATTCCTTCCTTATCAGGACCCAGGCTTCAATATGAAAGACTAGTTAAAGCTGTGTATTTTCTTTTGTGGTGAGCATCTCTTAAAGCTAAGACTCTAGTTTTCAATATACTTTTACCTCTAGCTACAGAAGATATGGTTTTTCTAAACTGCTGCCAAGAATACTTTCTGCGTTTCACACTATATTCTCAATTATTTGATTTGCTAATCTACGTCTGTTAGTATCATGGGATGTCTGTGATGTTAATAATCACCAGCAATACAATCTGTATAACGAACATCACATTCATTCTTTCAAGCATTAGTGCTATTACATAAACCATTGCTACCATTCCACCTGTGTTCTCTACTAATCCGTGCTATCAGTTGCACTGTATAGGATGCTATGGATTATTATCATCCCAGTTACCATCAGCTAGGGGATCCTTGTTGACATCTGAATAGCAAGTGATCCAATTCCAGAATCTCATCTTTCATCACCTGTTTTAGAAATTCTCTAGATGCATCCAAGAAAAATACTTGATTGCAAATTAACTGCAGGAAAGATCTGTAGAGAAGTGGGAAGTAAAATAAGGAAGGAAATATAATAAAAGGTGCTTTAATTAGGTAAGTTTCTATTGAAAGTAACTGGGACTCAATTTTGAGGAAAAACTATGTTAAATGCTGGTTGTCTGATCCAAGATTCAAGAAAGCGAAGACATTTATCTTTCAATTCACTTCTGTCATTGAATGAAGATGATCACTAAAGGTCTAATTTAGGTCATTTTCAGTCTATAAAGTGTGTGGGTCTGGAGAAAGCTCTCAGGCAGAAAGAAGGACATCACTCTGAGGATTGTTGGAGTGGGGGGGGTGGGAGAGATGGAGTGGCTCAGTGATGGACACTGGGGAGGGTATGTGCCATGGTGAGTGCTGTGAATTGTGTAAGACTGATGAATCACAGATATTAATTAAAAAAAAAAAGAAGGCCATTACTGACAAATCATGCGTGTCAGGTGTATATGAGTAGGGCTCCAGGAGCATCTACTATACCAGTAGTGTCAAGTCTGGGCAATCTGCAGTCTGGAGGTCAGTCACCTGGCTTGACACTTCCCAAATCAGCACAAGCTTCCTAAGAATCCCTGAAGAAAACACTGATTTTAGTGTTGAATAAAGGAAAAAATGTACGTGGCAAGCCAGATTACCTTTGAAGAAGTACAGTACTCAAAGTGGATAGTACTGGCTCGATGGGACATTTTGGGAATTTGTGGGTCTTTTCAGGTAACGCAAATGACATAAGGAATAACCCTGTCATTCAGTGATTTGGCACCAGGATATTAGTTTCATTGCTCAAGATATTCCACCCAAATGATCTCATTTTCCACAGGAAATGCTCCTATTCATGTAGATGAACTATGTTTACAGTAATCAGAGAACATAATTCTATAACTCAATTTTAGATGTAAATACAAAGTGGTTTTTAAGATTTTATTTCTTTATCTGACAGAGAGAGAGAGCTGAGGCAGGGGGAGTGGCAGACAGAGGGAGAGGGGGAAGCAGGCTCTCCGCAGAGGAGGGGGAGCCAGATGTGGGTCTCCATCCCAGGACCCCAGGATCATGACCTGAACCGAAGGCAGTTGCTTAACCATCTGAGCCACTCAGGTGCCCACAAAAATTGTTTTTAATATTTTTCAATTTTCCAGAAATACAATTACTCTATATATTGAGAGTAGTTTACTATTCATTGTGTTAAAAACTTTACTAAATTTCATTGTTTTGGAAATTAAATCAATGCTGCTCTGCATGATTGGAATCAATATAACAATGAACCCATATCAGTCTCTATTTTAAAGTTTTAAATTCACAATTCCTTTTTTTATACTTATTATTTATTTTGAAATGTTAAGAATTTTAAAAAGCCAACACTCTTCAGCGGATTATTATCTTGTTTTTCTCAAATCCAAATATATTAATTACAAGTGCAAAATATTTTACTAATGTAATATGTGACCTCATGAACTACTAAAATTTGTATTCTGAAATACATATTATTTTATTATATAAATTGCATTAAGATTAGGGCATAAATAAAATTTTGTTTTCAATTTTTTAAATTTACTTATGAAAATAGTTTTTTAGTGCTCCCTCTCCAAACCAGAGTGAAATTAGTCTCTTGGGGTTAAAAATGATTGGTTCTATAAGAGTGTCCATCAGTTTTACTTATGATGCTTTTAGAAAATGCTGAGGACCAGGTACCATCTCCGGAAGATTTTGATTTATAAATTCTGGACTGTGGCCTAGGGGATTGTGATTGAAATAATTGATACGGTACCCTCAACTATAATAAGATATATAAAATTATTACCAATGATTTAGGCAAATGGAAAATTCCAAGGTTTTTTTTTTAACCCCCTAAAATTAGTTTGCATATAAAATTTAAAAAAAAAAACAAGAAAAAAAGAAAGTACTAGTTTCTATCTTTAGTGTGTAGTAGTAAAAGAACAACATGAAATGGTTCAAAAGTTCAGTCTGAATAAACATTTAAGATGTTTGACTCTTGGTTGACTCTTAGCCAAACCACCCAAACCTTTCAAGTCTGAAAAAGTCGACTGGAATTCTTATAAGAACAGTCTGTCTTAGGATATTCTTGGCAGTTTTTAACCTCGATTCTGTAAGGTCAGCAAAAAAAGTCCAAATCCAAGCATAGTTTGTTTTAAATTCATAATTCTGATATGTTTTTTCTTACCAAGTTCAAAACAAAAAAGAATTTTAAGTTAAAAACACAGAGGTACCTGGTTGGCTCAGTCAATAGAGCATGTGACTCTTGATTTCAGGGTTATAAGTTTGAACCCCAGGTTGAGCATAGAGATTACTTTAAAATATTTTAAAAATAAAAAGAAGACACACACATGTAAAACTTAAAATATTTGGCTCTATCTACTCTAAGCTAAATTTCACTTCTCCTTTATTGCTGTGATCTTCTAACCTCCACCAGCATTTCTAGTGCCTTGCTTTTCCCACCACTTGCACCTAAAAAAGGAAAAGGAAAGCTCAGAACATTTTCAGTTGAATATTCTTCCTAAAACCACTACGTGTGGTATTCTAAACAGAAGTATACCTCTGCTTCTGACTCTGGAGTAAGTTCCAGACCATACTATCAATTTTTAAAAATATTAATGAAAAAATAATAATGCTAATAAAACTAGTTGTTAATACTTATAAATTCTTGCTAGTGCCAAAAACTAAGTGCTTCACATATTAAAAATAAATTTTAACATCAACTTTTAGAGTTAGGTGTTTCTATTCATTTCTATTACCTTTTAGAGAGTAAACACACATACACACACATTCTCTGTTTGGAGAACCTCATCCAAGATCACTCTACACTCTTAAACATTTGAAATTATTTTCATGTCTCTGAAGTATTGTACTTTCATTTTGTTTTGTTTTTTGTTTAGTTCTCATCCATGAGAGCCCTGCAAAAGATATGCCCCGTGCCTGAAATACCTTTCCTCAACCCCTCAGCTTCAATTCAGGCACCATTTTATTGATTCCCTATCCCTCTCCAGATTCATTTAAGTGCTTATTCTTTGTTATCTAAGAGGACTTTGAAGTTTTTTGTAATGAATTTTCCTCTAGTAGTCTGTGAACTGTTCATGGCAGAGATTGCAAATTTTATCTCTGCATTCCTAGGCAGTAGAATACAGCTGTCCAATAAAACTTTACAGTAATAGAAAGGTTACATATCTGTGCTTGCTAATGCAATAGTTCCTAGCCACAGATAGTTACTGAACACTTGAAATGTGGCTTGTGTGGCTACGGAACTGAATTTTTAATTTTAATTCTTTATTAATTTATTCATATTATAATTTATTATTCATTAATTTAAATTAAATAGCTACATAGGGCTACTGTAATTGGGCAGGGTAGCTCTAGAATACAGCTGACATTCTGTGCTCTGTGCAGGTACACAAAGAGTGTTCCACAAATGAGTGAATGAGTAAGGGAATAAATTAATAAAGTGAAATGACTGTAAGCTATCTGAGTAAAGAATGGCAATAGGGAAAACCAGAGGTAGGGAGATGTGTTAGAAAGTTTCTTCAGGCTTTTTGTCTTTTTGTCCATCTGCACCACTTACACTCCCTCCTAAAAATCAGTCTTGCAGTGGAAGTGATGATGAAAACAAATGTGATTAAACTATGGTATTAAACTATGGCTTTCAGAAGCACCATTCCAAGATTATTTGATTCTAAGAGTGATTTTAGGTCAGAAAGGACGGACAAGTATGGCTCCCTATATTTGCCAACATCAAGGCCTGACTGAATATGTGTGTAAAGAAACTGCATTAGAAATTCAGATCATAATTTCAAAATTTCTTTTCCATAGCAAACTGACTTTCAATACATTTGGTATATGTATAGTCTGATTCATTCATTCTTGTTAGAAATTGACTTCTCTAGTATAACCAACTATAAAATGTTTTAAATACTCAAGCTTTTAAGGAAGTAAGTCTTATTTGGCATTTTTATTAACAAAATTATTATAAATATTATCATTCTGATATTTTCATCATCAGTATCTATTTACATGTTCATGAAAGAAATAGTGTGTATTGAAAATAAACCTTTTACAAGACAGTTTACAAAACATACACTACTTCTTAATCATTTTTTTGCTTCTCAAAAATTACTTCATTGCTTAGTCACTTAGAATATCTTAATTGGAATATTAAAAGGCTTATATTTAGAAGAAGTAAGGAAGATAAAAAAATTAAACACAGGACTTTCAATTACACAAATGAAAAACAACATAGTATTAACTTTTGTTTGGAATTTACCATCACCCCATAGGACAATGTATATCAGTCTCCCATGTTCATTCAGTCCATTGTACTAACTGAGTCCATGGTGCATCTTTACTTATAGTCCAAGGTACGTTTGCTACAAATCATAAGTCTTAAGTCAATTTCAACTCATCAGATGTATGGCATAAAAAATAAGCTTTTAAAATTTTTACTTCAAAGCATAACATTGTTATTTTTGTGACATTTAATATAATGTATTCATTTCTTAGCAAATGAATGATTCTATCCACTTATGATAAAGCATATCAATAACTAAACTGCCAGCAGTTTATGTACAAAACACATTAGATCATTCATTTTGATGATTCCTATTCAATGAAACATGTGATGACACATGGTAGATAGCTCCTTCTGCACTGAATGATCCCTCATCAAGGAAGAACATTTTACTTGCTCTTCCTGAAGTGTATGGGGAGACAGCTGTCAGCCCCCAACGTCTCTGAGGATTGTAGAGGTGGAGATCTACCTGGCCCAAGGCTATATATCCTTTATCAGATGGCTCATGTCAAGTAACTGATATCAACATGAATAAAAAGCCTCATGCCAGAGCAATTCTAATGGGCCATTTTACCTTCAGAGCTCTGCCATGGGGTCTGCCAAGGCTGTCTTGTACCCTCCATTTCAACTGGAGTTTCTCCCTCTACCTAATCCAGTTTCATTTGCCTCCTTGTCACAGGTGTTTATTCCAAGAGTCTTCCCTAATAATCGCTTGCACCCTAAACCCTGTCTCAGAATCTTCTCTACAGGAATGCCCGACCTGCAACAATGTAAGACACAGTTGTCCATTAGGGAAAAAAAAATTGTGTTCAGTATGAAATGAACCTCTATCAAAAATTCTTACTTCCAGAGCAATAATAATGACAGAGAGAGAAATGGAAGGAAGGAAGGAAAATGGTTATTTAAGCTAGAATCATTGTTATCTTTTTTCGCTAGGCCAATAAAAACAAACATGTTTTGAGAAATCACTAATGTGAGAAATTTTTAAAGATACATAAAGATACTTTTAAAAGCTTTATTTCTGAGGGTTTACTGCCATTTGCTTGCCCCATTCTCTCTCTTCATTTTGTTGACATTTCTATATTCTCTGATCACATCCTTTTATTCTCTTCAGACTAAATGTCTAACTTGCATTCTTCTCTTCATTCCACCATAATTATGCAGGATTTAAAAATACACGGATGAATCCTTCGATGCCAATGTTGTCAGTTCATGGACAGGTTCATCACCAGTAACCTACAACTCCATGCTTCTCCAAAAACTCACTTTCACAGTGAACCCCCTGAAATTCTTATTACTTGACAAATCTCCACCGTAACTGATCATTAAGCCCAGAAAATGTTGTGTCTACTACGACTTATCTTTTCAACTATCTTAATTTTTCCCAGGATATGTGTCCCTCTGCTTCATTGAGCCCCCAGTCTTTACTCCCACAGCCCACTTCTCTCTTCATTTTCTTCCCTACTCTATTCAGATTCCACTGACAAATAAATTTAGATTGTTTCCCCAATTGTCTCAATTTCTTTTTTCATTACCGCAATCTGTCAACTGGTGTGTGCATGTGCATGTGCACATACGTGTGTGCATGACATGCAAGTGTGCACCCAAAATGATATATATGTTGGAGAAAAATCAAGTAAACATGGACAATTACAGAAATATAAAATAACCTCCAAATTTAATCCATGTTTCAACTCTTTCTTTGAATCCTTTTCTGTTTTCTTGGTGAGTTCTTTTCCCGCAGTCTCCTCAGTGAACATTTTAAACTTTCTTCACTCTCTTTAAACCTTTACCTCCCTTTCCTTAAAATGTTCAGTCAAAAGTTTCTACAGAATGAAGAAAATAGGACTTTCTCCACTTCCTGACATCACTTCACAAACACCTCTGTAATCATCCCTTTTTCCTTCCCACCCATGACAATGGAAAGTATTCTAACATCAAGACTGCTACACCCTCTACTTGTGAGCTGTATTTCACTTTGTGCAGCTTTTTCAAGGCACTTAATTCCTAAGTTTATCTTCTCTCTGTATCTTCAGTCTCTTTCCTTCTTTTTCTCCCTTCTTTTTCTTTCCTTCTCCCACAAAAAACTTCAATTCCTCAAGGTATAACACCCTGTATAACACCATCTTACTCTTTCAATTACCATTTACTTTCCTAAATCAGTGTATTTTAGCCTGCATCTCTCCTGAATCGGTCTTATTTATCTAAAAGTAAGTTGGCAACTCCATCTCACGTATACCTCAAATTCAACATGTCCCTAGATGAATTTGTTTTTCATTTTAGGGAGAAATGTTCTAAATTATCTATTTGCTTGACTTAGAAACCTAGGGTCCATTTTTCCTTATTTGAACATTTGAATCCATCATTTAAAACATATAAGTTCTATTTTTTAAATATCACCATCTTTTTAGTTATCATTCAGCATCTGTCTCCTGGATTATTACAAGAATACTTTGTTTAACCTTCCTCCAACCTACTTAATGCATTTAAACATTACCATTTCTCTCTCTTCCCTCAACAACTTCAGTGATTCCCATCATTATTCAGCCAAATACTTTAACTTGGTTTGTGATCTTCCACAGAATTTGGCTCTGCTTTCCATCACACCTCTCAGCCATTGTATTGTCCAGCCCCCCTCTACAATTTTTTTTTAAAGATTTTATTTATTTATTTGACAGAGAGAGAGAGAGAGAGATCACAAGTAGGCAGAGAGGCAGGCAGAGAGACAGGGGGAAGCAGGCTCCCCGTTGAGCAGAGAGCCCGAGGCAGGGCTCGATCCCAGGACCCCAAGACCATGACCTGAGCTGAAGGCAGAGGACCTAACCCACTGAACCACCCAGGTGCCCCACTATGCTAGCTTTTATCTCTCTTGGTCTCTGAACATGCTTTGTCTGCTGCTTCTGCTGACAACTATCTACCTATATTTAGGTCATAGCCTGGATGTCCCTTTTTCTAATAAGTCTTCCTTGCTGATTCCCCTTTTAGGTTATGGGTAAGTGTTAAACATAGGAGCTCCCATAATAAGTTATGCTAACCCCATCCCAGCAATCACTGCATTATGTAATTACCGCTATTGACTTGAGGATTTTCTTCACTACTCTGTGAGCTCTGTAAAAGCATGAGCCATGTCTACCTTACAACCACAGCCCCAGAGATAGATACATGGTAGGCACAGAGTAATTATTTTTAGATAGTGGAATACGAAATAAGAACAGAAAGAAAGAAGTGAGACGGAGACTACCCAAATAAAAAGGACATGAAGATATGCAACAAATCTGTGACCTCCATCCCAAAATAAGAAGTAAAATGATGTGATTATATAAGAAGTAAACTAGGAGGTATAAGGTTATGAAAAGTGCATATCTTGTTTAGGATATTAATTGAAGTTTGTAATCTTCGCAAACCTTTGTCTATTGGCAAACATTTGAAGGTTTTTGCACTATGTTAAGATCAGTAAGTATTTAAATATTGTCAAAACTTGGAGTAGCAGGTTTACAAGAGTTTAGTTTATGATATCTCAAACATAATTTATCTCAAACATAAATTGCAATTTAAGGATAGTCACAAGGTTTACTTTGAAGAAAACAAGAAGTGCTTCATTAAGAGTAAAGTTGTGTGATATTTTCATTTATCTGGGTAAGATGGATGCTGTCAATTCATTTTTCTCACTATGTCTCAGCATTATGAAACATGATCATGTAACTCACCTCATTTGATTGTTTTCTTGGTAGAGAATGACAGCACACAACATGCAAGCAAACTTGGTGTTGGTGTATTTCCCAATATTTCTTCTTCATTAGCTAAACATCCTCTCTTTCTTTTCCACATCGGTAAAGATTCAAACTATTGGCATTTACTGAGCC
>CM053605.1:38974291-39008812 GCA_028646535.1 Procyon lotor
AAGATCCAAAGCTTTTGCACAGCAAAGAAACAGTCAACAAAACCAAAAGACAACTGACAGAATGGGAAAAGATATTCACAAATGACATATCAGATAAAGGGCTAGTATCCAAAATCTATAAAGAAGTTCTCAAACTCAACACCCAAAGAACAAATAATCCTATCAAGAAACGGGCAGAAGATATGAACAGACATTTTTGCAAAGAGGACATCCAAATGCCAACAGACATATGAAAAAGTGCTCAATATTACTTGGCATTAGAGAAATACAAATCAAAACCACAGTGAGATACCATCTCACACCAGTCAGAATGGCTAAAATTAGCAAGTCAGGAAACAACAGATGTTGACGAGGATGCAGAGAAAGGGGAACCCTCCTATGCTGTTGGTGGGAATGCAAGTTGGCACAGCCACTCCGGAAAACAGTATGGAGGTTTCTCAAACAGTTGAAAATAGAGCTACCCTATGACCCAGTAATCGCACTACTGGGTATTTACCCTAAAGATACAAATGTCGTGATCCGAAGGGGCACGTGCACCCGAATGTTTATAGCAGCAATTTCCACAATAGCCAAACTATGGAAAGAACCTAGATGTCCATCAACAGATGAATGGATAAAGAAGGAGTGGTATATATATACAATGGAATACTATGCAGCCATCAAGAGAGACGAAATCTGGCGATTTGCAACGATGTGGATGGAACTGGAGGGTATTATGCTAAGTGAAATAAGTCAGTCAGAGAAAGACAATTATCACATGATCTCTCTGATATGAAGAATTTGAGAGGCAAGGCGGGGGTTTGTGGGGGGGGTGGGGGAGAGAAATGAAACAGGAAGGGATGGGGAAGGATACAAATCGTAAGAGACTCCTAAACTCATGAAACGAAGTAAGGGTGGCTGGGAGGTCGGTGGGTCAGGATAGGGTGGCTGGGTTATGGACATTGGGGAGGGTATGTGCCATGGTAAGAGCTGTGAAGTGTGTAAGCCTGACGATGCACAGACATGTACCCTGAGGCAAATAATACATTATATGTTAGTAAAAAATAAATGAATAAAAAAAAGAAATTATAGGGACATCACTGCAATAAGAATATTGGATTATTCAATAGGCAGCTATCAAAGGTCTATGGACTAAGATGTATAAAATAATATGCTACCACATATTTACTCAGACTTTCATTTTTTGTCTTCATTGATTACATTTCTTCTCTTCTTATAGATATATTTGTTTAGTCTTAATAGTATGACATTTAACATATAGTGAAAATGTATGTCCTGCTAATATTTTTCTCAAATATTAATGATAGTTATTTTAGAATAATGATTGAGAAATAATGGTAATATTTAACAATGACCTTAAACACACAAAAAAAGCAATTTTGCAAATCTTTATATATCCCAGATAAATGTAGGGAATGTGGCTTCTATTTTTATTTTAGATTCTATTTATTTATTTGTGAGAGAAAGAGAGAGACCACAAGCAGGGGGAGGGGCAGAAACACAAGCAGACTCCCTGCTGAGCAGGGAACTGGATGTGGGGCTGGATTCCAGAGCCCTGAGATCATGATGTGAGCTGAAGGTTTGTAGACACTTAACTGACTGAGCCACACCAGTACCTCAGAATATGGCTTCTATTTAAAGTTAGGAAGGTAGTTTGCTAAGATTCCCTAGACCAATTCAAACATTTTTTAAATGAGTTTTCCACCCAATGTGGGGCTTGAACTCACAACCCCAAGATCAAGAGTGGCATGCTCCTGCCAACTAAGATAGCCAGGCACCCCTCACTAGACCATTTTAAAGTCAGCAAGTCAAAAACATAATTACAGTTGTCAAATGGAAGCATCTCTTGTGAAATGCAGAATACAGATTTCGTATCTGTGTATTAACTGAGTAAAATATTACCTATTTTGCTATCATGCAAATATATTCCAGATAGAAATGCTTATGCATTATAATTCTGCAATATAGTATATCTGTATTATGTATAATACTCTTAATTTTTCCATACAGTACATAAGCAGTAAATTAAGAAAAATAACAAAACAAGTTATTTAATGTTTTATGCTTTTCTCAGTGACAATATTAAAATTATGTTCTATTTTCTCCATACTAGCTTGAGTTCTTAAAAAAAAAATTATAATTGCCAAAATCTGTCCAGTCTATAAATCAATCTAATTACTTTCTCAGTCATTTCACAACTTTGACTGTTTCACTTTTAATAAGTGAGTATTGTTTACCAGGACAAAAATGAATTTCCAATTAATTTGGCTTTATTTTGTTAATATGACAGATTAACATTGATGAATTTTTAAATATTGAATCAGTCTTGCATTCCCAGAATTAATCTCATTCAATCATGCTGTTTAATATAATGGATTGGATTTGAAGTATTTTATCCAGGACTTTTATGTGTATTTTCACAAGAGAGCTGGTCTGTTGTTTTTCTTTCCACTTTTTTTTTCTGTGTGTGTGTGTTTATCT
This sequence comes from Procyon lotor, assembly GCA_028646535.1. Classification (NCBI taxonomy): domain Eukaryota; kingdom Metazoa; phylum Chordata; class Mammalia; order Carnivora; family Procyonidae; genus Procyon; species Procyon lotor. The sequence goes on from CM053605.1 coordinate 38,976,773, forward strand.
CTGTTGCCTTTGTTTGGTGCTGATATTAGGTAGCCGTTTATATAAAAAGTTGGTAGATTGTGGCTCCTGTATTTTGGAAGACTGTGCATAGAATTGGTGTTAATTCTTTAGGTGTTTGGTAGAATTCTCTAATAAAATTATCTGGGCTTTATTATTTTTCTTTATTATAAGCTTTCATATTACCAATTCAGTATATTTTAATAGTTTCAGACTATTCTGATTATCTATTTCATTTTGGGTGAGTTTTAGTCATCTGTATTTTGGGGGGATTTGGTCTGTCTTCTAACCTGTCAAATTTATTTGCATAGAGTTGTTCCCAGTATTGCCTTTATCCTTCTGATGTCTGCAGAGTCTACAGTTCCCTCCCTTCATTCTTGATACTGGAAAGTTTCTCTTGTTCTTTGCCTGTCTTGCTAAAAGTTTACCAATTTTCTTTTTAAAGAATTTGTATTTTGTTTCATTGTTTTCCTGTTTTTTCTGATTTCAATTTCCTTGTATCCTGCTCTTTAGTATTTCTTCCTTTGTGTTGATTTGGTTTGTTAATCTTTTTCTAGCTTCTGGAAGTCAAAGTACACAGCCATGCCAACCCATACTGGAGACTGAAGCAAAAGAAAAAAAAAATCACTAATATTGATCCTCTCTTTAAAATGCAAATAATTCTTACTTCATAGATTTTTTATATTAATTTTTATGTTTTAATTATTGCATTAATATTACTTACTTTAATTATTGAGGCTTTGGTGATCTTAAAATTTTGCCTCTGTGGTAAGTTCTTCACTAGCCTAACCTTAGTACTGGTCTTCCTTAAATCTAACTTATTGTATAAAGAGATATATGGGATATGATTTTGCCTTTGTAACACCTTTAAACACCTCACTAAGGATAGTAAATTAGGTAACTGCTTTTCAATCATTTCACAATACCTATCATATTAAGCTGAGTCCTCCAGAAAGCAGATTCTGAGGAGTGCATTTCTGGACAAAACATTTATTTAAAAATTATTCCCAGGAGCTGCAGTTGAAAAATGTAGGAAGAAGGACAACATAGGGGAAGAAGATAAGAAAGAGTGTAATTTTAGGTAAAATCACAGAGAAAGGGGGGCTGTAATTTGACCTTGCAGGAGATCCCCAGAGTGTAAATTATGCCTCAGAGTTATGCCTTTTTAAAGGAGAGAAGATGATTTTCCATATATTTGAATCCATCTAAAGTCAAGGTCAGATGGAGAGTGAACTGGGTTAAACTCCCAACCACACTGACTCTCTCTGGCCTTGAAGGGAAAACAGTTCCATTGGGTTGAGTGGAAAGCAAAAGGGCCAACTAGCAGAAGTGGCATAAAAAATCATAAAAATGAGGGAACCTGGACAGATCTCCAAGTGTGGACAACATCTATTATGTATGAATATATCAATTATAAGTACAGAAGGAATTTCAGGAATCTAGAGATTTACTATAATAAAGCTAAAATGACTAAATTTGAATATTTATCTGCTTTAAATATACGTAAATGTACATATATTTATACGCACACTCTCTTTATATGGACATAGACCCATGTATGCATACATTCTCACTCACTTACTCTTCTCTCCCAAGGATTCTCACTCACTCACTCTCACTCCCAAGGATTCTCCTGGTACTGGGTGTTATATGCAACTAATGAATCATTGAACACTATAACAAATACTAATGATGTACTATATGCTGGTTAACTGGACATAATAATAAAAAAATAATTAGGCCTTCTCTTTCCAGGACCTGTGAAGGACTTGAGTGCACCTTGCCTGGATCATGGTTGATACATTCAGCTATACATCCCCTCAACCACCTCTCACCAAAATGACTAGGAAGAGGAACATTCAACACAGGAAAAATTCAGAGACTGTGCACTCTGTCTCAGGATTATTGGATATGGACATAAACAGTATGTCAGAAAGAGAATTCAGGGTAACAATTATCTAGGCAATGGCTAGGTTGGAGAAGACCATTACTGGCAACATAGAATCTCTAAGGGCAGATGTGAGGGCTGATCTAGCGGTACTAAAAAATGCTATCAATGAGATCCAATCTAATCTAAATACTCTAACAGCTAGAGTAACCGAGGCAGAAGATCGAATTAGTGATCTAGAAGACAAACTGAAAGAAAAGAATGATTAGGAGGAGGCCTGAAAGAAACAGCTTAGAAGCCACGAAAACAGAATTAGGGAACTAAATGAGACCTTGAAATGTTCCAACATCAGAATTATTGAGATTCCTGAGGGGGTAGAGAAAGAGAGATTAGAAGATGCAGTTGAACAAATTCTGGATGATAATTTCCCTGATCTAGAGAATGTAACAAGTGTTCGTGTCCTAGAGGCAGAAAGGACATCCCCCAAGATCAATGAGTCTAGAAAAACCTCCAGACACTTAATTGTGAAATTCACGAGTTTCAGACAGGAGGTCTTAAGGGCAGCTAGAGGGAAGAGATTCCTTAGGTACAGAGATAAGACTATCAGAACAACGTCAGACCTATCCACAGAAACCTGGCAAGCCAGAAAGGGCTGACAAGACATATTCGGGGCACTAAATGGGAAGAACATGCAGCCAAGAATACTTTATCCAGCAAGGCTGACATTCAAAATGGATGGAAAGATAAAAAGCTTTCTAGATCGGCAAGCTTAAAAAGAGTATGTGACCATCAAGCTGGCACTACAAGAAATATTAAGAGGGATTCTATAAAAGAAGAAAGGACCCAAGAGTGACATAGAACAAAAATTTAGAGACAATCTATAGAAACAAGGACTTCACAGGCAACATGATGTCAATAAAACTTACCTTTCAATAATCACTCTCAATGTGAACAGCCTAAATGCTCTCATAAAACGTCACAGGGTTGCAGGCTGGATAAAATGACAGGACCCATCCATATGCTGTCTACAAGAGACACATTTGAAACCTAAAAATACATCCAGACTGAAAGTGAAAGGAGGAAGAGCCATCTTTCATGCCAATTGGCTTTAAGAGAAAGCTGGGGTAGTGATTCTCATATCAGATAAATTAGATTTTAAGCTAAAGACTGTAGTCAGAGATATCGAAGGACACTACATTCTTAAAGGGTCTACCCACCAAGAAGATCTAACAATTGTAAATATTTATGCCCCCAATATGGGAGCAGCTAACTACATAAGCCAACTGTTAATCAAAATAGTCATATTGATACGAATACATTAATTGTAGAAGATCTTAACATGCCACTCTCAGTAACAGACAGATGATCTAAGCAGAAAATGAATAAAGAAACAAGAGCTTTGAATGACACATTGGACGAGATGGACCTCACAGATACATACAGAAGATTCCACCAAAACAATAGAATACTTATTCTTCTCAAGCGCACATGGAACTTTCACCAGAACAGACCACAAACTGGGTCACAAATCAGGCCTCAACCAATACTAAAAGACTGAGATTATTTCCTACATATTCTCAAACCACAGTGCTTTGAAACTGGAACTCAACAACAAGAAAAAGTTTGGAAGGAATACAAACACTTGGAAGCTAAAGACCATCCTGCTCAAGAATGTTTGGATCAATCTGGAAATCAAAGAAGTTAAACAATTCATGGAAACCAATGAGAATGAAAACACATCAGTCCAAAACCTATGGGACATGGTAAAGGTGATCCTAAGGGGGAAATACATAGCTATCCAAGCCTCACTCAAAAAAACTGAAAAATCCCAAATACACCAATTCTCTTTACACCTTAAAGAACTGGAAAATCATCAACAAATTAAGCCAACCCCACACACAAAAAGGGAAATAATTAAGATTAGAGCAGAGATCAATGAGTTAGAAATTAGATACAGGAGAACATATCAATGAAACTAGAAACTGGTTCTTTGAAAAAATAAGATTGCTAAACCTCTGGCAAAACTAATCCAAAAGAAAAGAGAGGGGACCCAAGTTAATAAAATAATGAATGAAAGGGGAGAGATCATGACTAGCATCAAGGAAATAGAAATAATCATCAGAAATTATTATCAACAGTTATATACCAATAAGTAACCTAGAAGAAACGGACGAATTCCTGGAATCCTATAAACTTCCAAGACTGAAATAGGAAGAAACTGACAACCTAAAATAGACCAATACCTAGTAACAAGATTGCAGCAGTGATCAAAAACCTCCTAAAAAACAAGAACCCAGGACCTGAAGGATTCCCTGGGGAATTCTACCAAACATTCAAAGAAGAAATAATATGTATTCTGAAGCTGTTTCAAAAAATAGAAACAGAAGGAAAACTTCTAGACTCTTTCTATGAAGTAAGCATTACCCTGCTCCCCAAAGACCCCATCAAAAAGAAGAATTTCAGACTAATATCCCTGAAGATTATGGATGCCAAGATTCTCAACAAGATCCTAGCTAATAGGATCCAACAGTATATTAAAAAGATTATCTACCATGACCAGGTGGGATTTATCGCTGGGACGCAAGCATGGTTCAACATTCACAAATCAATCAATGTGATAGAACTAATCAATAAGAGAGGAGAAGAACCACATGGTCCTCTCAATTGATGCAGAAAAAGCATCTGACAAAATTCAGCATCTGTTCCTAATTAAAACCCTTCAAAGTATAGGGATAGAAGGAACATTCCTCAACTTCATAAAATCTATGAAAAACCCACAGCAAATGTCATTCTCAATGGGGAAAAGCTGACAGTCTTCCCTTTGAGATCAGGAATATGACAAGGATGGCCACTCTCACCACTCTTGTTCAACATAGTACTAGAAATCCTAGCAACAGCAATCAGAAACAAAAAGAAATAAAAGGTATTCAAATTGTCAAAGAAGAAGTCAAACTCTCTCTCTTCACAGATGACACGATACCTTATATGGAAAACCCAAAAGACTCCACCCCCAAACTACTAGAACTCATACAGCAATTCAGTAATGTGGCAGGATACAAAATCAGTGCACAGAAATAAGTTGCTTTCCTATACACTAACAATGAAAATATAGAAAGGGAAATTAGAGAATTGATTCCTTTCACTATAGCACCAAAAACCATAAGATACCTGGGAATAAACCTAACCAAAGAGGTGAAGGATCTGTACTCCAGGAACTATAGAACACTCATGAAAGAAATTGAAGACACAAAAAGTGGAAAAGCATTCCATGCTCATGGGTCAGAAGAATAAACATTATTAAAATGTCTATACTGCCCAGAGAAATCTATACTTCCAATGCCATCCCAATCAAAATTCCACTGGCATTTTTCAAAGTGCTGGAACAAATAATCCTAAAATTTGTATAAAACCAGAAAAGACCTCGAATTGGTAAGGAAATGTTGAAAAAGAAAAACAAAGCTGGGGGCGTCATGCTGCCTGATTTCAAACTTTACTACAAAGCTGTGATCACCAAGACAGCATGGTACTGGCACAAAAACAGACACATAGACCAGTGGAACAGAGTAGAGAGCCCAGATACGGACCCATAACTCTATGATCAAATAATCTTTGACAAAGCAGGAAAAAATATCCAATGGAAAAAAGACAGTCTCTTCAATAAATGGTGTTAGGGAAATTGGATAGCTATATAAAGAAGAATGAAACTCGACCACTCTCTTACACCACATACAAAAATAAACTCAAAATGGATGAAAGACCTCAATGTGAAAGACAGGAATCCACCAAAATCTTAGATGAGAACATAGGCAGTAACCACTTCGACATCAGCAACTTCTTTCAAGACAAGTCTCCAAAGGCACAGGAAACAAAAGTGAAAATGAACTTTTGGGACTTCAAGATAAAAAGCTTCTACACAACAAAGGAAACAGTCAACAAAACAAATAGGCAACCCACAGAATGGGAAAAGATATTCGCAAATGGCACTATGGACAAAGGGCTGATATCCAAGATCTATAAAGAACTCCTCAAACTCAACAGCCAAAAAACATGTCAAAAAATGGGCAGAAGACATGAACAGACACTTCTCCAAAGAAGACATACAAATGGCTAACAGACACATGAAAAAATGTTCATCACCATTATCCATCAGGGAGATTCAAATCAAAAACCACATTGAGATACCACCTTACACCAGTTAGAATGGCCAAAATTAATAAGACAAGAAACAACAAGTGTTGGAGAGGATGTGGAGAAAGGGGAATCCTCTTACACTGTTGGTGGGAATGCAAGTTGGTGAAGTCACTTTGGAAAATAGTGTGGAGATTCCTCAAGAAATTAAAAATAGAAATACCCTATGACCCTGCATTTGCACTACTGGGTATTTACCCCAAAGATACAGATGTAGTGAAAAGAAGGGCCATATGTACTCCAATGTTCATAGTAGCAATGGCTACTACAGTCACCAAACTGTGGAAAGAGCCAAACTGTGGAAAGAATCTGCCCTTCAACAGATGAATAGATAAAGAAGATATGGCCCAAATATACAATGGAATATTATGCCTCCATCAGAAAGGATGAATACCCAACTTTTGTATCACCATGGACGGGACTGGAGGAGATTATGCTGAGTGAAATAAGTCAAGCAGAGAAAGTCAATTATCATATCGTTTCACTTACTTGTGGAACATAAGGAATAACATGGAGGACATTAGGAGAAGGAAAGGAAAAGTGAATTGGGGGAAATCAGAGAGGGAGACAATCTATGAGAGACTGTGGACTCTGAGAAACAAACTGAGGGTTCTGGAAGGGAGGTGGATGGGGAAATGGGTGAGCCTGGTGGTGGGTGTTAAGGAGGGCATGTATTGCATGAAGCAATGGGTATGGTACATAAACAATGAATCTTGGAACACTGAAAAAATTAAATTAAATTAAAAGAATTAAATTTTATAGAGGATAGGTTATGATTAGTTTTAAATAATTCAATAAAACTTACTCTGCTAAATAAATAAATAAATAAATAAATAAAACATATATTTTGTAAAATAGATAAGTTGTCAGTAGTGTGGATAAACAAAATATTAGAAGGATAGCTGCAGAAGATATTAGGAGAAATCTCTACATTTTCCTGAACACATTCTTAAAAATGTAAGTCAAAACTCTCTTTGTGTTGTTTTTGAAATTTTTGCTCTTTAACATTTAAAATAATCTTGAAAAACTATGTAAAACCTCAAGCACTTTTAATTAGAAATCTGTATTTTATCACTACAAAAATTTAAGATAAATATTCTATAACACTTTTAAATGAATCCATTTAATATATATGTATGTATGAATATAGCATGTTATATAAATGTTTATAAATTCATAAAATGAATTATATTAAATATATTAGCAATTATACACTAATTTTTATGTATTAATATAAACCACTGTTATATCTATATATGTATATACAATTGTGATGTGATACCCACTAACATCTATATAAGAAACAATAAAAAAAAAAAACCTTTCCTTAAGAGTCAGGCATTTTACTTTTTTCCCTTTCTCCTTTGAATTGATATTTCTATTCCACTATTCCACTTGCCAATAGAAATTTATACTAATAAATACTCTATTATAATTATAAAAAATTGTTCCAGCAGATCTTTTTTGAAAATATATTAAAAAATTGAATATCTTAAAATGTATTCCCTTACATTTATCTGATACCTTTCTGTTATATTTTTATAAATACAATTACATTATTAAATTGAAATCTATTATATATTTATATGTAATATACATTATAAATATGAATCTATTTAAAGGCTTTTAAAACAACTTTTATATATTCTTAAATTCTGTTTTTTTTTTTTTAAGATTTTATTTATTTATTTGACAGAGAGAGTGAGAGAGCACAAGCAGGGAGAACAGTAGAGGGAGAGGGAGAAGCAGACTCCCTGCTGAGCCAGGAGTCTGATGCGAGGCTTTGATCCCAGGATGCTGGGATCATGACCCAAGCTGAAGGCAGATGCTTAACTATCTGAGCCACCTGGGTACCCCTCTTCGTTGTTTTGTAAATCGTACCTACATTTCCCTTCTCAATCTTAGAAAATTTTATCTCCATAGCTGGGCAAAATATTTGCACTTTTGACTCTATCGTTTACTTGAAAATAAAAGCTTAAAATTGATGACAGTATAAAATACATGTTTATTCCTCCCTTTTCTCAAACCAACCTTCCACCATCCCAGGGATATACAATATTATCATCATTTAAAAGAAAAACTGGGGATTAATGAAGATTGATACCTATAACATAGGTAATGTTACGGTTTTGGTTTTTTTTGTTTTTTTTTTTTTTAACTCCCTGCTTAAATACACTGTTGGATTATTTTCTTTGTAAACTAGGGGTCTTCTTTAACTGTTGTCTTTCATCTCTCCTTAATTCAGTGGAATTTATAATTGTCAGTATGTTCTAACACTTTCCCCCATAAATACAAATATTTCCAAGGATAATTACAATTAAGATTTTTAGCACATGAAAAATTTAGTAAAGTTTTCAATTGTTTGAATTATAGTCTTGAATCAAATTTATATTGAAGAATATGTGCATGACTCAACTCTGTTAGGAAAAATCCCACACATCTCCAAATGTTTAATGGTGGACATTAAAACTAAATTAGTATGCTAAGATGTAACATGGACATGACCATTAGTTTTTCTTCAGAAAATTAATGCTCTTTATTTAGGTGAGTAAATGATTTATATTGCTTCAACTATAATGTTTATCACTTAGAATAATGGGATATATGAGTGTTACCTCATTTAGTCAAAACGTTATTTGTTTTAATTATTTTTAGGAGAGTAATATCATGTTAAAAATTCATGAAAGTTAGAAAACTGAAAAAAACATAATAATCTTATTTTGTCATTTTGCTGCCTCTAACCATCTCAGAAACAAAGCAAAAAGTCCATCATATTGAAAGAGTTATATTAGCAAATTATACTAAGGAGAAGGATGTGATGAGGTAAAATAACACAAACAATTTTCAAACATTGAGGCATTATTAGAGTGCTATTGACTTTTCTGGATATAATTAAGGTGTCAAAGGAAAACACATCTTAAACTCATAGATTCTACAATAATTTAATTTGTAATTTTGTTTCAAAGAGAAAGTCTAAATGGCTTTTCTATTGGAGTAACAAAACAAGCATCATTACATTATTTCTTTTTTTTTTTTTTTTTTTTTTTTTAAAGATTTTATTTATTTATTTGACACAGAGAGATCACAAGTAGGCAGAGAGGCAGGCAGAGACAGAGGGGAAGCAGGCTCTCTGCTGAGCAGAGAGCCCGATGCGGGGCTCGATCCCAGGACCCTGAGATCATGACCTGAGCTGAAGGCAGAGGCTTTAACCCACTGAGCCACCCAGGCGCCCCCATTACATTATTTCTTAATGAATTTATAAAATTACAGAAATCAATTTTTAAGAGTTCATTTAGAAACAAATGAAGTAAAATCAGGGATACTATTTGGAGACAATATATTTTTATGGCATTAGATTGTAACTTCTGAAATAAAGTTTTCGATATATATTAAAAGACTTTTTTAGGTTAAAGATACCTTTTTAAATCATTAAATCAGCAGTTATCCTATAATCAATTATTTTATACATGAGAAAGTATAAAAGTTTTTGATATATATTAAAGACTTTTCTAGGTTAAAGATACCTTTTTAAATCATTAAAGCAGCAATTATCCTATAATCAATTATTTTATATATGAGAAACTACAAATAAATTGTGTGGGGAAAGAACAGTAGCAGAAGAGAAATTTACACAAATATTAAGAGCAAAATACGCTATTGGCATAGTCATTTTAATGGAATCAATAAAATTAAAGGACATGTATTATTCAAAATAAGTGAATGGAATTACAGGAAAAAATGAGATTGAACTGGCAGTACTTAGTGAAATCAAACTTGTGCCTACTCTATGCTAAACTTTTCCCAGATACATATAATGGAAATTTACACATAGAAATGTAAGTTTGTATAGAAGGATATTCACTGTAATCTTGCTAATAGGAAAGAGAAACTGGATGTCACTGGAGATCTATTACTACAAGAAAGAAATGTGTAGGTACATTATGGCATATTATGCAACAGTTAGAACCAATGGATTTATGTAGAAGACTGGTAACATGACTAAATTTTTTAAATTAACAATTATACAGCATAAGTGCTATACTGACATTTATTCACATTAAACATTCACACACACACACCCTCATAATCACCACCATCACTACTACCTGCAGTTGCATTGTATGTGTTTTCACAAATAGGTAGATATTTAAAGACATATAATTAGATGCACTATGGTGGATGCACAATGCAGTAGAGGAATGGAAGTGGGATGCATGCTGGCATAGGAAAAATATATCTATATTTGTATCTATAGATATGCTATAAATATATATAAGTGTACATGTATATATAGATGTATATATATATATATATTTACACAAAATTTATAGATAGGATATAAACTTATGTGTGTATTATATGTATGTGTATATTTAGCTATGTGTATTTGTATTGAAGTACTTAAGTATAAATACATCTAATATTTAAATAAATATCTAATGCCATATCTCATATCTAATATTTCAAATATTTTATCTAATTTATAGATATGATATAAACATATACAAATGTGTGTATATATACATATTTATATATAAATATTTATTATATTATAAATAAATATATTTATTTTTATATTTTATATTTAAAATACTTTATATTTATGTAAGTATATATAAATATAAGTATAAATATTTATTTATAATATATTTATATAAATATACATATAAACGAGAAAGAGAAAGAGAGAACGATAGAGGTCTTGTAAAAGACTATCCAATATCCATTTTTCTTTCTCTCTAAAAAGCAAAATGTTTCTCTAAAGCAGCAATTGCTTAAAAAAACAGTAACAACATTAAAATCCAGGCTTCTTTATAGCTAGATTTGGATGTGTGACCCAGTGTTAAATAACAGAATATAAATAAATAAAATTGAAGGAAAGAATGTCCTAGAATGTCCTAGTTCTTTTTAAAAGGGACTAGTGTAATTAGCTTTACCTCAAAAACTTTTGCTCTCTGTCCTTTCTTCTTCTTCTTTCTACCAGAAATATGATGCCTGCCATAGGCAGACGGTAACAGAGATAGAGCCTTGATTTCTTAAGACATATTATGTAAATCCTTCCCCACCACACATTACTTGAATAACCATTAGTTCACGATGAAATAAGGAATGATTACCTTAGCTCTCTCAATCTGAGATAGGGTAAAAGTACCTCTACTTCCATTACAAACATTTGAAAATTTTGAATGGTTTTGATAAAATATATACTTATGAGATATTCTAATATATTCTCTGAAGTAATCCCAATGAATACAGTTATATAAGAACAAGATAGGTTTACCTATTTCATAAAATTTTCCACTGAATTTTAGCTTTCAGTATTCTCTGAAAGACATTAAATACAAATCATGCACTTGTAATGTGTTATCCATGTTTGCCACAGTGGAATCTACATACCTTCTATACTTCTGAGTGAAGTGCATTGTTTGTTTTTCCCTCCAAGAGTCAATTATGCTTAGTGTTGTTTTATAACAAATGATGAGATAAAATTAAAAATTCATTTTATACTTGCTCTGAAAGATAAAAGGTTCTTAAGCTCATATATTATTTGGGAACCATATACAGCTGATTATTAAACATTTCATTATAGTAATAATGTGATGTGTATAAACACTGCCTCTATTAACTCACTAAAGTTCAGAAGATGGTGTTTATGTTGACTTGTATACTGAAAACAATCTTTCCCTAGACTCCACAACCAATTCAAGGATTCCTGCATATCTGTCATGCTCTAAACTTGTCCATTTATCCAAGAACAAGGTCTCTGCTGCTTCTTCTTTAATTGGTTAGGGCTCTGACTATAACACCAGTTTCATAATACTTTTGTTCCAATCATACATTCATATCTAGGTTTGTGGTTTCAGAATACATCTCTCCCTATGACCTAATCTAGCTACCAATTGTTGGCTGTCTGCTCTGTTTTGTCTGGCTAAATCCTTGGGCCTTCATATTGATATGTATCTTGGATAATTACAATAGATTGAATTGCTGGTCCTAATTCTTACCTACTCCCTATGTCCATGTCCTTTGACAGTTAATTTTGTTGTTCCTTTTGATACTGACACAATGTGCTTCCTAGCCCACTGACTTGGGGCTCTGCTATTTGACTTGCTTTAGAATACGGTCAGAAGGAGTAATGTGCAGTTGCAGTGCAGACCCTAAGAGGCATTCTGTGTTTCTACTTGCCCTCTTGTGCCTCCATCGATACTATAAGAAGAACTTCCTCTGGAAACTCAATAGCTTAGGTCCAGAATGAATAAATGTGAAGCAGACTAGATCCCAATCCCGAGTGGCAATAGCCAGTTTGACCTAGAGTTTGAAGCAGAGTCAGACAGCCTAGATGACCTAAGTCATAACCAACTCAGAGATACATGAAAAACAAATGACTTTTGCTGCATGTCTCTGAAATGCTGTGGTTGTCTACTATGCAGTAAAAGCTAATCAATATTGTATTACTTCTTTTCCTTACATTTTTTCCCATCAGCTGTTACGGCTTCAGACTTAACTTCTAATATAGCTAGTTCTTTAGGGAATGCATGTACAAAAAAGCTTGAATTCATCTGGCCAGGCCTTAGGGAATTTCAAATGTTTGTGGTATTTAAAAGTCAGGCCAAACCTTTTTAATCTGCAAAGAGGTGTTCGATATCAAAGTCCTTGGTTGTAGGCAACAGAAAGATTCTGAATAAATTTGAGGAGAAGTGTGTCGTAAATTATCAAATAGATCAGATAATCTGTAGAAAAGCTTGAGAGCCTTGTTCAAATTTGGCAAAAACTAAGATGGCTGGGTGGCAAGGACTAGTCACTCTCACATCCCAGAAAAAGTATTAATTATAATGCTACTGTGAACAGCACCAATACAGAATACCACATGGATGGTAAAGCCTGACTCTAAGACATAATCCCTTTTCTTGCAAACTTTTGTAGTACTCTGAGATTCAAACTTCCAGACTGGATACCTAATTGGTTACATTTAGTTCCCATGCTTACCTCTGGTTTTAGTATATGTGCTGCCAAAGAGAACAATACACCTGCCTGCATTCTGGATGTCAGGAAGTAGAGAGAAGTGCGTGTGTCCGTGTGTGTGTGTGTGTGTGTGTGTGTGTGTTGTAAACGTGGTGGGGGTGGTGGTTTTGGAACCATAGGTTTCTTTGTTGGAAAGTGGAACCCTAACTTCCACCCCAAATCATACAATTAGGCAAGGATATTCAAAATACAAAGTATGTTCAAATGCGGGGTGTTAAACAACAGTAACAGCAATGAATAATCTCTATAGTATTCCTTGGATATCATATTTAACCAAAAATAAAGTAACTGAAACAAGACATAAGGGAATCAGGAAAAGAGATAAAGTAGTAACACAATTTGGAAAGATAAAGTGGCCATAGAGTCAAACAACAAATGATGTGTCAAATCAGGGCCGTTCTGGAAAAAAATGAAGTTCAGATGAGCTAAAGAATATTCTGAGGACTTGATTTTATGAACTTGTGGCCCTTCTACCTGAGGATCCTTCCAGACAAGTGCCTTTTGTGTTATACACGTTTCCTACCATTCAAGTAACTCAGCCACCACCACCCCCATCACCTCATTTTGCAGATTACAGAACCCTGGTAATCAGACTCAATGAACAATAACATCTGATACTTAGCAGCCCAGATGAGAGCTATTCCATTCCTTCATGAGATACTCATTTTTAATTTTTCCTCACTACAGGATTCTCAGTATGGCAAATTGAGGTTAATAAAATAAATTTAACCTTGCTCACAGAGGGTGTAAATACATGCACAACTACTAAGTATGTAAGCCTCTGCAGTACCATTTTGATGTGCTGATAGTTGCTAATGAAGGTAACATTTATCGGTTAAAGTTTTAAGAATCACTCTAATTGAGGCTTAATCTATTTTTTTAAAGCTATTGATTAGGTGCTCATAGATCGTTAGAGCCAAAGAGACATAAAAACTCCCCCTCATTTCACAAGAGACTTCTGAGGCCAGTGGAACTTTAGTGATTTGACAATTGTTAGTAAATAAGGAGATTTGGAATTAAAACCAAACTCTCCTCATTGCTTCTCCAATGAAAATATTTCATTTTCAGATATAGAATATATATTTTGCATTCTGTTATGGTTCAAATTATTTATACCAGGGGCTAAACACTCAGCTCTAAAGGGGCTAGTAAACTCATATACATGAGAGAAGAAGACAATGAAAATGGTAGGTATGCACTGGGAATGGCAGTGCAAACTAGAAAGCCAATGCCCTATCTGAAGAGGCTGCCTCCACTCAGCTCCAGCTGGCTATTGCCACTGGCAATGTATGCCCAAAGTGACCACATGTGGTCTTCCATTTCAAATACCTCATTTTTAAAAGTTGTATTTAAAATCAAAACTGAACAAAATGAAGGTCAGATAAGACCCATCTAGGAGATGAATTTATTTTGCAGGCTGTTAACTTGTAATTACAACTTAAACAATCTACTATGCAATCATAGGCAATAATATCAATAGTACTCCCAGAATTTAAAAACAAGAAATATTCAGCATCACTGTCCTCAGTATGAGAATCCATTAAAAAATAAAAAACAAAAAATATTTTTAAAAACTTCTAAATCAATTAGTATAAATCAATTTGTCACTGTTAAAGCACATTCCTTTAAAGTCTACAAACACTATATAGGGGTGCCTGGGTGACTCAGTCAGATAAGCATCTGCCTACTTGTGATCTCACTTTCTCTGTCAAATAAATAAAATCTTTAAAAAATAAGTTTGAAAGATGTCACATCCTAAATTCCACAGGTAGAAGTTCATATTGCAAAATAATGTGCTAAAAATTCTGAAATTTTCCCACAATGAATCCTATTTTTTAACATAATATTTTTAAAATATTTTATTTTTTTAATTTAATTTTTTTTAAAGTTTTTGAACACGGAGTCACTTTTCTCCTGGATTGTGAGCAAAAACAATTTGGAGAAGGCTGATACAGAAAGGAAATAAGTTCCCCAAGTCCACACAACTGATTAAAATCAGATTTAAAATTATTTGTAAGCTTTTCTGGTTCCTACAATATTTTCAAAAAGGCATATTAGGACAAATTATGTGGATTTATTTTCCTTACTCTTGGTTACTATTAAAGGAACATATCTTAATCATGCTAAAATTCTTTTGTCAGAAGCATGCAAATTTCTAATATTTACCAACTTATTTTAATTCATCAGAATATTGATGAGTGCTAAAAAATGGAATTTCTATAAAATTATAAAATGTTTTCAAGGGAAATAAATGGTGGAATGGATGACAAAGGAAAGATTACCTACTAATTTTCAAATGTAATCAGATTTCTGTAAAAAATATAATACTGCAGAAAATAGGTTGGTTTGTTTTATTTAAGTGAAATTATCTCGGGGCACCTGGGTGGCTCAGTCGTTAAGTGTCTGCCTTTGGCCCAGGTCATGATCCCAGGGTCCTGGGATCGAGCCCCGCATTGGGCTCCCTGCTCTGCGGGAAGCCTGCTTCTCCCGCTACCATTCCCTCTGTTTGTCTTCCCTCTCTCGCTGTGTCTCTCTCTGTCAAATAAATAAAATCTTTAAAAAAAAAGAAATTATCTCTCCATTGCTTCCTCCACCCTTAGAGGAGGGTTATGCAAATTGCCAAGAGGGTACAGATGGATTACAACAGACTCCAAAACTCTCTAGACTGTCTTACTTGAGGTCACAATTGTCTCTCCAGCTCTAAGAAGGATATGAAACAATTACTGGCTACCATTTCTCCAGCCTATGGTGGAGAAATTTCTCTGCCTATGCCTCCTACATAGCAGTGAGGAAACTAGAACTTTTCCAGCTTCCATCCACTTCCACACTCTTTATTTTTATTTTTTGTTTGGTTATTCATTCATGGCATGGCAAAGCATTTTCTTTCTTGATATTGGAACACCTGGTTGGCTCAGTTGGCTAAGCATCTGCTTTTGGGTCAGGTCATGATCCCAGGGTCCTGGGATGGAGCCCCGCATCGGGCTCCCTGCTATGCGCGGAGCCTGCTTCTCTCTCTAGCGGCTGCTCCCTTGCTTGTGCTTGCACTCTCTCTGACAAATAAAATCTTTACAAAAAAAGAAGTTAGTGTCTTTCTTTGGCTCTTTCCCCAGCTTCTAGCTATAAAAAAACAGCAAGTCAGTCTTATTTTATTATCTTAGACCCAAAAAGCAGGCAAGCTCCTCATTTCTTGAAAGGCTGCACTGATCCCTTCAAAGCTATACATCCATCAAGACTTGGTGAGGATCACCACACACACACACACACACACACACACACACACACACACACCAGGTTTTCCCTATATTCTCTGCAAACTTTATACAGAAGTATTTTATAGACAAAGATACAAAAATTCACAAATTTTAAGCACGCAGATACATAAATTTTCACAAACTACAAACACACTCAGGCAAACTAGCACAAGATTTGAGAACATTATTTGCTTCAGAAAAGATCCCCTCCGTGTCCACAGTAATAACTGTTACCTTTTCAAAAGTAACTATGATTGTTATTTCTAACTGTATAGATACACTGTGCTTGTTTCAGAGCTCGAATTAAATGGAATAAAACAGTACTGTATTGTTTCCTAATTTATTTTATTCAACATTATGTTTCTGTTGCATAAAATTGTAATTTGTTTATTCTCATCTCTGCACAGAATATAGTGCTTTATTATAGTACTTTATTAAAATACTTCAAATTATTTATCAATTCTAGTGTTGATGGACATTTAGGTAAATCTAGTTATTGTTTATTATGAATACTGTGAACTATGAATATTTCATACATGTGTTTTGGTGAATATACAAATGCTGTTTTGATGAGTTATAGCAAGAAATAAAATTTCTGGGTCACAACAGATTTGGCATACTGGTTAGTAGTTGTTCTAATTCATAATCCTATCAGCAATGTACTGAAATTCCAGTTCTATACATTTTCACAAACACTTGGTGGACAAGTTAGAAGTCCTAGGAATATGAAGGTTGGTGGTAGGGCTGTTCTGCAGAACCAAGGGCCTTAATCATTAAAGTAAACATATATATATGTCCCAGGAGTCAGAAAAGTTAAGGAAGAATCTAATGGAAGGTGGAACATTTGCTGGCCAAGTCTCTGTTTATGATGTTAAGGTGAATCAGCAGATCAGTGACATGTGAAAGTTATAAAATGGCTATTGCTTTATAATCAACCCCAAAATCTCACTCAAGAAGCTCTTTTATGGCCCACCTTATTCATAAACAAACACTAAGGTGAACTGTGAAAGGGAGTTTCAACCTAGACAAGCTGATATATAACAGAGCTATGAAATCTGATAGGGTTGCTCATTTTTATTTTAGCCATTCTGATGTGTGGGAATTTTTCAAAATCTCATTTGCCCATGACCTATATTTTTTTGTCATTTTCATTTTTATTTTTACATATTTGGAGCTTTATCATATTTGGGATTCTATCTCACTCTTCTTTTAAAGATATATGTATAGCCAATATCACTTTATCATTCTGTCCTGACTTATACTTCAAATGGTTACTTTGATTAATAGAAGTTTTAATGAAGTTCAATTTATTATTCTTTCTTTTATGTTTAGTAAATTTCTGTCCCATTTAAGAACCCCCTTGCCCATTCAATGCCATTCACTGAAAATACCATTCTTTTCAGATTGACTTTTTTTTTTAAAGATTTTATTTATTTATTTGACAGAGAGGAGAAAGATCACAAGTAGGCAGGCAGAGAGAGAGAGAGGGAAGCAGGCTCTCTGCTGAGCAGAGAGCCCGATGTGGGGCTCGATCCCAGGATCCTGAGATCATGACCTGAGCCGAAGGCAGACGCTTAACCCACTAAGCCACCCAGGTGCCCCTCAGATTGACTTTTTTCACTTGGTAATGTGCATTTAATGTTCCTACATGTCTTTTCATGGCTTGACAGCTCATTTCTTTCTAGCACTAAATACTATGCCATTGTCTAAATACAATACAATTTATTCATTCTTTCACCTACTGAAGGACATCTTAGTTGCTTCCAAATTTTGCCAATTTAAATAAAGCTGCTATAAAGATCTGTGTGCAGGTTTTTTTTTTTTTAAGAGGATATTACGACTTTATTTCAATAAATTTGAAGATTGAAATGAAATGGGAAATTCATGGAAAACTTTAACATTTCAAAACACTTAAAAACACACATATTTTTAGAGAATTGTGTGCAAATTTTTGTAATTTTCCAATGCATTTTGGTATCATACCAAGCAGTGTGACTGATGAATCATACAGTAACAGTACGTGTAGTTTTGTAACAAACTATCTTCCAAAGTGGCTGTACCATCTTGCATTCTCACCAGCAATGAATGAAAGTTCCTGTTCTTCCATATCCTTGCCAGGCTACAAACTCTATGATTCCAGCTATATGACATTCTGGAAAAGGCAAAACTACAAAGACAGTAGAAAGATCAGTAGTTGCCAGGGGCTAGAAGAGAGGAAGGAATGAGTAAACAAAGAGGACTTTCAGGGCAGAAAAACTATTCTGTATCATACTACAGTATGGATATCTGTCATTATACATTTGTCCTAATCCACAGAAAATATATGACTCCATGAATGAAGTCTAGTGGACTTTGGGTAATACTGACTTGTCAATGAAGGTTCACTGATTGTAACAAATGTACCAGTGTGGTGCAGGTTGTTGATAGTTTTAAAGGAAGTTGTATGTGGGATATTCTTTATACTTTCTGATCTGTTTGCTATGAACCTGAAACTGCTCTCAAAAATAAGTTCTTCTTTTTTAAAGATTTATTTACTTATTTTAGGGGAGGGGCGGGGCAGAGGGAGAGGAAGAGAGAGAATCTCAAGCAGATTCCCCACTGAGCACAGAGCCTGAAACAGGGCTCAATCTCATGACCCCGAGATCATGAACTGAGCTGAAATCAAGAATCAGATGATTAACCAACTGAGCCACACAAGTGTCCCTCAAAAATAAATTCTATTAAAAAAATAAATAAGACCATTCTTTGTCCACTGCATAGTAGCATCATCATAAATGATGTGATGATATATGCAGGAGTCAGGTTCTGAACTCTCAATTCTCTTATTTTTTTTTAATATCATTGCATCAAGAACCCACTGTTTAAATTATTATAGATTATAATAGGTCTCAATAGCTAGTGTGTAGCTCTACACACAATAGTTGTTGGAGGTAATTTGGAGATAGTCTCTATCAGCTTATTGATCACATTTATTCTCATTTCCTAAGAAACTTTTGTTTAGTTTTGTTTTTTTCCTTGAATAAATGGTTGTTGAATTTTACCAAATGCCTTTCTACATATACTGAGAAGTTCAAATGATTAGTCTTCTTTCTTTTGGTTAATATTGTGAGCTATGTTGAATGATTTCAGAAACTGAATCCTCTTTGCATTGCTGAATTTAATCATACTTCATTGGTATTTCTATTCTACATTCCTTTCAAATTTCGTTTTCTGCTATATCTCTAGTTTCTGGAGTTAAGTGCTTAAATCATTGTTTTTCATATATCACTGGATTTAATTCTCTAAACTTTTGCTTCAATATTCATGAGATTTTTGCAACTATATTCATGAGAGTGCTCTAATTTAGTCTTCCCCTTGTATTCTTTCCAGGTTTTGGCATTGTGTTTTGTTTTTTCTCCTTAATGAGCATTTCTATGAATTTCATCTATTTTGGTTAAAAGAGAGCTGAAGCTTGACTTTCAAATTTTTTTTTAAAGATTTTATTTATTTATCTGACAGCTAGAGAGAGAGATCACAAATAGGCAGAGAGGCAGGCAGAGAGAGAGGGAAGCAGGCTCCCTGCTGGGCAGAGAGCCAGATGTGGGGCTCGATCCCAGGACCCTGAGATCATGACCTGAGCCGAAGATAGAGGCTTTAACCCACTGAGCCACCCAGGCACCCCTTGACTTTCAAATTTTCTTAACTAAATAAATAAACAAACAAATAAATAAATAAATAAAATCTTTAAAAAAATTTGTTGAGGTTTTCTTCATATGTCACCATTTGGCCAATTTTGGTAAATGATCCTTCAGCATTTGAAAATAATGTGAATTCTTGAGGACCCTCCATATTGTTTTCCAGAGTGGCTGTACTAGTTTGCATTCCCACCAACAATGCGAGAAGGTTCCCCTTTCTCCATATTCTGGTCAGCATCTGTTGTTTCTTGTATTATTGATTTTAGCCATTCTGACAGGTGTAAAGTTTTGATTTGTATTTCCCTGATGATCAGTGATGTTGAGCATCTTTTTGTGAATCTGCTGGCCATCTGTATGCCTTCTTTGGAAAACTGTATTCATAGTTTCTATTTTTCAAATTTTGGGGTTGTTCAGTTTGATAAGTTGTTTACAGAATTTGGATACGAACCCTTCCTCAGATAATGTCATTTGCAAATACCTTCTCCCATTCAGTAGGTTACCTTTTAGTTTTGTTGGTTGTTTCTTTCACTGTGCAGAAGGTTTTTATTTTGATAAAGTTCCAGTTTATTTTTTAAACAAACTCTAGTAAAATTTCCACTTTTGCCAACCGAGAACATAACATAAACATTCTAAAACACATGTATACCAATAGAGCTAATGAAATGAATAGAGACTATTTTTTCCTCTACATACAAAGACATGTTTTTCTTTTCTTATTATATTCAACATATAATAATTATCAAACATATAAAATATGGGATAAATTAATTTACAAAAAGCTATTTAAAGATTTTTTAAATGATCTCAGGGTCCTGGGTTCGAACCCTGCATTGGGCTCTCTGCTTAGCAGGGAGAATGCTTCCCCCTGTCTCTCTGCTTGTCTCTGCCTACTTGTGATCTCTCGCTCTGTCAAATAAATAACATCTTTATAAATACATAAAAATAAATAAATAAATAAATAGAAAATGCTATATACAGCTATACATCAAACATGTAAGCGATGGATATTTATAGAAGGCATATTATCAGAAAGGATTTTTTTTTATTAGAGTAGATTTGATTACTAAAAGACAATACTTATGCACTATAATAATAAATTAGAAGAAAAACATCAAATGTCTGCTAATAGAGAAATGATAAAATTGTATTGCATGTACTATAAGGTTCACTCCATAATGTTAAAGAAAAAAACATGTAGTATTGGCATGAAATAAACAAATATATATTGTTAAAAGAAAAAAATTCAAATTGCTAAAATGTGCATGTATGTATATGAGTGCGTTCAGGTATAATGATAAAGTCTGGAAGATATGATGCATTTTTTTTTAAACTAGTGATTGCTAGTGTAAACAGAATCGGATAGGATAAAGACAATGGTTTAGGGGGATTTTCTGGTTTTCTCTCTTCATATCTGCCTTGCTTAAAGCACTTTTTTCTTATTCTTAGCATCTAATACAATACTACCTGCATATAAAAGCCATTAAAGTTGAAGGGAACATGTGAGGTATGAAGGGCAGTATACACAAACTCAAGAGAAGTTCAAAACTATAACAGCTATGTCAGGGAGTTTGTCCTGGTAGCATTAGAGAATATAATTCAAAATGGAGTCTTGCTAAGAAAGGGGAGCCTAGATGGGAACTCTTGCTGAGTTGATTAGACTCTATTTTATAGGTGATAGACAGTGATTTCTGGATTCCAGGTAAAGGGGAGGAAATGACACTACTCAAACTTCAAACTGAGTAAATTAGATAATTACTTAGAGTTGTTAGAGAAGACAATGAAATCGGGTGAGTGGGGAGTTATGAGTTAAGACAAGAAGGGTTGAGACAAGAAGGTTAATGAAATAGTCCAAATGAGAAATGATTAGGATCAGAATAAGACAATGAGAGTAGGTAGGGTAGATGAGTGTTCAACCTGTTGAGTTTTGATGACTCTATGTGGCCTATGTTGATATGTTAGCAGGTTGTTGGATACATCTAAAGTGCAAAGTGAAGTTCAAGATGAAAAACAAAGGTATAAGTATTTTCCAGCCCTATGTAGTAATTACAGTCATCTGCAGAGTAAATAAAGTCCCTCTGGGAGAGCATTAGAGAAAGAACTGTGAAACTGGGGCAGAACCCTTAAAGTACTAATTGTGCTTGGCAGAGGAAATAATCCCCCATGAAAGGGAACAGCAAGAGAGCAAAGAAGAAAACCAGGGAATGAAAGTGTCACAAAAACTAAGAATGACTCAGTAGCACACATAACAACATTCCAGGAATAACTAGAAAATTAATAAGCATATAAAAATTCTGTTAAGCAGTTAGTTTCAATCACATTATTTATCCTAGCTTTACATTTTTTGTGACTATAATCTAAATAGGATTTAATTGCTATTTAAAACTTTGACATTTACCTTGGTAAATTTCCACCAAAAACTTACATTTTAACAAAATCAGTGGATAAAGGGAAAATCAATTGTTAGATGACTCTACACATTTCATTTGAACAAGTATATGTGATATTATTGCTACTTAAATATGTTAGGATATGTAAGCACTTGGATTCTCTACCTAAGTTTACCCAAAAGGTAAAATCTCCCAGAGGATGATGTTTACATTTAACAAGACCAACTAATTAAATTTAATTAGGTCACAACCTGCATGAGATAATTAGCATAATTAGTTTAGATTTTGAAGTGCCCCTAAGGGAGGCAGTATTCGTGTATTTTCAAAGGGAACTGTAGTAAAAAAAGGAATTAAGGTTTGAGCATTTAGTAAAAGGAATAAAGGAATTAGGTTTGAATATTAGAAAAGTGACCCAAAGTAATTTGTCACAGCAGTTTTTATATAAAAACTTGTTTTAGTAAAATTTATAAATACCAATCAAAATTATTCAGAGGAACCTTTCCCCCAAGTTCTGCTCTGTTTTAGGATGATTATTCTTGCCTCCTTCCCTCATTGATCTGAACCTCCTACTACAACAGAGAGAAATGTGGCTCCCATTATCCACTATCCATTTACTTAATTGTTCAACCTCAGTATGAATGGAGGGTAGTGGTGGGATTTCTAACATAGAATACAGTAATATAGTGGGTAGTTTCTTTTGCCTTTAATTTTCCATATTCTACTAAATTCCAAAGTTACTTAAGCCAGCATCTTTTCCTCATTCCTTTCATTATGAGGTGGTTTCACAAATTTATTAGTTCAGTTGTTTTATCGCATTCTGTATTCCATCCTGGGATCCTCTGACATCCAAATTTTTTTTGTTTAATTTGTGTAGATTAAAGTTCACTCTTCATAGAACTGTAAAGTTCTATGGGTTTTGATAAATGCATGGAGTCATCTGTCAACCGGTAGAATATCAGAGAGAATAGCTTCACTGCCCCAAACAATCTCTTGTGCTTCATGTATTCAACCCTCTTAAAGTCCCCAGAAACCCTGGCAACAACTGATCTTTTTATCATCGCTATACTTTTTGCCAATCCCAGTATGTCATATAATCAGAATCCTACAGTATGTAGCCTTTTCGTATTGGTTTCTTGCGTATAACAATATGCATTTAAGGTCTCTATCTTTTTGTGACTTCACAGCTCATTTCTTTTTATTGCTGAATAATATTCTGTAATGTGGATATGCCACAGTTGGTTTATCCATTCACTTACTGAAGGACAATTAGTTACTTCCAATACTTCATGATTATTAATAAAGCTGCCATAAACTTTTGCATGCAGGTGTTGTGTGGATGTTTTCAAATCTGTTGGACAAATATCTGGAAGAACTACTGTTGGATTGTATAGTAAAACTATGTTTAGCTTTATGAGAAACTACCTGTCCTCAAAACAGATGAAACCAATTTGTGTTTGCACTGGCAATGAATGAGTTCTTATTTCTCTGCATCTTAACAACTGGTACTGTCAAGTTCTTGGGGAATTTTTTTTTTTTTTTGGTCAGTCTAATGGGATGTGTGGTATCTCTTTTTTGTTTTAATTTATAATTCCTTAATGGCAAATAATATTAAACATCTTTTCATATACTTATTAGTCATTTGTGTATCTTGTCTGATGAGGTAACTTCAGATCTTTTAATCATTTTTCATTTTTCCCCCGATAATTGAATTTTAAGAGCTTTTATCATATTTTGGATATAAGTCCTTTATCAGCTATGTGTCCAAAATATTCTCTCCATGTCTCTGGCTTGTCTTTTGATTCTCTCAACAATGTTTTGTTTATTAAAACAGATTAAAAACAATTAAAAGATTAAAAACAATCTTTTAGAGGGCAGAGGTTTTAATTTTAATAAAGTCCAAGTTATCGATGTTTTTCTTTCACAGACCATTCCTGTATCTAGAGAGTTATCACCAAACTGAAAGTCACATAGATTATCTCGTATGTTTCCTTAGAAGTTTTATAGTATTGCATTTTAGAGTTATATCTATGATCCCTTTAGAGTTATTTGTAATTGTAAGGTCTGTTCTAGGTTTTTGTTTGGTTTTGATTTTTTTGTGGTCGGTTTTTTTTTCGTGTGTGTGTGGGGGGGGTTTGCATATGGACTGGAAAGACAACTTCTAGATTGTTCATATATTGGAGATATGTACAAAAAGAGTCCCAAAATACATTTTTTTAGAGGGGAGCTGGGCAGGGTGAGAAGGAGAGAGGGAACCTTAAGCCAGCTTCATGCCCAGTGTGGAGTCCAACTCTAGGCTTGATCTCACAACCCAGATCATGACGTGAGCTGAAATCAAGGGTTGGATGCTTAACTGCCTAAGCAACCCAGGCACCCCCAAAATACATTTTTGAGTAGAAGAGAAAAAGAAGGGAGTCATGGATTCTGTATATATAATCAGTAGCATAGATATGTTATATGTTGAGTATACAAATATAATATACATTCATAGATAGGAAGTTTTGAATACTAATATATTCCTCCTTTCTGAAAAAATTAAAAATAGAAAATTGTGTAAATTATTTTCATTTTCCAAATTTCTCTCTGTGTATTTCTCACTTTATGTTTTCTCCTTTCTCAAGGTTATCCTTTTTCCTGATAACTAACAATTTGGGATATTGTTTGGGATAATATTGGCATATTCTCTGAATATGTCTCTGGTTGGGGTTCTCTCCTTTTTTATCCTGCACATTATATTCTGGCAGTAGAGGGGCGCCTGGGTGGCTCAATGGGTTAAAGCCTCTGCCTTCGGCTCAGGTCATGATCTCAGGGTCCTGGGATCGAGCCCCACATCTGGCTCTCTGCTCAGCAGGGAGCCTGCTTCCCTCTCTCTCTGCCTGCCTCTCTGCCTACTTGTGATCTCTCTCTGTCAAATAAATAAATAAAGTCTTTAAAAAAAAATTAAAAAAAAATTTTCTGGCAGTAGAAACGGAATCAGAAATTGTTGCTCTTAAATATAACCCCACCTTGAACAATACTGCAATGGTAAAAGTTTGATAGATGGTCCTAAATGGATTATACTCTTTGTAAATGAAATAACAGTAATATTGGCCTGTTTACATGTACAGGAATATGATGGAATTGATGGAATATGTCCATATCTCTTACTAACTTTGGAATGACTTTTAGAAGTTTCTACAGCAAGTTGGAATAGTATCAAGATATCATTTCATGAGGATCAAATCTGTCAAATTTATGTCTGAATTAGCAAAGAAAACACTGATTTTTTTAATTTATAATATTGAAAGTAATTATTTCTATGGATTCTAAAATTGATTAGGTAAATTTAAATTATTATTTTTCAGTAAGGCTGACAATGCCTCTAACACTTCTTATAGACACCAAAACATTGATTTTTAGAGGCTCTGTATGATTTAAGTTCTAACCTTAATATTTTAGGGTTTTTTTCCACACAAAAAATGGTTTATAATGCTTTTTAAGGTATAATTTGTAGTTGAGAGTCAAAGTTTCAAGTCCAAGAAGTTAAAATGAAAAGCATCATTTTAGGCATGCTCCTTTAGGTAACATTGCCCCTTTCCTATATTATCCTGTTCAGTAAAGGCTACCTTATAATCTAAAGTGAAAGATGCAAGTATACTTGACAATTTAATAATGCTAAGCAACACATGTTATCTCCACATCAACTTGACAGCACACACAAATACGTATCATCCCTGTAACACTTACAATGGTAAAATAATTGTAGTGGTAAGAACTGATCACAATTTGAGTAGCTATGTTGAAGAATACTAAGCCAACAAACATAAAAACCTTCTAAAAGATTAGTTTGTACCAGAAGACAGCATACTGTTTCTGCACACTTTTAATAGAGTAATGTACCCATAGATGAGAATGCACCATATATTTTTAGAAAACTCCTCAAAACATGGTTGAACAATTTTTTTTCAAAGTCATATCTTTGGTTTCTGAGGCTATTATTATATTTTATATATTTTATATTATATATTATATATTATATAAATATATATATTATATATTTATATTTTAAACCTATTTTATTGTGACTTTGGTAGGCATAAAGAACATCTATTTGAAAGACTGTTGTATAGTCAGACTGTAACTAACCCCAATTTCTTTAATCTTTATAGATTTCATTTTCAAATCCCAAATACTGGATTTAAGGGGAAAAAAGAACTGAAAGATATGATTCAATTCAGCAAACATGTATTGACTGATGTCTTTTTGACAGGTATAATAGCAAACTTGAAGGCGATAGAGTTGAATATGGTAGGCCCTAACTCTACATTCTGATAAATAATATACTGGTATTCTGAACAAAGTAATTTGAAAGCAGACAAAAGACAGCAATCAATCTTTCAAATTCAGTATGAGTAGTGTTTGGTCATGCAAAGAAGAGAATAAAGTTACAGAATTCTGTCATAACATCTCTCATACCAGTTTTTTACCCCCCCTTTTTCTCTCAGTCCAGGTGCTTGTGATCTATCATTTAGAATACTGCTATAATATCGTAAATACTAAGCAGTCCTCCAGTTTGTCCACCTCCAATCCAGTCCTGCTGAAAGGGTTTAGATATGCTGTTACCAGAGAGGGGTAATTGTTATAACAGGCCACATTTCTCTTGTTGTTTTGTATATGTTTATTTATTTCTACAAATACATTTTTAAGTCCTTTGAAAACATAAGAGTATGAATTTCACTTTAATTATTATTCTTAGTACACCATTAGGCACTCAAAACCTCACTGACTGATTAATTCCAGATAATATATTGTCTTTTCAAAGTCTGTCAGAAAAGTATCCTACCCCAAACTTAAATGTCCACAAGAAGCTCAGCCCCCTTGTTTTACTTTCAGAGGAAGTTCTAAGAAATGGTTATCATTCTCTGAGTATTGCCCCATACAAACCTAAGGACCATTATTCAAATAAAATATTCCTCTTCCTCACCTTCTTTTCCAAGTAAAGAATCAGTTTCTCATAATTAGTTCTTTAGAGTGGCAAGTGGTATAATTAATTACCTGAGTTGTACATAAGAAAGAGTCTTGAACTGCGAAGGAGCATGGAGTTCCAATGGAGGCTCCACTGCTTATTGATGGTTTTGGTCAAGTGACCAAGCATTCCTACATCAGGCCACATCTCTTATGGGACCATCAATCAAAACTATCTCAATTTCTAATACAAGCAGAACAGAAGAATAAGATAGGAAATAACCCTCTTCTTTATGCTTTCTACAAAACTAGATCTGAAACAAGGGGAAGACATGGGGGATAATTTGTTCTTCTTATTTTACATTATAGAGTTTTTTCTAACCTATTTCCAGCTGTAAAACAACTAATTATAATTTGCACTTGAGGTTCAAGTCAACTATTTTTAGTAGACATTCCTTCTAGACTCTTAAAAATGACTGACACAAATTTTATATTTTCAAAGTCATTTCCATCTCAAGTTTGTTAAGATTCATTCAAAGGAATTTTAATGAATATTTAGAAAAAGGAAGATAAAGCAAAATGTCTTGATGCCAACTGAAAGAAACATCATAGTTACCTTAATATTCCTGAATAACCTTTATAGAATTCTTATGACTTCTCTCATTAATTATATTTATTGCCATAAAAGTCTCAAGATAATTTAGCTATGCTTTTTAAGAGGGGGAGAGACAGAAACAGAGAGAGAGAGAATCCCAAACAAGCTCCACACCTAGCAGAGAGCCTGACTTAGGACCTGATCCCACAACCCCAAGATCATGACCCCAGAAGAAACCAAGAGTCCCGTGCTCAACTAACTGAGCCACCCAGGTGCCCTACAATTTGGCTAATTTAATAAAGAAGAAAGGAAATAAGAGAAGAAACAAACAATTTGAAAAAGAAAGAGAGAAGGGGAAAAATAGGAATAAAGTAACTAGCATTTCCATCCACAACTTTTTTCCAAGAGGTTTATTATTAGTGTGGGTTTAATGATCAAAATATTACTGTGGAAACAGGTAAATGCAAATATGAGTGATTTACTCAAGATATCAATTGCTGGATGTGGAAAATAGCCCCCATCCAATTCTACCTTGGTTGCTATGGATTGTCTCTAAAATAATGTACCCCACAATATTTTCTAATTCAGATTGATCCCATTCAAATGGCTTTCTCTTGGCTCTACATGGCTTTAGCGTAACTGATATTTCATTATGTTATTGCTTAAAATACAGAGAGAACTTGCATTCCTAACATAGATTCCCTTAACAATAAAACAAAGAAATATCCAAAGGATATAAGGTTAAACCATTCAGTATCTTGCTTAATCTTCCTAGAAGCATAAAATCTTCCAGGAAGACATAAAAGTGTGACTACTGGTGCAAAAGCATGTATAATATGTAGTTTGCCTCAATGAAACTATCTGATTCATTTTAATGGTGACTTTTTTATTGGAGGAGTGTGATACTGCATAGGATATACAGATGCCAATTAAAGACAGATATATTAGTACCAATATTTGAAATTCTCACTTAGGAATAATTAAGAACTGGCTCTTAGGTGAGATCACTACACCTGTCAAATGAAAGCAATGAAGTTCTGGATACCATGATTATTTATAAGCACTCACAGATCTTTCCTATAGCAAGTCAGTTTCCATGGAAACAGGAATTATCCGCTCAAGTCTGACCTTTGCATAGTTTAGTTTTTTTTGTTTTTTTTTTGTTTTTTGCATAGTTTAGTTTTGACAGCTATGTGAGCACTGTTTTAGAATGCACATGTAACCCAGAAAACCTTACAAAAAACATACAAAGTAGAAAGTAATTAAAAATGATAAGTTTTAAAAATATAGTTAAGATTATGTATTTTTTTAAATGTGATTTTTCATTTCTTCAAGAGTATGTGAGTTTTATACTCTTCAAGAGTATGTGAGTTTTATACTTTACCTTGTAAAGTTCAAAAGTAACAGACAGAACAAGGTGGGAAAGTATTGTTATTATTACAGGTAAATTTTATTACATAAGTAAATATTAAAAGGAAAACAAGTATAAGAAAATATCTCTATGCATATAATGGATACTCATTAATAGTAACTGGGGGGGGCGCTTGGATGTCTCAGCTGGAAGAGTATGTGACTCTTAATTTCAGGGTTGCCAGTTTAAGCCCCATGTTGAGTGTAGAGATTACTAAAAATTAAACTTAAAAATTAACCAAAAAAATAGAATAAAAGAATAAATGTATAAGCAAATGTAGGCAGTATATTTCATATTTATTACATTACCATAATAATCTAATTATTACAACTCTGGAAAGCATATGTCATTATCTTATTTTTCAGTTGCAGAAGGATAAAGCATGCTAAATAATTTTGTATTTAAGTGCATGATTTATGTCTTTGAGATTCCAAACCACCAAGTCTTTTAATTTCAGCCTTTAAAATCATGAATAAATGAAGTAATATCAAGTGGTAGAAAGATGTTAGCTAAACAATTGAAAATCATCTTCTAAATTTAGTTAAATATTATGATTTGATAAATTATGGCCATATTTCTATTTGCTTCTGCATCTGGGAAAAATTATTTTTAAAGTGTTTTTATTAGTTTTCATAATTGCAAAGAAATTCAGTGACTGTGGCTTTGGCACTGTGGCAGTAAATGAGAGAAAATTTTTTTAAAAACCTGACAGATTAGAATTTTATAACACAGAATCTCAGAAGCAGGTTAAATACTTAGGGTATTTGTCATTACAGCTTCAAATTCAATAAATAAAACTTACCAAGTGGAGGTGAGGACAAGCCATAAAGTTATTTTACAAAAGGACAATTAATTCTGTTTACTAGTTTTAACTTCCAAAGTAAAGAATATTAATTCCAACATAAAAAAAAATGTATCATGAAGAAATAAAAGCTCTCTGAGGCAAGTACCATGAAGGCAAAATCTCAAATAAAATTTAGTAATGAATCAAATGTAAAAAAATAAGTTTTCAATATTACATTGACAGACTAACTTTAAGAGCCCTGAAGGATATCCTGATGTAATTTCATTTATTTTAAGAAATAATTTTTAAAGTCATAAATTATAAAAATGTAAAAATACTTTCTTTTAATAATTTTAAATTAAAAATTATCTTCTAATGTTTATGATAAAATTTAGAAACCATATTGACAAATTGCATCTCCCTTCCAAGTCTATTTTATGTATTCTACTTTCTGATTTTATGACTTAAGTAAATATATTTATGTATTATCTTTCATAAAGTTAAAATATATAAAAGAAATAGGTATAGACTGAATTTCTATAGCTGTAGAAATATAGATGTACTGTAGAAATGTAGAAATAGACATACTTTTTTTTCCTGAAATGAACAAACTTACGTATTTTTAAGCTTTAGCTTCTCTATTCTCCTCCTCTTAAATTTGATAACTTAGTCTTAGAAGAAGTAAATGATAATGTTATAGCTTTGAAAACTGGCATCACAAAAAAGATACAAGTTAATGGGTTATTTTAGTTAGAACTTGGTTGAAATGCACGATGGCCACTCTAAACTCAATAGGAACATAATCTGCAGTAAAACTGAGATAAGTTTATCTGAGTCTATTCTGATTCGCAAAAATTTGGAGTGGGATGTAGAAAACATATTTACCAAAATATTTAATAAGAAAGAAGAGAAAGAAAGTTTCATTATAGTTCTCAGCATTTAGATTATATTTATCTTTACAAAATTGCTCTAGAAAGGAACCAGGACACCTTAGAAGAAATGCTTGATCCCAGGACTGAAGGGTAGAAAGTATATGATTATAAAATGTCTTTTTTGTACTGGAAAGTAAAAGGATGTTCAAAGAATGACAGAGACATATCAAAAGGATAGAGGAGCCAACCTGAGCAAGCAGCCACTGGCCAAATCAGGGAAATTTTGAGAATCAAACATACTGCAAGGAAAAAATTCAACCTGCACAAGACTGAGGAATGGGAAATGTTTTTGATGTGCCACTCTCAAAAAGGAGAGGCTAGTGCTGCCTTTGCCTTCAATTAACTCTGTGTCACTGGATAAGTCACTTTGAGGTAAATTCCTTCCTTTCTAAATGAAAATGTTTGTCTAAACTTACATCCAGTTTTTAAAATCTGTAAACAGAAACAAGTTTTAGAATAGAGGAGTGAGGAATGCACTAGAACCTCTCTAATAAACTAACTAGACAAAACTATAAAAAAAAAAAAACCGTAATTTAAAGTCTCTGGAAATTGTCCTAAAGGCACATGGCAAATGTAGAAACATAAATTCAAATATATTGTCTAAACCTCAGTGGTCTGTAATATTTAAGCCACAGCCCACTTTCCCCACCCTTCTGCCTCTAGCCCATCCCAAGCTACATCTTATAAAAACTATTCCATGAGTTCTAATACAGGAAGGTGCAGCCATAAACATGAGTTCTCTCTTTCCTCATGTCCCAGTAGGGTTTGGTTTCGAACTGGGAAGTGTGGGGTGAGGAGAGGGGAAAAGGTAGCCTTTAAGAATTCCTTATCCAGGGGCGCCTGGGTGGCTCAGTCGTTAAGCGTCTGCCTTCGGCTCAGGTCATGATCCCAGCGTCCAGGGATCGAGCCCCGCATCGAGCCCCGCATCGAGCCCCGCATCGAGCCCCGCATCGAGCCCCGCATTGGGCT
>CM053605.1:39009312-39032333 GCA_028646535.1 Procyon lotor
AAACAGACACTTCTCCAAAGAAGACATACAAATGGCTAACAGACATATGAAAAAATGTTCATCTTTAGCCATCAGGGAGATTCAAATCAAAACCACACTGAGGTACCACCTTACACCAGTTAGAATGGCCAAAATCAACAAGACAGTAAACAACAAATGTTGGAGAGGATGTGAAGAAAGGAGAACCCTCTTACACTGTTGGTGGGAATGCAGGTTGGTGCAGCCACTTCGGAAAACTGTGTGGAGATTCCTCAAGAAATTAAAAATAGAGCTACCCTATGACCCTGTAATTGCACTCCTGGGTATTTACCCCAAAGAAGCAGATGCAGTACAAAGAAGGGCCACATGTACCCCAATGTTCATAGCAGCAATGGCCACTATCACCAAACTGTAGAAAGAACCAAGATGCCCTTCTACAGATGAATGGATAGAGAAGATATGGTACATATATACAATGGAATATTATGCCTCCATCAGAAAGGATGAATACCCAACTTTTATATCAACAAGGACCGGACTGGAAGAGATCATGCTGAGTGAAATAAGTCAAGCAGAGAGAGTCAATTATCATATGGTCTCACTTACGTGTGGAGCATAAGGAAAAACATGGAAGGCATTGTGAGAAGGAAAGGAAGAGTGAATGGGGGGATATAGGAGGGGGAGATGAACCATGAGAGACTGTGGATTCTGAGCAATAGACTGAGGGTTTTGGAGGGGCAGAGGTGGGGAGTTGGGTGAGCCTGGTGGTGGGTAAAATGGAGGGCACGTATCCCATGGAGCACTGGGTGTGGTGCATGAACAATTAATCATGTAACACTGAAAAAATAAAATAAACATATTTGGGGAAAAAAAAGAACACTACATCAAAAAAATCAATCATCAATCTTTGCATCCTGAGATATTGGGGAAAAAACAAAAAGCAAACTAGAAGCAAATAGAAGAAGGGAATAACAAAGATTAAAGTAGAAATGAATGAAATACAGGCACATCTCATTTTATTGTGCTTCACTTTGTGTTTTGCAAATATTGCATTATTTATAAATTGAAGGTTTGTGGCAACCCTAGATTGAGTAAGTCTCTCAATACCCTTTATCCAGTAGCATTTGCTCACTTCATGTCTCTGTGTCAAATTTTAGTAATTCTTTCAATACTTCAAACTCTTTCATTATTATTATACTTGGTATGGTAAATTGTGATCAGTGATCATTGATGTTACTCCTATACATGTTTTGGGGCTCCATGAACCATGCCCAAATAAGATGGTGAACTTAGATTTTATCCATTTATTTGTCAAGAAACAGAAAGCACAAGCAGGGGGAGCAGCAGGCAGAGGGAGAAGCAGGCTCCCTGCTGAGCAAAGAGTCTGATGTGGGATCGGATTCCAGGACCCTGGGATCATGACCCAAGCTAAAGGCAGATACTTAATTGGCTGAGCCACCCAGGCAACCCTAAGATGGTGAACTTAACTGATAAATGTTTTATATATTCTGACCAGTCCACTCACTGGTGATTTCCCTGATTCCCTCTCCTTGGGCCTCCCCATTTCCTGAGACACAACAATATTGAAATTAAGCCAATTAGTAGTAACTCTACAGCGGCCTCTAAGTGTTCAAATGAAAGAATTGTGCATATCTCACTTTAAATCAAAAGTTAGAAATGATCAAGCTTGGTAAGGAAATCATGTTGAAAGCAGATGGGTTGAAAGCTAGGCCTCTTGTAACCAATCAATTCACCAAGTTTTAAATATTAAGGGAAAGTTCTCAAAGGAAATGAAAGTGTTACTCCAGTGAACACACAAATGATAAAGCAAAACAGCCTTGTTGCTGATACAGAGTAAATTGCTGATACGGAGGCTGCAAAAGGAAAGTTGGAAGGTAGCAGAAGTTGGTATAAGAGGTTTAAGGAAAGAAGCCGTCTCCATAACAAAAGTGCAAGGTGAGGCAGCAAGTGCTGATGAAGAAACTACAGCAAATTATCCAGAAGATCCAGCTAAAGATAGTTAATGAAAGTGGCTACACTAAATGAAGATTTTCAATGTAGATGAAACAGGCTTCTATAGGAAAATGTCACGGCATTCATATCTAGGGAGAAGTCAATGCCTAGTTTAAAGTTTCAAAGCACAGGCTAACTGTCTTTTTTTGGGATAATATAGCCAATGACTTTAATTTGAAGCCAATGTATCCCAGGGCTCTTAAGAATTATGCTAAATCTCTTCTACCTGTGCTCTATAAATGGAACGACGGAGTTTGGATGACAGCACATCTGTTTATAACATGGTTTCCTGAATATTTTCTTATTGAAATATAGTTGACATAGTGTTAGTTTCAATGTACAATAAATATTTTAAGCCCACTGTTGGGAACCACTGTTCAGAAAATAAAAATTTCTTTCAATATATTACTGCTAATTGACAATGCATCTGGTCACCCAAGAGTTCTGATGGAGATGCATGACATTAATCTCATTTTCATGACTACAACATCCATTTTACAGTGCATGGTTCAAGAAGAAATTTCAACTTTCAGGTCTTATTTTTTTTCTACTCAGAGTCCCACTTTATTCAGTTCTATAAACACGGGGACACTGGCCCAAGCCCAACCCATCTTAACATGTCTCAGTTTGTAGAGAATAAAGCATCCTATATGCACTGTGCCAAAAAGCTGCACTATCTGTGCCCCCAGAACCTGGATCTGGCCATCCTCAGCCCTTGCTCCTCCAAGGTATCTAAAAGAGAGAAGGTAAGACCTGCCCAGCATCAGCACAAACAAAGGAATAAACAGGCAAGTGGAGGTCAAGTCTTAATATTTAAGAAATACATTTAATAAGCTACAGCTGCCAAAGATAGTGATTCCTCTGGTGGATATGGGCAAAGTACACTGAAAACCTTCTAGGAAGTATCCACCATCTTAGATGCTACTAAGAAGATGTGTGATTCATGGGAAGAGGTCAAAATATTAACATTAACGGGGGTTTGGAAGAAGGTGATTCCCACCTTATGGATGACTTTGATTGGTTCAAGACTCCAGTGGAGAAGATAACTGCAGATGTGACAGAAATAGAAAGACAACTAGAATTAGAAGTAGGACCTGATGAAGTGATCTGCAATCTCACGGCCAAACTTCTGATAGATAAGGAGTTGGCACCTATGGATGAGCAAAGAAAGTGGCTTCTTGAATGGAAACTACTGCTGGAGAAGATGTTGTGAAGATTGTTGAAATGACCATAAAGGAATTAGAATACTACATAGACTCAGTTTATAAAGCAGCAGCAGAGTTTGAGAAGACTGACTCCACTTTTGAAAGAAGTTCTACTGTGGGTAAAATGCTATCAAACAGCATTACATGCTACAGAAAAATTGTGAAAGGAAAAATTAACCAACGTAGCAAACTTCTTTATTGTCTTAGTTTAAGAAACTGCCACTGCCAACACAACTTTCAGCAATCACCAACCTGATCAGTGATGATGCAGCCATCATCATCAAGGCAAGATCTTCCACCACCAAAAAGATTACAACTTGTTGAAAACTCAGATGATAGTTAGCATTTTTAGCAATAAAATATTTTATAACTAAGGTATTTGCATTGTTTTTTAGATATAATGTTATTACATAATAAACTACAGTATAATGAAAACACAATTTTTATGTGTACTGAGAAAACAAAAAATTCATCTGACTTACTTTGCTGCAATATCTGCTTTATTGCAGTGCTCTGGAATCAAACCCACAATAACTCCAATGTATACCTGTAGAAAATAGAAATACAATGAAGAATGTCAAACCAAACCAAAGGCTAGTTCTCAAAAAAGATCAACAAAGTAGAGAAAATTATGGGTAAACACAGACAAATTAATTAGGGTCTCAAATTACCAATGCTTTACAAACTTCCAAATTAAAAAAAAAAAAAAAAAGAGAGAGAGAGAACACATCCCAATGTATCCTATGAGGCCAGTATTATTGTTACACAAAAGAGGTAAATATATCACAAGAAAAGAAAACTACAAATGAAATTCATAAGGATACTGAAGAGAATCATATTTCTCTTCATAATCATAATCACAAATCTTGAAAAAAAAGAACCAAACTTAGAGGACTCACGTTTATGCATTTCAACTTTTAGTACACAGGTACAGTAATTGAGACAGTATTGTACTTATATAAGAATGTACATAGGTCAATGGAATAGAACAGAGTGCAGAAATAAATCCTTAAATTTATGATCAATTTATTATTTTTAAAAAATATTTGACAGAGAGAGAGTGAGAGAGAGAGAGAGAACAAGTAGGAGAAGAGCAGAGGGAGCTACAGAGGGAGAGGGAGAAGCAGGCTCCCCATTAAGCAGGGAGCCTGCCATGGGGCTTGATCACAGGACCATGGGATCATGACGTGAGCTTAAGGCAGATGCTTAACTGACCGAGCCAACCAGGTGCCCCAATTTATGGTTTACTGATGGCACTAAAAGCATTATGATTTTATAGTAACAGGAACAAGTATCACCTCAGATATGAAAATATGGTCCACTCTACTGTATCAGAAGTAGCTTAAAATAAAAATAATCTTTGTCACAAGAAGCTTAATTTGTCATTCACAAAAGAATATAAACCTAGGGGCGCCTGGGTGGCTCAGTCGTTAAGCGTCTGCCTTTGGCCCAGGTCAGATCCCAGGGGCCTGGGATCGGGCCCCGCATCGGGCTCTCTGCTCTGCAGGAAGCCTGCTTCTCCCACTACCATTCCCTCTGCTTGTGTTCCCTCTCTCGCTGTGTTTCTCTCTGTCAAATAAATAAAATCTTTAAAAAAAAAAATATAAACCTAGAGAATATACAAGAAAGCAAATAATAAAAAGAAATTTTAGAAAATACAAAATACAAGACATCACTCAGATACCCTAGGTATTAAACAGTAGTAAGAGAATATTATGAACATCTTTATTCTTCTCTGAAGGAACAAGAGAAATCTCTTCCTCTCTGAAAAGGGCAATGTCACTCTGTATGGGATATATTCTGGCTCTAAGCTTCCCTTTCTAAACAGCAGTGCCTCAGCCACCACCACTATCCAAGGGTTCACAGAGCATACACACTACCAGTGTGAGATCTCACAAAACATCACCATGGGCCAAGGGATCCACTCTAGGGCAAGAGATGCAATCATGGGCACATAATTATGGTATTCACTGGTTCTAATACATACAGTATCACCAGGAGGCTTTGGCTTTATAGTATTAGAACAGTTTCTTGAAATACATCTGAGTATCTGCTTGACTGTGATCCCCTGCAAAGATGGTACCCTGTCCATCTGTGCTGGTACACACCTTGAACCAATATTCATTATATAGTTCTGTTTCCTAATATGTAGACTACTTATGTATAGAAAACAAGGGGTAGAAACAAGACTGACTCTGCTCTCCAAATTCCTGTTAATGTACCCGGCGAATTTGTGCTTCTTTTCTTAAAATAATAGGTTCTGTGCTTCTAGAAGATTTGGCTAACTCAATAGTTCCATCAAGGGATTTAGTAATAATCCTACTACATTTAAAGCTATAATGGCCTCCTCTTCACCTTGAATTCCTTAAAACTGTTAATTAGCAGGCAAAGAAAAGAGTCTCTTATCATTAGAAGTGGTAGGTCTGTTACTATATAATGAGGGCAAAAAGAAAAACAATGTGATAAACCAGGATATCACTTTATATTCTATTTCACAGTTTTGTCTTTACATGGGCAGGAACAACAAAAATAGCTCTCTACAGGCATGATAATTGGGGATCAATCACCTCAGCTATGAGTGTCTGGTTCACTCCATCAGACAAGGTGCCCAAACCAACAGAAATTTTCCCTGAAGGAATGGAAATCTAGAATTTGTAGTAGAGACAGAATGAATATCAGTAACAGCCTTATTTAAAATCAGAGGTATTATATATTCCTAAAACACTTAACTTAAAATTTTCCCCATATATTGTTTCTGAAGAATCCTAAAGAAACTGCCCAGATGGAATGAACTAATGTTAAGAAGCAAGATCTCTTGAGCCATGTGAGCAGTAGACTATAACAGACATTGTTGGGGCCCTACACACACAATCTCTTTATTACCAGTGCAGCTATATCCTAGCTGTTGTGAATATTAACATCTGATGACTCATAGCTTTACTCTTCTATGAAAATTGCTCATGTCCAAAGATAACCACTTTAGCAAAAAGGCATGGAAACTTATGCCCTTTACCTTAGGAAGTGGCTGACAGACAATGACTTACTTCATATAGAGTACCAAAAGTTGTGATTCTCATCTCAAGTTTGGGCAATTCTATGATTCAGAGCTTCTCATTTGATCAATGTGAGAGTAGAATACACTGATATAAATACATCTTTGATTAGCTCCTTGTCCCAGTTCAATCCTGCTTCCTTCACTTCTTTAACAGGATTCTTCTAAGAGCATTTCTTCAATAAATCACTTGTACCAGAATTCCATGTCAGGTTCTGCTTCAAAACAACCTGGATTAACACCCACCACTCAAAAGACTGAGTCCCTAAGACTCAGCAAAACAAAGAAATTGTAATATTTTATGTAGTAAACAAATATTTTAAACAAATGAATACAAAGTAGTTAAAAACAGTGATGCAAAAAGGTATATCAGATAAACATGAGCTAAAAAAGGATGTTTCTATAACAATATTAAACATCAATAAAAGGCCAACAGATATGAATGGATGAACAAAGAATGGTATATCTACATGGTGTTTACTGGGAAATAAAATATTTGTCAAGTTGAAGTGTGTATGAATAAAGAATCAGGATAAGAACAGCTGATTGTCTGTCAAATGACCTTGGCACTAATTCTTTTATTTTACAGACTTTATTTTCTCCACTTCCGCAGTGTAAATTTGGGAATTTCCACATATTTCTAAGCACATACTAAAAGCAAAGAGTGGAATCTATTCAATCTCAGTGATTCATGAACAGGTTAAAACAACTGTTTCATTCCAGAGCACAGCGTGAAATTTGCACAACCCTTTTTCTCACTAATTGTCAGCTGGGGCTAATTATTTAACTTTTTTAAGCCTAACTTTAATCACCTTTATAATGGTAAAAAAAAAAATCCTAAATTGCAAGGCATTAAAAATCACACATGTCAGGGTACCTGGGAGGCTCAGTTGGTTAAGTGCCTACCTTCAACTCAGGCCATGATCTCAGGGTCCTGGGATGGAACTCAACATCAGGCTCTCTGTTAGAGGCTGGCAGTCAGCTTCTCCCCCTGCCTCTACCTGCCACTCCTTCTGCTTGTGCACTCTCTCATGTGCTCTCCTTTTGTTGTCAAATAAAATCTTTAAAAAATCACACATGTCATCTCTCAAAGGCATATATTATAATCTCTCATCAACTGATACCTCCTCATCCTTTTTTCTTTTCTCCTTCTTTCAAAGTAAAACAAAACAAAACAAAAAACCCATTTCATATGATTGTTTTTTTCCCTTTTCTCAGACCAATTAAATGTGAGTTTCTTTGGGTGGAGCTTAGGCAGTGTTCTTTTCTTTTAACACCAAATTATTTCTTTGATTGTTTCTTTAAAGTATAATTAACAATGTTACACTCCTGAAACTAATATTACACTATATGTTAATTAGTTGGAATTTATATAAAACCCTGAAACAAAAACAAAAAAAACACATAATGTTACATTATTAATGTTACATTTGCTTCAGGTGTACAACTTACTTATTCAACAATTCTATACATTACTCAGTGCTCAGCATGATAATTACAGTCACTATCTGTCACCATATAACACCATTACAATATTATAGACTATACTCC
Source organism: Procyon lotor (assembly GCA_028646535.1). Lineage (NCBI taxonomy): Eukaryota > Metazoa > Chordata > Mammalia > Carnivora > Procyonidae > Procyon > Procyon lotor. The sequence continues at coordinate 39,017,113 of CM053605.1, forward strand.
CTATTATATGATTTTTAATTCTAAAATTTTAATATTCTAAAATGACTTCCTAATAGAACAATAAAAAAGAATAAAAAAATGAAATTTCATTTCAAAAAGAACTCAGTATTTAAAAATGTCTTCAGTATCATTCTATTTTAGATGTTTACTGAAATATGAAAGGGCATAATGATATATATAAATGAAATACAGTAACTTCTTTGAGTTACACAAGATAGAAGATATGTCAAAAAGAATGTTTAAATTTTATTGTAATATTTTCAGAAAGATAATAAAATAAATTATTTTCATATGTCAGCAAGAACACAAAGGTATATCTCCAATCTTCGTACGGTTTTGTTTCCTCCAAACTCACTGGACAAAGATAGAGAGAATATCACTTCATATCCCAAATGAGATGGAATTATGTAAGCTAATGGAACAGAATTCCCCACGTTGTAAAAAATGCATGATCACATTCTGGAAAAATCCTCTTAGGAGACAACGTTTCTCACTGTCCCTGTCACCTGTCAAAAATAGCAAGAATAGCAAATACCAGCCCTCCAGGTAATTATAATAGTAAACAGTACCAGAATTTTGATCAAGTAGTTAATTCTTATCTTGAGGAATAATTTAAGCCCCTAAAATACCAGGTTTCTTTGTTGAAAATAAATAACAGCTACGAAGACACAGTTCTTATGAGTGTACTTTTAATTTTAAGATAATCAAACTTACTTTCCAGACTCTGAAATTGTAGGCAAACTAAGACTTTTAAAAAGTAGTGATGAGGGCGCCTAGGTGGCTCAGTGGGTTAAAGCCTCTGCCAGAGTCCTGGGATCAAGCCCCACATGGAACTCTCTGCTCGGCAGGGAGCCTGCTTCCCCCTCTCTCTCTGCCTGCCTCTCTGCCTACTTGTGATCTCTCTCTCTGTCAAATAAATAAATAAAATCTTTAAAAAAAAAAAAAGTAGTGATGAAAAAAGTACACTCTTATGTTCAGAAGTAAATGAAAATGCTGCTTAACTCATACCACCATTTCATCAACTGCTCTGATAAAACATTTATAGGATGTACTTCAAAGTAGTCATAGCCTCTAAGAAGGAAGGTTATTTCACTAGCTCTAGTTATGCATGTTCTTATAGCAACATCACTGTATTTGCTTTCATTCTGGAAACATTTACTGTTATTGTTAACTGTCACCAAGGAAGAAAAGAAAAAAATATGTATTTATACCACGGGGGTATAGAAAGAGAATGGTTTTAAAAACAAAAACCTGAGCTTGAACCCTGGTTCTGCCACTTATGAGTGATCTTAGGGCAATTTAATTAACCTTTTAAGTCCCAGTTTTTCCATGTGTGAAATGTAAATAATTAAATGTATAGCATATTGAGAAAAGAGTAAAACATTTATCAGTGTTTTGCAAATAGTCTGCACTCAATAACTATTGGCCCTTTTCTTCCTGTTCTACACTATATCAAAATATGGCACCTTGTTGGGAAGGAATTATTGATATATATTATGCTATATCATATTTGGAAAGTAAATTGTTTAGAAATATGTAAGATGGTATATAAGAAACACTACTCCCTCAATTATCTCTCATTAGCTAAAACCCTTCTTGCAAGCTCTATACTTGTATATCTAACTTTTCAAACCTCCACTTGGCTGTTTCTAAGATATTTCATGGTTAATACAACTATGCTGAACTGTTGATTTGTTCCCCTCCCCTATGCCTCTTTTTTTTTTTTTTAATATTTTATTTATTTAGACAGAGAGGAGACAGATCACAAGTAGGCAGAGAGGTAGACACAGAGAGGGGGAAGCAGGCTCTCTGCCGGGCAGAAAGCCCGATGCAGGGCTCGATCTCAGGACCCTGAGAGCATGACCTGGGCTGAAGGCAGAGGCTTTAACCCACTGAACCACCCGGGCACCCCCCCCCATGCCTCTTTTTAAAAGCTGTTATTCTACAGACTTCTCCATATGAGTAAATGGCCTCCATCAACCACCCACACAAGTCAGCACTGGGGTACTTTTGACACCACTTTTTCTTTCCCAGGCATCTAATTTGTCCAACCTAAGGCATTTTGATTCTATTTTGTAAAAATATACACCATCCATTTCTCTTCAGTTTTGGTTCAGCTCACTGTCATTTTTTACCTGGAGTACTGCAATAATCTCCTGACTAGTCTCATTTCTAATTATCTTGTCACTTTCCATTTCATTTTCCACAAAGCAGCTAAGGTGATAACTTTAAAATACAAATTACTTTGTTACTCTTGCCTAGAACTGTCCAATGGCTTCTTTATCCACTTAAAAATGATATTATATATATATACCTACCAGGCATTTTATGTTCCAACCCCTCTCTCACTACGCAAACTCTTCCCATGATATGTTTTCTCCCTACTGATTATTTTATCTTTAAGGGTACTCTGGGGTACTTACACATGCTGTGTGCTTTCCCATCAAGTACTATTTGTTTTACCTGAAAATCTTTATCACTCCAATTTTCACATAATTGGCTTCTGCTCATTTTTTAAGTCTCATGTTAAATTTCTTCTAAAAAGCCCTTCTGGCAACCTAACCTGACATCATATCCCCTATTACTTCCTCTGAGAACTCCTGTTCCTTTTCTTGCTATTACCTTTTGCAATATGTTATTATATACACTAGGTGGGATTTTGCTTCTCCTTATTTTCTTTTCTAGGCAAGGAAGGATTTTGTAGTATAATACAATAAAGAAAAAATAATGGCATAATATGTTCATTTATTCAACCAAAGAACACATAAGGGAGTAGAAAATAATGGGTGTGGGTGTGCTCAGGAGCAGCAGCTACTTGTACAAATTATTAAGGGAAGAATTTAAGATGAAGTGACATTTAGCAGAGACAAGAATAAAGTGAGGAAGAAAGTCAAGAGGAAGTACGTTGTTGGTAGGGAAGCACAAGCACAAAGTTCCTGAGACGGGGATATTTGTAGTGTATCTGAGAAACAGTGAAGAGGTCAGTATGATTAAGAAACAGAGAGGGCAAAAAGGAGGGTTAAGTTGGGTCCAGACTGCATAAGATATCAGAGGTCACAGTATGGGCTGTGTATTTTATTTTAGTGTCAACATCATTCTATTAGGGGCAATCAATATTATGTTTCTTGTAGATTCTCTTGTCTGGGAAGTTTAAAGACCTAATATACTCCCCAGTGTAGAACAGCCACTGCTACTGGATGATGGAGTCAAAAGGGAGACCCAGAATATGAGCACATTGAGGATGGAGTTGGGAACCCAAAGAACAAAGCCAAGAGATGATTGAGAGAAGATAACAAAGGAGTAGACAGGAATCCAGAATAAGCATTTTAGTCACTATCTGGGCTAGCCTCAGTGTGGTATGAGAGATAATCTGTGAAAACAGTAAGTGGATATTTTGCACTATCCTTTTAACACATTGGGAGTTCACAATCATCTAAAGTGATACATCTTTCTAAATGTCTTAGTGTACTGTCTAGACAATGCAATAAAATATAAGGAGTTAAATCTGAAGGGAATTACTTACCATATTTCTTGATCTGTGACATGATATCTAACTTTGCATGAATCATAACAAACCATATCACTAAAACAGGACCGTAACACCAAGCTATCTGCCCTACAGAGTAGTGCAAAGACCTGAGTAGATCTAGGGACAGCCCTTGAGTTAGAAATACCCTCTCAGGTACAGTCCAGCATGATGTAAATAGATGTGACTATAGCATTAGGGCCAGTAAGGAAATTAAACTATAGATCAAAGGACACTTAATAGACTTACAGTTTCAGCTTTGACATTTAAAGAGCTTGCTTAAAAGCTGTCACTTCTTTCTTTACACCTGGAAAATATCTGAACTGAAATAATTTTTCTTCAAAATACCAGTGAATTGAGTTTGCAAGCCAAACCACTATCCCAAAACTAGAGAGACAAGTGAATACAGAGATTCACAGTCTACAGGGACTCAGCTTGCATGGAGCAGAAGCCTCTGGAGCCACAGTGCCTAACAGAGTGAAACCCTACAAGTTTCTCATTCTCAAAAGAGAAAATCAGTGAAACCAAGAGCTGGTTTTTTGAAAACACCAATATATTTGATAAGCCTCTGGCCATATTAACCAAGAAACAAGGACAGAACACACACGTTACTAATATCAGAAATGAAAGAGGGGTCATTACTACTGATGAATAACATTAAAAAAATACTATGAACTCCATTAGCCGCAAATTTGATGATTTAGATGAAATGGACCTATTCCTTAAAAGGCACAAACTACAAAAAGCTCATAAAAGGAAAAAGAGATAATCTGCATAGAATTATATCTATAAAAGAAATTATTATAACATTCCAAAAAGGAACATGTCAGGCCTAAATGATTTCACTGGTGAATTCCACAAAATACTTAAAGAAGAAATGCAACCATTTCTATAGCCTAGAAGATAAAATGAGTTAGGTATTGAGACTTCATTGTTTATTGAGGTAAAACATCAGAGAAGTGAGTGGATTTAGACAAGGATGAGAGTTTTCTGGGAGAAGCCATGTATACCCATACATTATGATTAAATTCAGGTTCCTCCAGAGTTTTCAATATGTTCTGGGAAACTATACTTTTCAATTAATTTGGGCAAACAAGAAGAAAATAAAGATATGAAGTCATCAGCAAAAAAGGTAAGATAGCTATTATTTTATACTGGAAACCAGATGGCAGAGAAAGACTGATGTAAAGATTAGTGGGAAAATGTGAAACTATAGTTAGTGAAGAAAGAAAAGGGAAAGGTCCAGGGGTAAGCTAGTTCTCTAGCAGGGGACAAATATAAGCAGTTATGCTGTTATCATGAGTGTCCTACACAGGAAATAACATAAATGATTACTAATTGCTGGGGAGTATGGAAGAGTAACAGTAACCTACAAATTGTGAATGAAACTACTATATCCTCAGAAATACACTGAAAACCAATGTATGATGACACTGAAATTTGCAGAAGGAACAGGTATTGTGAAATGTCATAAAAATGTTAATGTTACTCACTTTTGTTCAGCAAAATCACTGTTCATTAGAAGCCTATTAAGAAAGGATTCAGACCCCCAAAATTAATATCATTATGCATCAAGTCTTGTACTGGATAGCCAGAGCTTATGAAACTATTTTACTTTATAAAAAAACATTTGACATGTTTTTCTCTTAGGAGTCCTATCTGAGGCCTGGAATCCTTGAAAAGATACTGCGAGAGAAGCTGACTACCAGCTTTCTACCCAACTTCAACTCTGAGCAAGGAAGAGATTTTGAGAGTACACAGCTACATCATCAACACTAGGACATACCAACATCACCTACCTCTGAAATGATGCATTGAGAAGGAAACATCGTATCAATGGCATTCTTTCCAAATATGCATAACTTGAATATCATCACAAGACAAATCCCAACTGAAGAAAAATCTATAAAATACTAGTTTCCCACTCTTCAAAAATTGGTAAGAGCAGGAAGATTAAGAAAATCTAGATATTGTCTCATCTTAAAGAAGGCTAAACAAATATGACAACTAAATAAATTATGCAGTCCTAAATTGGTTCTTGAATCAGGGAAAAAACAAGTTATAAAAGATGTCATTGAGACAACTGATAACAACTGAATATGGAATATGGATTATAATATGCACATATATTACTAAAATTCTGATTTTGTCATTGTACTATAGTCACGTGAGAGAATTACTTCCTTTGTCCATAAAACAATACATACTAAAATATTTAGTGGCAATAACAGTGACAGTATCTCCAAACTTTTCTCAAAAATTCAGGAAAAATTCCCATTCATTTGTATGCATATAAACAAATAGGGCAAAATGTCAACAAATTATGAATCTAAAATAGGTATATGAGTTCTCTGTATTATTCTTACACCTTCTCTGTTGAAATTATATAAAAATGAAAATAAAAGTGTAAAACAATTTAACTTAAGCATTATATATTTCATCAATCTTAGGAACAATATGGTGCTATAAATTTTAATAATTATGTTCATTTTTTAAAAAGATTTCTTTATGAAAGAGTAGGGACAAATATTTGAAAACTGTGAACATAGCTTAATCTTTGTTAACAATGAAACCCCAATCAGAAGCTTATGTATTTTTTTCAGTTTTACATTTATTTGCTTTTACTTCCTGTCTATACTGAAGGAAAATGTAAATGTTGACATGAAGCAAGGATTTTAATTTTCATCATCTCTTCTATATTTACCTCTCACACTTTCTCTTTTCCTGCCTTTGTCAGCCTTGATATTTTTTGGCAATTTACTTCTTTATAATGAATGAAAATGTATAGGGTTTAATAAACCTTTGAATTTAATTTATAGAAGTTTTGGCTTAGGTTAGTTTTTGTTTTCAAAAATTGGTCATTACTCTTGCCTGACAATTTCGTCTCTGATATTTTATCTGTTTGTATCACTGTGTTTTGTAAAATAGGCAAAACCCCTCCTATTAAAATGTCAGAAAAATTCTTTTGATATCATGTCAATTTAATAAAAACAGCACATAATTTACAGGGACTATAGATGCAAAAATGTTAAATATATATAGTTGTGTGTGTGTGTGTTTATGGGAGATATAAAAGACTGGAAGAAAAAATATGTCAGAAAATTTTATTGGAACATTTGCTTACCAAAACAAAGAAATATAAATAATTTTGACATATCTAGTCAGCTTTAAAAATCAATTAAGCTAATAAATAAAAACTAAAGACTGATTGAGCTCTTTCTTAATCAGATTTCTATTTGAAAAACTAATATTTAAGTAAGTATATGTGATCATATTGCAAATAGAATATGAATTTTTATCTATAATATCTATGGCATGTAATTTTTTAAAAGTTTTTATTTAAATTCCAGTTAGTTAACATACACTGTAATATTGGTTTCAGGTATACAATATAGTGATTCAACACTTCCATACATCACCCAGTGCTCATCACAAGTGCACTCCCTAATCCCCATCACCTATTTAATGCATCCCCCCACCCACTTCCTTTCTGTTTACCACCAATTTGTTCTCTTATTTCTAATATCCATGATAGTTTCAAAGGAAGCATCATTCTGTAAGATCTCACGACAGTGTAAAAGAAGCATCAGCCTTCATGGTGGTCATTTTGCAGGAAATACAAATATTGAATAATTATGTTACACACCTGAAACTAATATTATATGTCAATTAAACCTCAATTTTTTAAAAAAATAAGGCTTTAGAGATTGTTCTGATGATATACACTTATGCGCATTTGTGTGATTTGGTTAACCACTGTTGCGTAAGAACTGTCAAAAAATATTACTCATTCATACATTTTCTAAGACAAGATTTTTTGAGATACTTCATCATTAAAGTAGCTGAATAAATTATGTGTTTTTCATTCATGTTCCCTATTTACCTTGGATATATCTGTTAGGATACAAAATATAGTTTCTGGATTGATAAGCCAAGGCCAAAATTTGAAGAGTAATCAACTAAATCTTAAAAAAAGTTCTCCTATTTATTGGATTCTTTCATATGTAAAAAGAAAATTTTGTTCATTTATATTTCTTGCAAAATATGATTTTCTTATAATTAAATAAACCTACATTAATATAAACTTGGTAAGTATGGCACAGTGCATAAACACAGGTACACTTTAAATAGACTTCATCAGATATCAATTAGTTTTTAAACTTCTATTACTGTAGAAAAACTTGCTTAGAAACATCATGAGAAACAAAAATTAAGTCTTTAAGTTATAATAAACTCGTATTAAACATTAGTGAAAACGATTTTAATCACATCAAAGTTTGCTATGGAAAACATATTAGAGCAATGGTGACTCTAGGGCTACATATGATAACTAATGTGATTCCTTAAACAAAAAGTTGACACAGGCTCTCTTTCCATTACCTCACCAAGAAAAAGACAGTGTATCTTTCTCCAAGGATAAATTAAATTTTCCTCCTAAATATAACTGAATGAATGTGTTTCCAAAATTAAAATTAGAAAAATATCAAACAAGCTGTAAGTTATATTTCTGTAAAAGTTTTGACTGGCTGATTTCATATTTATAATCATATTGTTTTATTGAATTTTTAAAAGATTCTACTTATTTATGTGAGAGAGAGAGAAAGAGCATGAACAAGGGGAGGGGTACAGGGAGAGGGAAAAGCAGACTCCTCACTGAGCAGGGAGCCCAACTCAGGGTCCAATCCCAGGACCCTGGGATCATGACCTGAGCCGAAAGAAGATGATTAACCGACTAAGCCACCCAGGCACCCCATTTTATGGATTTAAGTGCATGCCTTAGCCTAGAAAAAAAAAAAAAAATCAAAATAAGCCTAGACTTATAGTAAAGGAATGCACTCCTTATCTCTTTAATTTGTCTAAAGATTTAAAAAAGAAACTTCTAAGTGTTTGGTAGTTTGAAGTTTCACGAAACTTAAAGACAAAATAATTTATTGGTCTGGGGCATCACTGAATGTATAAGTATTCTGACAATAAACACACATCATGCCTGTGTAATCAGTCAGTCATCTGAAGAGTTACAGCACAAACTTCCCAGCTCTTGCTCCTTTCTGTTCATGGAGGATGGCCACATTACTACAACATCTTCTGAAGCTGCCAAATTAATTGTTTACTTTCTGGCTTCCTCACTGAGTCTATATCCAGTCCATTACTAAAGGACATGTCACTTTTGCCACCATACTGGTGCCCAGCATGGCAATGACAATGTGCACTCAAGGGCCTCCCACAGTCATTTCCTATTGTATTACCCATTGTATGCATCTCAGCCTATAATCACCTCATGTTTGTTTCTTTTCTTGTTGATTTTCTGTTTCTTCCTCAATAATATAAGATTAATGATCTATTTTCTCTCTGGTTCATGCATATATCCCTATATCTTAGTACAGTGACATAGCTATGTAAGAATGGTAGTAGTAAAAGCTCCAATCGTTCTCCATTGCCTGTAAGACAATACGCAAATTACTTAGTGTCAGATAAACCTTTTTATGAGCTGACTGTGACCTAGGTCTTGGCCCCTCTCAGGTTACAGCCCGTTCTTCAAAAGGTCATTAAAGCAAACTAAACACTACTTCCAGAGCATCCCTGCACTTCTGTACCTTCAGATTCTTGACCATGGTGAGCCCCACCAGGATATTCTTCCTATTACCATTTCAGAGGATGTTTTATTTATCATTCAAAGTTCAGAGCAAAAGTCCCCTGTTTTTTTGGAAGAATCTCTGCATGCCTCCAATAGGATTTATCCCTCTTCACTTTGTGATTTCTCAACATACTTTATCTTTCACATGCCCACTAAGCATATATACTATACTTATGCATACTTCTGTTCTCCTCGCCATAGTTTGAGCTCTGTGAGGGCAGAGACAATGTATTCTCAACTGCCTACATCCAGAACCTAATCCAGTAATTACTGTATCATACTTTGCTGAATGGAAACTTTAATTTTACTAATCAGCTTATTTTCCCCTCTAGTATCTAGTACCTTAGTATCCCTCAGAAACTAGTTACTGATACCATTAAAATTTCTCAAAGTTCCCAAATGCATAGAGCATAATGAAAGGGAATATTTGTTGGGCCTTAATTGTCAGTAACACACATAATTTCACGGTGGGTTTTTTAATTTGTGGGCAGCATACCTGTAAAGGTGGCAACACCCAAGGACGGTAATCTTTTATTTATCACATACCAACTGAGATACTTTGCATATCAAACACTAGAACATAGTGTTTGAGTGTCGGGTAAAGGTTACAATCACTTGAGAAATCACCTATGCAACTGAACTAATAGAACTGATTTGAAAGAAGGCAGGTTATTCAAAATCCTGTCACAATTTTATAGTTGGATAACAGGTTTTTGAGGTGGCATTTCAATTTCTTTGGCTTTTTCATTATAGTTAAATTTGCTAAGAAACTAGATCTCAAAAGTTCTCACCACACACACAAAAAAAGGTAATCATATGAGGTACTGTTAACTAATCCTATTATGGTAATCATTTCATAATATGTGTATCAGATGATCATGTCGTACACCTTAAATATATGCAAAGGTTACATGTCAATTATATCCTAATAAAGCTAGAAAAAAGGCATAATGTTATTTAAGAAATTAGGGAGAGCAGTGTAAATTATTTGGGGGTGTGTGAAGGAAACAATGAAGTTTCCTTGTTCCTACTATTTATTTTAATTGGGGGAAAAAACTGAGCTGAATTAGCAGAGTTCTTTTCATGAGTATTTTTAGTTCTTTGAAAAGATTCCCTTTATGTTCTTAAGGACAATATTTATCAGGAAGCTCATGCTGACCATTTTTGCTAAGTGACTAACAAAGTCCTTTTGTCATATACTAGTTTAGAAACCGTTACAAGAAAACATATCTCAATCTCCACAGGAAAAGGTATCAAAATGTCCTAGTGCTCCATAAATGCCAGATCCATTCCAAATCACCATTTTGGCTGACGTAATATATTTTGGGTGAAAAATCAACTTATAAACACTAAATTTCCAGATATTATTCTTATTATTTACATACCTCCTTTAAAGTAAATCTCTTAAAGAAAAGCAAACTTTCTGAATACTGCCTTCGGCTCAGGTCATGATCTCAGCGTCCTGGGATAGAGCCCCACATCAGGCTCTCTGCTCAGCAAGGAGCCTGCTTCCCCCTCTCTCTCTGCCTGCCTCTCTGCCTACTTGTGATCTCTCTCTCTCTCTGTCAAATAAATAAATAAAATCTTTAAAAAAAAAAAAACTTTAAAAAAAAAAAAAGGTGCTAAATTGCTAATTTGGGTTGAATTGTTTCCTCCAAAAAGGATACACTGAAATCCTAACCCCAGGTACCTATGAATGTGACTTTATTCGGAAATAATTCCTTTGCAGAAATAATTAGGTAAGATGAGGTCATACCAGATTAGGGTGAGCCCTAAATCCAGTGGCTAGTATCCTTATGAAGATACATTCAGTGACACAGAGAAACACCAGAAGAATGCCATGTGACAACAGAGCCACGGATGGGAGGGATGCATCTATAAGCTAAGGAATGGAAAGTACTAATAGCAACCACCTAAATCTAGGAAAAGGCAAGGAAGGATTTTTCCTTCCACAGTCTTCAAAGGAAGCATGACCCTGCCAATACTTTAATTTTAGATTTCTAGCCTCTAGGACCATGAGAGAATAAACAATCCATTTTGTGGTAATTTGTTACAGTAGCCCTAGGAAACTAATACAATGCTGTGATACAAACTAAATATTGTTAATATATTTGTCTGCCTTTTCAATTTCTTTAAAAATTTATACAAGTAACTTTAATAATAACTAAGTTATTTGGGCTAACGTCTCTTTAATCAGTACCTACTTGAAAGCCAAACTCTGTTATCTGTTTTATTATGTTTGTTATAATGATTAATACAGTCACAGAAATTCTCATACATACACCTCATATTAATTCCTTAGGATAATTACTAAATCAAAGAAACTGCATATTACTATAGAACTATATATATGTGGTGTTTTTTTTTTTAAGATTTATTTACTTAATTGAGAGAGAGCAAACACACACAAGAGTGAGGGAAGTGGAAGGAGGAAAGAGAGAGAATCCCAAGCAGACTTCCCACTGAGCCCAATCTCATGACCCTGAGATCATGACCTGAGAAGAAACCAAGAGTTGGAAGCTCAACTGATTGAGCCCCTCAAGCGCCTCTAGAATTGTATATACGTTGTCAGATTGTCTGTGGCAGTGTAAAAATGTCTCTATTTCCATAACTGGAAATGATCAATCTTCTGCATCTCTACCAAACTGAGGTTGAAAAGCAATAATTGATATTTAATTTAAATTTACTTGATTATTAAGCATTTCACTTTTTGAAATGTGTTTGCTGGGACATTTATAATTATTCTTGTGTTTCCCACCTGACTATACACACACGCACACACACACACACACACACACACACACACACACACATTTCAATCAGGTTGCTTAATTTTGCCAATTATCTTTTACTCTGGTTTCTTCAGACCTGAATCTCTAGCCTTGTGATCATCATCAAGTTACTTAATTTCTCAAAGTCTCAATATTCCTATCTGTAAAATGCTAATAATGAGAAAATATACCTCCTATGAATGCCATAAACAGGAGAATATATGCAGAGAATTATCACACAATAGAGAAGAGATCCTAAAATATCATAAGTACTACACCATCAGTGATGGGGAAGAACTGTCAGTGATTGTAATATATACATTAGGCTTAGTATGAATATATTTGCTTTATTATAATCCAATAAACATGTCCTTGATGTCAATCTTTGTAAGTCAAACAGAACTGAGTTTAATTCTACCCTCCCTGTTTTTTAATGTACATGACTTTGGCCTGTAATTTATACCTGGTCCCTTTTAAACTTCAGTGTTCTCAATAATTAAAATATAATAGCAATACCTCCAGTTTAAATGACAAATTTAATCATACGCACCTATATATGCACATATATACGTTTATATCTTAGCTCTTAATTTCATTTCTGTATGATTATTAACCTGTCCATACTCTCATTCTTCTCATATTTATAACAGAAATAACACAATTATGGTAATTCTTAGAGTGTTGGGAAGATTAAATTAGATAATTATGTCTAGATCTTAATACGGTGTCTGGCACACGATGAGTCTTTATTAATTGATAACTATTAGCATTGCCATTACTATTGGACTATTTAAGGTACCAAGTGGGTAATATATGTAAGCTTTTATCATGGTGAATTTAGCAGGGCGAATAGTATCATAAATGTTTCTTAGGGGCTACTGATAGTGTGATGGTAGTAGAAGAAGGGGAGAAAGAGGTAATACTGGAGATGCTTCATTTATAGAAATATTTCCAGATCAAAGTTTTGCCAGCATCCTATATCCCACAAAACTCTGTGGATTTTATTATCTACTCATATATATGCTGGAAAACACTGTAAGCTTTTATTTTGTGGGGAGAAACTTAGCAGGGACGATCTTGGGCCACCTCTGTGAATATGCTGTTGCCTTCTGGTCAGGCACCTGTGCTTGTTAGTCTCCTCACATTTCATAGGGGATGTTAATCTCACCTTCTGTTTCACTGATTGCTGCAGCATATGGCCCAGCACAAACTGGCAGTACAGGAGAACTGCGTTCCAAGTACTTGTTAGCGAATGTGACCTTGACAGAGTGGATTGATAAAGGTGGAGTTAAAAGAAATATTATGCCCAATTCTTTTTCATGACATACTGAAATCTCTCTCTAGTTAAATGAAATAAGCCTATTTTAAAAATTTTATCATAGGAATTTGCTTCAAACCAACCCCCCAAAATCCGCTCCATATAGTTTTTTTTATTTTAATGAACGGAACTCAAGAGTTTTTTGAAACTCATCCCTATATTTAGTCTAAAGTTATTGTTAGAGATAATATTCAGTACATTGTACATTTTTCTTTCTTTTTTTTTTTTTTTTGAGGAGGAGTAAGAATTTCCTCTGTAGTCTTGGTACCAGAAATATTTGTACTACTCTAATCCACAGTTTGTCTTCAATTCATGAAAACTGTACAATCTGTGTTTCAAATTTTGCATTTTTAATTTTGGTTGTTGATAAGTTTTAAGCCAATTTTGGCCACCTATCCCTTCCACAAATATATAGGCTCCTAAAACATGCATTTTCTGCAATGCATTAACACTACTTCTGGCTTATGAATTTCACACCAGCTAACTTTTTAAAAATAAACCTTTTACTGAAACATGACATAAATGAAGTATAATTCATAAATGTATAGCTTAATGAATTAACGCAATGGGAACATACCTGTGGAATTATCACCCAGAATGAGAAATAAAACATCATTAGCAATACGAATGCCTCATATTCTCCTTTTCAATCCCTATCATCTTCATCTTCACACTCAATCAGCATTTTGTTAACTATGCCTATTTTTGAAAAGCATATGAATGGACCTACAGATTCTATAATTCAATATTATATTTCTGAGATTCACCCATGCTGATATACGTAGTGGTGCATTTACTTTTATTATTAAAAGAATATTTTCAAAAATTTGTTTTTTGGACAGTTTCTTTTGATTAATCTTTGCATAATATATCTTTTCTATACTTTCATTTTCAATTCATTTGTGTTCTTATAAAGAACATATATTTAGGTCAACTTTTTCTCAATTTATTTCTAATTGGAATGCTTTAGTTTCATTTACATTTTATATAATTACTAAGGTAGTCAGGTGTACTCCTGCTATCTTACTATTTGTTTTCTATTTTCCCCATCTGTTCTTCCTGTATTTCTTTTTTCTTGCCATTTATGTAGTCTTAATGTAGTATTTTATTTTCCCAATTTTTTAAAAGATTTTATGTATGTATGTATGTATGTATTTGTGGGGGGGGGGTGGAAGAGAGAAAGCATGAGCAGGGGGAGGGGAAGAGGAAGAAGTAGGCTTCTTACAATGTTCCTTCCTCAAGTTTATTATACCAGCCTGACAATGATGAATACTACCTTTCACAACTATTTCAGGCAGCTTAATGATATGATTAGTATCTCAGTTTCCATCACTTTCACATCACCAACCAGCATTTCTTTTTTTGTGGTAATTGCTCCTAGGGCCAGTTCCCTTAACTCTTGCTCACTCTTTAGAGATAAAATTGTCAGCAAAGAAATAGCAACATTTATCAGATTTCCTATTGTAAGTGGAACGTGAATTGTAGCTCTCATCTAGATTGAGGCTTTTAAATATAGTATGAGGGCACAAATACAAGAAAGGTGTTTTTTAAAACAATGTGTTATTAATGACAGTGTTATTTAGTATAGTTTAGTATTCATATAAATGATGTATTATTTAATTTATTTATGTATGAGTTTGAATTATATACAATAAAATAATTTATAGTGATTAAAGGTTATCCCTCCAATCATATATCAGTTTACTCATGTTCCTATACGATTAATAATTGTGGGAGAAAACTAGCAATTGGGAATTGTACAATATCTGCCCCAAATTTTATCCAAGTAAGAACCAGATCGCAGAGTATTTCATCATTAGCAGACAAACTGAACACAAATTGGTATACTGCTTAACTTACCAAGAGCATTTTGTGGGGTTTATTAAAATACAAAAAAATACAAAAATTCCCTCACTACTTTTACATTTATTAGTTCTCAGTTTGTTGCGAAAGAGCTTTCCCTTTGCATTT
>CM053605.1:39032833-39052696 GCA_028646535.1 Procyon lotor
ATTTTGACACTCAAAGTACTCATCAGTTAGTCACTGGAAGACCCTTAAGGGTCCTACCACGCCTTCAGCATTTTTTGAGTATTTCCCTATTTCTGGCATAGCAAGATATTTCAAACTCTTTCCCAGCATCAGCCCTGAAATCAGCAATTTTGCCAAGAAATCTGCTTATTTTTGGTTGGTTTAGAAATCAGGAAGGAAGGAACTGGAAGGGGGAGGGGAGCAGGGAGGGAGGGAAGGAGGGAGGGAAGGAGGGAGGGAAGGAGGGAGGGAAGGAGGGAAGAAGGAAGGAAGGAAGGAAGGAAGGAAGGAAGGAAGGAAGGAAGGAAGGAAGGAAGGAGGGAGGGAGGGAGGGAGGGAGGTTGGAAGGAGGATGGAAGGAAACAAAAGGAAGAAAAGACAGGGAGGAAGGAAAGGGGAAGAAAAAAAGAAAAGGAAAAAAGAAAAGAGAAAGAAAAACTATGACAATTAAATGCAATGAGTAATCCTGGACTGATCCAAGAGCAGACTTCTTTTTTCTTTTAACATAGGACATTAGTGGGACAAATGGAAAACTTGAATTAGTTCTATATATTAGATAATAATATTGTATCAATGTTAATTTCCTTATTTTGGAAAATTATACAACAGTTATGTAGAATACGTTTGTTTTTAGTTAATATACACTGAAGTTTTTAGGAGTAAGGGGGCATCATGTTTATAATTCCCCCCCCCAAAAATCTAAATAATTAGAGAGGTAGAATGATAAAGCAAATGGGATAAAATATTAACACTTGGGTAATCTGGGTTAGGGACTTTAAATATTTGTGGACATTTTGATACTTCTTCAAAAAGTGAAGGCAATCCTCTTCCTTTGATTTTGGGCTGGATTTAGTGATATACTTCTATCAAAATCAATACCACAGAAATGGTGGAATAGAAATCTAAGATTATATCATCAAAGGCATTTTACTCCCTCTCCCTCAACCTCATGTTCCCTTTCTCTCCCTCCCTTCTCTCTCTCTGGAAAGCCAGCTACCCTGCTGTATGAGCATCTGGGTAGAGAAGTCCACATGATGAGTAAGTCAAGGAACTAAAGTGTCTTATTAACAGTCATGAGCACTTGAAAGCAGATTCTCCCAACACGTTCGGATGACTGCAGCCCTGGTCAACAACTTGACTACAACCTCATGAAAAATTCTAAACCAGAAACACTCAGCTAAAGTGCTCCTAGATTCCTGACACTCAGACACCATGTGAGAAAATAAATGTTTGCTACTATAAGGCACTAAATTCTGGCATTGATAAACAATATTAGGTTAATATAATCTGTGAAGGGTTTGTAGAAATTCTTTGGGCAATTCTGTATCTTTTTCTGTAAGTCTAAAATTATTTCCAAATAAAATGTTGAAAAAAAAAAAGAAAAATCTGGAAGAGTGTTACACATGACAGATTTTCTAGTCACCATGTCATGGTAGTAAAAATAGTCTGTTGTGCATCTAGAGATGTGCTGGTTTCTACCAATTTTTTCTCAGCATTTATTGCATCTCTAGCCTTTATTTAATCTGTAGAATAGCACTAAAGAATGTCACCTCACACAAATGTTTTTTACTTATTCAAATATATGTATTCATACATTTCAATGTATGAATGTGAAATATGCTAGAGACTTTAACTTTTGGAATTTCAGTTATTATTTTCAAAAATACAGGAAACTGTATTATTCACTCTATGCTTTGAAAAGGTTACTCTGCACATGACGTGAATTACTGTCTCCTGACCAATACCAGGGAAAAATGGCCCTCTCATACAACCTCTATACTGCCAACATAGGACAACCAAAAGAGAAACCTTCCTTTTTTTATAGATTAACATTTGTGTCTAGGAATCTATCGTGGTACATTTCTATATTAGATGCTCAATAAAGAGTAGTATGAATGGTTTAAACTTTTATACTTCCAAGCATCATTTCATGCTAAGTCCCTTGCTTTCAATTACAAAACAGAACTCAGAAATTAATTAAATTTATTATTTTAATTTGAAAAAAGACATTTAAGACTTGACATTTAAGACATTTAAGACTCAATGTTTTCCCAGTTTTATTGGATATAGTCCTATTACGAAACCCTTTGTGAATTCTCTTAAACTGAATATATCATCTTGCCCTGGCTAAGATTCCCTCATTGTGATTTTTGTTAGAAATACTACTATATCAACACTGTCATGTCAAATAACATTTTATAACTATAATTTCAGAGATTTTCAGTCTAAGTTCTACATTGAAAGCATCTGAATTTCTTTGCTTTGTTCTTTTATTATGGATATTTTCCTACAGAGGCCAGATAATGGTAACAGTCCTATTCCTTTTCTTTTTCTTTCAAAATAAATACTTTTCAAAATTTAATGTTGTCTGGGTCTTTAGAGATGGTTTGAAGACTATATTTCTGCTACAGTAATGATTTTATATACATGTTAGAATTATTTTTTCTGTTCAACTTTCACAGTTTGTCTTTGCCCTTGCATGTTGCTTACTAAAGGCCCTTCACAAATCCTTTTCTCCGATATAAATGTCCAGGCAAGGCTGAGGTTTGATTCACAGCCATGTATCCAGTCCACACATCAATCCAATAAGGGGTATGCAGAACGCATTGGGAAACTTGCCAACCTTTGCAATTATGCTTCACCATATTGATGGATGAAATGTATTTTAAAAACTGCAATCCTCAAGAGTCAGTCCTGTAGAGGCATTTATTGTATCTGATACCATGAATACTGTTTTAACTAAGACATATCGTGTTACAAAATATCACTTTCTCCATGTTCTCTTCTTTTTCTTTCTTTTTAAATTTTCTAAATTTTTAACATATAATGTATTATTTGTTTCAGGAGTACAGGTTTGTAATTCATCAGTCTTACACAATACACAATGCTCACCACAACACATACCCTTCCGATGTCCATCACCCAGTTACCCCATCCCTCCCAACCCCCTCCACTACAGCAACTCTCAGTTTGTTTCTTGAGATTAAGAGTCTCTTATGGTTTGTCTCCCTCTGATTTCATCTTGTTTCATTTTTTCTTCTCTTCCCCTATAATCCTCCGTCTTGTTTCTCAGATTCCACATATCACTAAGCTCATATGACAGTTGTCTTTCTCTGCATGTTCTCCTTTTAATTTTTTCTATTTGTTTATTGAATGCTACTATAATAAATCTGAGCAAGGCTTTATATTTATATACTTTTATTATACTTATCATTACCATTAATATTTTGGTTGTCCCAGTACTATAATCATGTTCTACTATTCACTCTTTATTAAATTACATGTACTCAATTCATCTGCTATATGTTTACATACATTTAAAAGTATATATGAAAAATGTACATAGATAATCTTATACGTAAGTCTCATTTTTTCTTACTTTTATTGAAATTATGCTTTGGAATTTATACCTACTGCAAAATTTTACTATGTATTTTTCATTTCCCTAGTGATAAATTCCTCTATTTCTCCATCTTTCTGCTCCTACATACAGCTATAAGGAATACCCCTTAAAATACATTTTCTGGAGTTCTTATGGCAGAGTTAACATGGAATATATATCAGTAAATAATACATTTATTTTCATTGTGTATTTCCAGATTGTTCTCAAAAATGGCTATATACCTCTCCATTTATTTAGCTTTTCCATTATGATAAACTTGTGAATTCTCTGCAAGCTTAAGTATCAACACTGTGTTTAGAATATCAAGTCATATTGTGGTATAAAGTTGCTATTCATAAATTCTAATTGCTATATAAAACTTCACTGATGGGACACATCACAATTTGGTTATCCATTATAGCTATAAAAGGAATTTTGGAAAAAATAAAAGGAATTTTGGCAGTTTTTATGTTTTGAGTATTATTACAGTGCTTCTTGGAAGATGAACAGATTTCTTATCAGATACATACTATATGTGGAATTACTAAATTATAACCTATGCATATGAAGAGGGAGGCCGAAGAGTAAGAAAAAATATATGATTATAGAAACACGGTCACAGAGATGCTATGTTGTTGGGACTGGTGTTGGGAGTTCTAATTTTACAGAAATAAATGAATTTTTGGCAATCTGTTATAGAAGCAATAGGAAACTAATACCATGTGTGAAGGTAGAAATCCACATAAGAATACAATACTCTAAACTCAAAAATGTGAGCAATATAACAAACATTTTAAATAATTAAATTATTTAAAATAACTAATTTTAATTCTTTGGTCTTCACTAGTATATTGTTAGATGCCTTCCTATTTAAAATAAACATATTTGCATAAATAACCTTGTATATAAACACATACATATAATTGATGTAATTATTACCAAATAATTGATGTAATGGTAACTTAATAGTAATTTAATCATCCAAATGCTTTTTATTAAAAACTGAACTTTTAAAGATACAAAGAATTTTTTTTAATTGTATTTAATGATAATAGAAAAAATTGTTTCTTTTTTTTGTCTCTTTGGTCATTACCATCTAATTTTTAATGTTTTTTATAGCTCTACTGAAGTTCTGCTTTCACCTGTGTGAGGAAAACATTCAAAATATCTAGAGTTTGAGTACATATTAGACCTGATCATTCTCTACTTTTAACATGAAGTTTTGTATCCTATTTGTTTGTATCAATGGACTATATTTAATTACTAAGTTAAATGGGATTTAATACTTACTTTGCTCCCTCACAGAAAATAGGAAGCAAATTGATATTTTAGTAATTAATAATGTATTAGATACATATATATCCCAAAGTCAAAAACAGAAAGTAAAGTATACCATTTCATTCTGGAGTTTATTACTTAGAGCTGTAAGTCATTCTCTTGCCATAAAATAGTTTGGGAAAAGGAGGCAAAAAAAAAAAAAGTTGCACTAATGTTGAAAAACACTAATGCTGAGGGACAGGATGCCTATGCCACCACTGTGGTGTCTAGAATTTTAGCTTATAAATGTCTAGAACTAAGGAAGAATGTGTTCTAATTTTTGAGAATACATTTAATAGAGTTTGCCTTTAATTTGCATTTTGCTTCCTGTTATTGGGTAAAAAGTACAGTTGCAACATTGTGACTATCTTTTCTGCACTGTACCACAAACAGGAAAAACTTTAGTATCTATTAATGTAAGAATATGTCATTTTTATGTGTCTGAAGCCATTGTAATGTAAAGTGAGTAGACTTGAGGCTTCTTGAATATTATTTTAAAAGCTAGCATAAATAATTTACCTTTCTCTTTATTCCCTTAAGGTTAGGAAAGATGTGGATACCATTTCAAATGCTTGCATGTTATTTTTGGGAAAATTATATGGGCTTTAGAAAATAATTTATTCAAGATTGCTAATAACAAAACAAAAATCTAGACATCAGGGCAATATTAGTGCCAAATTTATCATTAATCTAAAGCAGGAATGTTCTCAGCTGCCTGGGTGGCTCAGTTAAATGTCTGCCTTCACCTCAGGTCATGATCCCATAAGCTCCCAGCTCCCTGCTCAGTAGGGGGCCTGCTTCTCCCCCTTCCTCTGCCCCCTCTCCTCTCTCTCTGTGCCAAATAAATAAATAAATAAAATTAAAAAAAAAAACAAAAATAAAGCAGGAATGTTCTGCAAAATTAACAATCACATAAGATGCAAATACACCTTCCTCATTTAAAAAACTGAATCAAATTATTCTCTTTTCATCTTTAAAATAAGTCATACACAATCCTGACATTTTAGATTATTGTATCCACACGGAGCTTATGTTTCTCTATGAATTTACAGAAGAAAAAAATGATTAATAAATTCAGTCTTTAATTCTTTTTAATCATGGGAACAATATCAAAACATTTCTCCTTATGAGGGAAATTAAAAAGTGCCAATTCAAAAAAATTTTTTTACATGCTTAGGAAAAATCCCACTTGTAGCACTGCCTTTCCTAACTATAAGAGATATATACAGTATTTTCCTACTACCTCCAATTTTAACATGATTACTCCTATTTTTGGCTGAATAACCTCTAATGACTTTTTTTCCTGTGCTATTACTTAGGCTTCTAGGAAAATCCTTTTAATCTTAAATTATGTTCTTTATTTAAAAAAAAAGTCACATATTTTTGTCACTATTTCTACTATTTTCCTTAATTGCTGAAAGTTGAAACATTAATAATAAACACAAATTCATGCTGATTCTCTAATGAATTCTAACAAATTACTATATAAAACTTGATTCAGAGTAAAAGCAAGAGTAGTCTAAAAAAATAAGAACCCTAACTTCTAGGTTTACCATCATTTATCTCCTGCATTATTTTAACAGCCTTCTCATTGTTTTCCCTGCTTTTACATTGTCTTACTATAGACTATTCTCTAGATATGTAATATAATTTTGCCAGTTCTTTTCTTCCAGCACTTAAAATGTTGTGCTACTTTTTTCTGATCTCTATAATTTCAGGTAAGAAATATACTCTTATTTAAATTGATATTCCTCTACACGTAACTGTCATTCTTCTCTGGATGTTTTTAAAATGTTTTCTTTGTCTTTAGTATATGTAAGTTAATTAGGATACATCTTTACAGTTATTTCTTTGAATTTATTCTATTTAAATTTCTCTGGATTTCTTTAATCCACAGATTTATGTCTTTTTCAAGAATTGGTAAAGTGGTCAGTCCTTATTTCTTTGAATATTTGTTCAGCCCTACACTCTTCCTCCTTCCCTCAGGGATTCTGATAAAAAAAAGTCAATCTATTATTTTCTTACAAGTCTCAGTGGCTCTGTTCACTTCTTCCAAATCATTTTTCTCTCTGTTGTTCAGATTAAGTAAACTATTGATCTGTCCTCAAGTTCACTTACTCTATTCTCTGTTGTCTTCACTCTACTATTAAGCACATCGGGCAGGTTTTTTTTTTTTCCCTTACTATTTTGCTTTCAAGTTATGCAGTTTATGTTTGGTTTCTATTATATATAAATTTCCTTCTTGATGTTGTTGAGATTTTTTTTCATTGTTTCAAGAGAATTTATAATTGTTGAAGCAACAAATAATTATAAATAAATAGAGCCTCAGGGATACTTTAAAATATATAAAAATAAAACAAGTATACAAATTGAAATATGAAATAATTTTTATTGCATCCTACACATTTTGGTTATTATGAATTTTTAGTGAGAGTTTCATTATTCATGTTTTACTTGTTTGTACATAAACTTATTTCACTGCTAGTCAATAAAGTCTTTGATCAAAGATATTAGTGAATTACTTATCTTCCTTACCCTCTCAGTATATAATATACAACTTTAACAGAAAATATACTAGAGAAAATTTTATTTGTTCTATTGAAATCTATTCTTTAACGAACTTTTTGCTTTATAAAATTCCAAAAAAATAAACTTAGAAATTATTAGAAGTGTTGGGCTTTTTTTAAGATAGATAGATAGATAGATAGATAGATAGACAGATAGATAGATTCATTCATTTATTTGAGAGAGTGCTAGAGGGAGGGGCAAAGGGATAAAGAAGCAGGCTCCAGGCTCAATGGGGTTTTATCTTACAACCCTGAGATCACTACCTGAGCCAAAACCAAGAGTCAGATGCTTAACCAACTGCACCACCCAGGCACCCCAAAATTTTTTTTTAAGATTTTTTTATTTATTCATTTGAGAGAGAGAGAGAGAGCACAAGCAGGGGGAGGGGCAGAGGAAGAAGGAGAAGCAGACTCCCTGCTAAGCCAGAGCCAGACATGGGGCTCTATCCCAGGACCTGGAGACCACGACCCAAGCTGAAGGCATACACTCAACCTAGCAACTCAGGCACCCCTGAAATTATTTCATTTTGTTTTCAACTAAGTGGTAACATAATCCCAAATGCAAAATTAAATGTAAAATCAAATGGAAGTACATTATAAAAACTTGTATTCTTAATTTTACTTGAGTCAATATTTATCAATGAAAATCACATTTATGATAACTATTCAATAAGTTTACAATTGGTCTCATTTTTATTGAAGTACTGTAGAGAGACTTTTTACTGTTAATTTTTAACTGCAAACCCTTGAGACAAGTTGGATGATGAAATAAGATTGTTCATCATCACAGTGTTCTTGAGCACCATGACATGGACAAAATTTGGTTCTGTGGTAACAAAAACAACATGTATGTATTTATTTATGCACATACATATATTTGCATATGTTTATACATACACACATGTATTTTACACATATATAATATATACATATGTATGTAATATATGGCATACATGAGTGGTACAGCTTGATAACCATCTGATTCTTGGTTTTAGATCATGCCATGATCTCAGGGTTTTTTCCCCTCTCCCTCTGCCCCTCCCGCTCATGCTTTCTCTCTAAAATAAATATTTAAAAAAATAAAAATATATAGACTATGTATGATAAAACAACACACTGTGCGCACATGTGCACACAGAGAAACTCCTTTAAGTAACTAAAATAATTGATTCAGTTATATTCTAAAATGCTTTCTCTGTGCCCCATATATAAATTCAGAAGTAAATTATGTTGTTGCCCAAATTTTTACATAGTATAAAATAGTATTTGAGTAACTATCTGGCACAAGAAATCCTGCCAAGTTGTTTTCATGGTTGAAAAGAAAACCAATGAGAGCCCCTGAAGAAGTCTAAAGAAAAAAAAGCAGAAAAATAATAATAGTCTAAGACTTTATATAATCACCTTCTTTTTAAAGTCATAATCCTCTGAGTTTTATGATGCATATTTATCAGTTAGGGGGAAATAAGTGTATACTAGAAAGGTCTACTCAAGGTTTAGCCTAATTTGAACAAAAAATTATTAAAAATAATTCCTTTAAATGGCATTTTTTTTTTTTTGCTGACTTACTTTAAGACATCTAACTATCATTTTCTTTGTGAACTGCCATGAGAAGAAAGTAAAATTTTCCTGAAGCACCTCTTAAGAGAAATCTCATTAACTTTTCACAGGGGTTCCTACTGAAGATAATCACCATATAATGCTGGTATGCACTGGAACCCAAAATCCATATCAATTGAGAATTTCGGAATTTTTGTAAAGGATTAATATTTGCTTAGAATAGATTTACTGTCTAAAATTTACCATACTTTATTGTAAGATGGCATAATAACGTGCAGGGCTATAAACCAAGGATATGTGTAATTGTTGTCATAGCCAGACTTCTATTCTCCGCAGGAGAGTACACAGCACATTTACTAATTGATCCCTTGTTTATTATAAAACTGATGTTTTTTTATTAGACTTTGTACCCTCATCAGAGGCATTTACTACCTAATGTGCAGATTAGGAAAAAAAAATGTTAAATTCAAGCATACTCTTTAAAACTGGCACTTATTGGGGCACCTGGGTGGCTCAGTGGGTTAAAGCCTCTGTCTTAGGCTCAGGTCATGATCTCAGGGCCTTGGGATGGGGCCCTGCATCAGGCTCTCTGCTCAGCAGGGAGCCTGTTTCCGCCCCTCTCTCCGCCTGCCTCTCTGCCTACTTGTGATCTATCTCTTCTCTGTCAAATAAAGAAATAAAATCTTTTAAAAAATAAAAAAATAAAACTGGTACTTATTAAGAAACTGCAAAGAAGTGAAGTTGAAAACTTTTCAACATGAAATGTAATTTGAATTTGTATTTGTTTCTTATTCCTAAACACACTCATGTAAACCAACATTTCCCAAAGCATGTTTTGCACCAAATTAATTACACTAACTCTTTGAAAAATTATTGAATGAATGATAAATACTGAGTTAAGTCAAATAGGTTTTCATACTACTGAAATTCTTGGGATCTTTAATATGCTAATGGAATTTGTGAATATCGAACAGTGCATATTTTCCAAATGCATTTGGCCAGAGAAATAGTCACTTTCTTTTTCTTCCCAAACCCCCAATCATTATCTCAGTGGATGAATATTCTGGGAAACCAAGTGCAGAAATGTTGCTCTAGAAAAATAATTTCCTTTACGTTAGCAAAGCTTATTCTTTTTTGATTAATTCACTTTGGAGAGTATTAGAAACCCTCCAATTACACACACACACACCTTCATTATCCCCCTGTGCTAACTGTACCATCTCTTTTCCAGGCATTGTGTCTGGGTGCTATTGGTTTTATCCTTTTTGGCACCAAGCATAAAATCCTCTTCTCATTTTAGATTTTATTCCCTTGATCAGAGCAGAGCAATTGACTTCTTTTACAACAATTAGGACAGTCTTTCAAAGGCAGCTTTCTGAAGCCTCTTCCAGGTAATTAAGTGTATAAAATTTGATGCTAACATTGAAAAGCCATGCTAGCTCTAAGAATAGCTAACTTAAGGTCCTGACTCCACCTCTCTTTATAACCTTGAACAAATATTTAACCTATAACTATCTTATCTTCATTTTTTAAAAGGCTATCACGATACTAACAACCTCACAGTGTACTTATGAGGATTAAGTGATGCAAGGCTTATAAATTCTCTTTATATTAACACAGTGCAGACCAGAGAGTAAATGTTTGATACACAGCAATTTTTAGTACTGGCACTGTCAATATTTCCATTCTTTTAGGTAGTATAGCTAGAATTGTCCCACATCACCCAGTAGTAAAGCCTTTCTCCAAAGCCTTAGAAAACTTCCTCAGTCATCTGTGCATATGTAGTTTTTTGTTGTTGTTTTTTAAGATTTTATTTATTTATTTAACAGAGAGAAAGAGATCACAAGTAGACAGAGAGGCTGGCAGAGAAAGAGGGGAAGGCAGGCTGCCTGCTGAGCAGACAGCCCAATGTGGGGCTCAATCCCAGGACCCTGAGATCATGACCTGAGCCGAAGGCAGAGGCTTAACCCATTAAGTCACCCAAACGCCCCTGTGCATATGTAGTTTTATAAAAATAATAAGATGCTCATCAAATGGTTGTTCATATTTGTACTAATGTAGGAAAGGAAGGCAGAAGACAAAGTATTAAATTTCCTTACTCCTTATTGACAAGTCCTTCAAGCAGGCAAAGTGACATTCCTCTAGGAACTCAACTGTCTGGATGTTGACACTTTGCTAATGGCAAAAGGCAGTCCCAACCCTCAGAATCCTGTAAGCCTACTTTAATATATAAAAAACTCCTTTGGAAACTTCTTTTATCTCTACCTCCCAAGATACACGTTGGCAATCCTCCCCCAAGTACTTGATGCACCATATAGATCTCACTGAGTAAAGGATAGGCAAAGCAAGGTAGGGAGAGACAGGTAGCAGACTAGGTGATCAGGCTCACCAAAAATCCCAGAAATGCTGAGGTTTAACGAAATCAGAGATAAGGGTACAAACCACACCACCCTGCCGTGGGCATCAGAAGTTGCATCTTTTTATGGCAGTCACATTGTGACCAACAAAAAATAACCAGACCCCAAAGAAGAAGTAAGCCATTAAAGATATTATCAACAGTCCTTACTCAAACCAAGATGTCACAAGGATGTTAAGGCCATAAACTCCCTGGGCAGTTCTAAATAAAAGACTGTCAGTGGAGACCCATATAATGTGGCAACCCGGTCAGGACCCCTCTCACTGTTGAGAGCTTTTTCTGTATCCTTGCTTAATAAAATTCTATCACTTTGCTCGCTCTCCTTTGTTCGCAATATTCATTCTTCAACTCCGTGAGACAAGAACCTCACTCTCTCACTTCAGTATCATCAATATCTATCATGTACTTGACCTATGATAAGTGCTTAAAACTACTGAAAAAGAAATGAATGACCATGCACAGAAACATGCAAAATGATGGGAGTTTTGTGAAGAAAACAATTATTATTCCAAACACTTGCAAGTCTACTGTTATATCCACATCGAATATCATTTTTTATTTCTCAACCATGTAAAAACCAGATCTGAAATTCAACAATTTCATAAAATTTAATTAAGTAAAGAAACAGTAAATATTTAACAAAGTATTTTTATTAGCAAATAACATTTTTCCTTATGGTGAAATTCTTTTGCAAACATGTCAAAATCATGTATTTGACCTTTATTACTTGTATTTTAAATTACTTTGTATTTGAATTATAAACTACAGAGGATGTTCTGATTTGCTGATTAGTATGTTATTTGTCTTATCTATTATCATTTTTGATAATTTCAAGAAATCTCCCTTTTCTAACATTTATGTGCTTTTTAACCCTTTAGCTGAGTTTAAAATAGTGTTGTTTGTGCCCTTAGTATTTGCTCACTATAATACAAAAAATTACAAAGGAAAGAAATATAAAACAGAAACCATATTATTAAATAAAAAACAAAACAAAACAAAAACCCTAGCATTTTATAAGCATTCTCATTTTAGTATTAATAAAACTCACCTAATAAAAACTATCAGGGACAATCTGTAATCCCAAAAGTTAGGTTTATTAATTTGCTGCAACAATGGAGACTGCTCACCAGAGAGACCATGGGCATCTGGGTAAGAGGTAGGAGGAAAGAGTTTTCGTAAAGGTAGAGATGGCCATAAAAGTTTCTGAGTATGGGTTACCATTTGCATAGATCAGGTCTGGATTTATTGCTGTCATGAGACAAGAACAACTTAATAATGAGTTTCCAGCAATCTTGACTGAGAAGACCAGAGAGAGGCTTGCGCCATCACTGGCAAGAAAGCAGTCACTCAAATAAAGAGGATAATTATGAGACTTTAAATGTTACAATATGGATTCGGGAGAAATACTGTTTCCTGTTAACTTTAGCAGTATCTATTACATAGCATGATTACTAGCAAGGCCAAATTTTCATCTAATTTTTATATATTTAAATATTATTCATTTATTTATTTGCCTCTATCAGTAGATTTCAAGTTCTTTACCTTATTCAGTTTTAAATTCCCAGGCTTTACCTGAGATATAGTAAAATATCAATAAATATGTTTATGGGGAAGACAAAAAAAGAGAAATGAATGAAGATCATAAGCAATGTACATTTAACCAGTACATCACAAAATCATAGCTAACTGAATTCCATAGATAAAGGAAATGAGTTTAAATCCACACTATCTCTTTTGTATGTGGAATTTTGTAGCCTTCTTTTTGGTTAAACTATTGCATATTGATGCAAAATTAAGCTATATAAAATCAGTTTAAAACATTTGCTGATAAGGGTGATGGGCTGGCTCAGTCAGTAGAGCGTGTGACTCTTGATCTTGGGATCATGAGTTTGAGCCCCACACTGGGTGTAGCGATCACAAAGAAAAAAAAAAGATTTGCTAATAAACTGGTATTCTTTTCTCAGTATTCATCTTTCTTTAAATTATGAAAATCACCTGTTAAAACTGTCTCAAAAATGTTATGTAATGGTCTAATCTTCCACAAGTCTTTGAATTTATAAGATCATCTAAAAGAGATGTGACTGAAAATATTGATTTATAGTAATGAGTCTGTCAGGGAATCAGTAGGGAAAACTAGCAGAGGACTTATTTTCTGAAGTTGCTTTCTCTGAGAAATAAGATTAGAGACCTTTGTAAATTATGAGAAAGCTATAGTCTTAAGATATTGTAATATACATTTTTAAAAATCCTGGATCTTTTAAGTATTATTGAATTTACAGGTTTGTTTTGACACCCTCCTCTCCTACCACCCATCAATTGGAATGCTTGCATTTTCTGTCCAACAGTAAACATGAAAAACAAGAGAGGAAAAATATGTAAAGTTTATCAGAAATGAGATCACAGAGCCATTTCTTCCGGTAAGCAATAAAACACTAAAATATATGCAAGCATGTATGCCAGAAGTCTATTAAAACTTGTTTTCATATTTATTAATAACAAAATATTTAATTATAATCTGTAAGTTTACACAGTTAAAAAAGGTATGGGTATCTAAGCTTTTTGAGAGATTTCAAAAAATAATTGTTCTGATTTTTATTGTTAAAAATATTTTGGTACATTTACTACAACCTTAATGCATTATAAAGTGGTGTTTTATTGGATTCTTGATATTGATGACTAGAAGAATTTAATTCGCTATGTTTAAAGCATCAAAAAAATTATTTTTAGTTCATCGGAACAATTAGTGTTATATTAGTTTCAAGTGCAGGATTTAGTGATTCATCATTTACATACAACACCCAGTGCTCATTACAAAAAGTGCCCCTTACCCATTTTCTCATCCCCACCCACCCTCAGTTTGTTCTCTATAGTTGAGAATCTGTTTCTTGGTTTGCCTTTCTCTTTTTTCCCTATTTTCATCTGTTTTGTTTCTTAATTCCACATACGAGTGAGATCATATGGTATTTGTCTTTCTCTGACTTATTTTGCTTAGCATAATACACTCTAACTTTATCCACATTGTTGCAAATGGCAAGATTTCATTTTTGATGGTTGTGTAATATTCCACTACACACACACACTCACACACACACACCCCCCACAACTTCTTTATCCATTCATCAGTCAATGGACACTTGGCTCTTTCCATAGTTTTGCTATTACAGATAATGTTGCCATAAACAATTGGTGAGCATATACCCCTTCAAATTAGTATTTTTGTGTCCTCTGGGTAAATACCTAGAAGTGCAATTGTTGGGTCATTGGATAATTTTATTTTTAACTTTCTGAGGAACCTCCATACAGTTTTCCAGAGTGGCTGCACCAGTTTGCATTCCTACCAATAGTGTCAGAGGGTTCCCCTTTCTTTGCATTCTTGCCAACACCTGTTGTTTCCTGTACTATAAAGGAAACTTTTAAAAAAAAACTTTTAAAATTAAAAAAAAAAAAATTTAGCCATTGTGACAGGTGTGAGGTGGTATCTCAATGTGGTTTTGATAAGTATTTCCCAGATGACAAATGAGGCCGAACATCTTTTCATGTGTCTGTTACCATCTGGATGACTTCTCTGGAAAAATGTCTGTTCATGTCTTCTGCCCATTTCTCAACTGGATTATTTGTTTTTTTGGATGTTGAGTTTGATGAATTATTTATAGATTTTGGATACTAACCCTTATCTGATATGTCATTTGAAATATCTTCTTCCATTCCAAAAGTTGCCTTTTAGTTTTGGTGATTGTTTCCTTTGCTGTGCAGAAGCTTTTTATATTGATGAAGTCCTAATAGTTTACTTCTGCTTTTGTTTCTCTTGCCTCAGGAGATGTATCTAGTAAGAAGTTGCTATGGACGATGTCAAAAAGGTTTCTGCCTGTGTTCTGCTCTAGAATTTTGATGGTTTCCTATCTCATATTTAAAGTCCTTCATCCATTTTGAATTTATTTTTGTGCATGGTATAAGAAAGTGGTCCAGTTTCATTCTTTTACATTTTGCTGTCCAGTTTTCCCAATATCATTTGTTGAAGAAACTATCTTTTTTCCATTGGATATTCTTTCTGGCTTCCTCAAAGATTAGATGACCATATAATTGTGGGTCTATTTCTGGGTTTTTCTATTCAGTATGGATACAAAATCAACATACGTTCCTCTATGAACTGAGCTACTTGGAGATTAATACTTTGCAAAGGGCAAAAGTCAATCTTAGCCAAACCCCAGAATCCTGTAAGTCTACTTTAATATAAAAATACCTTTGGAAATTTCCTTTATCTCTAAACTCCCCAAGATACATGTTAGCAATCATACCCCAAGCATATGACCCATAGATGTACATCTGAAGGGTCTCATGACTAAGGTTTTATTAGGCAGTAATAAATGACCTTTTCCTAACAATAACTAGCCCCTAAAGGTCCTGGAAACCTTGTTTCCAAAACTCCTTTAGAGATTTATGCTATCCCTAACCCCCTCCCATTCTAGGTATATAATTGCCACCCCTCACAACCTCAAAGCAGCTCTTTCTGCCCACAGGTCCTGTCCCTATGCTTTAATAAACCACACTTTTGCACCAAAGATGTTTCAAAAATTCTTTCTTGGCTGTCAGCTCTGGAACCCAATATCTTCCCTACATCAAGTAAATAATAGATCAAACAGAGAGAAAATCAGCAAGGATAGAGATGACCTCAACAGCACTGTCACTCAATCTGATATAATATTAGGGTAATAATACCAGCATCATATAATGAATTAGGAAGTATCCCTCTGCTTTTATTTTCTGGAATAGATTATGGAGAATATGTATCATTTCTTCCTTTAATATTTGGTATAATTTACTAGTGAAATCATCTGGTGATGTCTTTTTTGGAAGGTTTTGATTATTGATCAGTATTTAAAATGAATATAGACTAATTGAAATTATCTATTTCTCTTTCTGTGAATTTTGGTAGTTTGTAGATTTCAAGGAATTTATTCATCTTACCTAAGTTATCAAATTTGCAGGCATATAGATATTCCTTTATTACCCTTTGAATTTCCATGAAATGGCCTCTTTCATTTTTCCTTTTTTATACTAATGATTTGTGTCTTTTTTCTTGATTACCCTTGCTCAAGGTTTATTAATTTAATGATCTTTACATGAAAATGGCTTTTGATTTTTAAATTTACTCTACTGTTTGCCTACTTTCAATGTTATTAACATCTGCTCTTTTACTATTTCTTCTGCTTTTTTAGGTTTAAATTGTCCTCTATTTTCTTAAGGTACAAGCCTAGGTTTTTCATTTTAGCTATTTCTTTTTTTCTAATATATGCATTTAGTGCTATAAATTTCCATCTATGCACTGCTTTCACCGCATTCCATGGATTTTGATAAGTACTTCTTTGAGATAGATTCCACGCCCAGCATGAAGCCCAACACAGAGCTTGAACTCAGGACTCTAGGATCAAAACCTGAGCTGAGATCCAGTTGGATGCTTAACAGACTGAGCCACCTGGTGTCCTTGATAAGTATTATCTTCATTTCCATTTAGTTTGGATAGTTTGTTTTCAATTTCTCTGGAGATTTCTCTGACATATCAGTTATTTAGAAGTGTATTTTGTAAAATTTTCAACATTTGGGGATTTTCCAGCTATCTCGAATGCGGTCTACTCGGTGGAAGTTCCATGTAAGCTTGACGAAAATGTGTTTTATTCTGAGTCAAGTTTTTTATACTGTCAATTAAATTCAGTTCAGCTATGCACAGAAGTCAATTTTATCTAATTGATATTCAACCAGACCACATTCTGGACTTTAACAAATTTAAAAAAATTGAAATCATACCAAATACGTTCTCAGAGCACATTAAGATTAAACTAAAAGTCAGTATTAGAAAGACAACTGGAATATCTAATAAACGTTTAAACTATATATTGCCTATTTTCTATTTTGGCTATTTTACTGTTTCAGTTATTTTTTCTGTCCAAACTCCCTAATTCTAGTTTGAATCTATTAAAAAAGTAGATGAGGCTCTTTTTACATTTCAGTTCATGACTCTACTCGTAAATAGTGCTTGAAAATTTCCTGAAGCGTAATTTTGAAGTCTCCTATTTATTTTTAAAGATTTTATTTGAGAGAGAGCACATAAGCACACAGGTGTGAAGAGGGGCAGAGGGAGAGTGAGAAGCCAACTCCCTGCTGAGCAAGGAACTCAATATGGAGCTCAATTTCAGGACCCCTGTGAGGAGTTAGCTGGACAGCTAGGTAGTCAAGACTAGGGTCTCCAACAAGAAAATATCGAGTCAGGATGGCTAAAAATAAAATAGCACTGGTATCCTATTTTGCAGCTTAGATAGGACTGCACTGACATTCTGACTGCACTGACTCTTTGCAGCCTCTGCAGAAACAACTTCTGCAAAATGTCCTAAAATAAGACAATTCGCCACAAAAGGATTTGTCAGTATTCATAGGCAAGGGTCAGCTAAGACCTAAGCCCCCAGATGTCAGAAAAAAAAAAAAAGACCATCTGCATGTGGATAATAAGGAAAAAACTGTACCCTAAGATGGCGGGCCAAACTGGCAATGGAATTCCAGTCCCTGTCTCAAAGCCCTTCCGGGTTCTTCTTTCCTACCTCATTTCCCACGCACCAAAATACCAGGTATGCGAAAGTAGGAGGGTATAAACTACCCTCCCTGCTTGTGCTCAGGGCTCAGACCTTTGGAGAAGGGTCTCTGAGCCCACCATTGTTAAATAAATCTCCAATCCCCCAAAGTTCCGAGTGCCACTTGGTTCTTCTGCCAGGATTCAGTCCAGGTTCTGCAACATGGACATTAACCTAATAATTGGTAGACAGATATGTGATCAAAACCGTGACTGGCATGACTCAATACACCCTGATTGCTTAAGACAGTTCCGCCAAAGAGCTCATAAAACCCCTGAACTCAGGAACTCCAGCGGGCAACCCACTCAGATCCCCCCTCCTCTCCAGGAGCTTTGTACTCTTGCTCAATAAACTTTGCTTTGCTACCCAACACTCTTCCTATGGTCTACCTCTTCATTCTTCAAAGCTGTGTGACCAAGAACCTCAGGTTTTAAGGAGACACAAAATCCTCTAACACCCTGAGATAATGACTTGAGTCAAAGGCTGACACTTAACCAACTGAGCCAACCATGCGCCCCTGAAGTCTCCCCTGAAGTGTATTTATTTTGTTACAATTTTTATTCTATATTCATGTCTACCATTAAGAGAAAGACTTTTAAAATAGAACTTATGAAGTTTACTTCCAACTTTTCTTCACTTCTCAAGATAATTTTAAAAGTTTCGAAGAGTTGAATTATTACTTAAACCAATCTTTTCCCCCCTCCTGCTGATATTGACCATTTTTCCTAATAAGAGAAGTTAAAAATTAGGCATAGTAGTTGTTGAAGATCTGGCTGTAAAGGAAAATAAACACTAGCAAAATTTAGAGTTCTCTTCCATATTTCTGTCACTCAACTTCTGAAAGAATCCTTTAAATCTCTACTCTGCTTTAAACCAAATTAAGAATTCAGTTTCTGTAAATCTGCTGTCTGACCTAACAGTTTTGCAATGTAATTATTTTTTCCTTAAAAACCCTGAAAAAATGGTACCATATTTCCAAAGTTAGGGGAAAGAACTAATGAAAGAAAAGGGTTTTAAGAAGGTTGTGCAGATAAAGCTAAGCACACAAAGAGTTTCAGGAAGTATTTAACAACTTTGAGAGAACATCTTTGAGTAAGAATCTGTTTTGATGTCTCATCAAGTTAAAACCAACTGACTTTTGATCTGTTTTCTGTTGTTGTAAAACTCTTCTTATATATGCTAATTTTAAACTTTATCATGTCACAGTAGTTCTAAAATGCTGTTATACAAAGTAAAAATTTTTGTCATTTATCAAGATACATTTACATAATGTAGATTTTATAGAAAGTGGTAGTTCTTCCAGGATGGCACAAGTTTTTCCTTGTGCCAAACAAGAAAGACAGGCCATCATTCATTGACATTGTAATAAAGTTACCATGTTTCATAAATTAACAAGACAGAGTGTGCCCTCATGTAGTTTTGTAGGGGACCCAATGCAAAGTTGATCAACACAAATTGATCAACAATTTAATGGACCTCTAGCAGTTAATCCACAAAACAGGCTTCTATCGATCAGATTATAAAATTACTGAGCTCGATCCCTTTGTTGCCCATGTAACATACCTTTATGAAGTCAACAGAAACAAGACAGCCCAAGACAAGACAAAAACACATAAACAAAGCTTTGACCCAATATACTCATCTCATCTAAATGATGCTACAGTTAACAGGGATAATTTATTTCTATACAATAGTGAATTGTGAGTTTGATCCCAATAATTTCATTTGGCTCACACACCAAACACAATTCAGTGCTTTATCTCTGTTATTGTTTGCATTATACTTGTTTTAGATTATCAGTTATTCAGTTTTGTCTTGTAAATCACTATTAGTAATGTTATACTATGGCAATATAAAAACTGAGCAGTGTCCTATTTTAATCTTGATATTATTTGAATAATTATATCAGTAGAAGGATTCACAGAAATACAAGAGATCTTTCTGGATGGAGAAAATTTCTGTATGTAGTGTAATGCCCCCGATTTC
>CM053605.1:39052796-39225759 GCA_028646535.1 Procyon lotor
GGGCAAAAGGCGGGGTTTGCATTCTGTGACAGTTAGGGATTCCACATTCTTATCGGCTAACTCAAACTAGTTCAAGGACCGGCTAGGCAATGTTCTGACATTCTCTGACCTTTCTCAGGAGCCGGTTGTATAGGGGTTATATACAATATGACAGGTATATCACAAAATGAAGTTAGCCCCTCTTTTTTTTTTTTCCTGCTCTCTCATTAGGTGGGATGTAGGTTACATGAAAGTATGCATTTGTAACAAATTTTAAACGTTAATTACATGATACATTTAAGATGTGAGCATTTCATTACTTTTATTACTTCAATAAAATTTTTATACTAAAAGTTAAGATAAAGTCAATAAGTTATACAGAGTTGAGTATTAAGTATGTTCCTCTATTACATGATGTGGAAATGTTGGGATTCAGAGCCAAAGGCCAAAAAGAATTCTTGAGACATTCTGGATTCAAAAAAAAAAAAAAAGGTGGTTTTTATTGTAGCACATGGACAGCACCTGTGGCCCAGAAAGGAGCACTAGGGTTGTAAGGACCAACTGATTATACACTTTGGCTTTGTAGGAGGTAAAGGAGGTAAAGACAAAGGGAAGTTTCCAAAAGGACTTTCATATGCTAAGGAAGACTCACAGGATACTTGGAGGCCTGGCTATTGTCAAACTAAGGTTGTTTTTCCTCTACCAAGGCATTAACATTAAGATTGCGAGTTCATGGAGGAATGTTATATTCTGCCTGCCTCAAGTATTTGTCAGTGGGCTGCAGATTATAAGGAAATTTAATTTTATCTACATTTCTTTAGCCTTTCTCCCACACATTATTATATATCCATAATATAGAGAAAACAACATTATAAAATAACTGTATTCCTAGCCTGGAAAGAAAACATTTTCTTCTATTTTAAATAAAACAGAAAAGCAAAGACCTATCTGTAATGAAATTATGCAGCTGCTACTAAAAATACAACCCTCACATTTATTTCTTTTTCTTGATGAGAAACAAATTTGAAAGCTGGGTAATTCCTAAATATATTTAATAGAGTAATTGCCTTTAAAAAAGTATTCATATTAAAAATTTCATATATATTCCAAGTCAAATTATAGGTCTATGTCAGAGAACATCTCCAAAAAATATCTTCAAATCAAGTTACATATCAAAAAAGAGAGGTACAAGAAATAAACTTTTGAAAATACCCTATGTGTACTTTTGATTTTTCTCAGATACAAATATCTGAGGATAACTTTACAGAACATGTATATTTTAGATATTTCTAAAGCTTTTGGTCTCTTTGATATATAAGTATTCAGAATGTACTTTCTTTTCAAATCATTTGAAAAGAAAATTTCATATTTGGTCTTCTGAAGAAAGCTTTCACAGCTGGCTGCTTTGAGTATTTCCAGATACGGTTTTCCAAATAAAAATATAATATTTTCTATTAAGGACATTTTCTCCTGGAGTGCATCAGCTTTCTTCCACAGTAAGTCATTTTAAATTCCTATTTAAATTCCCTCACTAGGTTCTACACAGATACAAATCAGTGCATGGTATGATGCAATCAAAATTAACTACTACAATATCATCACCCATGTTTTTCCCAAAGAATATTGCTTGCAAGTTCAAAGCATAAGAATTCTAAAAACAAACAATGCTCCTACCCTTTTCTTTACTTATAAAATATGTAATATTTGGACTATATTTCAAATTACATTTGCATAGAAGAGGCTATATACATAATTGTATGTTATTCAATGACTTAAAAATAATTTTGTAGTGAGAGTATAATGTGAAATAACATAACCGAACCAATGACTTTAAAGTAATATATTAAAGTCAACCTGTAGCAAATATTTTATTATATATGAAAAAGAATTTTTATTTCCTAAATATTATTTAGGAAGTATGTTAATATTTCAACTGCTAATACTGAAACTATTTTTTATTTATTTATTCCTCTATATGTATTACTCTTTCTATGAGGCTTAGTTTATATTTATGTTTTTTATATTTTTCACTAATATTACAGATGCCTGAAAGACATGAGTGATTTTCTTGGTAAGAAACAATTCCATCTCTCTCTTTGAAGAAGAGATATTAATCCATAATGAGACACTGGCTACCACTTCTTTGGCAGAGACCTAGATTATCTTATGGCTGCATGCTTTTTGGAAAGAAATGGGCACTAATGTTTACAGTTTGCAAAGGTGATATTTTGAGTTCTATAAATAAATGTGATCACTATAAGCACTGCTATGCTTTGAAATACTGTGACAAAGAGATATAACCAATAAACCTTATAGTTATTTCAATCTGTGCTGTATCTACATATTCTTGACTTAAGCTTTTAAAGACTGAGCACATATAGGGAGAGTAAGAGAATAATTCATTCCCTTCTGAGTGCAAGATATGTTCACATTGACTACCTAAAATTATTGCAAAGAAGGAATTATTTCTAGATTTTTACCTTTTTAAAAAATTATTTATTTATTTGAGAGAGAGGGTGAGAGAGAGAGAACACAAAAGGGGGTAGGGTCAGATGGAGAAGTGATTCCCCACTAAACAGAGAGCCCGATGCAGGACTCGAACCCAGGACTTGATCCCAGGACTCAGGGATCATGACCTGAGCTGAAGGCAGTCACTTAACCAATTGAGCCACCCAGGTGCCCTCTAGATTTTTAACACCATGCCATTATAGCAAATAATCATCAGACTAATAAAGAATTTATTATAAATTCACCCATGCTTTGGAACTATGAGTTTCTAGATAGTAAAGCCTTTATTACTATTGGTCCTTTCATTTTCTTCTGAAATTTCATATGTATTCCTTTCTCTATGACTTTACTTACATGCCATTCACCCTTGTATTGAATAATTTATCTTCCCTATCATCTGAAACAAAGCTTAATGTTACCCAGAATCAGAAACCTTACTGAGAAAATAAGAGAATTTAAAAGAAACAGACTGATTCGGCCTGAGGCCTACTTCTACAAATAAGTAAACTGTTTGATTCATTAGGGCTTGATTATCTCACAAGTAACTAACATGAGAAGATAGATGACAATGACCAGATCAAAACCATTTTCGATGGTTCATAACCCATCCCTCCTATCTTTTCACTATAATTAAAGGCATTCTTTTTTTGTTGTTGTTAAAGATTTTTTTATTTATTTGTGAGAGAGAGAGAGAGCACAAGCAGGGGGAGTGGTGGGCAGAGCAGGCAGTCTGAGAGGCAGGCTCCCCACTGAGCAAGGAGCCCAATATGGTACTCAATCCCAGGACCCTGGGATCATGACCCGAGCTGAAGGCAGTGGCTTAACCAACTGAGCCACCCAGGCGTCCCTAATTAAAGGTATTCTTAAAAACACTCTGTATTTAATTTAATAACAATGAGGACTTGAACTTGTTCAAGTCCTTTCTTTACTTAAATAGTCTTTAAGGGGATATGTATACTTCCTTCTCTCTCTCTTCAGACCCCTAACATCAAAGCCTATACAACACATTCTTTCATCTGATGATGTCTCTTATATTTCACTGAAAAAACAGGTACAAATAAGTACTACCTCATTGTCCAAATACATTCCAGAATTCATTCCTACATTCTTCGCTTCCCTTTTTGTTATAGTGGAGGACATTCCGCTTATATCAAGGTAAACCCATCACTTTTGACCTTAATCCCCTTCACTAACCTACCACATGCTTTCATGTAGCCATTATCCACCATGTTTTTTCTACATTTTCATTTCTCTATTCTTAATAGCTCATTCTTATTACCACACATATGTGCTCTAAGAAGAAAAAGCAATTAACACACGAGTAAACCTAATACCTTGATATTTTTCCTTAATTCGGGTTTCCAGCTTGTTGCACATGGACTTTGCAGCATTCTTACACTGGGGACAAGATAAGTTCAGTACTTTGTACTACCAACTGTCCATGGCTGGCCTTTAGACTAGAATTGTGTTAATGGGCCCCTACTCTGGCTCTCATTTGGTCAGTGTGCTAAGTCTGATGCCACCTCTTATCAAAATACCTACAGGCAGCAGAGGTGGGATCAGGAATCCTTTACCTTGTATGTCTTCAGGTGCTAACATGTAGGAATGACATTAACCCAACCCTTTATCCAATCTCTGTGACACATATCAAGTATTTCTCCATGAGTGACTACACCCTATTTCCTCTGAGCAAGGCCACACTGCTCTACAATATCAACGGGCCTTTCTTTCTTTCTAGCTTTTACTTATTTGAGAGAGAGAGAGACAGCAAGAGAGAACATGAGCAGAGTAGAGGGTTAAAGGGAAAGGGAGAAGGAGAAGCAGGATCCTGATGGAGCAAGGAGCCCAATGTGGGGCTTGATCCCAGGACTCTGGGATCATGACCTGAGCTGAAAGCAGATGCTTAACCGACTGAGCCGCCAAGGTGCCCCTTTAACAGGCCTTTCTAACTGATGTCCTCTGTTGCTTCAGTCACCGTATTGATGGTGTATTCTCCCAGGTAGACTTTAAACCACGCTGAAAGGAGGACGTATTTTCCTTGTCTTGTCGCCCATTAAGTAGTTTCCGCTAGACTTCAAGAGGAGATGAGGTTGGAAGATGTGTTGTTTTGCATTTCCACTACACTATACATGCTGAATGATAAATTCAACATGACAAGAAAATTAATTAACATTCCTATTTTCCCGCATTCCCTAAGTAAGATGTGTTTTTGTAGTCATCAACTAAACACATTACCAACTTATGTGAGTCTTTGAAAACCAGTATTCGAAAGCAACTTTATGAATAATGAGTAATAATTCCATCTACTAATTATCTTAAATTCTCATCAATAAGTCACTATAATTCAAAGGAGTCCATGAATTCTGTTATATATTTTTAAGTGGAATTGTTTATATAAAGAGGAAGCCCACAACATAATATTTTGCCTGAAACCTCACAACATCCTTACAACGTCCCTCACAACATGAGGCAAAGGAAATTTGCAAGATATAAAATCTGGGTATTCAACAGGTTTTAAAACAAATGGTCCAAATTGGAGCAAAATGATAATAAAATACTGGAAAATGTCACGGGAGATTACTGTATGCAAAATAATAAAATATATGAAAAAATAAAAATGGTAGTTTATCATACATGTTTGATAATATTTGAGATGAATTTTATGGGACATTTTTGGACTTTATTAGTAGCAATTAAGCCAATGAGGGGGACAAATGCTAGCTCAAGGAAAAACACATTACACAAAGAAATGCAATCAGAGTATTCAGTATCACATCTCCATTAGAAACCACTTAAGCAATAAATATTAGCTTTCCAAAACACATGTGATATATCTAGAGAGGATGGAAATGAAAATATTTAGGGAGTATAAAGACAAGGGAGAGAACCCCCATCTTCTGTAGTAAGAGGCCATGAATAAGGCCTATTATTGAAAAACCACAAAATGACAGTGTAAAGATATTATTTAACAATCTGGAGGTAGAGAGAAGAGTTCAATGGTCAATGCAGTAGTCTCTGGAGAGCAGAAATAAGGGGTGATAACAGATAATAAAAGGGGCACTGTTTTTATTACTAGTCACATAGATCAACTTTATTTTTAAAACATGTATATTAACTAACTTGATAATATTGACATTTTATTCTAAAAATAACCACTTGATTTTGACACAAATTCATTTTTCTGATCAGTGTAACCAGCTTTTCTTTTTTTAATTTGCATTTCTAATGGAGCTCTCTATAGCTGGGCAGGGTAAAGTAAAAATGGGTATGTCATAAATAAATACAATTTCCTAAAGTAATTCTTTTGCTTTTACTCCCTCCTTTAAATATAAATAAGAATACCTTTGAGATAAATTCATCAATTTTTCTCTTTCCTGTATTTGTATTTTTAACATATGATTTTAAGAGATATTGGTAAGTTCTGTGGCTCCTGGGTGGCTCAGTCATTAACCATTTGCCTTCAGCTCTGGTCATGATCCCAGGGTCCTGGGACTGAGTCCTGCATCAGGCTCCTGCTCGGCAGGAACCCTGCTTCTCCCTCTCCCACTCCCCCTGCTTGTGTTCCCTCTCTTGCTGTGTCTCTCTCTGTCAAATAAATAAAATCTTAAAAAAAAAAAAAAAGAGAGAGAGAGAGAGATAGGTAAATTCCAAAAAGAAATTACAAGTGGCTAATGATTGGCTATACAGGGAACTACATAAGTCTCATTAGAGTCTATTTTTATTTTTTTTGATAAATATGAAAAGTATCATAACATATATTTTGGTTGTCAGGTGCTTCCATGCTATAAAGTGACTGATGCTTTTCTCCTGAAATGTCCTTTATATCATAGGCTATATCTTTGGTCAAAACACTGATACTACTTAATTATTATCATAACCAAATCTGTCTTTGATTTAATTCTTCAGATTGAGCATCTGATTTTAAAGATTTTATTTATTTATTTGACAGAGAGAGAGAGAGATCACAAGCAGGCAGAGAGAGAGGGAGAAGCAGGCTCCCTGCTGAGCAGAGAGCCCGATGCGGGGCTCGAACCCAGGACCCTGAGATCATGACCTGAGCCGAAGGCAGAGGCTTTAACCCACTGAGCCACCCAGGCGCCCCGTGAGCATCTGATTTTAAAGTATAACCTTGACTTTGGTAGTTGCATTGTCTGGACACTTTCGAAACAACTTTTGCATTTACCTTGAATCATTTTTCCTGGTTTACAGGTTTTATGTTCCTAGTCTGATCTCTCAAATTAAATCTCTTTCTGTTTTCTCTGGAGTTTCATCTTCACTCAAGGACAATTTTTTGCCAACACAAGTATGGAACATAACAAGTTAGGTAAAGATGCCAAATCAAGAGTTGGCTAAATTCTCTTAACAGTTTCATGGTTTGCTCCACTCCCTAGCATCATAGCACATGCAGTTCAATCTCATACTTCTTCTGTAAGATTCAAATTTCTTCTTCCATTGATCCTGGGGATGGCTGTGTTTAGTAGAAAGTAGGAAGTTAAATAAATCAATGCTAAGGGAGTCACTTGTATTCTGTAGGGGAACCAGGTGTGCCCTAATCCCCAAATGGTAGGAAATGGAAAGAGGTTGTAGGCCAGACCAGAAACACAGCTTCTGGTCCTTTGTTGAGATTTTTAAACAGGGAGTCCATTAGACTGAGACAGTTCTAATGCCTTGGTAACTTATGCAAGCAAACCAAAACCTTAAGCCAGAGTTAATGATTTCAAATCTGAGAAAAATCAAACAATGGGGGCACCTGAGTGGCTCAGGCGTTAAGCGTCTGCCTTTGGCTCGGGTCATGATCCCAGCGTCCTGGGATTGAGCCCCGCATCGGCTCCCTGCAGGAAGGGAGCCTCCCCCTACCATTCCCTCTGCTTGTGTTCCCTCTCTCACTATGTTTCTCTCTGTCAAATAAATAAAAAATCTAAAAAAAAAAAAAAAAAATCAAACAATGAATTCAAATCTGAGAAAATCAAGCAAGACCAACCAATCACAAACAGCCAACTTTCCCAAATAAGCAATGGCTTAAATTATGGTTAATCAAATAATTTCCTTGCTTTGCTGCTTCATCTTCTCTATAATCCTCCTATACCACCTTCCACTCACCCGCCAAATCCAGCTCCTGCTACTGTCAGTGGAATTCTAACTACTTTTGGTTTGATGCTGTATGATTCAAAGGAACATATGCTCAAATAAGCTCCTGAAAATTTGGTGCCTTCATTTACCTTTAACATAACCTTTTCTAAAAATTGGCTCCCAAATATATATAGATAGACTTATCAATAGAAACATGCCTCTGTTTCTCCAGAGGTGAACAGTTATATAATCTACATGTAAGTAACACCACTTCCAACAAGTAGA
The DNA here is from genome assembly GCA_028646535.1 of Procyon lotor. Taxonomy (NCBI): domain Eukaryota; kingdom Metazoa; phylum Chordata; class Mammalia; order Carnivora; family Procyonidae; genus Procyon; species Procyon lotor. The sequence continues at coordinate 39,060,639 of CM053605.1, forward strand.
AAAAGTAACAATATATACACATATAGTTCTGAGTTTGCAGAAGTACAACAAGAGATCAATTATTTGTTTCCAAGACTGGGAAAAGAAATCTCTTTAAATGATGTGTTCCCCCAAAGTTTTTAAATTAGGTGCTTAACGGGTTTTTTTTTTTTGTTTGCCTTTTAATGTTTCTTGTCTATAGCAGGGTAGAGCCGTAAAGCTCTGAGGAATAATAAGGCCACGTTTTAAGAAAATATTTAAATGTGACTTCTCTACTAAAATTAACCATCTTAAAGTTATTTGATAGTGGAGGGGTGGTTTATAGGTAGTTTAAATCATTTCCCCGCTAAAGGAAAATCCCATGGGCATCTAGAATGTTTCTTTATTTTCTCTGGTAGCTATTTTTATTGTCTGTCTAGACTTTTAAAACAGGCTTCTAGGTGTGACTAATAGGCCACACTGAAATGCTTTGCATCACATTACACTTTCAGATGTTCTCATACACCTTACCTTAAATTTGACTACACTCATTTTCACTTAGACAAGCTTTCCCAAGGTGGCTGTTCAATTCCAATTGAAGTTAATGGGTCTAATTCTGCTGTCTCTACTGAGATGAGATCACCTTCTGATTCAGTGTCAGCACCTTTTAAAAAGAATCTCTTTAAGTGCTTTGCTATAGTCAAGTCTGCAATTAAGAGAGTTTGCAAACAATGGATTTTCATTTCCAGTTATAGAAAATCTAAATTTTATCTGGTAATCAAGAGAAGAGAAAAAATTAGGGAAAAGAACAACATCAAATATATTCTTGCTTCAATTTATTTCATCTAAAAATGAGCAAGAAGGGGGCTCTGGGTGGTTCAGTTGGTTAAGCGATGGACTCTTGGTTTCGGCTCAGGTCATGATCTCATGGGTCACGTCAGGTGCCTAGCTCAGAAAGGAGTCTGCTTGAAGATTCACTCCTTCTGTGCCTCCCCCCATTCTCTCACCCACTCATGCGAGAGCACTCTCTGTCTCTCTCTAAAATAAATAAATAAATATTTAATTTAAAGAAGCAAGAGGGCCTGGAATGTTAAAGGGGTATTCATAAAATTTGAGTCCATTAGAGGGGCGCCTGGTGGCTCAGTTGGTTAACCGTCTGCCTTTGGCTCAGGTGATGATCCTAGGGTCCTGGGATGGAGCACGATGTCAGGCTCCTTATTTAAAGAGGCGTCTGCTTTTCCCTGCCTCTATTTCTCTCGTTCTCTCTCTTACTCCCCGCTCAGGCAAAAATAAAATCTTAAAAAAAATAAGACAGAACCCATTAGAAAAATTGGGTTTTTTCAAGTTTCTGAGATGTTCTAAATCCTTTTAATACCAATTACAATAGTCTCATGAGACAATTATTTTACCCAAATATTAATATAGTATTATAATATATATTAGATTATAGTGACTTTTATTCTTCTTGGTGATGTGGATACTTTTTGTCAAATGTTCTAATTATATATACAATGATATAATGTATTTGATATATAAATGAGTACTATTTATTGCCTATAATACATTCATTTGAATTTCAACATCTGTTATTTATTTGCTGAAAATATAATACGAATTTTTGAATTGCATTCATAGTATGCAAACAAAATAAAACAATAAGCAACAAGCCCCTGGCACACACCATAAATATATTTAAGTGGATATAAAGCCAGCCAACTGCTCTTGTGACAAAATTTTCCAAACTGTTGCATGGTATACTTTTCAAAATCGTCACACTTCATTATATGGTGAAGGTTTTGATGGTTTAAACATAGGAAAACTATTTGATTACATCCTTAGGCAAGTAAAATTCTTTTTGCTTGTGTTGATGGACAATAGAAAACTTGACCAAGAAATAAAGCTGAAAGACTTGCAATTTAGAAGATTACAATTTGGCTCTTTTCGGTTTTTTCACTAGGTGGTTATATGTTAAATTTGACTTTATCTTATATTATGGTTAAACTCTCTTGGTTGTTGTCTGAAAGAAGGTGTTGAGCACCTCTTACATGGATAGCTCATAATATTCTCATAACCACCCTCTGAGGTGGTACTATTATTATCCTCATTTCACCATGTAGAAACTAAGACTCTAAAAAAGATTAAGACCGTTGCTAAACAACCTGGGATTAGAAATCAACAAGGCCAGGCTATAATCAGTCTTTCTATTTTATAGTCATTAAATCTTTAGTTCAACCAAATAACAAATTCAGTTATGGTGCCTGCAAGATCTTGGCTCTGCCTTAAACACCCGGGGTGTATACAGAGTGGTCCCTTATATCAGAGTACTTACAATCGAAGGTTAGATGCTCAATCCACAACTGTGGTTGAGATATTTATGCAATTTAAGAAAATTACAGGTGTCTCTTGATTCTGCCTGGGTCTCAGGAACAGTCTAGGAAAGGGGTCTGTGAAAGAGTCAAGACCATGTCTTGTTTGACAGAGGTGGATGCAACTCAGCTCCACTGATTTGCTAAACAGCAAGACGGCAATTCATCCTCTTTAATGTTAAAATGTCCAAAACAGAAAAAAAAATTTGCATTAATGGTCACAATTTTTGAGTGGACAAAAAAATTAAAAATTTAAAAATCTGTCAGGCAAATTAAAAAAAATAATGGGCTAGGTTTGGTTTATAGGCTTCTTTGCAACCTATATGCAAGTATTTGCTTATTCCATTCCCTATGCTCTAAGATTCTCCTTAGTCCTCTGAGCTCAGTGAACAGAATTACCATTTCCACTCCTATCTAAGATTAAAATCAATGACTAGAATTATTTTTCTGATCTTCTCTGGCCCATGGTTTGTCCAGGTCTATTGACCTCATTTCAGTTTTTATGGAGTCTGTTGTGGTAGCATTCTCATCATCACCATACCTCAGTCCACTCTTGCCCAAAGGATTTCCTAAAACTTTGTGTGTGTGTGGGGGGGGGTTTGTGTATTTTAATATAACACTACTTCTTATAAACTTCTGATGTGTTCATACTATCTAACATAAGTACATTAAGTCCATTAACATGATATTAAAGGCCTTCCATGAGCTGACCCAATCTACTTTTTAGCATTTTGATTCCTAATTTCCTATTTATCCTCCATTAACTTATCCTCTATTGTTCAGCGTTCTCCAGAGAAACAGAACCATAATTGGTTACATAATTATGGAGGCTAAAAAGTTCCAGCTTCTGCAGTCAGCAAGTTGTAGACCAAAAAGAGTTGATGGTACAGTTCCAGTCTAAGTCCAAAGGCCTGAGAACCAGAACAGTCAGAGCCTGGAAAAGTTTGAAAACAGCAAGTAGTGTGTGTGTGTGTGTGTGTGTGTGTGTGTGTAAGTTTGAAAACAGCAAGTAGTGTGTGTGTGTGTGTGTGTGTGTGTGTGTACACGCATGCGTGTGTGCTAAACATATGGCTGAACATTTGCTAAACATATGACCGCAGCAGGAAATGTATTAGAACTAAAAGTAGGACAACAGAGAGAATAAAGGAAACAGAAAAAAAAATCAAAGAATTTATCCTGAGAACAAGCATCAGGTTAGAATTTTGTCAAAACAAGTTGAGTAAAATTACATGTATTCTATTCAAATACAGAATCAGAAGACTTCTCCCAAAAGAGAAGCTATGATACACTGATTTCTAAACTGAGGCTGGAAAGTTTTGCAAATGAATCTACTATCACAAGCAAAGTTACTGGTAAAAGTCAGTCACTCTTGTATATGAGTGCTTTAGAATTTAATTGAAAACTGGAATTGTAATGTGTTCAAATAATATAAAGTGATAGTTGCTTCTCTTTAAGAAATATTCTTTTAATATATGTTTAATTTATTAATGTCTTATTTAGATCCACGTTAAAGAAATCTAAAGAGACACTGATTATAAGCCATACTTAGAGAAGCACAGATATAGTAATCAAAGATAAAAGACAATTTTGTAAATTAAACAATTTTTATTTAAATCATGCTTCTACTTTGGAATATATTATAGGAACCATGATTATATGACTAGAATTCTCTGATTTACAGTCATGAAATCTATCTGAAAATATATTGGGTATATTTTCAAATGTAAAATGTATACCCAGGATAACTCACTAGTTTGAATCTTAAAATTAACATTTACAATATTGAAAAGATACTCTGTTCTTTGATTAAATTACTTTTCAGTATTTGCTATTGTTTCATAAAAATTAAATAATGTAATCGGTGGTAATGGAAAATTAATTGTAAAGGCACTTTACAATTTTGAGAATATAATTTACCATTTGGCACCAAATATGGTGGGTCCTCAGGTTGTGCTTTAAAAATGGCCTATCATATAAAGAGTTTTTAAAAAAATACTGATTTTTTGTATTGCAGGGACTATAATATTTTTCTAAAAATATCCTCTCAGTTGAAAAAAGATCAGGTGCATAATGTCTGAAACCTGTGAGATCTGGGCAAAGAGAGGATGAACTGGTCTTTCTGGCTATATTAATCAAATGTGGGGACATTGGTGGAGGATGGAAAGGACATGGTAGCTGAAGTCCTAGCAACTGTGGTTGAGAGCTGAGAGAGCTGCAAGGATGCTGAAAATACACTGCAAATGACAAAGCTGATTGCTGGCAGGGGTGAAAAAACAATTGCATCTAACAGATAAATAGTGTTCTAAGGCACAATTTGCCTAGAATATCTCAATGTCTGGAGAGATACAGGAGGTAAAAACAATGGCAAGAAAGATAACTTTGGACTTGGTGTTGTAACTAGAAGAGGGGATGCAAGACTGCTTTGCAAGGAGAAATAAAAGTGTACTGGGAAGATGGGAGACTAGAGAAGTGAGTTACAAAACAGGAAGTGCCTCATACAGTATGAGCTAATAGACACTCCAAAGAACCAGAACCTAGAATTCTTCCATTCATCATTTTTCCAATGGTACTAGAATTTCCAACAAATCTATCATTCCATCCATCATCCATCATTCGTCTACAATCATACCAGGCATAGTACAGTGCTCATTAATAAATGTTAGAAATAGGGGCGTCTGGGTTGCTCAGTGGTTAAGCCTCTGCCTTCGGCTCGGGTCATGATCTCAGGGTCCTGGGATCGAGCCCCGCATCAGGCTCTCTGCTCAGCAGGAAGCCTGCTTCCCCCTCTCTCTGCCTGCCTCTCTGCCTGCTTGTGATCTCTTTCCTCTGTCAAACAAATAAGTAAAATCTTTAAAAAAATAAATAAATGTTAGAAATAAAAGTACTGTTTTATCTGTGAAATATGAAAGACTTAACTTTTTTCCCCTAAAAACATTCCCACATTAAACAAAGAAAATCCTTCAAGCAATAAGCAACTCCATAAAAACTACTAATGCATATCTTGTTGAACATGCTGTTAAGACAACTGTCTTACTTCACTTCTTAATGTAGATTATTTAACTTTTGAGTTAAAATTTAATTTTACTTGCAGCAGCAAATACAAGTTTTGTTACTCTATTTACTTTTATAGCAAAATGCTATAAACTATCTGCATCTAAGCTCTCTCTGTCATTCACAAAAACAAACACACAATCAAATGTAGACTTTTTCCATAAGAGAGAGTAAGGTTTAAAGTAAAATTTTATATATTTATTTATACCTGGCTTAGGTATCATGCCAATCCTACAAAAGTACTGCAAACAAACCCCTAAGATTATATCTGTAAATTTGGATGCATTATTTGCAGAGCACTTTTGAAACCCAGAATTAACTATGAATGGGCCAATGACACAAGCTCTTTTGTAAGGACCAATGACAGCTTTATGGGATGATTATATTATCTGCAATCTCTAAAATTATTTTTAGAATAGAAAAGGGGTATTTTCACTGATGCCTGAAAGTATTAAATAAGCATGCTTTCTAAAGAAAAAGAGAAAATTTAAGTTATTATATCATCACAGGCCGTTCAGGGAACAAGTCTATCAGAATATGTTTTGAGCTGGCTTTCTGTATCTGTTACTTAAATTATATTGAAAACATTAGTGAACAGAGGGGTGCAATCTGAGTTTCCTGAAGATGACAGAACATTAGCTTTGCTGTGAAAGAAACTGATTTCAAAATTATCTTAATTGCCCACTAACTATAAAAAGGATACTTATGATTAACAAATTGACCCTTGGTAGAAATATAATTTCCTGGGGCACCTGGGTGGCTCAGTTAACTGACAGACACTCAGTTAAGCGTCTGCCTTAGGCTCAGGTCATGATCCCAGAGTCCTGGGATCGAGCCACTCATTGGGCTCCCTGCTCAGCGGGAAGCCTGTTTTTCCCTCTCCCACTTCCCCCTGCTTGTGTTCCCTCTCTCACTGTGTCAACTAAATAAATAAAATTTTTTTATTTCATCAAAAAATTTTTAATTTTTTTAAAAATTAAAAAATTTAAATTCTTTAATTTAAAATTTTAAAAAAATTAATTTTTTATTAAATTAAAAATTATTTAATTTTTTTAAAAAAAGAAATATAATTTCCTGAGACACCCCATAAGAGAGCTTAAGAAAAAAATATTAAACATCTAAAATTGCCATGATTTCCAATTTTAATCTATAGAATATAAAGTTAATGACAAATCTCTCATAACTTCCTCAGAGAGTCTGAAATCACATTTGAAGGCATGTGAATCAAACACAATACAAATGAATTTCTAAGTCTGTCTCTTTTGTTCAGAATTTTAGTACATCATAATATGACATTGGACTAACTTTCGAATTTAGGGACTGACAAGCCTTGTATGTAAAGGGCCCGATAATACATAGTTTCAGTTTCGTGGGCCATATCGTCTCTTCTCAAATAATCAATTCTGTTCTTCTAGCATGAAAATCATACATAAACAAATGAGCATGGCTGTATTTCAGTAAAACTTAATTATTAAAATAGAGTCAGATTAGACCCATGGGTCCTAGTTTGTCAAACCTATTTCAATTGGTCTTCCTGTCTATGTACTTCTGATCTTGTGGTTAAAACTGAGGTGCATTCAACTGAACTCACTGGGATGCCACAGGATATTTTAAATTTTCAAGGGAACTATGATAACATTTGTTAGAGGCCATGTGAACAATTACTATTCTGTGACTTGGACATAACTCCTTAAGAAACAGAATCACTAGGTATTTTTTGGTCTGGAAGGGCCTTTAAAAATTACTGAGATGGGGACGCCTGGGTGGCTCAGTTGGTTAAGCAGCTGCCTTCAGCTCAGGTCATGATCCCAGGGTCCTGGAATCGAGTCCCACATCAGGCTCCTTACTCAGCGGGGAGCCTGCTTCTCCCTCTACCTGCCTCTCTGCCTACTTGTTTTCTCTCTCTTTCTCTCTCTCTGACAAATAAATAAATAAAATCTTTAAAAAAAATAAAATGAAATTTACTAAGATGTGTAGGACCTGCAATTGAGACAATTTGGGGCCCTCTGCTCTATTCTAGCCTACTTTGTCCTCAAGGATACATTTTTCTTAAAATATCATTTAACTATGATTCTCTGCTGCCCTATATCCTTCAATAATTTCCCACTGGCTACAATAAAATGAAAAAAGCAAAAAAACAACCCAAAAAACTGTCCAATTCACAGATCTCTACCTTAACACAGAACCCTAATTCAAGGACTAAATAAAAAAAAAAAATCAATTAATCCCTAAGTCTTGAAATTGGATCTTTTTAGACAGAAATCAGGAAAGACTTATCACAAGATCAAAGGAAGAAATGAAAAAAGTATAGTTGAAGGCATAAAGAATACATCAATATGATTTATTAGAAAGATTGAGGAAATTCAACAGAGGTGAAGAAAGGAAGTGGAATACTTGCAAGGGAACAGCACCAAGCAGGACATGGTATATGCCCAAGAAAACCCTGTTAGATTATACTGAAGTGCTGGTTCTTGATGGAGAATGCTGAATTAGCAGGCTGGGCCAAACCGTGAAGGACACTGTGCGCCACACAACAGGCTCAGCATATTACGTATGCTATGAAGATCAACTGAAAGTTTTGAGAAGGTCAAGCTTTACTTTTGGATTGATAACTAGAGCAGCAATATGGAAGAAGAATTGAAAAGACTGTAGATGGAATCACAGGAAAAGGAATGCAAAATAAAAATCAAAATGAATGCACCCCTTAATCAACTGTCAGGCAAAATGCTAAACACTACATGCATTCACATCTACTTCTCAGAGGAAACCTGAAATAGGTACTATTTTTTTTTTTTTCCATTTTAGTCTAGGAACCTAAGGCACGGAGACATGAAGATTATAGAGTAAATAAGTAGTACAGTTGGAAACAGAACTCAGATGTATTGCCCCAAAACTCATGCTCTTAAGAACTCAATTCATTTACTCTCAAAAACATAAATGAAAGATGATCTAGGCCTCACTTATGATATTAGCAATGGTATGAAGAGACTGGAAGTTAGAAACATTTAACTGATAAGGATTTATTAATTAAGCCCAAGTAAAAGAGAGATTTCTGTGATGTTCCTCAGTTCTCAATTTGTGATTACATGGATAGCAAGTATAGAAAAGGACTAAAAGTTTGGTTTGAAAAATACTTTGTTCAAGATTAAACATGCTAAATTTGAGATGCTGAAATATCCAGGCACAGAAATTCATAAGATGTTTTTTATATAGCTGAATAGCTCTGCCAAAATCTGATCTGAAGGTATAGATTTCAGAATTGCCAGAATTGTCAAAAATGGTAATATAAGCTTTTTAATTGCTTACGATCATCCAGATAAAGTGAATAAATGGAGTAAGAACTCAAGTGTGCATTAGCATTCAAGGGGCAACTGAGGAAGAGCCAAAAAGAAGACTACTGGTCAGGTCTTCTAAGAATCTACTATACCACCTCTTCCTCACCTTCCACATCCATTTCCAGCAGACTCAAAATATCTGGCATATCCACAGCTCTTTATCAGTGGTTTCTTTCTGAAAAAACACACTGCTATATTCCATCTAGTTTTTGCATTATACCCACAAGCCATTTAAGTTCCATAAATATACTGCTAGTTTTTATTTACATGTTATACTGAGAGTTGCTTGAGAAATAAGAAGAAGACCCTTCTGGAGAAGCAGAGCGGTATGTCTGAATTAATACTTGTATTATCAACAGATCACCAAAGCTGTTCTCTGAATCATAACCCGAAAGTGGATGAACAGGGCATCACTTCTCCATGTCTGGCTCTGGAATGCTGGGAGTGTTTTTTATTTTCCTTATTATCTAATCTCTCCTTAAAATAACTCCTCATTAACTGAAGTAACCTGATACGTGTTTTTTATAAATTTAAACTGCCTAACCCACACAACTGTGTTGGCCCACAGTACATTTGTACTCTTTTTTGTATGTACTTGCCAAAATCATAATGTAACCAGTTAGGCATGAACAGGAATCATTATAAGGACATTGGCATCTTCATATAATCAAAAGGGAATACTGCTAGGCCTCAGGAACAAGTAGAAACTGGTCTTAAGAAATCTTGTTTCACTAGTCTCTTAGCTGTGAACACTTGATTTCCTCTTCTTTCGGATTTAGAAAACCAGCTTTGTTCTGACTTTCAAGATGAAATGGTAGTAAACATGGTTTCAGGAAGCCTTTGAGCATAAAACCTTCAAGCTTTACAGAGAGATGGCTTTATCACTTAGTCATAAGTCCAAAATTTCAGGGAAAAAAATCAGTATATTTAGTCACTTACTCAAGTTTGGAGTAACCAGTGGCCCGGTTACTAAATTATATATAATCATCTGGAAAACCACTAGAAAAAGATGTTTCCTGACATTCCCAAATAGGTCTATATATTAAATAGATGTGTTATGCTTCTATAACTTATGATTGATTGGAGCCAATCTTCAATTGGGCTGTAGTCTACCATATCAAATCTGCTTTCTTCCTATATATATATATTTTACTCAGATTGGATACAAATTTTTGTCAAGGACCTTTACTAATACAGCATAATTAAGATTTCTGAAAAAAATGTAAAGCTGATTTTTTAAATTTTTTAAAACATAAAATAAATAGGAATGCAGTATGGAAGTGCAATAGAATTTGCCTGTTAAAAAGGAAAAAAAACCGAGAGATTTATTAAAGCAGGAAAGTTACACGCAATGAAGAAAGAAAAACCTTTGTAAACACACTAAAATAAAATTAAATAGTTTTTGAAGCTGTTCATTTAAATTTTTGATAGTTGTGAAAATTACCTCACTGGTATATACTTTTTTCCCCTTGTAATTCATGTTCGTTAGGCAATGTGAGAGAACTGCATTTCAAAGTACAAAAGCTCACTTTTCACTTATGTGCAGAACATGTTTATTTGTTTAATGATTTAACAATCACTGGATATTTGTTTTCAGTACTGTTTTAAGTATAATAAATATTTCTAATTCAATAAAATGTGAAAGTAGCAAAATAAAATTTATAAAAATATATCTTAACTAGTTATTCAGAGTAAAATTAAGTTCATTTGTTTCCTTTCTTTAGCCACGACTAGCTATATGTATTTCACTAATGCTATAATATTTCAAGTTATTTAATAATATGAAATGAGAATCTTTCTTAGAACTATTATAGGCCACCAATTTCAATTATATACCATTTCCAATATACATAATAAAATATATTTTCATTCCAATTTCTTACCTAAGAATTTCACTGAAGTGTGTAAAATAATACTGCCTTACCTATATGCTCTATGTACATATAACTGTTGCCTAAGTTTTTGAGTAACAGGAAGTGACTATTATCACAGTAATGATGACATGGTGGCAGATGCAGTGATTATTTAGGTAGCATGACACACTTGTTAGGATAAGCTCTGTAGTCATAGTGCCTGAAGTTTAAAATAAGCATAACACATTTTTATTACATCACATTTTACTGTACTTCTCAGATATTGCATTTATCACTAATTAAAGGTTTACCCTACATTGAGCAAGTCTATTGGAATCATTTTTCTAAAAGCATTTGCTCACTTCATGTTTCACAGTTTGGTAATTCTCACAATATTTCCAACTTTTTCATTATTATTACATTTGTTGTAATGATCTGTGATCAGTGATTTTTTTTTTTTAAAGATTTTATTTATTTATTTGACAGAGAGCAATCACAGGTAGGCAGAGAGGCAGGCAGAGAGAGAGGAGAGAGAAAGGAGTAGGCTCCCTGCTGAGCAGAGAGCCCGATGTGGGGCTCAATCCTAGGACCCTGAGATCATGACCTGAGTCGAAGGCAGAGGATTAACCCACTGAGCCACTCAGGCACCCCTGATCAGTGATTTTTAATGTTACTATAGTAATTGTTTTGGGGTATCAGGATCTGCACCCATATTAGACTGTGAACTTAATAAATGTGTGTATTCGGACCGTTGCACTGACCAGCCATTCCCCCATCTCTCACCCTCCCTTCAGGCTTCCCCTATTCCCCAAGACATAACAGTATTAAAATCAGGCCAACTGATAACCCTACAGTGGCCTTTAAGTGTTCAAGTGAGAGGAACAGTTGTACATCTCTCACTTTAAATCAAAAGCTAGAAATGATTAAGCTTAGTGAAGAAGGCATGTCAAAAGCCACGACAGGTCAAAAGTTAAGCCTCTTGCATGTGTTAGCCAAGTTGTGAATGCAAAGGAAATGTTCTCAAAGGAAATTAAAAGTGCTACTCCAGTGAAAACACAAATGATAAGAAAGTGAAACATACTATTGCTTTTAGGGAAAGAAGTTGTAGTGGTCTGAACAGAAGATCAAACTAGCCATAAGATTCCTTTGAGCCAAAGCCTAATCCAAAGCAAAGCCCTAACTATTCAATTCTCTAAAGGCTGAGAGAGGTGAAGAAGTTGAAGAAGTTTGAAACTAGCAGAGGTTGGTTTATGAGGTTTAAGGAAAGAAGCTGTCTCTGTATGATAAAAGTGCAATGTGAAGCAGCAAGCACTGATTGTAGATGCTGCATCAAGTTATCCAGATCTAACTAAGATAATTCATGAAGGTGGTTACATTTAGCAACATATTTTCTACATAAATGAAATTAAACAGCTTTATATTAGCAGAAGATGCCATCAGGACTTTCCTAAATAGGAAAAGTTGATGCCTGACCAAAATTTCAAAGGCCAGGATTACTCTCGTTAGGGGTAATGCAGCTGGTGATGAGTTGAAGCCAATGCTCATTTATCATTCCAAATATCCTAGGACCCTTAAGAATTATACTAGATCTACTCTATGCTCTATAATAAAAACAACAAAGCCTGGATGAGGATGCATCTGTTTACAATATAATTTACTGAATATTTTAAGCCCACCGTTGAACCTACTGCTCAGAAAACATGACTCCTTTCAAAATATTACTGCTCATTGACAATGTGCTTGGTCACCCAGGAGCTCTGATGGAGATGTATGACAAGATTAATGTTGTTTTCGTGCCAATATTCATTCTTTAGCTCATGGATGAAGGAGTAATTTCAACTTTCAAGTCTTATTATTTTTATTATTTTTTTTAATTTTATTTATTTATTTGACAGAGAGTGAGAGATCACAAGAAGGCATAGAGGCAGGCAGAGAGAGAGGGGGAAGCAGGCTCCCTGCTGAGCAGAGAGCCTGATGCGGGGCTCGATCCCAGGACCCTGAGATCATGACCTGAGCCAAAGGCAGAGGCTTAACCACTGAGACACCCAGATGCCCCTCAAGTCTTATTATTTAAGAAATATATTTTCTAAGACTATAGCTGCCATAGATAATGATTCCTTTGATGGATCTGGGCAAAGTAAATTAAAAACCTTCTGGAAAGAATTTGTCATTCTAGATGTCTTAAGAATATGTGTGATTCATAGGAAGAAGTCAAAATATCAACATTTATGTGGGTTTAGAAGAAATTGATTCCAACCCTCATGGATGACTTTGAGGGCTTCGCACCTCAGTGGAGGGAGTAACTGCAGATATGGTGGAAATAAGTACAGAACTAGAATTAGAAGTGGAGCCTGAAGATGTGACTGAACTGCTATAATCTCATGATAAAATTTTTAGCAGCCGAGGAGTTGCTTAGTAGGATGAGCAAAGAAAGTGTTCTTTTGAGATGGAACTACTGCTGGTGAAGACATTGTGAAGACTGTTGAAATCATTGAAATCCATGAAAGGATTTAGAATATTATATAAACATAGTTGTTAAAGCTGTGGCAGGGTTTGAGAGGACTGACTCCAAGTTTGGAAGAAGTTCTACTGTGGGCATAATGCTATCCAACAGCATCACATCCTAGAGAAAAACTATATATGAAAGGAAGAGTCAGTGCATATGGCAAACTTCACTGTTGTCTTATTTTAATTGCCACAGCCATTCCCAAACCCCAGCAACCATCACCCTGATCAGTCAGCAGCCGTCAAGCTGACAATCTTGAAGCAAGACTGTCCACTAGCAAAAAGCACAGATGATGTTTAATATTTGTTAGCAATAATGTATTTTTAAATTAAGGTATTTACATTGTTTTTCAGACATAATGCTATTGTACAATTAATAGACTACAGTATACTATAAACATAACTTTTTTTTAAAGAAGATTTTATTATTTACTTAGAGAGAGAAAGCATGAGCAGGGGATGAGGAGGAGCAGAGAGAATCTCAAGTAGACTGTGCACTAAGCATGAAGCCCGACACGGGGCTCAATCTCACAACCCTAAGATCATCACCTGAGCTGAAATCAGGAGTCGGATACCTAACGAACTGAACCACCTCCTAAACATAACTTTTATATGATTTGGGAAACAAACAAATTTATTTGACTCACTTTATTGCAATACTCCCTTTATTACAGTGGTCTGAAATTGAACCTACACTATCTCCTAGATATGCCTGTAAGGAGTTTACTGCTTTACTAGGGAGATGACCTTGGGCAACTGAAATAGCAGTTTGCACCACAGTACTTACTGTAAGTTAGCTAATAATAGAAAATAATATTTTCCCAGTAGGTTTCTCTGAGATTTTTGTAAGATAACGCATGTAAAATATTGCAAAAGTCCCTAGCACATCACAAATAATCAATAAATGTTAGTTTTATTAATTAAACATTTGAAGTTTTAAAAATTCTAATTCCTAAAATGTACTAATTCATAGTTGACAAATGCTATTACGTGTATTATAAAATTTTATCCTGAACAGTAATCTTGGGTGTAGGTATCAAAATCTCTACTTTACAAATGAGGGCGGAAGGGAGGAAAAGAAAGAAGGAGGGAAAAAAGGGTGGATTAAATGTTAATATGTTGTTAATATGTTGTTCTGTGCCAAGTATCCGGCTAAGATCTTTTGTATAAGGCAAATATTATTATTACTATGATTGAGAAAACTGGATTAAAAGGAATAAGAAACTGGCAAATAGTAAATGGAGAAAAAGGGATAAAGACTTCATAATCTGCATTTTAACCATTTCCTTTTTGTATGTTATTTTATAATATATAAAAAAATCATCTGAGTTTTATATATTAAATCCTCCATTGGTTTTACAGAAAGATTAAAATGTATAGCTTTCAGGATGCCTTGGTGGCTCAGCTGGTTAAGTGGCTGCCTTCAGCTCGAGTCATGATCCCAGGGTCCTGGGATTGAGTCCCACACTGGACTCCTTGCTCAGCAGGGAGCCTGCTTCTCCCTCTGCCTCTGCCTGCCACTGTGCCTGCTTGTGCTCTCTCTCTCTGACAAAAAAATGAATAAACTCTAAAAAAAAAATGTATAGCCTTCAAATCAATGAAAACACCAGCAAGATGGTTCATGGTGTGAAAAGTAGTTTTTATCATGGTTTTAACAACATATTATATGCAACAAGTTTTCTAGGCAAACAAAATTTTTCAATTAATGAAGTCATATAAAAAACATTTTCACATATATATATTTTGTTTTAGAAATAATTTTAGGCATCACATATTTCCCATTACTATGTTTGACTTTCTTGAATTTTATAAAATCCAATCACTAAGGTTTTGCCTCTTGCCTCCTTCTAACGTACAATAGACTTATAATGGTAATCAACCTCAGTTCCTTTCTAGATGTAGAATTGGTATAAATAATGCATATGAGAAATATAATATTGCCACAATGATGTTTAGAAACATTGCTGAAGATGAGGTAGCTGATCCACAGGGATGAATCAGTTTTCTTTTGGTAATTTCTGGTATCTTTTTTATATAAAAAGAATTAGTCCTTTTTCATTCAAATAATTCTCATCACAAGGATAAATTTTCTTTTCTTTTTATTGTTTCTATATGGTATTAAAGATATTAACTAAATCTATTGTGGTAATCATTTCACAATACATATAAATCAAGCCATCATGCTTATACACGTTAAAATTCCACACTGATGTATGTCAATTACTTCTCAATAAAACTGAAAAAGGATCAATAAGTGAGACATGGAATACCCTCTTAAATGCCTACTACAGTAATTATCAATTATTTTTGTGTATTTGCTATGCATACTTAAGTTTTCTAAATTACAGACTCAAAGTATACACAAAAACACATATAAATCTTATGATAGGAAAGAATGCAAAGAATATTGAACCATGGTATTGATACAGTATATAAAGATATATTAAATGTGGCTATTGTGAGATGTCACTAAAATATTCTTCCATAAAATAGGATTAATACACTTTTTGTTTGTCATCAGAGGTGAGAATGTAAAAAGATAAAATACATGAAAAGGTTTTATAAATTGGGAGGACCTTAATAACTGTTAGAGGAAAGTACACTAGAATTAATTAGATTAAAATCTTGAATTTTAAATAAATTACAGATCATTTATGATTCTAAATATAACTATATTTAAGTAGAAATATATAACTATAAATTTTTACTTCATAGATACAATTTATTTAACAATATATTATCAACCTTGGTATTTTAATCTGATAATCTAAACATGTGATATTCTACTAGAAACCAATTTGCACTGAAGTTTGCTCCTTCCATTACTATAGTATCATTGTGCTATAAACACACCTGGAATAAATATGAAGATATATTTGTTTCATTTCTCTTCTAGTTTTGGATAATTCTCTACTAAGAATGGAATTTTCAAACTAAACAATTCAGAAAGTTACAATGGGATTTAAAAATATATACAGGATACCTGAAAATGCTCCTGAACATTTCTAAATCACTGAAGTCTTCATAGTTCTCATAGTAGTTTAGAGTTTAGAGAAGCCTCTCAATATATCGGTATGACATGTCAAAAACTGAAATGTATAGTTTTTGTAATAAGAATAATTTATTATACCATAGAGCATTTACATTTGCTTATAGTTTTTTTCTTTACATAATCTCTGATATTTCTAACCATCTTATAAATATTATAGAGCAAATATTTCCTCTACTTCAAAAGTGAAAGATGTGCATTCTAAATTACTTTGCCCAAGATTATACAGTTATCGTGTATATGACCCTGGGCTAGAATCTTGATCACCGAAGTCTCTATAACTGGAATCTAGAGGTTTCCTCAAGTGCAAAAGGAGCTGATTATTAGACTTGCTATAATCTCTTTATAAGTGGTATCAAACAGGAATTTCAAGTATTTTAAGTATAAGGTTTTCTATTTCCAGGACAACAATGTAAACAAGGTAGAGTACTGCAGGCTAAATAAAAGACATTTATTGTGATGGCCCAGTGGATAGCCAACTGACAATATTTGAATAATACTAACTAATCACTGAATACATGTGATAACTTTTTTTTACTTCCATACAATATAAAATGAAGTGATTTAACATAACAGTATTCATCTAGTCAACAACTATTTATTGAGGGTAGAGTATGTTCTAGGCACTGTTCTAGAGTATGTTCTAGGTACTTAGGATTCAAGAACAGACACATTCCTGCTTTTTCTGGAAGTAATTTGTTAGCTAGGAATGCCTGACATTTTTTTTTTAAGATTATTTATTTCAGAGAGAGAGGGAGAGAGAAAGAGAGAGTGAGCATGCAGGAGGAGGGACATAGGGAGAGGGAAAGAGAATCCCCAGCAGACTCCATGCTGAGAGAGGAGCCTAAAACAGGGTTTGATCCCATGATCTGAGCCAAAACCAAGAGTTGGTCACGCTTAACTGACTGTGCCACCCGGACGTCCCAGGAACGACTGACTTTACCTTTGTCAACATAATAAATAAAGTACATTGGGTGGTAATAAGTTCTATTGAAAAACGAAAGTAAGTTGGCAGTGCCAAGAGGGGTGCTGGGTAACAATTTTATATAGCATGGCCAGGGTAAGCATCAATGAGAAGGTGATGATTGAATAGTGACTTCAATATGAGATAGTAAATCATACAGATTCCCAAAGGGAGTTCCATTCAGAAGAAACTACTACAGGAAGGGGACTTAGTAGTGTGCCTTTTGTCTTGGTATATCTGAAGAAAACGGCCACAAAGTCTGGAGGAGTGGGCAAGAGAGGAAGCAGAAAGGAGATGGAGTGAGAGAGGAAACAGGAGACCAACTCATAAGGGCTTTGCAGGGCTTCAACATCTGCAGTGGGTGAAATAAGAGAGCCCTCAGAAGACTTTCAAGCAGAGCAAGAACATGTGATACATATTTTACCAAAATCACACTTTATAGTGCTGTATTGATAATACAAAGTAGAGGGGCAAATTGGGAAGCAGCAAGACCAGTGGACAAGCTAATAAACTACTTCAAAGAAGAGATGATGGGTAACTCGAACAAAGCAGAGATGGTAAAAAGGGGTCTGATGATAGATATATTTTGCACGGAAAACAAATACGATTTTATGACAGACTGAATATGGTATGACAGAGAAAAAATGGACTCAATAATGACACTAAGTTTTTTGTCTTAAGACACATATAGGATGGGGCACCTGAGTAGCTCAGTGGGTTAAACGGCTGCCTTAGGCTCAGGTTATGATCCCAGAGTCCTGGGATCAAGTCCTGCATTGGGCTCCCCGCTCAGCAGGGAGCCTGCTTCTCCCTCTCCTGTCTCCAAGCCTGTGCTCTCATTCTTTTTGTGTCAAATAAATAAATAAAATCTTAAAAAAAAAAAGATACATATAGGATAAAGATGTCATCACTGAGATGGAGGCAGTTTGTGGTAGGAGCAAGCTTAGGATAAAAAGATATCAGAAGTGTTTGGTTTCAGACATGTTGTGTTTCCTATGCCTATCAGTTTTATCAAGAAGGCAACTGATACATGAGACTGGAGCTAGAGAAATGGTTGAGACTGAAGATACAAATGTAGAAATAGTTGACATACAAATGTTTATACAATATCAGGAGACAAAATGAAATCAGCAAAGGAGAGAGTGTAGGTAGCACAGAAAAGCACCAAAGACTGAGGAGTGGATCACTCCAACCTTAAGAGTTCTAGGGAAAGAGAATCAGTAAAAACACAAGTGGGAAAAAAAAAAGTGCCTCCCAGTAAAGTAGGAGTAAAAGCAATGAAATGTGGTTTTCAGGAGCCAAGTGTAGAAACTGTAACAAGATAAAGCACACAGTAAATTAATGAGTTGAAAGAATCAACCATTTGCAATATAGGGTTCGAGAGTAGCTTCATTGGGAGTGGGGTGGGGAAACATTTTTTTGGGTGGCTGGAGAGAGGAGTAAAAAAGAGTTATTAGACACTGACAATGTAGAGAATTCTTTTTTTAATTTTAAGTAATCTCTACCACAACATGGGGCTCAAACTCATGACTCCAAGATTAAGAGTCCCGTGCTCTACCAAATTGTCAGCCAAGTGCCCCAAGAATTCTTTTGAGGAGTCTTGTTGTAAAGAGAAGCAACAAAATGCAACAAAAGTTTATGTTTGTTCATTGTTCATTGTTTTTTTTAAAGATGGAAAGAATAATATCTTTTTTATATGTTACTGGAATAATTCCATAGAGAAGGAGAAATTTATGACATGAGAGAAAATAACTGTAGGATCAAAATTCTTGAGTGGAAGAAACAATAGGCTATAGTGACCAAGCAGAGGGACTAGCTTTAGATAAGATCAATTTATTAGGATATATTTTATAATTGTATATTTAAGTATGTACCAGAAGTCTTAATATTCAAAAATATTTCTAATTAAATGTAAATTAATAACTGAATATAAAATATTTTGTTCCTATTCCCTATAAATATAGTAACAAGATCCATCTCAACAATTTAACATTCAGTTGAGTATAATTAAACTGTGTTCAGTGTTGAGACATGACACAGGTATTAAAATGACTCATTCAACAAATATTGAATATCTGCTTATCCTTTAATTCTTTTCCTGAGTAGATGCTGCTCTTTGTCAAGGGCATGGCTTGAAATAAGGCTAATTAGAGGTCGTTGGATTTCACATCTATGTATAATTGCTTTAAGCTTTTGACTAGACTATGTCAATGAAATAAAAGATTCAATTTGTAAGAAGAGTGAGAAGAATTTGCGAAAAGTTGTTTTTAAATTAAAAAAACTTAAAAGCATGGACTAAAAATTACTATTTTTTTTAAGGCACTCTGGAGATAATCATGAGATGATTTTCAATGTCTGATTTCTTAATGAGTCAGAATTATTCTCCAAGGTATTTTTGCCTTTTGAAAAGAGCTCAATATTTTATCTTCATTTTGTGCATGCTATGAATTGGTCAATTAAATATGCAGGCATCTCTTCATGGCATAACAGTAAAAACTTACTTTTTAAAGGATTAAAGCAGATATACATAGAAAATAGACTAATTTTAAACTACATCATCAAAGGATTATTTTCACAACAATATATTATAAATACTGACCAAAGTTAAAATCGAATATTAAATAAATACATGTTACTTTAAAAGAAATGTATGCAAATGTTTTTCTAGAATAGCATATAAAATTTTTTGTGTAGGTCTGTTTCTTTAGATTTTAAATTTCACATCTAAAAACATAAGTTATATCTGTCTACCCTTATCCAATTAGCTTGAATTTCCATTCCTTCATTAAAGTTTATTTTACATTTTTAATGGCTTTATAATTTTTAAATATC
The DNA here is from genome assembly GCA_028646535.1 of Procyon lotor. Classification (NCBI taxonomy): domain Eukaryota; kingdom Metazoa; phylum Chordata; class Mammalia; order Carnivora; family Procyonidae; genus Procyon; species Procyon lotor. The sequence continues at coordinate 39,080,552 of CM053605.1, forward strand.
ATGTTATGTTTTAAAATAACATTTAAATTGCCTTGATATTATGTATTATTTGCTTCCTATTATAACATTTATATTTATTCAAGTACATTAAATATGTATAACAGTTTCTAAATATCTCCCATATCACAAGAAAGTTATTATCACCAATTCATGGCTTTTAAATATCCTTCAGTCATTTGAACTTGTTGCTATTCTTTTCTGAAATATTGTATCTTTAATACTTTATTCCCTTCAAATATCACATTATTATCTAGTTTATAAGTTATGTATTATTAATAATTTTCTACCCTTAAAAACATTGGCACCTTCTCCAAACTCCAATTTTCCAGTGTTCTAAATTGCAAAACTGCCTAAATGAAAAGCTCCTCTTTATTACAACCTGCTTCTACTTCAACACTTATTTTTTTTAAGATTTTATTTATTTGACAGATAGAGAGTGAGAGATCACAAGTAGGCAGAGAGGCAGGCAGAGAGAGGGGGAGGGAGAAGCAGGCTCCCTGCTGAGCAGAGAACCCAATGCGGGGCTCGATCCCAGGGCCCTGAGATCATCACCTGAGCCAAAGGCAGAGGATTTAACCCACTGAGCCACCTAGACACCCCACTTCCACACTTACTTAAATTGTTTTTATTATCTGCGTATCACAGAAGAATGCAATTACCATGAAAGAATCAGTTGTTGTCAGTTGTTAACTCTCAGTAAGTATTGGTTGAGTGAATCAATATTTGCACTTAACTATAAAGTGTTCTACATTAATGAGAACACAAGTTTAGCTGCCACAACAAAGAATCAGAGTAACAGTGACCTGAGATATAATGAATAGCAATATTTCAGGGATTCAATTTCCTTCTAACTTATTGCTCAGTCCCTTTACGGCATTACTCAAATCCACCTGGTCCACAAGGGATCACAACCAAAGCTGTGTTTGAACCAGTGAGAAGAGAAAAAAGACACTGAGGGTACATCTTTTCATTTCAAGGTCATGCATCCATTACTTCAATTAGCACTATGTTAGTCAGAATTAGTCATATGTCTTAAACCTGCTGTAGTAAAGTCTGGTACTCCAGTGTACATTCTAGGTGGTCCAGCATCCAGCTAAAATTTAAGGCTCCACTGCTAACCCAAGAAAGGGAGATTATAAGAGTTTCTATCTTTTCACCTGCTTACAACCATTTACTCTTTTGCATTTTAATTTTCAGCCTTCTACTTAAAAACATATATATGTTAACCACTTTTGAGACTCTTAAAAAATAAAAGGAAGTATACACCTGATTATCCTATTTCAAAACAACCTACATTATCAAAAATGTAGTAAGATAACAATTACACTGGAAGAAATCAAAAACGTTCCTTTTGTATTTTCCTTCCAAATTTGACGGAAATCAATCATGTTGCATAAACCCAGAGAAGTATCTTAATCAACTACATCAAACACAAACACACACACCATATATACAAACATGCACACTATACACATACACACTCCTACAACTTCTCTAGTCCTAAAGGCATTTACAATCTTCTCAAAACCTCCAATAGTCTAATGTACCAACTTGTGAAGTTTTTAACAATTGTCTACATGAAGTGTTGTGTTATTTTTATAGATTTGTTTCTAATAGGGTGTCTTAAACTTCTCACTGCTGCAAAATACAGATGCCACATACCTATCCATACATTTTTAAGGGGAAATAAAGGAAAGCAGAAAACAGGCAATTGCTTCTAAAAAGTAGAAAGCCCTAAATACTGCGGTATGGGATATGAGAGGTCATTAGTGATTTTTGTATGATGCTTTTGAAAGAATACAGGTGAATCAATGTAATATTTTACATTATGATTATAAACCATATAAGTTTATTATGGAAATACGTGAAAACAATAATGAAAACAGAAATGTGCAAAAGCTAAATGGATTTGAGTAGAGATGGCCCCTGATCCATACAGTTTCTACGCTAAGTAACCAGAAACTGTAAATCATTATCAGCATTTTTATTAATCTTGAAAATTAATCTTAAACAAATAAGAATTGGTATAGAGTGTCAGCCTGTGGTAAACACAGATATTACATTGTTTTGCTTTGTTGACAGATACCTAAGAAAACCAAATATTTCATCTTCTCTCCTCAGGGGTTTTTCTGACCTTTTATATGTGTTTCAAATATACTATTTTTCCCCCTGGAATTTAGTTTACTATGAGGCACCCTTTAATGTTCTATAGCCTCAAATCCTCTAGGAAACTAATAAAATAGTGCTTAACTATTCTTGGTTCAGCCTTATTGCAAGGATTAAACTCCCCTGTTCGTAATTGCAGAGTACAGACTGCTTTTGAAAGCTTTTCACTTGCAGTAAAATAGTCTCTGAAGAATAATGATAGGATTAGGGAGGAATCATTCACCTCTTTTAAGAAAAATGCTTTTTGTTTCTATGGAGACTCATCCAATGATATGATGAAAGGTACATGACAGAGAAGGAGAGGAGTGAAGCAGCACAGGATTTCCTTCAGAGGGGTTAATATGACACAAAGACTCATTTGGTTCCAGTGGAACCATCCTTAGCACAATTGCATAAACGGCATTCTCTGGACAGTCAGTCAAACAAGAGTAATTTTGCCTACAGCATACAACGGGCACTGAATATATACACTTGGGGCTTTTTTTCTCATCATTTAATGTTATAATTGAGATGTTTGCTAAGTTTCAGTAGTCACACTAACTCTACCAAACTCTGATCTACTTGATCTACTTGGTGAAAGGGTAATTGGTTATATTCACTAAAAAAAAAAAAAAAAAAAAAAGGAAGGGAGAATCCAGTGATAAACTATTAAAATATTTTAATAAATGTATGGTTTACACCATCAACTGCTTTTTATCCCTTACGAGAGGAAATACATTAAAAATAAGCTTGAAGTATACCTTACTCAGGGTTAAAATACAGAGATAACTTATCATCATCAACATTAATTTTGTCACAATTAACAACTGAGCAGCCTGATATCAAAAATAACACTTAAGAGTGCCTATGTTTTAAGCTTTTGTTCTCTTTTTTTTTTTTTTTAACATGTATTAGCTCATTTGATCTTCACAGTAACCCTATAAACAAGGTACTTTATCTTCTTTATATTTTACTCTAATTGTAGAGATGTAATATGACTTCACCAATGTCAGGGCTAAATGTAAGAAAAAAATACATCACATATAAAGTAAGTGGAGCTTTGCTAATTAATATACAGATCATCCCTATTAGTTATTTGTTATTTTCTTTTATCTTTATTTTTAAGTAATCTCTACACCCAACATGGGGCTTGAACTCACGACCCTGAGATCAAGAGTCAGATGCTCCACTAACTGACCCAGCCAGGCACTGGCTAAAAAGTTACTTGTTCTTTTCATGAACAAATCCACCTTGCCGAGTTGCTAGGGCACAAAACATTAGGTATATTCCTAGCAGAGGGTTCAAAAAAGGGGGAAAACAGAAGTACATTTGGTTAAGCTCTTAAGACATTCCAGGCATGGTCTCATTCCAGTCTCTACAACTCCCAGAGACAAATTTTTCTCAGATGAGAAAGTGTGTATATACTAAGAATGAAATTCAACACACTCAAAGACAAGCAGCTCATCAGTGCTGGAGCTTGATTTGGAATCAGGACTGAATACCCTTCCTATGCTCTCATAACACCTCTTCAGATACCCAGGTCTTTGTGATAGATTTCACATTATCTATTTCTCTCTTCCATGTGATGTCGGGTCACAACTTCAAACCACTAGAAAATGGTTTTGATTTTCTGTAATTCATTCCAATGTGGCTATTCTGTTTGCTATCATTGAAATATTATCAATTTTCACTATTTCCAGTTGTTTCAATGTTCTAAAGAAGCATTTTAAGAAGTATTGTTTTTTCAGAAAAAAAGTACTTAGCAGTATATATGTTATCTGATATTTGACAACCAATACCTAAAAACATCCATAGAGATAAAACAAGCCATTTAGGGCTCTTGTAGACTGCTGCAAACTTAAATATATAACCCAAGCAATGAAATCTCATTCTTAGGAAAATAATGTAGGGTTTCTTAATTTCCTGCTTTAGACATGATGCTAGTTAAAGCTGAAGAATAGAATAACTAATCACTGTCTAATAAAAACCCAGAAAAATCAAAGATATATAGGCTCACATACACTTCTCAGCTGAAATGTGGCTGATTATATTACAAAGTGAGTTGCTAGCACATTTATCATAATTTATAAATATGTTGTAGAGGCAAGTTTTATAATGACTCACTAAAAATTGGAAAACCTCAAATCCCTACCCCATTCATCCTACTGTGTTTATGAAGCCCCTGAAGTAGGAAAGTAGAAGGGCAACACAGGGATCAAAAGCAGCTACCTGTGGTCTTGTGCTCATAGCTGATATAGAGAATCATGATTCTCTCTCCTCCACCAAATTATGGAGATTTTGTAGTATATTGACAAGTAACCTATATGTACATCATTTTCCCATTCTGCATATTCACTTCCTGCTTGGTTGGGTCCAAATAAAAAAATCATTAAATTTCCCATGTATCTATTCACATTTGCCTATTTTATCATCATATGTCTAGTATTATTCTATATAAATCTATCAAACTCATCTCTTTGATAAGAATATGCTATTGGTATGTCATGATACATCTCTGCTTGGTAAACAGTATGTTTTTACCTTTTTTATATGTTTCCCACAAGATACAGCAGTTTTGATCTTTGCAAATGTGTAAAGAAAGTGGAATTTGGCCTGATCCTTGTAAAATACCTAGATGTTTTCCATCTAGGAAAGTACAGAAAGGACATTTTAGGATGAAGGAAACAATTACATTGGTAAAGTCATGGAAATATCAAGGTTTGGTGGAGTCTAGTACAAACACAATGTGCTTCAGGGAAGTATAAGGAATTGCCAGAAAATTAAGCTAATATTACAAACTGTGATAAGAGTTAAGAGTAATAGTGAATCTTTAAAAAATTTAAATTCTCAGGGCGCCTGGGTGGCTCAGTGGACTAAAGCCTCTGCCTTCAGCTTGGGTCATGATCTCAGGTCCTGGGATTGAGCCCCACATTGGGCTGTCTGCTCAGCAGGGAGCCTGCCTCCCCCTCTCTCTCTGCCCGCCTCTCTGCCTACTTTTGATCTCTTTCTGTCAAATAAATAAATAAAATCTTTAAAAAAAAATTTAAATTCTCCCTAGCACCAAATGTGAAAAAGAACATGGTCCCTCTACCTTTTCTTATAGCACTTCCTTATAATTTAAACTTGTAATTATAAATCCTTTCTCTGTCTCTTTGAAAGGTATGTAAATCTTTTAAAACCTAATAGGGTTCTTGCTAGTTTTGCATCTCAGGAAATGAAATCTTTCTTGGAGTGAAAATGTGAAAAGCAGGGAAGATCGTGCCCTGTCTCCCTGTTTCTGTGTTTCCAGACATCTGGATACAAGTGGTAACTTCTTGCTTAACTAACAGACCTGTGGATCCATGGTAAACAGCTACTATAATAAGGATTGGAATGAAATATATTAATCAATTAAACATGTGTAGATGAACAAAGAATTAGATAGGAGTTTTTGGGAGTATGTATAAACTTGGGATGTTTGTAGGTATTAAGACCAGTTGAAAAAAATATCAAAAGAACCATTAATCCAAGAATATTTCTTCACACAGAGTACCTCTTAGAAGACTGCCCTGTTTATAATTTTTCTAAAGCTGAATAAAAAGAGTACTGGGTGATAAGGTGTGGGAGGGTGTCCACTGAAGCATGAAATATAAACTATTACTATTGATGAGAGACATGCAAACTAACAAAGGAAGTGTCTGTAAGGACATAAACTCCCTGAAAAAGGAACTAAGAATCTCTAGAGAACTTCTTTCTTCTCTTCCTTCTCTATAAAAAATACTAGTAAACACTTCAACATTTGAATAATATGAACTATGCAGCAGAAACACTAAGTAGTATGTCTATAAATATAGGTGTGTGTATGTGTGGATATATAAATACAAATATGTACGTGTATATATACACACAATATATCATTCAAAATAAAACTAAGGTATGATATGTATATATAAATATGTGAGCATATATATACACACATATATATTATTCCAAATAATATGAGTAGGCATACTATGAATGAATACATCTGTTAAAAGTCAAAATTCTATTTCTGCAATTTATCTCTCTAAATGTTTCCTCCTGGAAATAACACTGAGCAAAACCTATTGGTTGCTTAATTTTCTATTAGTCTCAACAGTCACTTTTTTTTTTTTTAATTTTATTTATTTATTTGACAGAGACAGACATAATGAGAGAGGGAACCTCAGCAAGGGGAGTTGGGAAAGGCAGAAGCAGGCTTCCTGCTGAGCAGGGAGCCCTATGCAGGGCTTGAGCCCAGGACCCTGGGATCATGACCTAAGCCAAAGGCAGATGCTTGATGACTGAGCCACCCAGGGGCCCCTCATCAGTCAATCTGAAATCACTAATTAATCTCCTTTGTTGCACCACGATGCCTAAGGGCATTCTAAAATTTAATCTGTATGTATAAATGCTTGAAGAAATGTTTCAGAAAATCAGTATAGCACAGTAATTCTTATTATGAATAAAGGAGATATGCTGCAGAATAGCATTTCTTTCTAGAAATTCTCAATTATAAGGAGGAATGCTAAATTTTCATTAATAGGTGACTGGATAAAGAAGATGTGGTATACATATACACAATGGAACATTACTCAGCCATAAAAGAGAATGAGATCTTGCCATCTGCGACAACATGGATGGACCTAGAGGGTATTATACTAAGTGAAATGTAAGTAAGACAGAGAACGACAAATACTATATGATTTCACTTACGTGTGGAATCTAAAACACAAAGCAAACATGGCTGTCAGAGGGGAGGAGACTGAGGAGATTGACAAAAATAGGTAAAGGAGTTTAAGAGGTACAAGTCCCCAAGACTGGAGAAACAGACAAATGAAAATAGTAAGTCATGGCTTCCCAGAGCAGAGATCCACAAGTGGAAACTGTAATAGGAATCCACGCCAGCGTAGAAAAACCTCAACTGTAGTTGAGTAAATGCTGAAGGCTCAATGTGAAGAACTCAGTTAAAAATTCAAGGATGCCCTGTCAAAAGGGAGCCCCAACAACTCTGGAGGGGAAAGAACCATTTTGAAATACTCTAGAACATGCCATTCTTCTTCTTCTTCTTTTTTTAAACATCCCAAATCTATTTTCCAACAAGACAAACAGCATCAGCAGGTAGCTACAGGGGTTTCTCCAAAGATCATACATTCACAAGAGCATTATTTGCTTAACAGTGAGAAAGGCTCCAGTGTGTTCCCTGTAACAATATCTACTTCACAGTGTAAACAGATACTAGCATTCTGTTCAACTTACAATTCCAGAAGGAAAGGCACAATGTGGCAAAAAAAAAATTTTTTTTTTGAAATAACACTACATAATAAGGCCTGCCCCCAGAAGAAACTAGTTAACCAGAGCGTAACAGGCTTAAGTATTACTGGAGCCCAATCTAACCAAGGGAATGGAAATACTCAACTCCAATCACAGCTCTCATCAGACTAGATACCAATGAAACTGAAAATATGAAATCAATAGAGAAAATAAATGAAACCAAAAACTGGTTCTTTGAAAAGAGCAGCTTTTAGCTAATGAAGATGAAAAAGAAATAGAATACAAATAACTAATATCACAAATGAAAGAGGAGTAGTTTTCTCTCAACCATGTGTTAATCAATGCCCAGCCAAAGACAAGGGGTATACTCTGCAGATCTCAAGCGAGCCACTTCCGCTCCCAAAAAACATCCTTATACATCTTTCCTTACGCAACTTTGCCACCTTGGAATGTTAACTAACAATTCAGATGTGTATATATGCACAGTGAAATTATATGCCAAATTGCTTTCCAAAGTGGTTATTTTATACTCCCAACAACAGTATATGATAGTAATCACTTGTCTGATTCTTCACTATCCCCTAGTATAACTCTGCTCTCCTCCTCTCCCTCCTTCATCCCTCCCTCTCTTTCTCTGTCTCTCAATAGCTCTCTCTCTCCATGAAACATCTTCATCTCTCTTCTCTAGCACTCTTCCTCACAAATTCTAGCTTCTTTGGCCTCCCTAATCTCCAATTTCTGTCTCCTCAATTCAGGAAGACTGCCTCTTTCTATCTAGGCCCAATCTTTCTGTTGAGGACTAGAAATTCCCTATAGCCAATCAGCTGGGCAGTCATAGGGCTCACCTCACCTGTAAACCAATTTCCTGAAAGATTTCCTTAACATACATGGTAGTATTGGGGGTCTTGGGGGGCTCAGTCAGTTAAGCACCCAACTCTTGATTTCAGCTCAGGCCATGATCTTAAGAGTCCTGAGATCAAATCCCACATCTGGCTCCAGGCTCAGCACAGAGTCAGCTTATCCTTCTCTCTTTGCTCCTCCCTTCTGCTCCTGCTCAAGTGAGCATGCGTGTGTGCACTGTCTCTCTCAAATAAATGATCTTTTTAAAATTGTATATGGTAATATTGGCTCACTGGTAATGAATTCTCTCAGCTTTAGTATGCCTGGGATCACTGCCCTGTGCTACATACTGTCCAAAGCCTGAAAAGCTTCACTGCCACCATCACCACCCTCCATGCCATATATTTGCCTAGTTTTCTGGTTGTTTAAGGTGGGAAGGTAAACCTAGTGTATGTTATTCCATCGTATCTTCAATGTGGAACTACCCCAATTTCTTTCTTCACTACTATTAGTTTTAGATTTTCTGATTTTTTTGCTTATGGGAAATTAAACTCTAAAAATCTGTCTGTTTTGAAAGAGACAAAAAATATTCTCCTATAAATGCATGTAAGTAACTGTTCTGTTTATCTTCTCAAAATTGAATATATTTTGATGTCTCAAAGAACCAGATAAATTAAAAACTTATGTTAACTTTCCCTGAACACAGAAAAAAGGAAATACAAGAATAATTTCCTTCAATAAATGAAAAGAAAAAGCAATGTAGTATTCTATTCTAAATATTAAAAATGACTAGTTAATGCACTCTGCTCAATGATCTTTTTTTGTACCAGTATGAATCAACACAATTAATATATATAAAAGATTTATAGTACAAAACAGAGTGCATACTGTTGTGGTTAGAACACAGTTATAGATGTGAGACTGGATAAAATAAGTATCCTCTCTAAGTCAGAATTGGTTAATAAAAATAGCTATTTAGAGCAGTGCCTAGAAAATAACATGTATTTGATAAATATGTATTTTTTTATTTATAGCCAAAAATTCTTAATTGTCATTTCTTCATTCTAGTATAAAGTATAATGATAAAACAGCATGCCTTGCTCTATGACCACTACAAACATTAAATATATATTATCTATTAACATAATATATACTTTAATATAATAACTCCCAGTATCTTTACAGAACTCTGAAGTCTACAAGGTTCTTTCCAGTGTAATCTTTCTAACATATGATCCCCAAAATATGTAAAATATGTAATCCTCCAATATCCATGTGAGATAGATGTTATTAAAATTAAATTATCAGGGCTCAAAAAGTTTATGTGCTAGATTTAGATATACATAAAGCAGAGCATGAACTAGAACCAGTATCTTCCAATATTATAACTTCTTCCCTTTGTAATATAGTTCACTTGATGTCATATCCTGTATTTTTTAAAAGCAATATTAACATTTATATGATTTTATATATATATGAGATATAAGATATTTAAAAGATACATATACATATATATGTACATATAGATTTATCACTATAATAAAAGAATATCTTGCTTATATTACTGCTATTATGAGCTTAAGAGTTAAAAACAGAAATATGTATTTTTAAAAATGAATATTCCTTAGTTGTGAATATATGTACTAACACCCAGTAGAATAAAAAGATGCAAGTTCTGAGGAAAGAGTATATGATAAATTTATATTAATTCATGCTGATTATCAATCTGACATTTGAAAAGATAAAAATTTCTTAATTATTGATATAAAAGAAATATATTGGCTCACTTGTCTGTCTCAATAAATCCATTTACCCAAGATATTTCTTGCTTCAAATGCATATAATATTCTGGTATAATCACTACACTTAATTTTAATAATTAATGATAATTAATATTAATATAAGTATTCTTAGAGATAAATATAAGCCAACTGCATAGCTAATGCATAAAAGAAATCACTCATGATTAATTAAAAAAAAATCACTCATGCTTGAATATTACCTCAACTTTCTCTACCTTCAAAGCTGTTATCACATATATGATTTTAATATAGCTTTTCCAATTAAAACAATACTATAATTAGAGTAAGGATACTAAATACATTATGTAAAACGATCAAGGCAACAAAGATTAAATATAATTTAGTTTATTTTTTAGAAGGCTCTCAAAAACATAAATCTTTAAAAAAGAAGAACACATTATCAAAGTGAACAGATATCAGAGATGTAGTGGATAGGAAATACAGTGAAGATATATTGTATACAAAGATTTCTCATACATGTTGCCTTTGATTTTAATGAGATAAAATGTAAAGTAACATTTACATAAAAATTATTTTGAAATATAATAGGAAAATCTAACAAAATTGTGTGTGGTTTGTTTCGGGGTTTTTTTTTTTTTGGTTAGTGACATGTACTTCTGATTGGCTATCACCTATAAATACTGAATCTTGCTTCCATTATATTAATATTTTTATTGAATTATAGTGTACATATAATAAAATATACTTATCTTTTGTGTTCAGTATGATGATTTCAGGCATATAGTCCTTTAACCAACACTCTTTCAAAACTGGCTATTTCCCACCTGCAGAAACTTCCCTCATGCCACTTTCCAATCTCTGACTCTATGCCATCCCTCACCAAAGGCAAACACTGGCTAATTATAATCACCACAAACAACTTGACCTCTTTTAGAAATTCTTATAAGTACAATTATACAGTATGTATTCTTTTATGTCTGTTTTTTATTTCACTCAAAATGTCTCAGCCAATCATCCATATTGTTATGTATATCAGAATTTTAAAAATTTTTATTGCTGAGTCATGCTCAGTAGTAGGACTATAACACAACCTGTTTATCTAGTTTACTCTTTTTGGCCATTTAGGATGTTTCCAGTTTTTGCCTATTATAATTTAAACTTCTCCCACAAGCAATGTTTGAGACTTCCCCTTGCACCATATTTTTGATAATATTTTTAAATGACTGCCTTTTAAATGTAGTCATTCTGGTAGACATTTAGGGGTATCTCAAAGTGGTTTATATTTTCACTTCACTGATAACTAATAATACTGAGCATTATTTCTATTCTTATTGGATAGTTGTATATCTTCGTGACATGCGTGTTCAATTTTTTTGTATATTTTTATTGGGTATTATTTTTTTGAGTTGTAACAACTCATTATATATTTTAGATACAAATTGTTTGATATATATAACATTTTCTTCCAATCAGTCTTCATTTTCTTAAGGTTGTCTTCTGAAGAGTAGTTTTAATTTGATGAAATCCAATTTACCAATTTTTAATATGCCTAGAGATTTTCCTTTCCTTTCTAAGATAATTTTGCCTACTCTAGGCCTACTCTACTTTTGGTGTGAGAATTTTACATATCATATGTTACATTTGTCCTTTTATACTACTATAAATATTATTTTAAATTTTCAATTACTTATTATTTCTATATGGAATACAATGGATAACAATGACTTTATATACTGAGACTTTTTATTTTTTAATATATTTTTTTTAAGATTTATTTATTTATTTGACAGAGTGACAGAGAGAGCATAAGCAGGGGGAGCAGTAGGCAAAGGGAAAGGGAGAAGCAGGCTCCCTGCTGAACAAGGAGACTGACACAGGGCTTGATCCCAGCACCCTGGGATCATGACCTAAGCCAAAGGCAGATGCTCAATTGACTGAGCCACCCAGGCACCCAAGACTTTTTATTTTTTGACAATTTTTATAATTTATATATATATATATTTTTTTTAAGATTTTATTTATTTGACAGAGAGAAACACAGCAAGAGAGGGAACACAAGCAGAGGGAATGGTAGCGGGAAAAGCAGGCTCCCCGCTGCGCAGAGAACCCGATGCGGGGCTCGATCCCAGGACCCTGGGATCATGACCTGAGCCGAGGGCAGACGCTTAACGACTGACCACCCAGGCGCCTCTATAATTTATATTTTTGAGAATTTTTTATAATAATTTACTTTTGAATTATTTTTTGATAACTCCTGATAATAATTTACTTCTGATTATTTGTTATTACTTTTACTTGTGTATTTATGGATTCTACAGATTTTCAATACTCATGTTATCTGAAAAGAGGAATAATAAAACTCTCTACTTTATCCCTTCTATACTTTATGACTTTTATCTTTTCTGCTTTATGTACTAAAACAATTGTAAAGTGTAAATGGATGTTGTAGGAGTATACATCCTTTAACTACTTCAGAAATGACCCCAGAAAAGGAATAAGTATTTGCAATAGCCTGTCTCTCTTTACATATTGTTTATTCCTTGTTTTCTGCTTTTTCCCTCCTAGCTAGCTCCTAAGGTCCACAGCCAGGCTTTTTCTAATTTCTTTTAAATTGTTTAAAACTACAGTCTATCTCATTATCTCAGGCAAAACCAGGCTGACTTTTCAAATTAATGGTAATGAATTCATCTATTTATCCACCTATCTAGAAATAAAGCTTATTTCAACTTATTGACATTTTCAGGTTCAATTCAAAAGTTGTGTAAGGGATGGTACTACGATGATGCATATGATTGACCTTCAGTAAGGAACACACAATACACTGGATGGTTAGTAATAAAATCTGAGAATGGTAATTATGATTCCAAGGTTATCATCCCTGTTCCAGTTAATTTTTGCAGAGATCTGCCTCAGAGACCTATTCTAATTATTCTTTGTAGAGACTTTGCAGAGATGATTCTGGCTCCAAAAAAAAAACAGTAAGTAAAATTATGAAGTATCCATGAAAAAAAATTGTTGAAAAAATTTTCTTTTGGGCACCTTGTTTGATCCATGGATTCTGTTTTGTGTGTGTGTGTGTGTGTGTGTGTATACTTTTTTTTTTTTTTTTGTAACTCAGAGCATTTCAAAGACCTGGATAACTGCTTAGGAATATGAAAGAAAAATTCCCCATACTTTCTGTAAGTCAAGTAAGAAACAATGAAAAAAAAGCTTACTACTTTAAGGAAAAGATGTACATGAAATTCTAATAGACATTATATTTACACCCTTAACTTGGGCAAAAATGTCACATTACTTTACATCCTTTACGCAAATTAATTCTAACCCTAAGATTCCATTCCACCTCTGTCTCTATTAGGATTCCTGAACCACTTATGGCCATGACTATCAAGAAGTTCCCGGAGTTTACATCATATCAAAGGCCAGAATACTACAAATAATACAGAATAATACAAAAACACGGGTGCCTGGGAGGCTCAGTCCATTAAGCACCCAATTCTTGATTTTGGCAGAGGTCATGATCTCAGGGTCATGAAATCCAGCCCTGCCCAGGGTGGAACCTGCTTAACTCTCTCCTTCTGCCCCTCCCCCTACTCACAAATGCACACTTTCTCAAAAAAAAAAAAAAAAGAAAGAAATGACTACCAACAGCCTTTGTAATTGACAACAATTATTTCCTTAAAAAATATATAGAGAACATAAAAAAATACAGAAATGATACAATTCAAAAGCTAATATGTGGGTGATATTTCACCCTGTATCCTGAACAAATAGTCATTCGACAGTCACATTTTCTTTTTTTTTTTAAAGATTTTATTTATTTATTTAACAGAGAGGAGAGAAATCACAAGTAGGCAGAGAGGCAGGCAGAAAGAGAGGGGGGAAGAAGGCTCCCTGCTGAGCAGAGAGTCCGATGCAGGGCTCAATCCCAGGACCCTGAGATCATGACCTGAGCCGAAGGCAGAGGCTTTAACCCACTGAGCCACCCAGGCACCCTCAACAGTCACATTTTCAGTCTTAGCACTTCACTCCCACTCTCATCCTTCTACCATGGGGCCCTGGCCTCAGGGCCCTGGCTATTATCTCTAATATTCATGAAATGATCCATGTATGTGGTTTACCTGGCTTTCGATTCCCTTCATCATCCATCTTTGGACCTTTAGCTTTCCCCTTCAAAAATATTTGATGATATGTCAGTTAGACATATTACTTGGGAATAATAAATTGTGAGAGTTAACTGAAGTGTAAAATGCTCTACTCTAGGAGTCATGGTGGATAGAACAAAAAAAGCTCTGTCCTAAGGCTTTTCTATTTAAAAGGTGCCAAAGTCAAAATAATTTTTAGAAGGCTATAAATATTTTGAGGTCCCTTCTGTTTTATTAAGTAGTCCACCCACACTTTTCCAGTTATGATTATCACCAGAGCTGGATGAGATCAGAGCACAAGATCAAAAACCTTGGACTCATTTTATTATCAAAGGCCACCTCACTTCCCTTTGGATCTCAACCATTTCTCATCCCACACCATGTACAGATATACTTAGCTCCAACAATTTGAATATATGTATCTAGCACTGCTTGCTTAAGGGGATAATTTGCTTCATGAAAGACATGTCAGCAACCTATTAGGACCATAATACAGTACAACAAAATAAATCTCTGTGAATTAAGTTTATGTGCACATTATGATTCAGGTCAAAATGTATGTAGGATAGAGATGTACAAGAATACTTGAAATATTAAATAATTTTGCAGCTAAGGCAGCAAGAATCCAAATAATTTGTCTGCTTTATTAGGCCAAGAGCAGCAACTTCTTTCTCACAAATGGAATGCAGATTTGTCAACACAGCAGTGTTAATGAAAAAAAATTGAATCAACTGACAATGACAGAAAAGTCTGAAATTTACATAAAATGTACATTTCCAGCTTTTCTTAGTAAGTTTGATCTAACGATAGCAGACCATATTGCTGCTCTGCAATGAAAGGACAATGTTTTTTCTAGTTCTTTACAATTATCAGCCTCTTTTAGTCACACAAAAGATGACTATATTTCCCTATGGTCCTAGTATAGTCCTGTTTTAAACTTCTTGTCACATTTCATTCTCGATATCAATATTTTCATTCTTAGTAGTGTCCCAGTTTAAGAAAATGTGCTTGGACATGCTACTCATTTACCTTCCTGGTACCTAAAAATATTCCATTCAGCTACCAAAAACATATAACAGATGGGATTGTTCAATAACTCCCTGAAGAGCCATTACTACTATCACTTCCATCCTCTGGTAAAAGATCCTGGTAAAAGGTCTGGTTACAAAGACCCTTGCTGAAACATAAGAATCCTGAAACTCACAAATTTTTTGCATACTAAAATGGGTACTAAAAGTCCCTTTCTTCTCTGACAAGGGATTCAGGATGTCAATTTAAAGTTGTCTGTGGCCACATCTCCAATGAAGAAGCCATAGGGTAGAGGAGAGCAAAGATGAGAGACTACGTAAGTCTTAATAGTGAATAAAAGCTTATCTCAATTGCTATTTCATTTATGACTTTCCTAGTTAAGAGGGTAACACAGTTCATTTTTATTAAGCTAAATAGAGCTCAGTTTCTGCTAGGATGCAAACAAAAAGCATCATTTCCTTTTATTCCAATAGCTTACCTATTGTTATTGAAAATATATATATAGGGGCACCTAGGTGGCTCAAATGGGTAGGCATCTGACTTGATTTCCACTCCGGTCATGATCTCAGTATCAAGTCCCTGTGTTGGGCTCTGCGCTCAGCACAGTCTGTTGAAGATCCTCTCTCTCTCTCCCTCTGCCTCTCCACTTGTTTGTGCACACATGTGTGCACACACTCTCTCAAGGTCTAAAATAAATAAATAAATCTTTAAAAAAGAAAATATATAAATGCAAATAAAAACTGTATCTATTTTGGTGAAATAAACCAATAACTTTCCTGTCCAGCCTCCTTTATATTTAATCTTAAGAATCATGCATCTGTTTCTTTAACACTTTCTTTCATATCTTCCTAGAGAAAACGGAACAGCGTGTGTGTGCACAGAAATCATCCTTTCCAGTTTTTTAAATATATTGGAGTGGTCTGCCATGGCCTGAATTTTTGTGTCCCCCCAAAAAATTCATATGTTGAAATCCTAACCCTAACTCTCAAAGATAATGGTATTGGTAGGTGGGGCCTTTGGAAGGTGATTAGTTCTTAAGAGTAGAACGCTCATGAATATGATTAGTGCTCTTTTAAAAGAGATCCTACAGAGCTCCCTAATCCATTCCACCACATGAGGATACAATAATTCTGTGACCTGGAAGTAGGCCCTCACCCAACCATACTGGCACTCCGATTTTGGAATGTCAGCCTCAAGTACCATGAGCAATGAAATTTTGCTTATAAGCCACCCAGTCTGCGGTATTCTGTGATAAGTTACTTGAATGAGCTAAGACAAAGTCACAGAAAGATTCAATGACAAAATTGTACATATTCATTTACAATACAGTACTGAATAAAATTATCTCTTGTGTATTAAATTTCCTTTCATCTCATTTACTCTTTTACATTTATTTTGTCTTAACCCTTATTTTGGGGGGTGGGGAGCTGATGGTTTCATTCTTTAAGGTAGACACTCCCCTACCCCTTACAGCTTTATACTAATCTTATGATAGGTAACTTTTACTGAGCACCAATGTAATGTAATGTTGTTATTTGTGTTTTCCATTTAATCCCTGACACAGTTCAATGATACAGGTACTGACTGATATAATTAACATTTTATAGATCTGGTAATTTTTCCAAGGTAATTCACATAATTATAACCATTTAAAAATCTATTGTTAAGCTTGTTATTTTATAAGTTTATATATAATAACTATATTTATATACTTTATATTATTTTTGTAAGCCCACTGAAAATACTCTTTATAACTAGGCAGATTAAATAAGTAAAGCATAGATTCCATGAGTTATCAAAGATCACATTGTCTAATAAAAGAACCGGGACATAGACTTAGGTAGCCTAATCCTAAATCCAGAGCTATTTCATAGAGAAGCTTGATATAAGGCAATAATGTCTTGAAATTAACAGTAATAAAATTCTTTAGGATTGAACCAATTAGTGCTGGGGTGTCATTCTCAACATATTACTGATAAAAGGAATGTGTACCAGATTATTAAATAGTTTAGTGACTGGTGAAAACTAACTGGAAGATGGTTCTACTTCTCAGATTAGTGAGACTTGGAAGAAGCCTGTCAAAAGCTCTGAACCTAGAGTAATCAGTGCACCAGTCACACATTCTTCAGGCTAATGAAAAAGTACTCCATTGAATGATTTTTTTACTTTTATCCCTTATTTTTAAAATGGAGAAAGAATATATAGAAGAAAATTATAAATGAGATCACTGGAAGCATATTTTTAATTCTATATCCGACCAAAAAGTTGGAGCCCTTTCTCCCTAAAAAGGAAACAAAAATAATATCTCAAGTATTGCTATTCCATTCTTAAAGTTTTAATTAGTTTCCATTTTCTCTCTAGGTTGACTTTGGCAAAAAAATATTCAGATTATTACTTAATGCAAATTATTCTAACTAAAACTATTGATATAAGTAAAATACACATTACCAAATACAGTTTTCTATTAGTTCTGTCCATCAAGGACATTTTTATGAAGCAATTAAGAATGGGATAGACTTTTAGGAGAACAAAGAATTGACCACCAAGACTTTTTAATTAGGTTTCAGAGTCATATTATTTATCTTATGAAAGATGGGGTTAAATAAATGGCCAAGCCATTTCCAAGCCTTTTGTACCTTATTTCTCTTGTCCTCAAGGTATTTGGTCTATGTGATGTGGCAGGTTTTGTTTTCTGGAAAACAAACTCTGAGACAAAGGTTTGTGTACAGAATGTTTATCAGGAACTAACACACGTAAAGTGTAAAGGAAGGAAGCAGAACCGTCCAGAGAAAGAAGCAGAGGTACATTGCCTCCAACCCCACTGGGGAGATCTGATCCTAAAATGGCCTGTCAAATTTGTCTGGTGTTGTCTGGTGTCAGCATCAACCACTGGATCTCTGCCACCCCAGGAAGGAAGTGACCTGGGATAAGGCATTGCTCTACACCATTATTATACTGTCCTCAAACTCTTGGTTTTTTTCTGTTTTTACGGTATTGGCTGAACCTTGGTAAAATGTTAAAGCTGTGATAGCCAATATCCTTGCCTTTTCTCGTAATTTTAATAGGAATGTTTCTAATGCGTCAACATTAAGTTGGCTATCTGTGGTAGAGTTCTGGCAGGCACCATTTTGAAATTAAGACATTCCTAATATGTTAGTAATTTGTTATAAATGTATGTTTAAATGGTAGCAAAGGTTTTTTGAACCTTAATTTAGTTGGTTACATGCTTCTATTCTCACCTATTAACGTAGGTTATTTTCTAATGATGAGTCTCTGTAACTAAAGGAATTAATTGACATGATCTTTCATTTTACCATATATTCATATTCTTTCCATGGTTTCATTATTTCCCTACCTTCTGATTTAGGGCTAGGCATGCTTCTAGGGTTTTTTGGTTTTGTTTTTGTCTGTTTGCTTGTGTTTTTGTTTTGACAGTTTTGACCAATAGGCAGTAGGGAGAAATTAGTCTGTACCCTTTTGGACCCTAAACTGTAAGATTTATTGTTTTTACTTGCTCTCAGGTGCTCTGCTCCTGCTGTCAAAGAAGCATGCCCTCCCTAACCTGATAGCCCAAGGAGAACGAGGATGAGAAACACAGGAAGAGCTATTAAATCACATATGATTTTTATTTCTATTTTCAAAATAAAATCAGTCTACATTTCTCCTGTGTGCTTATTTGTTTTTGATATCAGGGAATACTAACCATCGAAAAGGTAATGTATCATAACAAAATTTTGTATGGTGTATGATAGTTAATACAATGTTGCTACTCATTTGGTTTTATGAACCAAAGCTTCCTAATTTTTATTAGTTACCTCTACCTTCTTTATTATCTTCCTTCTAGTCTTTTGAGTTTGTTTTTTAATTCTGGTTATTATTTTTGAGCTTCTTAAATTTAAGAATATATGTTATTTTCTGAGAACTGTATTGGCCCATTATATACATTTTGTTATTTACAACACTACATTCAATTTAAATAGCTTATTATTTCTATTACTTCTTTAACTGAAGATGTATTTAGATATATTTTTTCACTTGCAAGGGAAAATCAACTATTTGTATTTAGTTCATCTCTTTTTATTGCCTTTTTTCCAGAAAATATAACATATTTTTAATGTATTAAGATTTATTTTTGCTGACTTCTACATGTTAAATACTATAAATATTTCAAATATATTTGAAAATAATATGTACATTATATATTCTGTTTCCTGGATTCATATGTTTATATGTAATAATCCCCTATGTTTGTGTGTATATATACCCTCATAAATACATCACAGAAGCTTTTCAATTATGACATGGATATTTTCTGATATTTCTCCATTAATTTTTCTATCATTAGAATTAGATGCAGGGGCTGATATTATAAATATATTTATATTTTCAATATATAAGATTACTAGTAATAAATGTATATATTTAATTACATGATAAAATATAAAGAATTTGGTAGTTTATTTACTTTGATCCTTGATAACAAATATTTAATATTTTTACTATTAGTGATGTGTAAAGATAAAATTACACAGCTATCTTCCATACATTAAATATACAATTTAATTGTATTAAAGAAAGAATTGTAGATGATGGAAGATGTAATTTGACTCTTTTTGCACATCTGTTTATACTTTTTTTCAGGTTTAGTTCAGGATAGCCTAAGTATGATGGGCACTGATTAATATATGCAATATATGCAACAATTTGGCCTTGTTCCTACAAAGATAGACATTACAAAAGAAAATGAATATTTTTCTGAGTGCTATCACATTCAGGTGAAATATTTAAACAATTTCAAAATTCTACTCCGGCGTCCTTATTCCTTAGTCAAACAGGAGACCTGATACCATAAAAAACAGTACTAAATAGAAGCTAAAAATACTTTCATCTCTCAAACTGTATTTTCCTCAAATGCACTGGATTTTAGCTAGTAAGCCCAATCTCTTTAATATGTAACTTATGGGAAGTCTTTAATCATCTCTTAAAAAGCTGACCAAAAAATTTAAGAAACAGATTTCATAAAGATGCCAATAACCTGATCACTCTTGGTCTCCCCTCACCAATACCATTCCAACAGTAGATATATCCATGTTTAATAGCACAATTCTAATTCATGGGACTCATCACACAGAAAAAAAAATAGTCATAGATCTGTTAAAGGCAGTATTACTGCCAGTAACTGATGTCCACTGACCACTTACAAGCACTATCAGTAAAATGTGATATGTATAAGAAATGCAGTCCACTCTTGATTAGTCATGTTAATTGGGGTCAAAAATAGCATAATCTGTTTGAATCTAAAAATAAATTCTTAATGTTTCATTATGCAAATAACTCAACTCTTTCCCTAGCTAACCTTTCAGTAGAGACTAACAAGTTTTACTTTTTTTTGCGTGTAAAAATTTGAAATGCACGTCATCTTTCTGCCTCTATCAACCTTTTGGTGGAAGCCTAAAATCAATTGTATGACCTTGGGCAATCAGATGATCAGGAAAATGGCCTTTATATTTCCTCTAATACCTCATGGGATGAACAAAAATATAAATTAGTGGCATATCTCTCAGGCAAATTTTGTAACAGAAATAATTTGACTTACCTGTTCCATTCAGTATCTGTTTCTCACAGAATAAACTATATGACAGAGAGGTTAACCAGCAAGGCTCTTTGATGTTCTGCTGCACATTTCAAGTGTTCCATCTGGAAGAGGGAGAGGATAGTAACTAAGGGGAATAGAAGAGAAGAGGCACACATGGGAGTGAAATACTGAAGAGGAGAAAGATACCAATAAATAATCGGTTTAACTATTGCTTGTCCATCATTCCCCCAGCAAGTTCACTATTTCAGGGAATGGTATGCTCAAGAAGGAAATCACTCCCCCTACAGTACAAGATTTATACAGTTCTAAAGGTTTTCCTAAGTACCAGCCTCAAAGCCATTTGTATATTATATCCTCAAAGTTCTTTCCTGCTTCAGGGCCTTTTTACCTGTTGTCTCTCCTGAAATGCCCCTCCTCTCTTGTTCTTCACTTACCCATTTGCTTTCTAATATTCAGGTTTTAAACCACATACTTACCACCATCTCACCTGATATAATTCAATAAACCATTCAATCTTAGCGCAATACCCCATGGTCTTATCAAAGACAGAGGTTAACTATCTTAACAGTAGTCATTGCAGTGTGAAATTATCTCAAGTACTTGCTCACTTGTTCATTTTCTATCTCTATTTCGATGTATAAGGTATTTTCGCTATTTATGGCACCAAATTGATGCCATTAAATGTACACTGAATAAATAAAAAGAACATTAAAAAGGTGACTTGCTGAAGTAGAGGGATCTCCATGTTCAATGCCAGGCTTAAACCTTACTGACAGTGATCACACACTGGGCTTGTGGCAGAAAAATCAAAAGTATCATTACCCACTGGGTGAAAATCAATAAAATGTTGAGCTCTACAGATATGAGAGATCATGTCAGAGAATCAGACTTGACAGTATATAAATATGTTTTTATAATTATAAAGTTAATATGAAAAATTAAGTAAATTTAGTCATATTTGTTTCTTATGATTTTGAATATAATTGTTCATAACAGTGTATTTACTTTTTATTAAATGACTAGTTGTGTAAAAATTCAGTAATGACTTTGGATTGAAGAAAACAATGCAAATGTGACATATTTAGTAGATATAAAGCCAAGAAATTGATTACATTTTGATATTTATCTCAAGATTTTAACTTGCTCTCTAGTGAGTTACAATAAAGAAATTGCTATAAACTTTAATTTAAAAAAATAGTTTGCTTTCAATTTTCATTCCCAATGATAGTAGAGAAAGGAAGCTATATTTCACTAGCATTTTATTTTAAACCACATCTACAATGATTCTGTATGATAAATATTTTGATACTTTTACTCCTGGAATTATTTATAAGTCTTTTTTCTCATGGAAGATGGATCTCAATTTAAATTGAAATTTGACATCTTATTTACTCAGTTGAAGTAGCTGAGACATTAATGATGACATTATTCAAATAGCCTTAAAACTCATGGGCAATAGGAGACATAATAAAAATGGGAGCATTCATACTGCAGGAAGACCTTCCACCTATCTGGATGTCTGTTGGGCATGCTGTACAATGATATGAAGTAATACTGTAGCTTTAATGCAGATTGGATATGTCTCTAACATTTCCCTACAACTTCAATAAACACATTTACTTTAAACTATAAGTTAATATTTTTTCTAGCATCAACATAGAAAATATTGCTTTGTCAAAAATTATTTAAAGTATTTTCCAATGATGAGTACAATAGAAAGTAACTGGGCCAAAAACAGAGTTAGGATTATATAACATATTTTAATAAACTACGTATTAGTGATCACTCCAAATACAAACCCACTCTGTATATAATTTTAATCAATATTCACATATTTATTACTTAATTTTTGAAATATAAGTGTATAAATTTAAAGTGCACAGCATAATGATTTGACTTATATTTATTGTGAAATTATTACCACAGTAAGTTGAGGTAACATCCATGATCTCATACATATACAACAAAAAGAGAAAAAAACACTTACTGTTCTTGTGATGAGAACTCTTAAAATCTACTCTCTAAACTATTTTTATATATACCATACACCAATGTTAACTATAATTAATTAGAGAAAAGGTCTTTATTTCAGTGAATATTCACATTTAAAGTTGTCTGCTTTTTTAGGTTTCATTCTTTTAGTCTTAACTATATTTAGTTTTCTTTTGGGAGAGTTGCCCATTGAGTAAAAGGCCTGATTTTCATTTATCATAGCATATAATATGCATTTTAAACTTGATCTCCATTTACTATTTACCTTATTTTAAATGCCCCTGCCAATTGATTTCCTAATCATCTAATATTGAAATCTTATTATTCCTTCCCATGAGTTATTGAACATAGAATATACTCCTCTGTCTAAAAATTCCTCTTCCGAATTTTGTTTATATTTTAAGAAGCCTATGCTCCAATCCTTCTTTCTTATGGTACAAAGACTTTCTTACTCTGAAAATCTCAGTGTTTGTACATTTTATATCTATTATTATCTTTTGCTTTTTATTTTTCTGTTTGTGTGTGGGTGTGTGTGGGTGTGTGTACTCTCTAAAGTATTCATAACAGAAGCATACTTTCTGTTTCTCTGATATTTTATTCAGGTTCAGTATAGTGATATGCTCATTTATTAATTAAAGACAACCTCCAAATACTATTGTCTGTGAACACACACATAATATGATTTCATTAGGTATCCAGGAATGTTCTTGGAGTAATACATCTCAGAAATGTTAAATGTTTTCAGTATCTAACTGTTGCAGAGATGGCAAGAAAAGAAGGGTATAATATATAGATTTGTTCCAGCCTTGTTCAGATGTAGACTTTGGGTCAAGAGCTAGAAGGATTACTGGCCCCAGAAAATATTTTCAACTGCAGATTATGGTATGTGCTTGCATCCCAAGATTATAGTGATATGAAATCACCCTTAAATTGCCAGAGAATTCATTTCTCTTGTTTCTTCCAGTATATAAATCGTCCCTTTTATATCCTTATACATATGATGCCAAAATTATTTTTAGTAAGAATCTTATTGCATCAGCACAAAATTCCCAACAGAAAAACAGAAGAATTACCATTACTGTTATATCTTTCTATCATGTCTTTTTAATGTATATGTATTCAGAATTTACTTTCCAAATAGTCTATCTGGCATAATCAAAATAGGTAATTTTTCCTCATAAGTTCTTATTTCAAGGCGTGTGATAATTCTCTGTGAGTTTTCACATATCCTTTTCAGTTCCTCCACATTTTCCTTAAGAACTTTAGTCTACTGCTTAAACATATTACTGGTTTACAGAAAAGCCAATAAGACCCAATATAATTTATATATAGTTTAATATTCTTTTAAAAATTGTTCCTCCCCTGAAGTTTTTTAAGTAGCTAATATTTCATTTATTTTATTCATCTTAAACGTTTTTAGCGGGGCACCTGGGTTGCTCAGTCAGTTAAGCATCTGCCTTCAGCTCAGGTCATGATCCCAGAGTGTTGGGATTGAGCCCCACATTGGCCTCCCTGCTCACTGGGAAGCCTGCTTCTCCCTCTCCCACTCCTCCTGCTTGTGTTCCCTCTCTTGCTGTCTCTCTCTGTCAAATAATAAAAATATTTTTAAAAAAAGAAAACATTTTTTAGCTAGTTTAATTTTTGAGCAAGTGCTTTTAAAGTTTATATTAGCACTTTATCCAAAAATGCATGGAAAGAAAACAAGTTTCTATTGAAGGTGACCTGCATCTTTGCTGAAACTTGATTTATTATAATTTTTGTTCATTTTTTATTGTTTATACTTTTAATTCTGTATTAAATTATAACATAGAAGAAAGTGCACAAATCATAAAGTAACAGCTTAATGAATTTTCAAGAAATGAACACAACTAGCACCAGGACCAAGACACAGAACACCAGGTCCCAGAAAACTCCCCATATAACCCTATCAGTCACTGTCCTATCTTCCCCCAAATAACCACTATCTAGACACCTAACACCACACCTAAGTTTTGTCTGTTTGGGAACATACTGCAAGTGAAACATGGATGGTCCTTTTTATTCCCTCGTTTTCACTCCTTGACATTGCCCCTTCCAGTGACATTTACCCTCACTCTACTTCGTGAGATCTTGCCATCTTTAATGACTACTCCACCTCCAACATCTTGTTTACAATTATTCCACTTTCTGACCATTCACATATGATATAATAACCTTTGTTCAGAATTTCTTTGACCTTGTCCCTGTGAAAACATCACGTCTACTGTGTTCTCACTGTCCATTATTTCTCTTGTGCCCTCACTCCTCCTGGTTCATCTTCAACCATCATTAACTCCCTTACTTCCTTTCATTTTGTTGTATTCACTAGGCAAAACCAACTAAATTTAAATACAACTCTCCATTTAACCTGCACCTGTCCCCAAAGCTGTGTGTACCTACAGGAAAAGCACACACTGTACTGACTGGTCTCAGTGTAAATTAAAGTCTTCAGATCTCAAACTGCACCACTGAGCTTCCCAAGTAAACTTCATTTCTATTCTCAGAAACAAAGATTTCACACTTTTGCTTCACTTTTCAAGCTTCTCATATCCACTCCCTTCTACCACTCTCAAGCTTACAAACTGGACTCATATTTCATGGGGAAACCAGAAGCAATAGACAACAGTTTTTACCACCAAATCTTCAACATACCTATTTGTAGACCCATGTCCTTTGCCTCTAGGTGCAATGTTTGATGTGTCCCCTCCCCTATCAGAATTGAATTCTTCACTTGCACACTGCATCTCACCTCTTCCGGCCTACTCAATAGTAACTTTTCCTTCTATACTGGATCAGTCCTACTAGCATATAAATATGCCTCACTATGTACCATCTTAAAAAATGGTAAGACACTCTTCGATCCCTCATCTGTCTCTAGTTACCATCCCACTTGTTAGCTCTGCTTGATCAAATTGTCTACAAAGACCACCTCTGCATCCTAATCTCCTGTGCTCCCCTTTGCCTTCTTCAGCCAAGTGCCCACTTCACTATTGAAACTACTCTTATCAAAGTCACCAGGGAGCACCATGCTGTCAAAGCCATGGTTTCCTTCCAACAACTCATACATTTGTTTTGTTTCAGACTGGTCTCTTTCCTGAATTTCCCACTCATATAACATAAGGCCTACTCAATATAAAACCATGACTTCTAGTAGGAAACTCCATCTCAGTTATATATATTGAATCATATCTGTTCTGTTTAGAAGAATGTTCCTTCTCAAAACAGCTTCCTAGGAGAATATGAGCTATTAATTATCTTCACGCCTAACTTCTCAGGTTTAACATGTCCAAAACCCAACTGTTTACCCTTAACGCTGTTCCTTCTCCAGATACTGCATCTCAGTTAAATGGCACTATGACAATCTAGCCACTCAATTCAAAAACCTGGTCACTCCCTTGCTTTCCCTTATCCTGCTCTCCCTATTACCATACACACAGTAACCAAGTCCTGTTGCCTCTACTTCAAAAACATGTTCTGAATCCATCCATTTCTCTTCATAGCTCCTGCTTTCACCCTAGTCCCCATTACCACCATCTCTCACTTAGTCTGCTGCAACAGGATCTCCCTAATCCTTTTCACTGCACTTAGAATTAAAATCTAAATCCCATATTACAACGTAAAATCTCAATATGATCTGGACCTTGCTTGCCTCTGAATTCACTCCACATCACTCTCTCTTTCCTGCACTTACTTCCATTCAGACAAAACAGCTACACTTCAAATGTTTTATAAAATTAGGACAGATCTTGGGAGCGTTAAACCCATACTGACTACCTCTGGAATATAATACAACCTTTCAATATTTGGATCCACACTTCCTTGATTTCAGGAAAGCTCTCTTAAGTTATCTCTTTGCGTATTTTACTTTTTTTTTCTCTCTCTCTCTTCTTTAAGGACACAAACTGTTATTATCTTCTATCTCCTTTTGCTTCCACATCAATTTTTATTTTATTCTTCTTAAAATTATTTTTGTTCAGCCAACTTCTCAAATACATTCTCCCAGTTGCTGCTTTGTTTTCATACATATCCTTCCCATTTTTTTTTAAGTAGACTCTACAATAAGCAGGGAACCCATGACCCTGAGATCAAGATCTGTGTTGAAATCCAGAGTCACAGGCTTAAACGACCTGAGTCACCCAGGCACCCTCAGGTGTTTTCAACACAGAACACCAGCTCTCAAAGATCTAAAATGGCTATCAGCTTCTAGAGACCGCACTTTTAAGCCACATTCTCAAGCAGCTGGTGCTAAAAAGGCAGCTCTTCATGTTTCCTTCCACAGCCCCCTTCTCTGCCACGCTGTGGCTCAGACAACTTTCAGTGGCTCCCGCACCCCATACAAGTACTCTCACCTAATTCCAGACAGGGGTCCCTGAGCTTAGCTCCTTGGATCACGGTGTTCTTTGCACAGTGCGTGCTCTGCCCGCGCTGTTTTTGCTCTGCCTGCCACGTGTTGTCTCTCGGGCTGACCTTCCGCAGATAACCTCCTGGACGCACTGCGTGTACATCTCTGGTCAGTCCCACCCGCACTTACAGGGCTGCGTGTCTTAGACCCACGCTTGCTTCTGACGCCGTAGGTCAGGCCCGCACTTACGACATTGCTTGTTAGATCCGGGCGCCTCACGTCATGGATCCGACCTGCACTTACGACTGTTAGACCCAGGCGTCTGACGCCAGCAGAGGCGCAAATCCGACGTCATCTGTCAGATTTATGTCAGACATCGTCCTGGGTCTGTACGTCGGTCCCCGTTAGTTTTGTTATTGTTATCAGTGAGGTGCACCACACATAATCAACTCAAGTCTTTAAGTCTTATGTCTGCTTGTATTAGCTGCTGAGTCTATAATGGTTGATAAAATCCGTTATGTCCATGGACATTTACATGAAAAATGATGGAAGCGGGGTCCAAGAAGTGAGAGAAAAAGAGTTCTAACGTGAACGTTGAAAGACAATTGTCTAAAGAAAATCTGTGAGGATCCTTTAAAAAGTTAATATATCTCAGTTTGCAAGTAGATAATTTTAAGATCGGATTTTCGTAAACTGTGACAGAACCGATTATAAACATAGAACTTGCATTGTTTTATGAATGTAATCCGTGGCATTTTATGTGGGCAACAAAATTCTACCAGTTTCCTTGTTTATTTGGAGAAAACGATGTAAGGAAGGAGACACAAATCACTACAAGTAGTACTAACATCTCTCTATGAGACTTTTACTTCTTACTCTTTTGAGTTGTCAGAAAAATCACACTCTGATTAAGAAATAATGCAAGCCATCCTGATGATTACAGCTGTTATTGTTCAAGTTATGTCGGCAGCATGGTTTCCTGGAAATATTTAAAAAGCAAAAGCACTGAAAACATTCTGTACTCACTGCTGATTCTTGCTACTGGTTGCCTTTTATTTTTTATTTTCTGACTAGAAATTCCTACCCTAAATGTTAGAGAAATAAAAGCGGTATTTTCACCATTAGCCAAAGATACATACTAATATTTAAGATTAAAAGTAACTGGTTTTTGTTCCAGACATGGTTCTTCACTTGAGATTATAAATGAAGTTACATTCATTTGAAATACTTAGAATATTATATTATAATCCTAGTTAAGGTATGGCATAATTTTGTAATATGGCATTATTTATATGAAGTTTACAAATTTCCTTTTTTTAAAGATTTTATTTATATACTTGACAGAGAGAGATCACAAGTAGGGAGAAAGGCAGGCAGAGAGAGAGGGGGAAGCAGGCTCCCTGCTGAGTAGAAAGCCGGATGGGGGGCCTATTCCAGGACCCTGAGATCATGACCTGAGCAGAAGGCAGAGGCTCTAACCCACTGAGCCCCCCAGGCGTCTCAAAGTTTATAAATTTCCTGGTAAGAATACTTGATTTCTTTTAATGTGACAAAGTCATTTCTCAATTTCTCTGAGCCTCTCTCTCCCAAATAAATAATTATACGATAAAATTAAAAAAGATTTATTAAATAGGCATGGTCTAATGGAAATAATATTTTCTTGCCATAGGTTCTTAAAATCTAGATATAAATACTTATCATGAATACTGAGACTTAATAGAATGTCTGTCAACACCAGTGATTCAAGTGATTCATGCATTTTTAGACTCACAGGAAAGATACTTAAATGAACAAGAGATGCAGAAGCCTCTTTGATTTATTTTAATTGCTTTATATAATTTGGATTGATTTATTTAAAAGAAATATGTTAGCATTTAGATCATGGAGAAAAGTTCAATAGCTAATTTATCTTAGTATCGTCTCAGATACTTATTCTGTAGTCACTTTAATGTCAGTTTATTTTCAGCTAGCTATTTGTTTTCCAATCATAAAATATTTTACTCTGATAAATACTACCTTCATTAAAAATTTTGCATCCTTCAGGCCATAGATGAGACACACCCAATCTTCTCCTCAAAAAACAATCAATTTAAGATATGTTCATGAACATAAAACTTTAAAGTACTAAAGGCATACTGTAATACAAAAAATTACAAAACAATTATAGAAAATAAAAAGTCCTCTGTTAGTCTCCCCAAGTAGAAAAAGATAGTTATATGAAATGATGCTGCCATTGAAGTGAAAATATTCTGAGGAAGATCATAATTCTAATCTGCTGGATGCAAGATTTTATTTTTCAGGTTGTGGGAGAAGGCGAGTATAGCCAGCACATGTAAAACACTATGTGCCAGAAACTTTAAAGGGCTTTGAATTAATATGTATTGTAATTTTCATAACAACCTCATGACATAAATACCATTATTACCTCTTTTTACTAGTAAGGAGATAAGTACAGAGAGGTTCCATAATTTGGCAGTAGTCACGCAACAAATCAATGGCTAAGCCAGAGTGCAAACCCTTGGATTTAGCTCCAAAGCTTTTTCACTGAACTGCTAAGCTATGGCATCAACTCACATATATTGGACTGATACACCCATATTTTAGGGAATCTAAGATAAATCTCATGCTGCCTCTTTCTTTCTCTCTCTTATTTTTTTTTTAAGATTTGATTTATTTGGGGGCATCAGGGTGGCTCAGTGGGTTAAAGCCTCTGCCTTCTGCTCAGGTCATGATCTCAGGGTCCTGGAATGGAGCCCCACATCAGGCTCTCTGCTCAGCAGGGAGCCTGCTTCCCCCTCTCTCTCTGCCTGCCTCTCTGCCTACTTGTGATCTCTCTCTTTCTGTCGAATAAATGAATGGGATCTTTAAAAGAAGAAAAAAAAGATTTTATTTGGCAGAGAGAAAGGGAGGAAGAGCGTGCATAAGCAGAGGTAGTAGCAGGCAGAGGGAGAGGGAGAAGCAGGCTTAGGCTTCCTACAGAGCAAGGCTCCATCCAAGGACCCTGGGATCATGATCTGAGAGGAAGGCAGTTGCTGAATGGACTGAGCCACCCAGACAGCCCTGGCTCTTTCTTATTCTTACCACAATCAACAGAATTTTTCACACAGCCGTGTTGTGTCAGCCTCTTATCCAATTAGGAATAGTAATCTTATAAACCACAAACTTTGGTAACATGTATTCTTATTTTAAAGAGTTTTAAAAAAAAAGAGTTTAAATTGTGAGAGGCAATGCATATGAGAATTTATGAAATAGACAGTAGTATTTAAATATCTTTGAATATGCCTTATTAGTTTTGATAGGACCAGACATTTAACATTTTCATAGAACCTTTTCTTCAAGCGTGTTTCAAGTCTTCGCTCAGTGTTCACCATCAGTGGCACCTTCTGGAGCACACTAATTTAAAATTTCAATCTCACCTCCCACCCACAGTATTCCTAATTCAGTATGCCCTGCTGTGCTTTTCTTCCTTTTTATAGTTTTTATAATTTTGTAACATGCAATGGATATAATTAATTATGTGTATCATTAATGTCTGCCTTCACTGATCACTGCCTCTTTAGAATACAAAATCCTTGAGGGAAAGACTGTTGTTTTGTTCACTGATGTATATCTAACACATAAAACACTGTCTGGTACATGCCAGGAATTCTTTATATGTATTTGTTACATATTCAGAAAAATCAATCAGAAAATCATGAAAGGGGCGCCTGGGTGGCTCAGTCAATTAAGGCTCAGGTCATGATCCCAGGGTCCTGGGATCGAGCCCCGCATCAGGCTCCCTGCTCCGTGGGAAGCCTGCTTCTCCTGCTACCATTCCCTCTGATTGTGTTCCCTCTCTCGCTGTGTTTCTCGCTGTCAAATAAATAAAATCTTTAAAAAAAAAAAAAGAAAATCATGAAAAAAGAAATTCATACTGTATGATCAGTGTTCCTGTAAAACATGACCAGAAAGCCATTTTTTTATTTACTTTTATCTGGGATATATTTATACAATTTTCTTGTGTAGAAAAGTACGTAACTTCTATGTACTTAATGTAACATTAAAACTACCAATAAAAATCATCACTGATCATCTATAGAATAATTTTGTCAGTTTATAGTCTGATTAAGGAAATTCATTCACTGAGCTGAACAGTGAAAAAATATACCAACTGACACATTTACTTAATGTTTCTGAGCCTCAGTTTCCCCATGTATAAAATGGAAAATAAAACTAGTACACGTTTCATAGAGTCATCATGAAAAATATGTGCGATGACTTACATAAAGTATTTTTTAAAATAGTGTTAACTATTATGCTGTTACACAAGAAAGGATGACAACTTCACCTGGGTGCTTATTTGAGGGATATTTATAGAAGCACCTTAATGAGGATTTTTTTTCTCAGATTTACTTAAATAGATTCACTTAGCTATCGATTGCTTCCCTTTAAAAGATCTTAGAATGGCAAAACATAACATCTGTAAATAGACTATATCTGTCTTTATCACAATATCATATCCTAACCAAACTGCAGAAATGTATCTGCATGAACATTTGTGTTCTACTACTACTAATAATAAAATTTCACTAGTCAATCTCACACTACTTGAAAATTATGTCTTTGAGACCAATAGATATCAAAGGTGTAAATAATGTAGATTCTACTTACAAATGTGTAGTATAATTATGATAAAAACCACAATCTGATTTGTATAATAAACAGAATAATTTTTTAGACCTTGCCACGGTAGAACAATATCAATTTGATTAATGACATCATACTGTAGTCCCTAAACTATTCTGAGAATGAAAGGATGAGGAGCAACTTATTACATCTCATACAATGAAAATGATAGGATCGTCTTAAGAATTTGGCAACTCACAGGTGAAAAAAAACTGAATCGTGACTCTACAACAGGTCTGATTATATTTTTATGTAAATTTGACATCATCACCATTTTGAATTCTTTCGATACAGAAAGACACAGAAACAATTTAACAATCAGTGTATAGGCAAAAAATTAAACCAGACAAAACTGTGCCAAGCTTTCAGGACTATGAAAAGAAAGCCCATTTGGCATATAAAATAATGTTTATTGACCCAGTTTTATAAGTTTATCAATCATCAGTCCTCTTAATATTAAAAATTACACAAGTTGGCTGAAACTTACTTTAGTGCTCTAAATGAATGTGATCATTTTTTTGCATAAAAATATTCCATAATACTGTGATTCTCAAACATTGATACATACTAGAAACAGGTGGAGAATGTGTTTAAAATGATGATTTTCTGTACAATCTCAACTCTTGTGATTCAAATTCAATAGTTCTGGCATGAGGTTTGGAGGAATCGACATTTTAATAAGCAAACACTAATCATGGTGCTGTTGATGATATACCACACTTAAAGCAAGACTGCACTAAGCCTACTACTCAAAAATTTAACTTTTTCTTGATACAAAGAAACAAGAAGCTGAACAAATGTGAAAAGAAAAAGACATATAGGTGCTTTTGGGACAGTAAATTCACCTGATATTGAAGCCCTTGACACAAAATATCACTCCATCAAAACAATATGCTACTGTGTCTGTGCAAAACAAAGTACTATACTTTGAGGGATAGGAACCCAGTTTGAAAATTATGGGTGATGAGGGCTAGAACTGAGGATTGCTGCAGTAGCAAACAGCTCTAGTATCTGAGAGGCATAAAACAACAAAGATTTACTTCTTGTTTATGCTCCATGTCTATCATGGGTCTTTGCTTATTGCAATCACTCAGGGACTTTGGATGATGGAGGAGCTGCCGTAGCACCGGGATTTGGGCCTCAATGTCAGACTAAAGGGAAGGCTCTAAGAATTCCTGCTATCGCAAGTAAATACCAAGTCCTGGCTTCAGCAATTAAATACTTATGACTCATTGGCCTAAACGAGGCACCAAGCTATTTCCAAACATGAGACCAGGAGTACAATCCTACTATGAATGTGAAAGGTGATGAGATGGTGGAAAATGGGAATATTTGACTAAAAGCAATTTTGAGAACCACAAGTCACCAAATTCTCTTCTGAGAACTGCTCCTAAAGCCTAGTGCTTGAACATCAGTGAACCATTTAGCTGTCAGCTAAAGACACTTTATGACTTAGGAAAATCTATACATGAAAAATGCTGTGCATGAGCTGTTTAGACATCAACACTATGTCTACTTCAGACAGATGGCAGAAACGTAAAATCTGCTGAAATGGAAGGAAGAAACTTTAATTATTGAAAGATGTGCATATTATTGACAGAGAAACTTGTCTTATTGACTAATTTTTTCGCTTGATAATGACTCATTTTCTGACCAGTGCAGCTTCACTAGTTTTTCTGTAAACAAAATTCATCATCCCAAACTGCCTTTTGATTAGCTTAATTAGAATTTCTGCTTCACTGTCACTGAACAAGAGAAACTTAAGGAGTGGAAAGAGGTCAAATATTTGCCTTACCACCCAGTTATTCAACACAAAACAATACAAAATTTGTTCATATAGTGGAAGATAACTGATTATTAAAATATAATTTCTTTCCTAAACAATACATCTTTCCTCTAAAATTTTAATAGGCTCCATTTAAAATTTTGTGATTTTTTTATCTTTTGAAGCAATATTTTCTTCTTCACTCTTTTAAAATAATGCTATTGCTTTCGTAATCTTATTTAGTTTTATTTCATGATTATCAAGACACTACCTTTTCACTATAAATGAGGAGTCAGTACAACAGCTGTCGATTTTTGTCTTATTTTTGTGTTTACCTGAATCCGTTCAGTTCTTTAGAAGAAACTAATGTCCGTAAAAATTGGAAAGTTTTCACACTGTGCTTGCAAAAGAATAGTTTTTAAATGTTTATCTAGTTTAAGAGGAGCTTCAGTTTCTACTTTCTATGAATTCACATGCCTAATGTGTGAAATATAGATAGAAGTGATTTTAAAAGGCCATTTATTTGAATGTCCTCTTTTATTGTTTTATTAATTGCATAGCATTATTTGGCCTAAATTATTTAAAGGAAAACTAAAAAGGTAGAAATGTGAATAAGATATAATGTTAATAATTATGCATTCAAACAGATTATTGATGAACTTGAAAGTATGCCATAGAGCTAATGGACAATTTAAGGTTATGTTTTGTTCATGCTAATTTAATGTTTTCTTCATTCTGATTTAATACTGAAAGTGAGTTCAGTTTATATGAATCAGTTTATTAAATAATCCTTGTTGAAACCAATAGAATAAACAATATGGGGATTTTAGTCACAATCCCATATGTCATTATCAGTGATAACAATTTCTACAGTACATTCAAATTCACTGATCTATGTGTCTGTTTTTGTGCCAGTACCATACTGTCTTGATGATTACAGATGTGTAATATAGCTTAAAGTCTGGAACTGTGATGCCACCAGTGGTTTTCTTTTCCAACAATCCCCTGGCAATTCAGGGTATTTTATGGTTCCATAAAAATTTTAGGATTGTTTGTTCCAGATCTGTGAAAAATGTTGATAGTATTTTGATAGGGATTGCACTGAAAGTGTAGATTGCTATGGGAAGCATAGACATTTTCACAATGTTTATTCTTCCAATCCATGAGCATGGAATGTTTTTCCAACTCTTTGTGTCTTCCTCAATTTCTTTCATAAATCTTCTGTAGTTTCTAGAGTATAGATCCTTTACCTCTTTGGTTAGGTTTATTCTTAGGTATCTTATGGTTTTTGGTGCTATTATAAATGGAATTAATTCTTTAATTTCTCTTTCTTCAGTCATATTCTTAGTTATAGAAATGCAACTGATTTCTGTGCATTGATTTTGTATCCTGCCACATTGCTGAATTGCTGTATAAGTTCTAATAATTTGGGAGTGGAGTCCTTTGGGTTTTCCCATAAAGTTTCATGTCATCTGTGAAGAGAGTTTGACTTCTTTGCCAATTTGAATGCCTTTTATCGCTTTTTTGTTGCTTGATTGCTGAGGCTAGTACTTCTAGTACTATGTTGAACAAAAGTAGTAAGAGTGGGCATCCCTGTCATGTTCCTGACCTTCAGGGAAAAGCTCTCAGTTTTTCTCCATTGAGAATAATATTTACTGTGGGCTTTTTGTACATGGTTTTTATGATATTGAGGTATGTTCTTTCTATCCCTACACTCTGAAGAGTTTTAATCACGTTGATTGATTTGTGATTGTTGAATCACATTGCATCCCAGGAATAAATTCCACCTGGTCTTGATGGATAATCCTTTTAATGTATTGTTGGATCCTATTGACTAGGATCTTGTTGAGTATTTCGGAATTCATGTTCATCAGGGATATTGGTCTGTAATTCTCCTTTTTGATGGTGTCTTTGCTTGGTTTTGACAAGACAAGAAACAAGAAGTGTTGGCAAGGATGTGAAGGGGGAACCCTCTTACACTGTTGGTGGGAATGCAAGCTGGTACAGCCACTCTGAAAAACAGTATGGAAGTTCCTCAAGATGTTAAAAATAAAGCTACCCTATGATCCAGCAATTGTACTACTAGACATTTACCCTAAAGAGACAGACATAGTGAAAAGAAGGGGCACATGCACCCCAAGTTCATAGCAGCAATGTCCATGATAGCCGAACTGTGGAAGGAATTAAGATGCCCTTCAACAGATGAAAGGATAAAGAAGATGTGGTTCATATACACAAAGGAATATTAGTCAGCCATCGAAAGGATGAATACCCACCATTTGTATGGACATGAATGGAACTGGAGGGGATTATGTTAAGTAAAATAAGTCAAGCAGGGAAAGACAATTATCATATGGTTTCACTCATATTTGGAACATAGAACAGTGGAACATAGAGGAAGGAAGGGAAAAACAGAATGGGAAGAAATCAGAAAGGGAGACAAACCATGAGAGACTCTGGACTTCAGGAGCCAAACTGAAGGTTACAGAAGGGAGGAAGATCAGGGAATAGAGCAACAGGGTGATGGGTACTAAGGAGGGTATGTGTGGTGATGAGCAGTGGGTATTACATGCAACTAATGAATCATTGAACAATACATCAAAAACTAATGATATACTCTATACTGGTTAACTGAATATTATAATAAAAACAAATAATAAATAAAAACAGAAAAAATCAATCCCATGCCACTTATAATAGACAGATCTTAAATACAAAAATATGAGAATATTGAAGGTAAGCTTTTAAAATGTATACAAATTCAACCAAAATGAAGATGATATAGTTCATGTAGGAAAGACATTAGGGCTTGAAGCTGATGGCCAGGAAAGAATTCTTGAGACATGTTTGGTACAAAAAGGTGGTTTTATTAAAGTACAGAAACAGGACTCATGGGCAGAAAGAGCTGCACTGGGGTCATGAGGAGTGGTCAGTTACACACTTTCAGGTTGGGAGAGGGTTAAGGATAGTGTAAGTCTCTAAGGAATTTGGAAGCAAGGTTTACAGGACCTTAAGGGGGCTAGCTATGTTAGGAAAAGTTCATTTATTACTGTGAAATAAAACCTTAGTCATGAGACTCTTCAGATGTATATTGGTAGGTCATATGCTTGGGGGATGATTGCCAATGTGTATGAGGTGGGGGTAAGAGATAAAGGAAGTTTCCAAAGGAGTTTTTATACGTTAAAGTAGACTTAAAGGATCCTGCGGGTCAGGCTGATTGACTTTTGCCCTTAGCAAAGTACTAACATCCAGGCAGTTGAGTCCCTAGAGGAATATCACTCTGCCTATTTTAAGGACTTATCAGTCCTTGTCAGTGGGCTGCATGCAGGTAGTAAGAAAATTTACTTTTCTTTTGCCTTTGTTTCCCACATCATAGTTACATTAATATCAGATAAAAATAGTCTTGAAACAACAAAAGAATAGTGGTAAAGAGGGATATACAGTAATGGTGAAAGAGCCTTAAAATTTCATGTGCTAATAACACAGTCTTAAATGTATAAGGGAGACAAATTAACACAATTCACAAGAAGGAAGAGACAGAACAACAATCATA
The DNA here is from genome assembly GCA_028646535.1 of Procyon lotor. NCBI lineage: Eukaryota > Metazoa > Chordata > Mammalia > Carnivora > Procyonidae > Procyon > Procyon lotor. The sequence goes on from CM053605.1 coordinate 39,117,676, forward strand.
CTGGAAAATTTAGCACTTTTATATTTTTGGAATTGAGGGAGCAAACAGACAAAGAATTTATTAAGAATATAAGAGATTTGAGGGGCACCTGGGTGGCTCAGTGGGTTAATGCCTCTGCCTTCGGCTCAGGTCATGATCTCAGGGTCCTGGGATCGAGCCCCGCATCGGGCTCTCTGCTCAGTAGGGGAGCCTGCTTCCCCCCCCGCCCCGCCTGCCTCTCTGCCTACCTGTGATCTCTCTCTCTCTCCCTGTCAAATAAATAAATAAAATATTTAAAAAAAAAGATTATAAGAGATTTGAGAAACAAAATTAATCATGTTGACCTAATTGGCATATCTAGAACATTATACCAAGCAATTGCAGAGTGCATACTCCTTTTAAGAGCACTGGAATATTTACCAAAATAGACCAAATGCTGGGCTAGATTATACCCCTCAACAGATGTTAAATTATACATAACATGTTATCTTACTAGAACAGTATTAACCTTGAACTCAGAAATAAAATATAACTAGAAAATACCCAAAAGGTTGTAATTAAATTATTTACTTCAAAATAAAAAATCATGGGACAACAAGGGAATCATAATGGAAAATAAAAAGTATTTTGAAAAGAATGATTATTAAATGGAACACATTAAACGGAAAGGTCAGCACTGATATAGGATTAAAGACAATTGTACAGCCTTTACTGACTACAGAAGAATGAAGGGAACTGAAAATCAGATCTAATTTATCTATATCAAATACTGAGAAAAACAAAAATTAAACACTATGAAATAGAAGGGAGGCAATAATAAAAACAAAAGCTAAAATCTATGAAATGCCAGATAAATGTCCAACAAAGAAAATTAACAATATCAAAGTCTGGGGGTTTTTTGCTTGTACTATAGTAAAACTTGTACAAGATAAAATAGAAAATTTGAAAAATGTTTAACTACTTCTGTCCTGCCTCGCCTCCACATGGCTGACCTTTTCATAGGCTCCCAAGTATATACAACTCAGAAGTACAAGTTTGAGGAAATTAACATTCCATTTGACTTCTTAACAATGTTGCATAAGAGCAAATGAAGGAACATTTCTCATTTTCAGAACAAGGCAGACAGTTCTGAGGTGCATTCTTCATACCTACTTATCAGGTTGCAGGGAATCATACCTCAGGTACTCAGAGTATTTAACAGCTTGATTAAGCAAATCTGCATTGACTTTCCTCTTCTTCTTTCTAAACCTCCTCACTCCCTCACGTATTATGGGATACTAATTAAATTACCCTTATCTAAGTCTGCGTCTCAGGATCTGCTTTTCTTTTCCCCTCCAACCCAGGGAAAGACAGTCCCATATAGTTTCAAGTAGCTTGGATATGTAATTAAAAACCTCTCACAACAAACTCCAGGCCATATGGTTTCATAAGTGAAGCTACTAATCATATACAAAAGCTCCCACAGAATAGGAAAAGAGGGAAAACTTCCAAACTCATTATATAAAGTGAGCATAACCTTGACATCAAAACCTGACAAGATTAAAAGAAAAATTGGGTCACTCTGTCTCACATATATAGATAATGAAAAATTCTAAACGAAATATTAGCCCTTAATCCAGTAATACATAAATGAGGACAATGGATCATACCCTTTGTAATATAAATGTAGTTAAGAATTTGAAGACCATCAGTATTATTCACCATGTTAACAGAATGAAGGAAAAAAATCAACGATGAACTAAATACATGCAAAGTAAGTATTTGAAAAATCCAATATCCTCTCATGCTTAGCATGCCATAAATTGAATGAACATTCTATAATTTTACAAAGGTATCATATTATGTCCACACATCCTAGAGCACATGCCATCAATAATGATGAAATGTTGAAAACTTTTCCTGTAAATTTGAGAATAAGCAAGTATGCCTGTTCTCATCAAAACAGACTCATTAATAATAGGAAATTTTAAGATCATGTGCAAACTGATAGAATGTAATGAGAACATAAGATTATTTCTGTAACAATCCTGCCAAGATAAATAATCTAATCTAATTTGAGGATACATCAGACAAACACCAACAGAAGGATCTTCTACAAAGGAAATACCTTGTAATCTTCAAATGTGTCAAGGTCAAAGTGATGTCGGAAACAAAATCAGAAAAAAAAATTATTAAATTTCCTTACTACTTAAAACCGATTGGCAAATCCTTGAAACAGGCAGAGTGACATACCCTAGAGAATCAACTGTCTGGATGGTAATACTTTGCTAAAGGCAAAAGTCAATCAGCCTGACCCCCAGGATCCTGTAAGTCTACTTTAACATATAAAAACTCCTTTGGAAACTTCCTTTATCTCTTACCTCCACCCCATACAAGTGGCAATCATCCCCCAAGCATATGACTCACCAATATACATCTGAAGAGTCTCATGACTAAGGTTTTATTAGACAGTGATAAATGACCTTTTCCTAACAATAGCTAGCCCCCTCAAGGTTCTGGAAAACTTGCTTCCAAAATACCTTAGAGAATTACACTATCCTTAACTCCCTCCCAACTAGAGTATATAATTGGCCACTCCTCATGACCCCAGTGGAGATCTTTCTGCCCACAGGTCCTGTCCTTGTGCTTTAAATAAAACCACCTTTTTGCACCAAAGACGTCTCAAAAATTCTTTCTTGGCCATCAGCTCTGGAGCTCACCAACATTCCAAAACTACATCATTTGGTGACCATGAAGGAATCCCCTCAATCTAGAGAACTTTCTATCTGTTCTCACCCTTACTTAATAAACTATTACTTCACCCTTTTGTGTCCATGAGATTCATTCTTCAATACCTCAAGACAAGAACCCTGCCACCCCACAACAGAAGAAGTCAAGGAAAGATTGAAGAATAGAGACCAAGAAAGATTAAAGAGATGTGACAACTCAAATCAATTTGTGATTCTGAACTGGAATTTTTACTATAAAAGGCATTATTGTGACATTTGGTGAAAATTGAATGCGATGATTTTTAGGTCATGGTGATATTTCAATATTAATTTCCTGCATCTGATGGTTGTAATATGGTTATTTATGAGAATATCCTTGTTTGTAAGAAAATATTACAGGCTGATAGGACTTCAGCTCTGCAATTTAGTCTCAAATGGTTAAGGGGGAAGAAAAGTCCTTTGTACTGCCTGTGCAACTTTTATGCAAGTTTGAGATCATTTTTTAAAATCCTAGGATTTATAGGAGAAACCTACATTGGTAAGGTCATTCTAACTTTTTAATCATTTAAATAGGTTATTGATTTCAAATTTGGCTTTTTTTTTTAAAAGAATTACAGTTTACATAGATGACCCTTTCCAGAGTCATAACTGGGTGAAATCAGGTTTCAGAATCAGCTCTTTTTCAGGCATAAATGAAAGAATGGGTGTTTACTTTTTAATTGTACTTTCAATCTTATTACTAAGCCTGAATATATATTTCTGGTCTTTTGCTCAATGTTCTAAAGTTCATTACATTTATTAAATATACACATAAATCTGTATTGGTATAATATAACTTGATATGATGCAAAAGAAAAACATAAACAGAGCCTGAAAGACTATGCTGTTTTTTTAGAAACTCTGTTTCTGAAGATGGATGCTAATTTAATGACTATTGATTTGGGAACCAAAGGCAAAAGGAAAAATTAAATTTCCTTACTATTTACAGTCCATTGACGAGTTCTTGAAACAGGCAGAGTGACCTTCCTCTGGGAGCTCAGCAGCCTCAGTGTGGACACTTTGCTAAGGGCAAAAGGCAATCTTGGCTAAACATTGTTCTGAAACGTCAGGATCCTGTGTGTCTACTTTAAACATAGGGAAATTCCTTTGGAAACTTCCTTTGTCTCTACCTGCATGTCCCCCCACCCAGGTATTTGTTGACAGTCATCTCCCAGGGATATGCCCCACTAATACATATTTGAAGGGTCTCATGACTCAGGTTTTACGAAACAGTAATACATGACCTTTCCTAACAACAGCCAACCCCTTCAAGGTCCTGGAAACCTTGTTTCCTAAATACCTTGGAGGTTTGTGCAGTCCCTAACAGCATCCCAACTTGAAAGTATATAGTCACCTGTCACAAACTCAGTGCAGCTCTTTCTGCCCACAATTCCTGTCTTGTTCCCTTGCTTTAATAAAAGCACCTTTTGCACCAAAGGTGTCTCAAGAATTCTTTCTTGACCATTTGCTCCAAACCCCAACATTTCCACATCAACTATGTTTGTATTTTTTTTTTTAAGATTTTATTTATTTATTTGAGAGAGAGAAAGAGAGCACAAGCAGGGGAGCAGCTGAAGGAGACTGAGAAGCAGACTCCCCACTGAGCAAGGAGGTTAACATGGGGGCTCAATCCCAGGACCCTAAGAACATGGCCTTAGCTGAAAGCAGACACTTGACTGACTTAGCCACCTGGGCACCCCCATTTGTGGATTTTAAAGAGCTACATTTGATATGATTTATGGTTTGAAGGGTGGATTTTATTTTAAGTTTTTTATTGCTAAAATTGAGTAGAAAAGTGAGTGGACTACATTGTATATTACTAAAATACTTTGGGTTTTTTTTTCCTGATAAGAAAGGTATTTATATGTATGAGACTTACAGACAGACCATTAATTTTCACAAAGCAAACTACTGTGAAATTTCCCCAAATTGTTTTCTACCATATATATATATTTTATTACAAAGAATTTTGCCTGGTCAATAAAATTGTACATATATTATGTGAAATGGAAGCTAATTTTTCACTGGAGTAACAATGGTATTAAAATTAAGAAACTTAGTTGAACTTTGAGTGATCAGTAGGATCAGCATTGTCACAGTTATAATTACTTCTACAAAATATCATTTCTCTTTTTAATATGCACTTTGTGTGAATGACATGACTTAATGATTATCATGAAATTGTTTTGGTAATCTTAACAATCATTGCAAAAATTTCCTATTTAAATGAGGAATCATTTCCACTAATTCATTAAGGATATCTTTATCAAATGCTTATTATTTTCCACATATGATACATGGAGGGTATTGAAATAAAGATGTAGTTAAGATATGAGTATGTTCCTTTTTCAAAAATTTTGTTAGTTAACATAGAGTGCAATATTGATTTCTGAAGTAGAATTCAGTAAGAAATGAGTAGGTTCTCTTGATCCTAAAAAATTCTTTCTCCCTTCAAAAGACTTGAAACTAAAAGTAATTTTAATTTTTTAACTTAAAATAGTTAAATATCTATTGTCTATTTACAGTTTTTCACTACTGCATGAAATAGAAAGACAGTGTAGCATTAGATTCATAGAGTATAATAAAATAGGGGAAACAATATAAAATTAATGCAGTTTACCTGTGATAATTCTCACAAGGGTGAAGCAATTATCATTGGCTAACATCAGATAGGGATAGATCATAAAGGAGATATAGGGCCTTGAATAAATTTGTGGGCGAAGGAACTAGGGTAACTTACTTGGGTTTTGTTTCTAAATCTATAGGAGGATTGTTAATGCTACTTTCTTCTCATCCCATTACATGACTTTCTTGTAGTGTTTTATGTCCAAGTAGTATTTTTAAAAATATTTTTAAAATATCTACTTCTGAAAAGTGAATTTTCTTTTGTCTAAAAACTGGTTTTTATGGGTAATTGAAATTTACTTTAAAAGGCATATTTTAAGTAACAAATAATAAAAGTGTTCAACAGATAAAACAAGTAGTACATGGTCCTGTCAAATATTAAGATGATGGCTCCAGAATGAATGAAATTTGAGTATGAGAGATTACGATAATTAAGATTAAGATTTGATGGAAGAAAAACTGGGCAAAAAAGGAAAATCATTTCCCTTTATGTGAGGGTACATTAAGGGCAAATACCTCATGTCAGTCATAGACAAGAAAGAAGCCAGTATGGCTGAAATGGAGGTACATAGCAGAGTGAAATATAAAACTAGATATAGAGTAGGGATCGGATTATGTACGACTATGTAGGTCTATGAAGAATTTTTGTACTTATAAGAGCAATGGGAAAACCATAAGCATTTTCAGTGGAGAGGTGGCATGTATAGATCTGTAATATGACATGACTGCATGCTTTAAAAGCAAGCAATTACTAAAAAGATACCAGAAAGAATATAGTAAAAGGGTTAATAATTTAAGTGATACAATACTACCACTTATTTGTATTTTAGAAACATAAAACAGTTAAAACAGTTTCTTCTGATTAAATGCTCACTCTGGTTTTCTTTTTCCCTTCCTCTGCTTCTCTCCAGAGGGTTTCTAGGCAATCACATTGCTCTTTGATTCCCCACTGGTCTCTGTGGCAGAAGGGTCTTCCCCATAGGCTCCTGACCTAGTATCTACTGAAGTATAAATGGTTCTATTCTGCTGTAAGCTTCTCATCCAACTCTGGCTATACCGCCCTGAACATTGTAGCTCCCTATTTTAATTCAAACATTCTTTAGGTCCACAAATATTCTCAGCATTTCTGTTCCATCCCTCAACAATGCCCCCACCATTGCTATCTAGGAAATAAGAATGCATCCAGATGCTCTGTGGAACATGTGTAACCCATGTGGGATCATTTGTGTCACCTACATTCTTCTCTGTACTCACTGCCATCACCCATATCTACAATGTAAGATGTAGCACAAGGTCAAATGGACACTTTCATGGATTTCATCTAGAGAATTGAGTCACTAGTACCAGTATTCTCATATTTCCTCTTTCCCTTCTGGAAATTTCTACTGTATCTCCAGAAATACCATCATATCCATCCACTAGAACCACAAAAAAGCACACATATCCTTGAGTTTCCTCACACAGAGGACATAGTAAGGAAACTGATATTGGATCCTTTGCCTTTCACCTTCTAATACAGACAGGATTCTACCCAAACCACCCACTTCCATGATATTCTGAGTTCTCTTTATCTCTTGCTTATAGTGAAACAAATCAAGGGCACTAGTCTTGGTTCATAATCTGTTAATATGATGTTAATGAATTTAGAGAAACCTTCCAACTTGACATTATTATATTACTAGGGAATTTTTTTAAGTTTTTTCTTAAAAGCAAACATAGAGTGTTTGCAAAGCTCTGACTTTGTTTTCTTTTCCTCCTCCTCCTCCTCCTCCTCCTCCTTCTCTTTGCATTTCTACAAGTTTTAATTTTCTCTACTTATTCTGTTTCTACCCCATGCATAGCATGTATATGCTTTAGTTAACAAATCAGAAGTTGAATGCAGGAAGATTCAAAAATAAAACAACATACTACATTTCAAAAGAGAGTTCATCATTACATAAGGAAACAGGTACCTATTGTAGTGATATAGAAGGGAAAGGATTGGACTAGTTTGGTAGTGATAGAAATGGTAAAAAGTAAATGGATTTAAGAGACAAATCTGGCTTATCACCTATTTATGTAAATAAAATGTTATTATAACACACTTTTCATTTATGTAAACTCCATGGCTGCTTTGCATTACAACAGCAAAGTTTAGTTTTCATGACAGAGACCACACAATCAACAAAGCCTAAAATATTTACTGAAAGGCTCTATTCCTGGTCATATAGATGAAGTGCCCATTGTTTACCTATAACCCTCAAGTCTTTTTCAAAAGCGGAGTATCAGGTGACTGAAGTTCAGTTCTTTAATGGTGATTTGGTAACTCCAAAATTTTCTAACAGATAAAGTAAGGTAAAGACAAGTTCTTCAATTTGTGAATCACCATGGATTTTCGGCCAGAACTGATTTAATGCAATAATAAGAAGTATAATGTCAAATTATGTTTAATTATACCTAAGAACAATAAAAAGTAAAAAGAGGAGGAGGGAGAAGGGAAGACGAGTAAATGTAGTTATTCTTCCCTCAAACACTTTAGCAGAGTATACAAGAAAAAGAGGAATGCACTTATTGTTATTCAGGATTCTGTCTGTGAAGGGTGAGTGGATCTCCCTTTAGTCTGTAAGTGTTATCAGGACCAAGCTAGTCTGGACCACTCTTTCTGGAGGAATCAAATAGAAGGTCAATCCACAGTCCTCAGTTTGTGGCCAAGAAAGGAAAAAAGATTGCCTTTCTTTTTTTTAGAAGATTCTTGGTCTTATTTGTACAACATGAAATTCAGACAAATTGGTTTTTGTAGGGGAAATAAATTTGGAATTTTTAGGAGAAATACATTTGACATTCAAATATAGCAGAATTCTGTTATTTTTAAATGGAATTGCCTGTATTGTCACCTGTAATTTAAAAAATTCTCTTATGATTTAAGTTTTACTCAGGTTTATTTGGGTTTTTTCCATTTCATCTTCTGTTTCCTTAAAAAGTACTTTATGTGCTTTGTTTATGCAGTAGTTTGAAATGGCAATAAGGAAACCATGATTTATACGCTTTGAAGTAAGTTTTTAAGAAAAGTTCACAGAACTATAAAAATATTTGTCTTAAGGAGTCTCATTTTACTAAGAATTTAGAAACTAAAATAGCCTGAGGAATGTAGGAAAACATGAACATTTCAAAAAGATAATTTAGTTCTTAAGAATGACATGAAATAAAGCTAAACTATTTTGTAATCTCATTCCCTGACTCAATTCCCTTTGAAAATCTCCATAAAAGCCTTTTATATTTGATAGGAATCTCTAGATTTGGTCAAAGAAAATGCATTTTAGGTTATGTAATTAAAAAATATAATTGATTGTTTTGCTTTTTTTTAAATCAAAATAATAAAAGTTTTAGCTAGTATAGAGGGAAAATGATTTCAAAGAAAATAAACCATTTATGGTGAATTTTAAATATGTTTTAAATTAACTGCACAATGTTGAACATATTTCTCTTATTTTATTCTGTTTAAGAATGTTTGCAATAATTTAAACATCTGTTTTTTGTTCTGAATAAATTTATACTAATTTACTCCCAAATTTATTTTTAGATAGTCTTACTCTCATATATTTATGATCAACTTAAAATGAAATTGATTAATTTAAATGTAATATATTTTGAAGACACTTAAGATTTTTTTTCACATGAAGTGACAATATATACAAGTTTGCATAGACCTATTTAAATATAAATATAAATTTAGAATAAAGTTAAATTTAGCAGAATTTAACCAATTTTACAGCACAAAATATGTTCCCTATTGAATTTATTAATAAACCAAACATTAGAGCTTTGATAAAATTTTGTGCAGTCCCTCTTTTCTTCTCAAGTGGCAATTCAAAGGTATAAATTAATTCACCATAGGAGTTATTTTAGGAATCATCAATACACTATCTTTTCCAGTTTTAAGTTTTGGATCCAAAATTCCAAATTAACATAGTTCTCCAATCAGAAATCTATACATTTTGGTTTCTGATATTAATATAGATGCCTTAGCATAACAAAGGTGATTAATTCAGGCCCCTTTAAGAAGTTATGTGTTGCATAGTAGTGGATTTAAATGAGCAAAATTTTTTGTTTAGTTTTTTTCTAGTTAGATTTATAAGATTCATGATCTTGTTCTCCACAGAATGAACCTACTAAAGCTGTTCTAGTAAAAGTTAAGATCTCAAGATCAGATGAATCCACAGGTTTAGAAAAGGCAACATAAAGGGATCCAAGTGGATAGGAATTTGGCATGAAAAAAACACTAATAGACGACAGATGTATGCTTCATGTAGATAGAGCGGAACAGCAAAAGGAAACCATCACTAGACAATAGAAAGCAGATATGCATAAAATGTCTCAAAACCAATAAGCATGATATAGACTCAGCAAGAGCTGGTACTGTAGGCTAATCCCAGCCTCAAGAACACAGCCCTCCAGAGATCTCACTATGACCGAATTCAAATTGTCAATCTCACTCTAATCAATAAACAATGCTAATAAGTTGGTTCAAACACCCATAGATCTCCTCAGACCCATGGTCACAAAGCAACACCATTAATCAGTATGTTTCATATCATGACCAGATAGCAGTGTCATAATTGTGTATTTCTTATTTTAGCAGGAGAGCTAAGACTAATCTCAGACCTCCTTAAATTCTCCCAACATAGTCAAACTGCCAACTGATAGACAAGGCTTTCTTAGGACAAAATGCTCAGAATTCTTTGTTTGTCAATAGAACTTGCCTTTTAACATTATATAGTAAGAAATTATATAAATAATTAAAGCTATATACAGATTCCAAACACTGGTAAACTCAAACATTTGGGTGGGTTTCCATTCTGGAATGGAATTAAACAGACAGCTATACCATCTAATAATACCAGCATAAACTTTTTCCTATTTTTGTACTAACTATAACTTTTCACCTTCCTAATCACATCTACTGAATGGTTAAGAAAACAATCTACATTAATCAAGTCTAAGACCTCTTCAGGCCAATTATCCCCCATAAGGATAATATCTTGAGGGGGCTTTAATTCAATCTTCTAGTATATATAGCAAATTCAGATATTAGAAAGGACTGTGTTCCACAAAGCACATTTACGTTGGCTTTTATTTAAAGACAAATGAAAGAGATAGGGCACCTGATTGCCTCAATCAGTAAGCACGAGACTCTTGATCTCGAGGTCATGAGTTCAAATGCCACATTTTATTTTATTTTATTTATTTTTAAGTAAGCATAGGACTTACTTAAAAAAATGACAAATGAAAGAGAGAATACACGCAAGCAGGGGGTTCCAAGAAATATCGGATGAGCAAGCTTCTTAGGACTCTTTATTCACACACCCTGACCTTGCTCTGTCTCCAGCTTAAACCACCAAGATCTGTGCAATCTTAGCTTAGGAAACCTCAAATAAGAAGTCCCAAGCATGGCTTTCATGCTTTTCTGGCTACATAATCTGACAGGCTGACTTAACTGGTTAGGTTGATTGCAAACCTTCAGTAAAGAAGCTAAGTTTAAAGGATTTCTAGAAGTTTAGAAATTTAAATAAATCATCATAAATCCCACTACCCTTACTTTAGCAAAGAATCAAAGACCAAACATTCAGGAATCCCCAAAATTAGTGCTTCCAATTCACCTATAACTAAAATCTATCTCACATATTTATGATAATCAATACCAGTATCATCATGTTCACCATACATGAATTATAATAGTACAAATAAGTATATACTAGGACATCAGAAAAAGAGAACCCTTTTTTTTTTAAAAAGATTTTATTTATTTGACAGAGAGAAACACAGTGAGAGAGGGAACACAAGCAGAGGGAATGATAGTGGGAGAAGCAGGCTTCCTGCCGAGCAAGGAGCCTGATGTGGGGCTCGATCCCAGGACTCCGTGATCATGACCTGAGCCGAAGGCAGACGCTTAACAACTGAGCCACCCAGGCGCCCCAAGAGAACCCTTTTTTTAAAAAAATGTTTTGTTTTTTGTTTCTTCAGTAAGCTCTATCCCCAACATGAGGCTCAAACTCACAACCTTGAGATTAAGAGTTGTACACTTCCATCAACTGAGTCAGTCAGGTGTCCTTAGAGAATCTTATGATTGGTGACACCTAGCTTACAGAGACAAAGATGCTTAACAGTTGGGGGAAAATATTGCAAGGACTAAGTAGAGGGGGGAAAATTTTACAAAAGCCCCCGGTATTACATTGGGTATGTGCTTTGAAGCAGGGAATAAGGGCAAACTACTCAATTAGGGGCTGGGGAAGAGAAGTGCATAATTGACTTGCATTTTGACATTAAATTCTTACCCAAACTTCCTTAAATTATTCCCCATTCAGAGTCTGTTTTCCCAAGAGCCAAGAATAAGAACAATTTTATAGGTAGGTGTTAACACAAGAGATTTCATGATACCACAATAAGGTATAAAACGTTCAAGTATATTTGTTGTAGTCAATGATAATTAAACAGTTTGGAGCCATCTGAAATATGGAAGTAGGAGGTCAAATAATCAGAGATAAAAATGCAAAGAGCTGATTGGTGACAGAAGTGTTATTCCCAGGCCAAGTGGGCTTACAAATACTCTTCTTCCCAAACAAATCCTGAAGTTGTGCTCCAAACCCTTCAGGAACAGAGCTTGTTCAGGATCATTTTTCACATATATGAGCACAGAACAAGTGCATCTGAAAAAAGGGATCTCCCAAAGAAAAAAACCCAGAAGGGTTAATGTCTCAATGCCCCATCTTAAGTGAGGATCACTACTCAAATGAAGACATGACTTATGAGGAGTAAGTGTGAGTATGTGGAGAAATAGGATGGAAATAGTCATCATACTCTCCAACATATTCCACTTTGTAACACCATCTTCCATTTCCCATACGAAAAATGAGGTTTAGAGGATAAGCATTTCCTTTCAACAGAGTCACTTCATCAGAACATAATGACAGTATTGCTAAATATGTCTTTGCGGAGAAAAAAACTTTTTTGAGAAATCTGCTTCAACATTAGATTTTTAAACTAGATTTATTACAATTCCTTATTGAATTATTTCCAAGATTACTAAATGTATTTCCTCATCTAGAAGTACAGCTTATATAATTTTTGTATCATAGCAAATATTCCATATTTAAGTTAATATGTTGTATACTTATATGTGAAAAATGAAAATGAATTATCATATAAATTAAAATCAAAAAGAAATAAACATATTTTAAATAATTGGATAGACTTGTTTTCAATAACCTAACAGATTAGCAGTAAGCAATAGTCAGAATTATACTTCCTTGTTCTTTATGCTCTGCTTCTTCAGTAAAGATCTATCCTAAAATTCTTCCCAGTTGCATTGGTTTCATCTAATCAAATGATAGCTTGTACACTATATATAATGATCTAGTTTTCCTTCTCCCATCTTTCAACTCAGATTACTAAAAACAGAATATATCTTAGATAAAACTTATCAAGCCTAAACTATATATATTTTTATATATTTGGGCCCCCAAAATAGAGTAGTTAAATGAATTTGCTTAGGCTTTTTGTTGTTGTTGTTGTTTTTCTTCCTCTTTTTTTTTTTTACCTAATGAATTAGTCATAAAATCAGCCATAAAACCCAATTCTTCTGAATCAGTTTATCATATACTGATGCCTTGCAAAGTAACTGGTGAACTTCCAGGCTTCTGAATGGTATGTTTCATTAATGAAATAGATATTCTATGTAGTATGCAAAAAAAAAAGTTGTAACATCATAAAATGACAAAACACAAATTTTGCTATATGAATTTTTTAGCTCTAGTATAAACTCTGCTTATCTACAAGTCCAAAGTTAAACACCATTTAAAATTAAAACATCAATAAATAAGTGTACTATTGACTTGTTCTATTTTAGCTCTATATGTTTTCCATATTGTTTCATGTTATACATTGCTACTTTATATAATCAATTCATTGCAAAGACAGAATGCGTTTTTTTTTTTTTAAATTTGGGCAGTCACATTTTTAAAAAAAAATTAATTTAAAAAATTTTATGGTATATTTAGCTCATTTTATCCCTTTAAGTCAACTAACATTTGCTTCAGTAAAGCTAGCTATGTTTTGTTTATATCTTATATTTATTAAAGATAAAATTTTCGTTGCTGAAACTCTCTGAAAGATCTCTATGAATTTTTGTATTAATATAACTAAACTTTATTCTTGAATAATAATTTTTCTCAGGGTTAGAATTCCTTCTGCCTTCTATCAGGAAACGATACAAATTACAAGAACATGATTTGTATTTAAAACATATTAACTAGTTTTTTATCATGTGAATTGTTCGGATGATAATACCAGTAACACCTTATAAGATAAATTACTAAATTGTAGGTCTGTAGAATTCCAGTAAGGAATATGCCTTTATGTGTGACCCCTAAGTAAACAATAATGTTTTATCCTAATACATTTATTGGATACATTTTCATTTACTCTCATCTAAATAAGTTGCTAAAATTTGTTATTTCTGCCTTCAACAAGGCCTCTTTTTGGAAGATATTGATTAAATATATTATACTTGTAACATAAATTTGTTATAAATATAATAGGAATGATTAAGCCAAATTTTGTTTATGACTCATGCTACATGATTTATACATAGCATTTGTGTATGAAGTAGGGAGACCAAAATAGGCCCTAACAGGAAGCAATTTGCATCTTAATCATGAATAAACTTAATTTTAATAAAATCATTAATAAACATAATCATGAATCATGATAAACTGAATTCAGACATTAGATGTGAAATTGATATCAATGACTGGCAAGCATCTTAATCCAGAATGACATGGTAATTACGAGTCTGAAGGACAACTGTATAAATTACAATGTGTTAGTAAAGAACTACCTCCAGGAAAGATAGAAATGAGAAACAAAGCCAGATTATGATGTTGTTTAGGCAAGTAATTATATCATTGTTTTTTCTAATATAAGAAGCCTTTATCAAAATTATTTGAGGGTATTTTATTAGTTTAAGAATAAATTGCTAGTTTAAAATAGGATGTTTGGAAATAATATGCACTGACAAAAAGGGAAAAATTTAAAAATCTTAAAAATGTTATCTCTGCTTAATCAAAAATTTGAAATCAGGTGAGCAAACAACTGAATCGCTATTTGACACTCTGATTGTTAATTCTGGATAGATTGCTAGAATACAGAATAGATTTAGTTGTGGTTGTTTTTTTTTTTCTTTCCTTTTATTTTTTTTTAAGTAGGCTTCATGTCCAATGTGGAGCCCAACACAAGGCTTCAGCTCACAATGCTGAGATCATAACCTGAGCCAAGATCAAGAGTCGGATGCCTAACTGATTAAGCCACCAAGATGCCCCGGAATTGATTTAGTTTTTGTTATTAATAGTAGAATAAGAAAGAGGCCAAAACATGGATGTTGAGGAGAGGCAAGGCCAAGTTACATACCTTTTGCCCATAACACTAAAGTGTAGAGAGAAAAAATAGATCAAGATTTCCTTTTAGGAATACACGAGCTCCAGCTTTTTCCTTGAAGCTACTCTTGCTGGATCACTGGAAAAAGAGCAGAACCTGGAGCTTAAGGCCTAAAATGATTCCCAAGTGTTCTGGGAAATGGTTTATAGTGCCCAGCACAGCTCTACTCACATCTGATAGAATTCTCCATATTCCAGAGTAAGTAAGGAAAAAAATACTGAACTAATTGTGAAGTCAAGGAATATGCCGTAGGATACAAACAAAGGATAAAACAAAAAAATATGAACATCAAATACCAAAAGCAAATAAATATGAATTTTGGAAAAGTATTACTGCATAAATCAAAGTAAATCTTCTCTTCAAGAATATTTGTGTCAGGGGCACCTGGGTGGCTCAGTGGGTTAAGGCCTCTGCCTTCAGCTCAGGTCATGATCTCAGGGTCCTGAGATTGAGCCCCACATTGGGCTCTCTGCTCATCAGGGAGCCTGCTTCCCCCTCTCTCTCTGCCTGCCTCTCTGCCTACTTGTGATCTCTCTCTCTGCCAAGGAAAGAAATAAAATCTTTAAAAAAAAAAGAATACTTGTGTCAGTGTTATTTTTAAAAATGGAAGCAATTAAGATGTCCCCAAATACAGAAATATTAAATAAACTATGATGTCCCTACACTGAAATGCAATAGAACCTCTAAAACTGGTGGGGGAAATGACCACAAGTGTTTAAAAATATCACGTATATAAAATATTCATATACTGTATATATAAACATATCTATGGAAAGATAAAACAAGATGATAATAGCTATTCTTCCAGGATAAAACATTTGTGGGTTATTTTTTACATACTTTTCATAGACTTTCTGTATTTTTTTTAAAGACTTATTTATTTGAGAAAGAGAGAGGGAGCATGAGCAGGGAGGGTAGAGAGAGAGGGAGAGAGAATCTTAAGCAGAGTCCATGCTAAGCACAGAGCCCGATGCAAGGCTCAGTCTCATGACTCTGACATCACAACCTGTGCTGAAACCAAGATTTGGAAACTTAACTGACTATGCCATCTAGGTGCCCCTGACTTTCTGTATTTTTAAATTTCCTTTACAGTAAATAAATTTTGTAGTCAAAAATAAATATTTTAAAAACATTTTAATGGAAATAGTGAAGCAAAAAAGCATTAAAAAGTAGCCCATGGTGGGAATAATAATTTACTATTAAAGGATAACAATAAAGAAATCTCCTTAATTCATTTCTACAAATAGGATAGAAGAAAATGAATATTATGTTACTCAGGAAATAGAACAAGAGTCCTAAGACACAGTCATCAAACAATACAACAGTCTTTGTTTTCTTTCTTAAGACTGCCCCTGAAAATTCACTACTTGAGACATTTTTGTCTCTGTCCAGAATTAAATCTGGGCAGCCCCATTGCTATTCACTCTTTGTTAACAAAACCACCCTGACTGTTTTAGTGCACACAACCATGTATAATAAAACTCTCAAATTCAAAGTTAAAAATCCTCCATATCCTAGATGGACCAGTCTCTCCTACTCCATCTGACAATTCCAGGGTTGGAGAGATAAGGGGGAGAAGATGTAAATGATAATAAGGTCTTTTTCTTTTTTTCTTTTTTTAAAGATTTTATTTATTCATTTGACAGAGAAAGAGATCACAAGTAGACAGAGAGGCAGGCAGAGAGACGGGGGGAAGCAGGTTCCCCGATGAGCAGAGAGCCTGACGCGGGGCTTGATCCCAGGACCCCAAGACCATGACCTGAGCCAAAGACGGAGGCTTTAACCCACTGAGCCATCCAGGTACCCCAATAATAAGGTCTTTCTTAAATGAAGTTCTCTAACCTATAGTTCCAATGTAAAGGAAATAAAACCTACTTGGACACTTATTACTTCCCCTGTCAGCTTCTGGTCCAAATAAATTTTCTTAATTGGGCCCTTCTCTTTCTCATTTTCTCTCTTCTCTACTAGTCCATGATTTACCAAGTCCTTTGACTAGTTATTAGTGGGATTCCTTTCCCAAACTGAAAGAGCAGAGCAAGAGCAGAGCACAACTCCGTTTTGTGCTACACCCACTATCTTGTGTATAATCCCCCCATGACTGGCTCCTGAGGAAAAAAAACACAGAATGTTAGAATATTGCCTAGCCCATCCTTGAGTTAGTTTGAGTTAGCAAAAAAATGCAAAAGGACATCTCACCAACTGTGCAACTGACCTGTGGCCAACCGGCACAAGCCACGAGCATCACCCCACCAACTGTTACCGAGCCCCCTATAAAACTGCTGTGCTTTTTGAAACTCGCTCTCTTTCTCTACAACACGCCGCTGCGTTAGTGAGTGTGGGAGACTGAGCTCGAGCTAGCTCGAATAAAGGCTCTTTGCTTTTGCATCAGACTCGGCTCCCTGGTGGTCTTTGGGGATATCAAAATCTGGGCATAACAAAACCACCTCAGACCTCTACTTTGTTGTCACAGACTTTTATTTTTCCTAGGAAGGAAATAGGAGTTCATTTGTCCCCGAACATCTAAACTTCAGCAATCTCTCAAATTCTCCAAGTAGTCTTACTTAAGTCTTCATCGTTATGTCTGAGGTAAGGGGGAAGCATGATCTCCTAATGGCAAATTTACAACCTCACCTTGAAAATCCTTTCAACTTTGCTTTTACATCCTCAAGTGGCCAAGAGACCAAGGACTACAAACACAATTTGTATAAAACTCTTTCAAATCCTGATATGTGGACAAGTACTTCATTTCACTATTTCTGCCTGAACAAGGGGATGGAACGACTGGTCCTTTGACTTCAGTAGAAATTCTCTCCCCCTCAACCCCCCTGCCAAAATACATCTTGTATACGGACCTTGTTTATGCCTACTACAGAATAGCTCAGCACCCCCTGCCTTTAGGGCTTCTCATTGACCTATTTCCCAGCCTGTAGCCTCACATGGCAGTCCTCATAGTTCACACAGTCATAAAGCTACAGTGTTAGAACACATAACATTGTCTCAGCCTGCACTGGGGTGAGGAACAGTCTCCCATGGCCTCCATTAAAAGCATCACTGAGAAAAAAAATAAATTAATTAAAAAAAAAAAAGCATCACTGAGGGAGTCTAGAAACTCAATTATCAAGGAAACAAAACCAATGGAAGGTTGTCTTCCCCCAGACACTGTCAAGAGGAGATAGAAAACACAACTCAGAAGTGAGGAGCACCTAACACTATAGGATGGACTTTATCTTGAGAGACAGGAAATAGTGCTATTCAGTAACAGTGGTTTTAAAGTGACTCTCTGGAGATATTCTTCATGACTGAGCCAACATCTGAGGTTTCTTGGCCGTTGGAAATGCTTGTGCTTGCTTTTACTCCTTCTCTGCCTTATCTCTTTTTCTTCTAAATTTTCTTCATTTGAATGACGTCCACAAATAAAACATTAGCATGAAAGTTTGCCTCAGGCCATGTTTTCTGCGTAGCTTAGGCTAATGCACCCTGAGAGAAAAGTAATTTACTGAAAAGAATTTAAGAGATTACGGTGAAAGGAACATGATTTGCAGATGGTCAAGAAATTACAAATGCCTATGACATCACGTACAACTATATACATCCTATAGAAGTACTGTTTGAGAAACACTTAACTTTGCATCAGTTTATTTCAAATCTGAAGTCTTAATGATTCCTCACTTTTTAAGTACATCTATTACATTCAGAGATACTGAAATCCACTTATTCGACCTGTGAAAATTCCAAGAGATCATGATTCTGACTCTGAAAAGGAAGATATTAAGTGGCAACAAAATGAACAGCTTTTTGCATGAAGATATGTGTGCAGTAAGAATCATCCACGATGACTTCTATGACCTCACAGCATGAGAGCACGGAGCCAGTAACAGCTCAATGTCAGGAAGATGAGCTGACCCAGAGGAAGCAAAGCACTGACACTGGCATCCAAATTGTTTTGTACTGAAACATCATCTCAGCTTGCACCTGGCACATTGACTCTACTTGCTGACACTGAAACTAGAAACTGCCACTTGGCATTATCTATCAAAGTCTAGAAGGATAACAATTCAATATAGAATGCAATACAATCAGGGTCAGCCTGTAGATGTGAAGACAATTTTCAGAATTCTCATGGGTCCTGAAATGACAGTCCCTACATTCATGCAATAACCATACTCTAAGAAGTTTATAGTGAATACTAAAGTAATTTCTCTGCATTAACATCAATTTAGTGAACTTAAAATTTGGGAGCAACATCTAACTACTAATTACACTTCAATTGGTATAAAAAGAAGGTCATAATTATAAATATGTTATAAACACAATAATAATACCCCGATTATAGGGGCACCTGGATGGCTCAATTGGTTAAGCGCCTGACTCTTGATATCAGCTCAGGTTATGATCTCAGGATCCTGAGATTGAGCCAGTCAGGCTCCTGGCTCAGTGGGGAGTCTTCTTGAGAGTCTCTCCCCTTCCCTCTGCTCTTCTCCCACACTTGCATGTGCTCGCTCTCTCTCAGATAAATAAACAAATCTTTAAAAAAATAATACCCCAAATGTAATGTTATATTTTTGTCACTAAATAATGAAAATAGTTAGCAAAAGGTAAGGTTTGTTTAGTGCTTCTGCTGTGTCAGGCCCTATTCTGAGTGCTTTATGTGTTAAATTTCCTTCATTCCCATGTGGTAGCCAGCCTGCAAGATGGTTGTCAAGGATGCCTATACCTTTCTATTCATACCTTTGTTCAGTGCCTTCCCATATCATATTGGGTTTGTTCTATTTGACCAATAGCATGCAGAGGAAATTATGTATGTCATTTACATGATTAGATTATTAAAAGGCAAAACTTCCGTTCTAGGTGCTCTCTCTTTCTCTCTCTTATTACTCACTATGTGAGCAAGCTTCAGTGTCGTGAGCATCCCTATGAAAAGGCTATATGGAAAAGAACTAAGACTTCAGTCAACAGCCAGAGAGGTGGGGACCTTCCAACAATCATGTGACTTATATTGGAAGTGGTCCTTCCAGCCCTGCTTGATCCATGAGATGATTGTAACCGACTGTAACTTTTGGAGTGACCCTGATCTAGCAGACCCAGCTAAGCCACTCCTGCACCCCTAACCCTTAGTTAGCAGTTGTGCAAGATAATGTTTTTGTAGTAAAGCTGCTAGATTTTAGAGTCATTTGTTATGCAATAATAGATAATACATCCACAACAACTCTGAAAGATAGGTGCTATTTTATCTTCACATCACTTGTTGAAAGGAGTTTTCTTTTTCCATTAAACTTTCTTAGCACCTGCATTGTTTATCCACTGATAATATACATATGTGTCTGTTTCTAGAGTCTCTATTCTCTTCCATTCATTTATCCTTGCCAGAACCTAGCAGTTTAGATTACTGTAACTTTAGTAAGTCTTAAATGTGGTAGAGTAAGTTCTCCAGCTTCGTATTTTTTAAAGCTATTTTGGCTATTCTAGAGCCTTAGTTCTTCCATAAAATCTTATAATTAGCCTATAAATTTGTAGTTTGTGTCAGTTTGTGTAGTTTGTGACACACTTCACTAAAAATGAAGTTTTTAGTGGCATTGCATTGAATCCATACATCAGTTTGGGAAGAGTTAAGATCCTAATAATATTGAGACCTCTTCTAATCCATGAACTCGAAGTATCTCTCCATTTACTTAGGCCTTTTAAATTTCTCTCAGCATTGCTTTGCTGTTCAGTTGCACATCTGCCGTTAGGTTTATTCTTTGTAATTTTTGTTTTTGGAACATACACCTCACTAAGATACTCAGTCTTCATTACTGCTCTTACGTGCTATGTCTCCCACCGCCTCCCTATATATCACCATTATTTAAACGTAACATTTTAAAAAAGATTTATTTATTTATTTGACAGAAAGAAAAAGAGAGCGGGTGCATGTGTGCAAGTGACTGGGGGAGGGGCACTGGGAGAGGGAGACAAGATGAGCAGGGAGCCCAGCACGGGCTGTGAATCAGAATCCTGACATCAGACATTTACTGGACTGAGCCACCCAGGAATGCCTTAAAAGTAAGAGTTTTAAGAGAAACTTATAATGTTCAGAGTTACCAAGTATCACTAATGAAATATAAAGCTCCGCATATTTTAGTAAGTAGAACTAGAGAGCCATAAACCTAAACCACACCACATAATCTCTTAAAAACTGACATCTGAATTTTCTCTAACATGTCTCTAGGCTGTTTCTAGGAATACTTTTGATTGAAATACGTTCTAAAAATATAATATATTTCATAATTCTGTTTCTTTAAAAATAGTGTGATGTGTTATTTAAGAGTCATTTACTCACTCATCATGCATAAATTGAAAAATTGGAACGCTTTGCCAATCCAGATATTCCTGTTGGTAATTAATTAGGAGTTGTATAACTCATTAATTTGTGGAAAGATACTTTAAAATACATTCATCTAGCAGATGAATGCTAAAGGACACAAAAAGAATGACAGTCAAGACCGAAATTAGGAAATGGCAAAATGGCCAATAGTTACAAACCAATAACCATCACACTGGCAAGCGGTGGCTAATTCATAGTACACAGCGATAACACACTCAGGATTGCTAAGCCAGCGAGAGCATACTAGGAAATGAAATAGCTTCAAATATAAAGGTTCCGCGTTCAAAATCAATGTTTCTCTTTGATATGTGAAAGTCCTAATAAGTACCTTCTGAAAGACATATGAAAAGAGTTGACCTCTGTGATCCTCTCTCTTAAATGCTTTTTTTCATTATGCTTATACTCAAAATCTCCCAGGTTCTTCTTTCAAAATCCATACAGTCAACCTTCAATAGAAATAGGTCTTACGGATCCCAGGCATTTGTGCCTTTTAATAAAGGTCCCCCAATTCCAGTCACTAGCAAAGGATATTACATTTGTTATTTCATCTTGTTTAACCCACACAGAACCCTGTATTAAGGACCTCACGTTCTGAAAGAGGGAAAATGAGAATCAGAAAAATAATTAATAAGGAAACCCATCTAGCTATTGCGCTTATAACCACCATGCTCGACTGTGTTCTTTAGTCACTAGTGGTTTATGTAAAGTCAACTCACGATCTCCATAAATATCACTTCACAATTGGAAAAACAGAGTGCCATGGGGGGAGGCCTTGCAACATGATTGACAGAATTTCCACAGGAGGCAGACTAGCACGCCTGAACGGCAGAAGCCTCACAGGAAGTGGGCCACTAGACCTATTCCAATATGTTCATGCTATGCTCACATTGCCTGCTCTTCCAACCCTGCCCTCTTGGCACCATGGGTGTTTAACTCCAATATACCTAAGCACAGAGGGGCGGGTGCCCACTCTTACCCCTCCCTGCCTTCAAGATTCTACAGCAACTTTGTGAGAGTCTTTTTTGCTTTAAAATGGGGGAACCTATAATTTACTTTATATTGTAAAGCCTCTCCTCTGGATATTTGCTCCAGGAACAGAAAATCAAAAATATCACAGTTGTACCATCAAGTTTTAAGGAGAAAGTCTCAGATATATCACTAGCAGTGTGCAAAAGTGTGTATTGTTAGCAAAGAGATGGCCTTAATTGGTTTTACTCTGATTTAAAAAGAAGTCCATTTCTGCCCATCTTAGCTCCTCAGTTTAACTTTTAATTTCACACTTTATTTGCTTTTATTTTTGCTGTTCTTATCACTTGGACCATTCCCTTATCTTTGTTATGCTTGGTTAACAGCTATTTATTTGACAAGGCAGTCTTTGCTTCAAGCAGCTATCCTTCCTGATTTGGTCAACGTAGTCTACTTCACTTAATATTCCAATAAAGAGTAATATAGGGAACTAGAAAGAAAAGAGTTCATACATCAAAAATTAGCCCTTATAATTAATGATCATGATCTTGAACACACAGGAACAGTTTAGGCCTCCTCAAACACTATTAATGGCAAAGTGCATTCTTCATCAGATAACAGAATGTATCAATATATAACAGAATATTAGTCATTGATTAAGCAATAATCAATAAATACCTAAACTAAAAGAGAAAAACTATATAGCCGATTACTTCCTCAACTTGTTAAAGTTTTGCTTTTATTAAATTTCCATGTGTGGTATTCTCCTGACCACATCATACATTTTTTTAGCAGGGGTTCCCAAATCACAAATATTACAATATAGAAATTTTAATTTTGTCTCAGCAATTTTTGTTCACTGTGGCATTCCCAGAGGTTGTCACCACAGAAACATATTACTCGATATTATGTGTTTTCAACTGAACTTCAAAGACAATAATTTCACTGTTCAGGCAAAAAGAGACTTGGTCCCTCAAACAATACATTTTTCTTTTTATTCTGGTGCATACAGTCAGAGTTGTGAGGCCATATTTCTAAGAATCCCGAGAACCTGCGCCTAGGTTACAAATTGAGGCTGGCTTTGGGCATTTTGGAGATTCTCTGCTGAAAATAACAACTCATATTCCTCGACTTTGCCCAGCAATTCAAGGAAAAAATAAACGGGAAACATAAAAATAACTTATCTTCTTCTCTGGCATTTCTAAGAGCATTCAAAAGTTCTAGAGGTTGAAGAGGGATAAAATATTACTATAAAAGTAACCTGAAATTATGGAAATTGTTTATATTTGTGGAAAGTAGCGACAAAACAACAAACTCAGTGCTCACTGTGTGCCATAGTGAGTGTTGGGTAGCCTGGTAAAATGCTAAGGAATCAGCTGGGAAAGAAAACAGTCTCTAGACTCAATGACTCAATGACTTTAAATCCTTAAAGTAAGCTCATCAAATGAACTCAGATATAAAAATTCACAGAGCAACCAGTTTATCTACTTACCTACGTAGTTTTAAAGTTCACTTTTTTCCAAAGTAAAATGGGGGTTGGCTGTTTCGAAAATACCTGCTAAAACTGAAAATCAAGTTTTTCAGTTTTTGCCATTTTAATTTAAGGATAATTCCCAAATAGACATAGAAGTAATTTCCTAAATTACACTTTTGTGTGTTTGGAAAGGAAGAAAAAATGTCCTAAATTAGGGATATGCAACAGAGGAGAAGAAAAATGGAAGTAATAATCATTTCTTATTAACATAAGAGCTACTCTTGACTCTTTCATTCTTAACGAATATTTCATTGGCTGGTCTTATTACTCTCCTAACAGCTCTTGTTCTTACTGATATGATATTGCATTTGTGTTTACTACAATTCAAAACCAGGAGATAGTTCACGTAATCTGGGAATTTGCATCAAGAAGCTACAGAGTTCTTACTGATGTAAGAGTTCTTACTCACAGATTAAGTATTGCAGGTACTGTATGTAAATAAATACTGAGATATTGTATGTGAATAAATCCTGCTGAAACCTTTCAGCTCCTGTCTGCTGTACCTACCAACATTCAGAAATTTCAGCTCTCACTTTGGTATAACAATTACTCATAAAATACATCTAGTCTTTTTTTTAATCCTGTTTTTTGAGATATCGATAGCTTGCTAGTTCGCAAGATATAAATATACTAGGTTTCTTTCAGACAATTAAACACTAAAGAATTAAATTGGTTGTCTGTCTGTGTAAATGGTCTTTGCTTTATTTAATCTCTTTTGTAACCTTGGAGTTGTCTATACTACTAAAGAATTAAACCCTTAGTCATATAACTTTCAGGGACCATTTGGCCAGAATTTACTGACCACATAAAAAAGAAATCACTAACACAATTTAATAATTTAGTCCTCTCAGCCCCTACTTGTAATTTCCAGAAAACAACTTACTCTCCTCTTTTATAATGTTCCATTCAGGCTATATTTATCCTCTCAGAGGAGTTACAAGATTTTCTTTATTTTTCTTTTTTAGATCAAATTTGTCCTGAGAATGCTTAACTCTGACACAATATCCATTGAAGGAAGAGTTCTTCAAGAAGGTGTGACAAACATAGATATAGAGTTCATCAACAAATCTAAGTGCTGTCTTCTATGCAGGACACCAGAGCAGCTAGAGAAACCAGGAACATAATATAGACAAAAAGATGTGTCTTGATGTAATACTTATTATGGCTCACAAATCCTTACCTAAGAAGTTACTAAAAACAAAATATTTTCAAATTGAAAACCCGGATTCTTTTTTGTTGTAATATTTTAGACAAATATTAATACAATTTTGATAATAATATAGAAATTGATATTAAGAGAGATAGGGAAATACAGTGTTTCTTTAAGGAATTCATATTTCCATATCAGTTATTAACATGTCATGCTCAAAAATATACTGACATGGATAATCTGCAAATTGGATCCATTAATTTATTACACAAATCAAAATTAATTATATGCCCATTAGGTATATGTCTCATATATTCATATATTATAGAGAAAAGGCACAAGTAAGGTGAACAAATATAAATATAACAAATTACAGCTTATTTTAGACACATTTTAAAATAAAACCTTTTTAATGCTTTGTGATTTTGCACTCAGTTTCCATCCTGCCTATTGTGTCATGTACCCCAATACCATTTCTAAAATGCCATTTACCAGAGAATAATCTCTTGAGTCCCAGGAAATGTTTAAGGCTACACATGAGATAGATTTTATTCTTCCCCTGAAGAGCCATTGTTAAGAGATTACCACTTTCCTATTAGATCTATTCCATGAGGCGTATTTGCCATTGGTGTGACTACCAAAAGCAGTTAGCTTAGCAGTCACTTCCAAGCATTCCTCAAGTCATTAAAAGCCAGTAGAACATGGTGTAGTAGAGCAATCTGGTTGTTGAACATGAACAAAAAAATAAATTTGCTCTGCTTCAAAGGCTGCAGATAATTACTGCATAAATTCATATCGCGGAAAGAAAAAAAAAAGAGTGAAAAGTGTTGTCTTTCCACAAGTCAATGCTGTATGCTACCAAATAAAGTACCCTTTATTAAAAGAAATTCTCTTTACATTTTTTACACAATGTGGTGTAAGCTAACTCATGAGGGGTCATAGAATGCCACATAGCTGAGTGCTCCTTGCAGATCTGCAGAAGCATGCCGCCTTTAATCAAGAGCATGTGGATCTCCCTTTCCTTGCTGTGATTTAAAGAACTTGGCCACAGCAATTACCAAGCTCACACATCACACAGTCTCATTAAACATCCTTTCACTGCTCATTAACAGCAGCCAGAGATGACATAGGAATTCTCTGTGATTGCTCAGAGGAATTTTAATTTTTATTCTAAATGCTTCCAGTGGATTATGCAATTTGTCAGAGGATTATATAGTTTCAGGACTGTGTACTATGTTAACAATGTGAGGACTTAAAGGAACTCTGGTATTTCTAAACTTGGCAATGTTTAGGAATGATGTGATGAGCTATGTGGCATCATAGAAGATAGTCTTCACTTCAGTATGAGATGACTTTTTCTTTCTGGTTGGAAATTATTCTAGAGTCTTACTTTTAGAATTTTTTTACTGTAGGGGCAAGCCATGGCATTTTTCATTCATCCAAGACAGATTATACTTTTTTTATTATTAACTTTTTTAAGCAATAATATTTTAACAGGAAGAGTTATTATACGAGTCTCACTTTGCACTACTTTTACTACCAGAGATAATTTATGTTTACAGAGTGTCTTTGATAATTATTATTATTCACCCACATTGAAAGCTGTTATAAAGAATTGCTTTTGTGATTGTCAAATATCCAATAGTCCTGGGTTTGAAAATATGGCAAAGCTGCTCACTAGAAGCTAAAAGCTAGGATTTAGATTCAATTGGATAGAGTCTTTCCCATGAGAAAGTTTCTTCTGCCTTAGTAGGTTCTTACATGGACCCTAGAGGAGGGCAAGACACGTTAATTGACATTCTAATACCATCCAAAGTAAGAATGAAGTAACACCTGTAAAGGAAATTAGGGTCGCCAAGGAAGGGGGAAATGACTGCTGAACAGCCAAATTAACAAAAAAAGGACATTTCATAATTAAATTAAATCAATGCTTCTGTCTGACACAGTTTTATACTTTAAGTTTCTCCATAAATACAGAGCATTTCTACCATTTCAAGTTGTAAAATTTTTGACACATTTCATAATTTACTTGTGCCTTATTGTACTCGGTCACAAATTTCATAGATATCATCATGAAGATTAAAAAACTATAATTCCCAATGTAGTCAGATAATTAGTTAGAACTAATTACTATTACTAGTATTATCTACCAGTGTTATCGGTTACATTTACAGCATACTTGGCACCAAGCAAACACTCAATAAGTGCTAGCTAAATTTAATGACAGTAAACTTAACCATTATTATTTAATTAACCAACAAAATATATACAAATGGATATTTTTGCAAATGAGAATTAACTGGTATGGAAACTTCCTTCAGTTAAATAACAACTTAAGCATTATAAATTACA
Organism: Procyon lotor; assembly: GCA_028646535.1. NCBI lineage: Eukaryota > Metazoa > Chordata > Mammalia > Carnivora > Procyonidae > Procyon > Procyon lotor. Next base: position 39,144,858 of record CM053605.1, read on the forward strand.
CACGCAAAAATTGTACTATCAGGGTGAGTGAGATCACTTTGTCTTTTTAATAATACTGCTGATATTATTATTAAAACTATGTTTACATGGACACTTAATTGGATCCAGACAGTGTCCATAATGCCTTCTAACCCTGAAAGATAATGGCAATTATAAAAAATAATAATATCAAAACTTCCCAAGGAAGTGGACAGAAGAGGATCCAGGTTTTCTGAGGCCTGAAGAATTTAATATGAGAGGTTAAAGACAATATAAAATTAGGAATATATAATTAGGTACAGATTCTTAGAAGGATTCTTTATAAGCCATTCGATTAGTCTGCCTCTGGAAGGAGACACTACCATCATCATAATTTTACAGATAAGGGAAATGAGTCATGGAGTGTTGAGATAGCATGACTAAAGTGCATGTTAGAGATAGACATCACAGCTGGTATTGTACTTTCATTTTACAGATGAGAAATCTCAACCTCAATGAGTTTATGTAACTTGCCAGAATTACTGAGTGGCACAGGCAAGATTAAAACCCAGATCTGTCAAATTCTAAAGTTCATACTCTCTACGCTAAGCTTTTGATGCCAACTCATGAAGAATTCTAGCACAGGATATTGAATATTTTTTTCAGATTTTCATTGCTTTTGATGAAAGAATCAAAAGAATAAGAGTTAACCTAGACCCTGAAGGAAATAATGCTAATTTCAAAGATGAATGGTGATCTTCTGCGGGCACATAAGCAGAGATTACTTTGATATGTTTTATGTTAGGTATCACTACGTTTCTTACTTGCAACACAGTTTCACATATACCAGTCATCTATTACGTCACACAGTATCTGAAATTTCTAAACCAAAAAATTCCATATTGTTAACCTAATATTTTCCAAGTTTGAAATTAAAAACCCACCATAACATAAATATTCTATTCTTTGGAGATAAAGACAGGCTTTGTTCTAACTTTAGAATTCAAGAAATTATTTCATTACTATAATTCTCCATAGACCCACCTTTGTCCTTGCATGTATTACATATGTGAATTGAGTAAATTGATGGCTCTCCCCTTAAGGACATAAATGAAAAAGTGAACTCATGCCTGATGTATCTTGATATAATGTTGAGAACAAAATAAAGTTGGTGGGAAATATGAATATTTCCACTAAACTTATTTCTCACAGTGTGTATAGGCATTTAACATTTTATGTAACTTGACAGGCTAGAAGAAGGCACGATAGTAGTCTGGTGTTCCTTTATATTCTTATACCATTAGGGTATACATTAGATAAAGATGAGGTTTTAGAATTTATCAATTATCCAATAATTAGATTGATACAAAACAGTAGCCATAACACTTGAGATTCTTTAATAGGTCTTACTAACCCTTTAAATAATTCTTTTTCTCTCACATCACTCAATACAGATATACACTATACTTATAGGTATAATGTTAATCAGTAACATTCTTGAACTGTTAGTTCCCAAGAAGGCACTTTTATAATAAAGGTCGTATAGCAATGAGCTCCTGCCCATGGAATTCACTGGTTTTACTTTATGCCATGCTGGAGTTGTGATGGGATGTTAGGACAATATAATGGTCTTAAATAATGTTACAGATCCGTAGTTCTAATATTTCAGTCAGGTATTGGTCTGTGATTTTAAAAATATTCACAGAAAAATAAGAAAACTAATAATGCTATAAGTTTTTCATTATTTCTTTCAAATAATCACCTTTTATTCTGATATTATGTTTTTCCTTCTTTTTGGATGTTAAAATATTCCTTCTTTCTTGTGGCTAAAGTAAATGGAAGGGTTACTTTTCAGTTACCTTAGAAAAATTAAAAATTAATATTCTCTGTAAGGCACCTATATTCTGAATAAAATGTTGCTTGACTATAAAAATCTAAAAATACAAGAACTGGTTATTACAAAGTAATTAGTATGACATATATTTTTGGTTAAAGGAATATGTATGTATCTTAAAACCCTTCTCAATTAAAGTAACTAATGCCAGATATCTTTTGTTTTCACTCTTTTTTTTTTATCTTCCTATGGATTGACACCTATGTGGATATGGATTTGCCTTCTGGAACTGCAATGCTTCTGCAAACACCACTCATTGGTAGATTTATAGAATACTTTGTTTACAATTATGTTATGCTGCACAAAGTCTTCATGGGCCAGGGGCATATTTTTTGACAAAGGAGGTGTAGCAGTGAGCTCATGCCCATAAATTTTCCTGGGCTAGCCATATGTCACATATCCTAGGAGCAACATGCTTAATAGGGAATAGTAAGCTGAAGATTCAATTAAAATGATTCCTGAGTGATTAAACCCTATGCTGCCAGGATCTATCCTACAGATTGCTAAATATGCCATAAACAAGTGGCCAACATACTGTGCCAAATTCTCCATTGGCTGTAGGCACAGATCTGTGATTCCAAGGCAATGACCTTCTCTTTGATACACTACTAAAATGTATATATCTTCCATCAACAGGACCTCTGGTTTCATAGATTTAGAGATACCATTTCCCAATGAAAGACTATTTCCCTGGACTTCGTCATGTTTCCAAAGAACTAGGAATTGAGACTATCCCTGGCCATTTCGATCTACCATGCTACTGAAACAATAAGAAGAGAAAAGGTCACAATAGTGTACAAGGTGCTTGATGCTAATGACTAGGGGAAAATTGGGTTGCTGTTATCCAGTGGGGTCAGTGAGAACTATGTTCATGACATTCCCTTGGCTTGGGTGCCTTTTAGCATTTCTCTGCCCAGTAGTGTTCCTTCTTAGGAAACTCTAAGAACACAGTATATATAAGACCGGTTAGGACTCAGTTTCAGCAGAAATGAAGATTTGGCTTATCCACTGGTAAATAGTCTCATTTGGTAGAGGCAAGGGGTAAGAGAATCATTGAATAATGGCAGAAAGCATCTATAATTGTCAAACTTTGGCCTCATTGATGATGACAGAGAAAAGGACTATAGTAGCTATATTTTTATATTACTTAATAAGTTATTTTCTACAACAGCCCCTCTTTTTCTCTATCACTTTACATGAAGAACACAAGAGTATTTAAAGCTGCAGATTTTAAGTAGGAATAAGAACTCATTAATGGTGCCCTTTTATGATAAGGTAGCTGATCAGACTTCACGCTTTCTAATGCAGAGACAAACCTTAGAAAGAAAACAAGAGTGGACGTTGAAAGGCAAAAAGAGTAGACTGTCCTAGGTATCTTTGCTCCTTCAGATTCAATTCACCTCCTTTCTCCATTCTGTTCTATTTCTTCAGGAGGGTGGTCCCTATGGACTACATCAATAATATCACCATTTATACTGGTTTGGGGTTAAATTCAGTCTTTGGGGAGTTCTGGCAGGAAATAAGAAAGAGAAACAGAGACAGAGATAGAAATACAGAGAGAGACTAAGATAGAGACAGGGAGAGAAAGGAGAGTAGAAAGGAGAGAAATATCAAAGTATGTATCCCCATGGATCTCTCTTTGTGAAACTCCCTTGAACTGTCAATGTCCTTCCTGTAAAGGTCACATCATCAAGGTGGCTCCTCTCAAGGTGGTCTGCTCTATCATGACTTTCTTTTTTCTTCTGGATTCTAGTTTCCTCCCTCCTTTTGCCATGTTAGGCCTATGGGTACTGATAGTAAGCTGCTGTTAGGCCTAGATCCCACATTATTCTTGTGTTTCCCCCCAAAATTTATAATTAGTACTTTTGGGAATAAGCTCTTTTTGAGTTATCTAAATGTATGTGAGCCATCTGTTTCCTGTAGGAACTCTGACCATCTATTTTCATTTCACCCTAAGAGTAGAACACACTAAAGATAACTAAAGATAGAGGAGATTCAGGTCAAAAAATCAGCAAGCATAATGTACATGAAGAAACAGGGAAACCAGGGCAGAGAGACAAGACCACAAAGTACAGTACTTCACCAGTAGAAACACAACTTGTTGTATATATATGTTGTATAAGATATAATTTACACCAGATACTATACAATATATTGGAACAATAGACTAACAAACATTCTTGTTTAAAAACAGAGATACCACATAAACCTATGGTAAGAACTTTCTGCTGAAAATAATGATTCATGTAAACTGCAACTGCAACTCAAATCAGCACGTGTAAAGAACAACACATAACAAAAAGGAATCAGCAACATTTGATTAATATCGAAGCAAAGGACATCCACCAGGACAAGACTACACACGGTTATACCTGTCTAAGGGGATTTCGGTCTCTTAACACGGACAAAACTGTAAATAAATAATAGTATATTCTTTTGCATGACATGAATTTTCAATTAAACATTATTGACTGTATTCTTATTTACACCTGATTTACAGTGTAAATCACAGTGTGTACACAATGCACTGCATGGTGATTTATAAACCTTTTTAAGTTTGTGTTCCTAAGGTTTTAATTTTTTAAAAAACTTAGAAAAAACTCAGATATTGTGACAGGCAGAGTAAGTAGATGCAAATAGTGTAAATAGTGTACAGGTGAATAGGTTTATCATCTGAACTGTGTGTTCCTGACCATATTGTGTTTTAAGATACTGTGTTCTAGAATTAAGTTGGAGAGGGAAACAATAGCACCATTATGAAGAATATATTTTCTTAAGAATTTTCCAACTATATAGGTATACTGCAAGTTATTCATAAATGAAAAATATTATTTATGGAAAAGCAAACAAGCTATCTTTACTCCATTAAATGATAAAAGTTTGCTTCTAATATTGAAGACTTATATTTCTCTAAGAGTTCCTGATCATATTCATTTTTCATTGCACTTCAGTTTTTATCTTTCTGTATATATGAAACAAGATTAAACAAGTTATATAATTTTACTTATTAGTGTGAGGTTTTGTAGTTTTTAGACAAAGCATATTTACTTTCCCTTTACGATTCCCCCACGAAACTAGGGCTTGTGAATTTTTTATCTTGAACCGAATGTTTTCTATCAGACCTCTGAAATAGTTACAGACTTACTTCTCTTAAAGCAAGAAGTTTTGGGGCACCTGGGTAGCTCAGTGGGTTAAAGCCTCTGCCTTCAGCTCAGGTCGTGATCTCAGGGTCCCGGGATCGAGCCCCACATCAGGTTCTCTGCGCAGCAGGGAGCCCGCTTCCCCCTCTCTCTCTGCCTGCCTCTCTGCCTACTTGTGATCTCTCTGTGTCAAATAAATAAATAAAATCTTTAAAAAAAATAAAAATAAAAAAAAAGCAAGAAGTTTTGAAGTCTGTTATATCATGTGACAGATGTATTTTTAAATAATTGAACAAACTCTCTAAAAAATGGTTAAGCTATATAATATCCATCTATTACGCTATGTTTTGGGTAGACCTCCTAATTTATAATAATTATTATGGTATTACAAATACAAAGTAGGGTGTGAACTGAAATTATTAGTGAAACTGGTGATAGAAAAATATATATGAATATGAACATAGATACAGATTTGATGGAGATAGAGATACAGAAAAAGAATTTTAATTTCAGTCACTACTTGATATAAAAGTACAACCTCATGCTATGTTTATATTCTAAACTTCTAAAAATAAATAATGCTGACTTCTTCAAAAGTCAAACTAAAATAGACAATATCCATTTTATCCACAAGTTAACAAAAACAACTTATCCACAAGTTAATCTCACTTTTTAGTTAATAATCTTTTTAAGATTTATTTGTTTTAGAGAGAGAGCAGGGGATGGGTGGAGGAAAGGCACACAGAGAGGGAGAGAGAAACCCTAAGCATACTCCACGCTGAGCAGGGAGCCCCACCTTGGCCTTGATCCCACGACCCTGAGATCAAAACCTGAGCGAAAACCGAGAGTCAGAGGTTTAACCAGCTGTGCCACCCAGATGCTCCCTAGTCAACAATTTTTACAGATGCATTGATAAATTATTGTTACTAAGTAAAATACACAATTCAAGTTTCCAAGTCAAAATTATATTATAGTTTAATATTTGAATTGAAGTTACTTTGAGAGAATAGAGGGAGCAAACAACTGAGTTAGAGGCACCAAACTTAGGAGGTCTCTCTCAGAAAGAGTCTGAGAGGGAACTAAGGCATTCACCTTGGGGGGTTTTGACGACTAAGAATCAGTGAGGTAGCCAATACCTAAAATTATTTTCTAAAATTTCATCTTATCAATACTTTTAAATCTAAGTAATTTATACATAACTGTTGTGATTTATTGCCATATTTTAAGAACTTGGAATGTTACAGATGTTGCCTAGTGAATGCAGTAGGAGGTTACATTATCAGCTTCATATTAGTTAATCATCTACATAGAAGATTGCTTATAATTTTTGTTATCTTATAATTTCTCTCCTCTCTTAGAAAACTGGTGGTTTGCGTTGAAGTTTTCACCCATTGCAAATAATTCTTTGTGACTGTTACTATAATTAGAACCTATGCTTAAATTGCAAAGCATTAATTAAATGTGTAGCCTTGACAACTGACTTAACTCATGTATGTTGGATTTCTGCATCAGCTTACTCAGCATATGGTCCAGCTCGTCTAATGTTCTGTCTATCTAGGCAGGAAACTAAAAAGTTACGTTTCCCAGATTCCTTGCAACTATGGCTCTTGTTGTGATTTAGATTTTTCTAGAGAGATGCATTTGTTTGAGACTTTAAGAGTCAAGAAGAAAATCACTAGAGAAGAGAGGCTAAGCCTAAGGTTTCTCTTTTCCTTAAACAGATCAAGGAGAAGCCAACCATTGGACAGCAGTTTTCTGATTCCTAGTCTCTAGCCAAGGCACTGGGTTCCTAGCGTCATTAATTCTGCGGTTGTTACCTTGCTCCAAGACTGACAAAGGTAATGGGATTCTGATTCTAGAATCAGTGACCAGATTCCTCAGATTGCTTTTGTCATAGATAGAACCTTCAGTGGGCTTGTTCTGTGGTGTTCTGCTGGAAGTGATTCTTAGGAGTCCAGCTTATTGACTGATCCTCCAGCCTTTTCCATGATTGTGTAAGTACCATCCTCTGTATTAAATCTCTCTTTGCTTAAATTAGATTGGAGCATCACCATTAACCTCACTTGAACCCATACTAAACATTAATGCATGGGGCTAGTAAGTGGATAAAATGTGGGTGATGAACATAAAGCAATTCAGAGTTCAGTGCTTGGCTATCAATAAATGTTAGAAAAATTACTGGAAACATCTCTCAGTGAATATATTTGATTTGTATAACCATATCTCTTCTATCATGGAAGCAAAATCGAAGATTCTCTGTATGTTTTGCCAGAATTTTGAATTAATTTTCCAGTGTCAATAAGTTATTTTTACTTTTGACTTGTGTGATTTTGCTTCTCTTTATTATGTTCTTTGTTTCCACAAAAGCCTAATACAAACATGGCCAAGCCAATTGAAATTTGAAGAATCAGTTCAGAGGGGTCACTGCTAGAGGTGTCAGTAATTGATTTAGATTGTCAAAAGATAAATTGAAAAGTGGTTTATTCTTGTAAGTGATCAATGTTGCCACACTCTAATTCATGGATTTCACAGTGTTATTTATACTAATATTTATCTCTAAAATCTGGAATTGTTTCAAACAGATATTTAAAGTAATTTTGTTTGGCTCTTCCTTGCATCCAGCGAAGAATTATAGACTATGAAAATACTTCCAATAATTGAAGGAAAATAAATAAATAGATGGTTGTTTATGTAGTCTTATTTCTTAGACATAAAGGCTCAAGTAAACAAAAAATAAAAGCCATGTGTTAAGTTATGCAGGAAGTAAATAAATGCATAATGAATTATTTTATATAGTGTAACACTGAACAGTATAAACATGCACACACACACATATGAATGCCACCCTCATATACATATATGCACTATGTGACATGAGTTATGATCATATAAGGGGCAGAACTGGGTTAATTGTATCTCCATCCACTGCAATGATATTATCAGCTACATAAGGACTCTTCTTCAACTTTTAAAAAAGATTTTATTTATATAGGTAGACAGAGCAGGGGGAGGGGTGGAGAGAGAGGGAGAGAGAATCCCAAGCAGACTCTGCCCAATGCCAGGCTCAATGACCTGAACTGAAATCAAGAATCAAACTCTTAACTGACTGAGCCCCCATGTGCCCCTCTTCTGCAATTTACATTTCATGCTTTTTTCCTTCTCCATTGGTTTTTGCCCCCATTGCCTCTTCCCATTGCTGTCCACTCTAATGTACTTGCCACAGGTCACTCATATGTATGTACCTTTATTTCTTTTAATGATGTTATTTGATGTATGTGTTTTTAATTTGGACTGATGATATTTATCTACAATACGATTTCTCCAATTTTTTTTCATTCAATATTATAGTTAAGATATTTGCTTTATAAAAAAAAATTTGCTTTATGTTCATCTAGTTCCAAGTCCTCAAATCTACACAGTATTCCATTTCAAATCATTTTTAATTTTTCTGTTCATGGACAAATAAGTGTCCCTAATTTCCTGCTACCACAGTCATGCAATAATGGATAATGCCAGTGGATCTGAGCAAACCCTCAGTGGTGGGATTGCAACGTCAGAGGAAACACACAGTCACAATTCCAATAAGGCTTGGCAGTTAGCCTTCCATAGTGGTTCTTCCAGTTTACACACTTATCGGAGAGATGAACCTGCTCTCAATTTTCTGTATTCATTCCAACACTTGGTATTATCTGACTTGTTATTTATTTCATTCCCAATGCATATAACCTGATGGCTAGTAAGGAAATACATAATTATATCTATCCAAACCAGAGCATTTTTAATAGTTAACTGCGAAGATAAAAATTATGTTACTATTATAATTACTATATAACTATTTTAAAAATAGTTAAGATTACTGCAAAGTTAAGTGCAAAGATATTAATCATAAACAGGTTATACTAGACAGGCCAGAACACTCACCCCATAACACTGATGTTTTGAATATTTGTGTTTGTATTTGTGTTTGTATTTGATTATTTGTATTTAATTGTAAAGTTGAACATCTTCTCATAAACACAATAGCCAGCAGATTAATTCTTCTAATAAATACTTGTCTCCTCTGTTTTTCTCCTAGTTTCCTGTCTTATTAGTGGGCAGAGTTTATATTTGAGGTTCTGATCCTTGGTATTAGTTATCTTCTCCCAGTCTGTAATTCACCTTCCTGCATTCGCTATCATTTCCTTCACCGAGGAAAAATGTGAGTAAGTGTATTTCCATTCTTTGGGAACTTTAACAATACTTCATCACATCAGAGTAACAAAAAGCCTCTATTATTTTTAGTATGAGCACTATATTTTACCTTTCACATTGAGGTTTTTGATCTACTTAATACATACTTTTATATTGATTTGATTCCCAGGTAAGCTTCATTTTTCCACAAATATAATAAGCCAGTTTCTCAGTCCCACCTCCTCTACAATCTGTCCTTGTCCCACAAATTTGTTAAACCACAACAACCACACACGGAGTTCCCTTGTGTTCATGGAACATTGGTTTCTGGACTGTTTTGTTACATTGTTCCAGTGTTTTGTTTGTTTTTTTGTCACATGCACACATATGAGGTTTTGATTGTCATAGCTTTACATGGTTTTTTAATATCCATAAAAGAGATATCCTTTGTGTTTAGAACTCTCTTTGCTTTCTGTGGACAATAACACTTACGTGAAAATTTTTTTAAATATTTTATTTATTTATTTGACAGAGAGAGAGATCACAAGTAGGCAGAGAGGCAGGCAGAGAGAGAGAGGAAGAAGCAGACTTCCTGCTAAGCAGAGAGCCCGATGTGGGGCTCGATCCCAGGACCCTGAGATCATGACCTGAGCCGAAGGCAGAGGCTTTAACCCACTGAGCCACCCAGGTGCCCAGAAAATTTTTAAATCAAGTAATCAAATTTGACACACGTTCTTCTGGAATGTTCATTTTAATTGTATTGAATATATACATTAGTTTGAATGCCAGAAGCTTTATAGGGTGTGTATACAAACACCATCATCATGGTGTTCAGAAGATAAGCTAATATGCTCACACATGATTCATGCTTATTTTTTTCCTTCTAAATCTGATGGTAGAACAACTGCAAGGTAGAATCTACATCATATCTAGCCTAGGAGAGTCAGAGAAATTCTGTTTATGTTTTATAGAAGATAAGTTAGGGAAGCTGGTGTCTATGCTAAGAGTCCCAGGTCAGAGCATCTGTCCCAAAGACAGCAAGCATTAAAAAAATTTACCCCTACCTACATCTCATATTTCCCTCCCACACTCCAATTTCCTCCTTATGAAGCAAATTTTAGGAAAAACTTCTGCCTTCCATGTTGATTGTTTATAGAGAAAAATGTATATATTTTTGGCCAGCACAAGTATTCTGAACTTCCTGGCAGTCAAAGCCCATTGCAAATTAATAAGTTGATATTCTATGCTAGTTTGTCATATGACTTCCTTCCAGGAAAAATTTTATCATTAGACATTATAAAAAATCAAGTTTCTAGATCTTAAAATAATGAGATACAGTGCTTGTAAAGATTGCTGCTATAATTACTTCTGTCGATGTCTGCATGCACCTTTGGCATGGTTTTACACTCTCCCATTGCCAGGTTATGTTTAGTTCCCATTCCTTTGCATCAGGGTTGGCCTTCTAACTTGCAGTTTACCAGGATGATCTTAGAAACCTCAGGTACTTATTTCAAGAAGCTGGGGCCAGACTCCGGAAGGATGAGAGAAATGACAACACGGCTTCCAATCAGCCAAACTCAGACGTGTGAATTGGGCTGTCTTAAGCCGTACAGCTCCAGCTGAGCTCTTCATTGACCAAAGCCATGGTCCCGGTGAGACCAGAAAAAGACCACCTAGCAAAACCAATCCAAATTTCTGATCCACAGAATTAGAGTAGATAAAGTGGTTGTTAAGCGAGGCTTGGAAAACCACAACTTGCAGGCCAAATTCAGCGTCCAAGTTATTTGAGTATGGAACTTCAACCTAAGAATCATTTTGATGTTTTTAAGAGGCAATAATAATAACATACAAACGCAACTAACTGCATGTGGTCCACATAGTGTAAAATATTTACTGTGTCACCTTCACACTTGTTTTAAGATTATGTTTAGGTTGTTTGTATGCAGAAATATACAAAATCCATGTCAAAGCTTGAAACTTACTTGTCAAAGGAAGCAAAGTGGTTCTTTGGTAAAACTAAATCTAGAAGAAAATCTGCATGCATCAAAGGGAATTTTACTCCTTCTCACTCGAACTTCATCCATAAATAGTCATATATATCACTTATAATGAAACTAAAGATCATATATAGATATAAAAACATTTGATAAATTATAAGATACTATAAAATATAAGGTGTAGAGAGTTTGAGAGTAGAGAAGGCAAATGATGACTAGCTTCTGGATCATAGTGGACTGTACAGTAAAGGTGGTTTCCAAAGTAACTTAGCATTACCCTTACAAAATTGGGGCACCTGGGTGGCCCATTCGGTTAAATGTCTGCCTTCAGCTTGGGTCATGATCCCGGGGTCTTGGGATCTAGCCCCGGGCTCCCTGCTCATCGGGGAGCCTCCCTCTCTCTCCCTCTGCCTGCCTCTCCCTGCTTGTATTCTCTTTCTCTCTGTGAATTAAATAAATAAATAATCTAAGAAAAAAAAAAAAAACATGAGAAAAAAATCTACCAAGAAAAACATAAACTTCATTTCAAGACACATTTTAATGCTTTATATATTTTCCATTGATTTCTTACTTTTGAATGCATGGTCAAGAAGTAATTAAAGTAATAATTGCTTATATCAGCTACAGAGACATACATGTTGAATCATATTAATTTTGCTTAATTTAGTCTAGCTAATGTTGGGTGAGTATGCAACTTTTCTATTAACAGCATTTTAGCCTTACATACTTTTTGTAAAAGACAGATGATGGCGGATAGATAGATAAATTTAGCTGTTTTTTGGTTACCATCATTTTCATAAGACTAATGTACTCCTTAAGTTATTATTAACTGCTTGGATTCCCAGGCATAAGCTCACTAATTATGTTGTCCTGAGTTGTGACCTAAAGACCTTAATCATCATTCATCTGAAGAAATGCATATTATATAAATATCTCCAGTATTATGAAATGCACATTTTTACTATGCATTCTTTGCTCTACAACTTCTCCTTTGGACATTAATATGTGCTAGTGTCTTTGTTCCACAAAAATCAGGAATAGTAGGTACAAGATCATGTCATAATACAAGGTTCCTCCAACTTCCACTATGCTTAGCTGATGCTCTTATTTTCATGCTGTAAGGTGGTTCACCATCAGCGGTATACCCAAAAGTAGCTTCAAGGGAAGTTAGAAAAAATGACCTTTATTTGAGAGGCCATAAGTTTAGTTCTAAAAATGTTATTATTACAATAGAAGTAGAGAATGGATCTTCAGTAGACCGATCACGTATCTCAGGTTGCTGTGTAAGTTCAGGTAAAAATAAACCTGTTCTTCTGGAATCTCTCCAGATTTAAGCCCCTTTGCTGTCAGAACACTTCCATGTTGGGAAAATAATGTCTACGGTTATCCTAATATTGGAGGAAAAGTAGCAATCTCCCCTATAGACAGTATTATATTTAAAAATGCTCTCCTTAGTACCAGTATCAGTAAATCTTAGATTTATACCTACCTTACCTATCATGGTAAGTAGGTTCAACTGTCAATTGTCTTTCTTCATTACTTATATTTATATATCCCTTGTTTCTCAGTTATAAAGTCAACTTCTTTTCTTAATCCACTATTATAATTCAAATTTGATCCTGTTTGTTCCACATGACTATCAGATAATTTATACTGATGGAAATATTCTTCCCGTTGATAATAAACCAATTATAGATAGATGCAGGACAAAAACTCTCATTACCATTTCTCTTATTAGCATCATTGAAATGTATTCATTCCCATTTTACCATGGCAAATGAGGTTCTTGTATGCAATGCTTTAGAAATCAACAGAATACCATGGTGAATGGTTGCATCAGTCACTCTGTATCCATATTAAACACAACCTATCCTTTAAAAAAGCCATAGATTTTATTAGTGTGTAAAAAAGATTTTTATGTGTAGGTTTTATTACAAAAAGAAATCTCCTCTTTTTGAATATATATTGCTTAAGTGACCAAGGCTGTAATTCACATGATTTTTATTTTCTTTTTTGTTCCTTCCAAAATATTTATTCTTTGAAGTGAACCCTAATTTTTCATACACCTCTATCACATAAGGTTGATTATGTACTGTGAGTTTCAAGTATTTGCTGACAAACAACTGTCTCACCAGAACATCATGGGTCATAGGATTTCTGATTCATTGTGTATAAAGATACTACTTCATATAACTTTTCCTATCTGTGACTTAAGAGTATCATTTTTGTCAGTCTGTATTTTTGACGACTTTTGTTCAAAATCATCTTCCAAGGACCAACAATGAATCCTACTGATGGATATTGCTTTGTACAGATAGGACAATGTCTCTTCTATCTACATACCCTCTATAGAACAATCAACAAATCAGGTTAATAGCTAGATAACTGCTTGTTATACAAAGTATCTTTTAAATGATAAAGGATCATACGTAAGAAAGCATTTGTGGTATCCAGTTAAGAGAACCATACTGAATCTTGGTTGTTTTATTTTGTCTGTCTGCTTTATCTGATTCTGTGTTCTTTTCATTATGTTAAGTTTAGGTGTCCAGAAACCCTATATCCTAATTCTGAGCTGGAAATTTGTCTTGTTGCATTTCCATTCAATACAGGGTTCTAAAGTTGTGCTCCAATTCCAAAATGAAAATGCGAATACCTAAACCAATTTTGTTTCCCTTGGAAAGTTTCATGCAACCCCAGAATTAATTGTATTCTGAGAATCTTGTAGTCTCCCCTGCAAACTGTTTCTTCTTTTGTGCCTACAAAACCTATGAAGCTGAGAAAAACTAGCATTGAGAAAATGGGAGATTCATTGTTATGTAAATCTAATCAAGTACCTAGCAAAATAACTTGCATAAACAATTAACAAGACTCAGAAATACCATGTTATGTGACTGATATAACACACTGGGAAGTGCCATCCATTCCAGACTTAGGGATAGATATTTAACAGAGTAATTAGTTATGTCCTTCAGTCCAGGGACTAATTAAGTAAATTATTTATCAATTATAATTCATTTTAAATTTAGAGCCCCATCTCTATCTCTCAAATAAATTTTTAATAATATTCCCTATGATTATGACTTTTAATATTAAACATTTTACAGCATTAGTCATTGCCTAACCAAAGTTTCATAATTAAACACATTTTTATTAATAATTTTATATGTGCTATTGGACATTAGCAATCAATAAAGCAGACACTGTGCTGCCTTCAGAAAGTTTATAGCCCTATAGGGCAGATCTAAAATAATGTAAAATAAGAAGTTCTAACAGAGTGTAGGAGTCCTTGAGGAGAAGATGCTTAAGGTGGGAAAGTGTCTATAGGATGAATTTAGCCCATATTAAGCATAGAGGTTTTTAGTACTTGAGTATATATAAATATATATTTATATGCATATATGATTTAAAATGTTTTATAAGTAATAAAATACTTTCAAATTTTTAAATATGCTACCTATTAACCAGTACCATACACAGACTAAATCCTCTATCTTGAAAAAAGTTATTGTTCAAAAAACTTTTTTAGTTCTGTATAGTTTCCTAATGAATTATTTGTACTATTTGAAATATGTCTGTAAGTTTAGGAAGAAACTTATATCTTATAAATTAAACAAATGTTTTCCTAATTATTGATATCTTATGTAGCTTGGACCTAAACCTAATTGACAGTTAATTAACAATGTGAATTTTCTTTTTTAATAAAGTGCTTAGTTAGAAAATGTTCTAAATCATTGTCTTTATGAACCAAACGGTCATATTTGGTAAAGCAACAGTGACATCCAGTGACAACTGAGATTTATTCAAGGAATATTGTTTAGATTTGGCATACAAAGTAAAGAAAAAGTATTATTAAATATTAAACTGCATACCTTTTTCTATTTGTTTTAAATGTTCTAAGAATGTATCCATATGCAGTACGTATTAATAAATAATCAATCAATAATCAATCAAGTGGGTGAAAATAAAAACCAGTTTACCATTTAGAGAATGAAAAAATAAGCCATGTACTGGGAGAAAGTATTTGCAAAGTATGGCTGATAAAGAATTTGCACCCAAGATATACAAAGAACTCTTAAAATGCAATGTCCTGTGTCACAAGGAAATTGCAAATTAAAATAATACTATATCACTACACACCTATTAGAATGGCAAAATACAAGATGGATTATACCAGATGCCGGTAAGTATATAGTACAACAGGAATTCTCATTCTTTGCTGGTGGGAATACAAAATGTTACAGCCACCTGCTGGCAAAGTTTGGCAGTTTCTCACAAAGCTAAAAACAGTCTTATCATTCAATCCAGCAATCGTGCTCCTCGGTATTTACTAATACACACTGAAAACTTATGTCCACACAAAAACCTACACACAAATATTTATAGCAGCTCTATTCATAATCACCCCAAACTGGAAGCAACCAAAATACCTTTCAGCAGGTGAGTGGATAAACAATTGTGGTACACCCACACAACAGAATGTTATCTAGCCATAAAAGGAAATGAGCTATCAAGCCACAAAAAGGCATAGAGTGAAGTTAAATGCCTATTTCCAAGAAAAGGAAGCTAGTCTAAAAAAGACTATGTACGGTATGATTCTAATTATATAACATTTTCAAAAAGACAACAGTATAGAAAGATTAAACTGTTTAGTGGTCATGGGAAGACAGGGATGAATAGATGAAGCACAGACGATTTTTAGGGTAGTGAACTTATTCTGTGTAACACTATAAAGGTTGAATACATGACATTATGCAATTGTTGAAACCCATAGAGTGCTACAATTCTCAGCTTCAATGAAAACTACAGACTTTAGTTAATAACAGTATATCAATTTTGATTCATCAATTGTAACAAATGTACCACACTAATGCATGAGGTTAATAATGATGGAAGCTGTTTGTGTGAGGTAATATGGAACTCTGTACTATCTCTCACTTTTAATGTAAATCTAAACTCTCCTAAAAAGTAGTCTATTAATTAAAAACAGTCAAACAACAATTATTTATAATATTAATCTCTTCCACTGAATTTAATATCTTTCACTGAGTGGGGTCAATCATCACCACGATGTTTCATGGCATTATTCATAATTCTGATTTAATATACAGAGCAGTGAATATTGAGTGAAATGGTGAATGTGTAGGTAAATTGCAAAAATTAAATTGGGTATTGCATATGTTTGGGATATGGAGGACTTCACAATTTTGCTACTTTGTTCTGTCTGTGTCCTTGAGTAATTCAATGTTTTTATCATGATTTACCATTTCTAAAAGCATTGTGGAAGAAGTTAATACAATGGATTAAAAATAATCACAATTTAATGCAGTCATGATGGGATAAAAAAATGGGCACTATTTAACTAACAGGGATACATACAAAATGTCATATCAATTACAAAAATGTATTATAAGGGAGATATAATTTGATAATAGTTTACACTGAAAAGTAAATGTTAAGAGATTCTTAGCAGACCACGGGTCTTACATAGCCTATTCATAACAAGGGATTTTTATTTAATCTGCCTCCATTTGTTTAATTTCTATTTTTCTTCTGTTTTTATTATTTATTTTTTATATTTTTCAAAACAAAGGGAGGAAATAAGTCAACTGTGAACTCCAGCTGGTTAGACTGCATCTGGAGTACTGTGTTCAGTTCTTGCTGCCTCATTTTAAGAGAGCCACTGACAAGTTAAAGCATCTTGAGAAGAGGTAAGGAGTTGGAATTGGTAAATGAGAGCTGAAAGAAACAAGAATGTTTAAGCCAAGAAAGAAATGCATAAGTAATCAGTAATAGTTACCTTTAAATACTTGAAGCCTCCCTGTGAAATAACACTTTTTTTCTTGCCTTACAGGGAAACTATGAGCAACAGGTGAAAATTACAGGGAAACACATTTTATTTCAATGATTGTCACTTAAGATTACATAATTTGTTCACACAGAATTTGACTATATTAACATAACATTAAGAGACTTACTGATGTATTTTATTTTCAATGTAATTGGACCCCATCTATTTTTATGCAACATATGTAAAATAGAATAATAGAAATCTTGAGAGAAAAATACACAGTTTTTGCTGCTAATTACCTATTATGAAATCACAAACAAATCATGTCAATGGCTCTCCACATGAAAGGCTAAAAGTGCATAAAACTCTCTTGTAATATTTAAAAATGACTTCTTTTATCATGAAATCAGTATGTGCATATTGTATCAAGTGAAAAATGCAAAAACGTAAAGAAAACTTTAATCATCTCCCCTCATACATATCCTTTCCTACAATGCTGACTTCATTTCAAAAGTCTTTTGTATATTCTTCCATACTTTCTCTATATTCACGTGTACACATTAAATATATGTACAAGTTCCTTTACTAAAATATGGATTACAAATAGTAAACTTTAACTTTGAAAAAATTATCTTGACAAACATATTACCCATTCCTCGGATCATAAGCCTTATTCAACCTTTCTTCTGTTGATGGATGGTCTCATTGTTCCATTTTTTTAGATTTCTATTGAAATCATGCTACCTGCAACCAACATCTTTGTATGTGTATTTAATTACTCTTGCTTTTATTTTTACATTATATTCTGCAGAAACATTTACTCAGATGGGATTACTGGGTTAAAGACTGTATTTTTTGTTTGTTTAATAGATATTACAAATTACTTTGTAATTGTAGCAAATCATGCAAGAAAATGAGAGTCTCATTTCCCTCTTGTGTCCTAACACTGGATATTATCAAGCTTGATAAAGCTGAAGACAAAATAATTATTTAATTATTGCTTTAACTTGCATTCTTATGAGGTTGAAAATATTCCTAGAGATTTTGTTATTATTTTATTTGTTCTATGACTTGCCTGCGTATTAGGGTAATCTAGGATATGTTCTGGTAATATATTAACCCAGAAACTTTGATGGCTTAATGCAAGAGAATTTTATTTCTCAATCATGTTACATACCCAAAGTGGATTAGCAGTAAACCTAGACCTGCAGTCATTCAGGGAATTAGACTGAAAAAGGCTCTATAGTATTTTATCTGAACTACCTATATTATTTGTTCCAAGAAAGTTTCCAAAAACTCAAAAAACTGTGGAGGAAACATATCAGCTCTTCCCAGCCTTAGCTTTCAAATAATATCTATGACTTCTTATGCTAACTAGTTTTATGGTATCAATCTGTTGGTAAGTCTGAGAAATACAAACGAGCTATATTTGGTGAATATTTGATAATACTAGCCACGTCTGCAACAACTGCCATTTTTTTAGCTTGATATTTGTCTTTTCTTAAATCAATTTATCAGAAATATTTGTAGGAGATATTAATTTTGTATAATTTCTGTTATAAAGATGTATTTGTTTACCCTTTATTATTACTATTTGTCATCAGCTATTTTGTGGTATGTTTTGCCATACAATGAAAATATATACTTAAATACATCCCTTTTAAACTTTTATCCCTTTTATATTTCCTGAATACTTCCTATGCTCAGTAAGACATATAGCACTTCATTTTTCTATTATTTTGGTAGAATATTTATTCATTTTCTTTACATTTAAATATTTACTTCATTGACCTTGATTTTTAAACAATGAAGTAAGAATCTGGCTTTTCTTCTGACAGATGATTAATTAATGCATGGCAACATTTGTTCAATAAGCAATTTCTCACTGAATTAAAATATTTCCTTTATAACACTATATTAGATTCCTTTATCGGTTTTTTATATATTCCACTAGTTACTGTGCACCTTAATGAGACAATACACTTCCTTTTGCATACGATGTTTTCATACTAAATTTTAATATCTAGTAAGGCAAGAACAGAACCTCTTCTTTCAGTTCTCCTACATAATTTTCTTCTGAATTATAAAATCCTATTTAACATCCAAGGTAAAACCAAATTATTATGGAATTGCTTGAAATAATTCATTAATTTTGCAATCACTTCTATTTATAGCTACATGGCTTCTCCATTTTGAGCAAGTCTTATTTAATGTCCACCAATAATACACTCAAAACAAATTATACAGATTTTCCATTTTTGCCATTCTATCATTTGCTATTTATGCATTTATTATTTACTACCATAACAGGGTATTTTTATTTCTATTTCTCAATGGTAATTGTTAATAGAGATAAAATGCTACACTGAATTTTTTGTGTATCTCCTTATTGATGTACTTGCAGTTTCTTCAGTTTTCTAGGTATGCACTCCAGTTACCTACATCTAAGAGTAAGTTTCCCTCTCTATTTTAGTGCATATACAGATTGGGTTTTTTTTTTTTATTGTCTTGTTACATTATCTAGAAGAACAGCATTCTCCAACAGAACATCTTGTGCTAATGGAAATGTTTTAAATCTTCACTAATCAATAGGGTAGGTACTAGGCGCACATGGCTAGTACAACTGTGGAATTGACTTTTAAATTTCATTGAATTGTAAATCACTTAAATTAAATTTTCACATGTGAACAATGACTACTGTGTTGAACAGTGCAGATCTAAAGTACCACAAAGAATATTGTAAAATATCATGATAACAGACATCCCTGTCTTTTTATTATTTTTAATTATCTTAGCATTTTGCTATTTTGTGTGTTGTTTGTGGTTTATCTGTGTGTGTGACTGAATATTAATCATTGTTTTTAAACAGTTTCCGAACATTCCTCTTTCCTTACTAATGTCTAGAAATTTAATTCAGATTGGATGCAGAATTTAAGCAATTATTTTTTGTCATATGGTTTTTCTTTTATAATGTGTATGTGTAATTGCTTAAGATTGGTGCCCTAATTCTGAACAAAACTTATATTTTTGTCTAAATCCTTTCTCTTTTCACACTATGGGAAGTTATATTTCTAATCAATGTATTTAGAAAACTAATAGTGCTAAGTGAATTATCCCAGAGTTTCCTAATGTGTTATGATATTAAGGTTGTGATAAATATGTAAAATGACATAAGAAACATTCCATTTTTCTATGATCTAGAATATTTCATATTACATAAAGCTTTAAGGGTTTTTTTTTCATAAAGCTTTAATGTTGAAACAGAGCTCAGTTAGTAAACAATAAGATGTTTTTGCATGTGTGATTAAAAATTAAAACACTGAAATAGAGTATGAACTGGGAAGAGTATTTTTTAGTGAGCAAAAATTTTATTCCATGCATGAGTTTTTACTAACTTTAAATAATAGGGCACCTGGATCGTGCAGTTAAACATCTGACTCTTGGTTTTGGCTGAGGGTGATCTCAGGGTCCTGGAATCCAGCCCGGTGTCAGGCTCTGTGCTGAGCGGGGAGACTGTTTGAGATTCTCTCTCCCTCTCCCCCTGCCCCTCCTGCCCCTCTCTCTCCCTCTCCCCCTGCCTCTCCCTCTCTCTCTCTAAAATATATAAATATAAATTTTTAAGATTTATAAATCTTACATTTATAAATCTTATAAATCTATAAATATTTATATATAAATATTTATATATAAATATATATTATTATATATTATATTATATAATATATATTATATAATATATATTATATATTATATATATAATATATATAAATATATATATTATATATATAAATTTATATATTATATAAATATAAATATATATTTAATATAAACAAAATTATAAATTTATAAATAAATATTAAAAATAAATTTAAATAATATCTTCAAAACTAAAATATATTCCCCTTTTTGACTTTTAACTGTTTATTGGGAAATTGAAAAACAGATCAAGAAAATAAAACATTACATCAGAGTCGCAGTGTAGTGGTTACTTAAATTCTTTTGCAGACCTCCCAGTTGTATTAAAACTCACTTATTATTGGACACTGGTTTACATAAAACTTATTTGAGAAGATTGTAACAGTGTAACAAAGGATAACAGAACAAACTTCAGTGAATATAAAAACTATTATAAAAAATACTGTCTTTTTTCTCTGATAAAATCTAGAGAAATTTGTAATCATTCGTAATATTTTTGTGTAATCAGCAACTGGTTCATAATTACTCTAAATTTCAGAAAAGAAAATGTGACACCCATACCAACATGAAACAATTAAAATGGGTTTTTACTTGAAATGTTTCATTTCTAACCACTGTGTTACCAGAAAGAAGCCGGAAAGCTCTTATTGCAGGTGAAATAAACATTAGAAAATCAGTGAGCTGAAAGTTCCTTTCTTTTGTTCTCCACAGATTAAGTCTTAAGAGTCAAAGTCCTTTTTTTCCAGTCCTCTCATCCCTGGGCAAGGTTGAGTCCACTCTAGCCTCCTCACAATTAATTCTGTCACTTCCCATCAAACTTCTCTCCTTTAAGCTATCCAATAGAGCTCTACAAGGAAACATTGAAAGCAAAAACAAAAAGCCCACACTAGCAAGCAATTGCGACAATGTCTGAATCTGCTTCTTATGCAGAATTCAGCTTCATGGTCTCTTAAAGAATAATTTTGTCATATTTTCCTGTGAACCTAAACTGCTCTATAAAAATTATTAATGAAGAAATTTGTCGTACAGAGAGACGTTAAGAAATAGTCTACTCGGGGTGTCACATACTAGGTACACCACTGGAATGCTTTATTTTCTATTATGAAATCTGAGATTATGAAATCTCGTACTGCACTTAGAACACAGTGTTTATTTATTTATTTATTTATTTATTTAAAGATTTTATTTATTTGACAGAGAGAAAAACAGCAAGAGAGGGAACACAAGCAGAGGGAATGGTAGCAGGAGAAGCAGGCTTCCCGCCAAGCAGGGAGCCCGATGCGGGGCTCGATCCCAGGACCCTGGGATTATGACCCGAGCCAAAGGCAGACACTTAACGACTGAGCCACCCAGGCGCCCCTAGAACACAGTGTTCAATAGACCTTTATAAGTTACTGCACCAAATGTTTATATAGGGAGCGACATGATCAGAGTTTTGTTTGTAAGGATCGCATTGATACCAATCTGGAAATTAAATTACTGGAGGCTAACCCTGTCTTCAGTGAGACTACTACGGCAATAGTTGAGTAAGAAATGAAGAACCAAGGTGGTAGTTCTGGGACGGAAGAGATGGAAAAGATCAAAATACTGTTTAGGGCCTACCATCCACAGGACATAAGAGAGAAGGAGGAATTAAACTTATATGGTATCAAGAAGGCTAGATTTAGGAAATCAATGATGCAGTCCAGCTTTATACATATTCCTCTTTTTCTGATCATCCACTGATGGCTGATTCTTCCCAAGTTTTTACACATCTCTTTCTTCTAAAGATTGCACCTCAGTTACCACTCTCACATCCTTGCTACACCATATATGGATGAATCCCAAATATTTTTCTGTTTCTAATAATTCTCTTCTGAACACATGTTATTTATACAGTTATCTACTGGATATATCCACTTGGATATTCCAGGGATGTTTCTCTAACAATTTGCCAGCAATAGTAGAGAATTATGTTGTCCTACTAAAGTCAATGCATTATGACAATTTTATGAAATAAAATGCCTTTATAAAATAAAAGGGTGACAGAAAGTTTCCAGGTAGGATAATAACTGTCATTTGGAATGCCAGGCAAATGCAGATGTACACACTCTAAAAGATATGTATCCCAAGGCAGGATTCGCCCAAAAAAGTCTCACTGTGAAGCTAAAAACATTTTCAGAATTATTAGCATCATAAACAACCCCTAGCATACCTAGCCAATAGGATGATTAGAGTCTCCCAAACTTCAAAAAATAGAAAAAACACAAAAGAAATAAGGCCAGAAAATAAATACGTGTAAAATCATTCAATAAAAAAAACAAACTAAAAGCATAAAACAAAAAAACAAATCATGAGAAAAGGCAGAGTTGAAAGAAAATCAAAAAGAACTTCTAAGATTAAAATGTAAGCACCGCCATTAAAAATTTATTGAACCAGCCAAACAACATACTAGGCACAGAAAGAATTAATGATTTGAATACAAGACCTTGAGATATAACTGAGAATGCAGCACAGAGAGAAAAATAAACTTCATTTCCTATTTCACTAAGAAGATAAAAGCCAATAGAGGAGACCTTCCAAATACACCCACAACCCTATCTGCCCATATTTTGCCCCTGTACTCATATACTCTCAGTACCAGCTGCATAATTTGGGAGCCCTAGTGCAAATGGAAAATGTGGACCACTTCATCAAAACTTAGTGGCGATAACAGAGTATTAAACTAAGTACAGGACCCTTCTTAGTGTGGTGCCCTACGTGATTGCCACAGGCCTGCGTCCATGAAGCCAGCCTTAAACTCCACCATTACTTCTATTTTTATGGATAAGATGCTCTTCTCTGAACTAAGGTCAGTACCTCAACAGGTCACCAAATTCCAACTCCTCTTTGTCATTCAAGCTAATTCTTCCCCAATTAATTTATTAATTCAATGCACTACCAGTCACCATTCATTGTTTTTGGAGAAATTGGTACACCAGTATTAAACTTCATACAGAAGGTGCGAATGGCAAAAATAGAGCCAAAAGAACTTTGAAATATTTGAAACAGAAGGTGAAAATGAAGATTTCAAAGCTAAGGATTTTAAAGTAAAATTTTAGGAGAAAATGTAGAATAATATATTTATCATGTTGTGTGGTAGGCAGAATTTTTTTAAACAAGATTTTAAAAGCATAAACCATTAAGGAAAAAATTAATCTATTTAACCTGCCTCCATCTTAATCCTAATATGACGAAAAGAAAAAACAAAAATAAAAAAAAAAACTACTCTAAACAAATGCAAAAGACAAAGATACCTATTTGGAGAAGGTATCTCTAACTCACATAACCAATAGAAAATTTTCCCCAAAATATATGAGAAACATCTATTATTTAAATAAGAACAAGGCAGGACAGAAAACCAACTATTTTAAAGTGTCAAAGGCTACGAACAGGCATTTTTCAGATGAGGAAACCAATAAACACCGACATTGCCTTACAAGAAAATCTAAGAAAAATAAAATCAACAATAAGACAACATTTCTTAAATATCAGTATATCAGAAATCTAAAATTCTGAGAACACTTTTTGCAAATATGTGGAGAAATAAGTAGTCTTGTATAGTGCTATGATGAAATTATTTTGTAGATCAATTTAGCAAGAACTTGCACAACTGAAAAACTGCTTATCCTACAATGTAGCAAGTCCACTCTTACATATCTATCCAGAATATACACTTCTATTTCTACATGGTGTCATGTGTAAGAACGCTCCCTGAAGCAAAACCAAGTGCAAGCAAGCCAATCAAACAAACTGCCCCTAAGTATAAGAACAGAAAGAGTTAATTGCATTTTTTAAATAAACAGAATATTATACCATTGCAGAAGTGAAAGGAGACCCACACGTGTAAATATGTATACATTTCAGAAATCTCATGATATGTGAAAAAGGAAAGCTGCAAAAGAGTAAGTAGAGTACAATACTATTTATGTATTTTTTCAAAACAACAGTTGGCCTGGTGTGGGCACTTGGCTGGCTCAGTCCAAAGGGCATGCGACTCTTGATCTTGAGTTGGAACCTCATGTTGGATGTAGAGATTACTTAAAAATAAAATTTTTAAAAAATAAAATAAAAAGCAACTGAACAAATTATTTGTGTAAAATCATATACAGCATTGTACGACATCATAAATGAAGGGGCACCTTGGTGGCTCAGTTGGTTAAGCATTTGCCTTCCCTTCAGTTCATGATCCCAGGGTCAGGGGATCGAGCCCAGAATCTGGCTCCCTGCTTGGCAGGGAGTCTGCTTCCCTCTCTCTCTTTGCCCCTCCCCCTGCTTGTGTTTTCTCTCTCTCTCTCAAATAAATAAATAAAATCTTTAAAAATAAATAAATAGGAGAAATTCATCCCAACTTCAGGCTATTGACTACTAAATAGGAAGAGAGACGGTGGAATGGACTGGAGTTAACTTTTTGTCAGAGAGTAACATGAATTTGGGTCCTTATTGTTCATGTAAGATAAACACTATCCACAAAACATGAGTAAAACAAGTATCAGAGGATATATTTCAAGATGGAAAACAGCCTCCCTAACGCATGTGACCTAAAGAAATGTTAAAACCCACTGAAGATTATTTCCACACTTAGTGACATATAGGTAATGAAGCCCAAAATATCACACAAAGTAAATGCATATCAGTTGTCATCCATATTTGTGAAAGGAAAGGTGCACTCCTGACTTTAAGATAAACATGAAAGGGGGCGCCTGGGTGGCTCAGTCGTTAAGTGGCTGCCTTCGGCCCAGGTCAGATCCCAGGGGTCTGGGATCGAGCCCCACTTTGGGCTCCTTGCTCTGCAGGAAGCCTGCTTCTCTCGCTACCATTCCCTCTGCTTGTGTTCCCTCTCTCGCTATGTTTCTCGCTGTCAAATAAATAAAATCTTTAAAAAAAAAAAAAAAGATAAACATGAAAGGTCTACATTGCTCTTGTCATTTATGCATTTCATTACTTAAATTTTTGTGCGAGAAAGAAAACCAAGTATTGTTATGCTTTCATTGTTTAGTCTGACTTTGCTTTTAATGAATGTCACCTGGATTCTGAATGACTTCCATATCAAAAGAGAGAAAAATGACTGTTGTCAAAAAAGTGGAAATACTCTTCTCAGTCCAAGTGAGATTTTGGCAGGCACCCCCACTTTCTAAGCTCTCTAATGAATCATTACTATATGGATCTGACACAATCCTAATAGAACTCAGAAAAAAAAAAAATCATGCCTTGAAAATACCCTCTTCTGAACTGGCTTCACTGTTAAGGGAGTTGAATTTGCAAGTACAGTACTTTTAATTAGCCTTGCTTTTCTGTGTGTGCAAAGTGGACATCTGTTTATCACTATGTTTCCATGAGGATGTAGAGGATGTGGTTTTGTGATTGCTTATTATATGTTGAGGTACCAATTAATCAACCTTATTCTGCTTACTTTCTAGAATGCCTGTCTAGCATGTAACAAAACTCAATTTAAATTTGTATTTTCCTTGTCTCTTCTTTTAATTCTACTCATTATATTTTGGGAATACTGTTGGCTGCATTGACACTTTCCTATTATTCTTCTGCTTCCTTCTGCCCCCTAAACATTTCCTCAAGGCCAGAACTTTTCTTCAAGTCTTCTGATAAATCTCTCTGCAAATATGACTTCGTCCTACCAAAACCACATGTTTATTCAGCCAAAATTTGTCATGTCAATGAAGAAAATTGAGAAAGTCTGTGTGTGGCCAAAATCTGTGTCATATATATGCCTGAATATGTCCCCTGAACCTTTTGATGAAAAATGTACCAAAATGTTAAGTTCCAAGAAAGCAGGAATGGTTTTCTGGTTTGCTTACTGCTATAAGCTGAGTAGAGACACACAGTAAGTGGTCAATAAATATTTGGTAAATGGATTATTCAGTAAACACCTCTGTTTGTATTGTGGTGAAGTGGAAAGCAGCAAAGCATTAATTATGACCATTTGTTAAATACTAAACGTTGCTAATCAAGTTAGCATATTATTGCATAAAATATTTTTTCTCTTGGGCAAATACACTTCATAAAGATGAAGTTATAAAATATGTTGTAAAGCTATAATTTTTATATTGCTGAAACACATATAAGACATCTCAATTGAATTTTTATTCTGCATTTCTGGGTATTTGGTTAATTGGCCAGTGATGCTTTGGATGAATAACAAGCTAAATACATACATAATTCAGAAATATTTACGTATCTAGTCCATGCCATTGATCTTTCTTGCCTTCATTTCTGCAAAATTAATAATTATGGTATAATCAAGATATTGGTATAATTTTGTTCTATTTCAAGTGTATACAATTTGAAATATTTTGTCAAGTGAAAATTAAATTAAATCTGAACATCTAAAAATTTCATGTTTTCAAAAAGTGTTTTCTTCTAGAGGCATTGAAAATTGATTTATTAAAATATACATGCAAAGTGAAAAATTTTAATGAATATCAAAATTTAAAATAACGATTTACATAACTGAAATTTCAACATGATTTTTTAAAAATATGACAGTCTTAATAAATGTTTTAAGAAAAAACTATCAGCTGGTTCATCTAGTTGCCAATGAAAATATTATTATTATTATTATTATTATTATTATTATGCTTCACGTGTTACCTATAGACCTACTTATTAACAGATTTCAGACTTATCTAAATTATTTAATATATAAAATGATTCCTCACAGTCCATGTGCACCAGTGCAAATACCCCACTAATCTGTGTGTTCCTCCAGAAATGGGAGCTGGAATCACATGAGAGGTCAGGAAACCAATACTCAGTACTACTGCGAAAATAATAATTACATCCGGAGATCTATTCTGTTCCCTCCATGTGAGAGAAAGGATTTGACAAAGTAATTATTTTGATTTTATATCTTAGCTGAGCACTTCCGTCACTCAAATCCCCTCTGTGCACAGAAGCAGAAATATGGAGTAGTTTTTAATGGAGAGGTCTGCAGGCAACACCTCGATTAAATGATCAAAGTGACTATCCATGATCAGTAATGAGACATACCAAAATCACATGCCTCCTGATGGAATGAAAGCCGAACATAACAGCCTCACTTATGTAATAGCCCAAGAAGAAATGCACAACCTAAATTAATTATGAGGAAATATCAGCAAACTTAATTAAGGACATTCTAAACTTGCATATAATTCTTGAAGTGTCAATAAAAGGCTGTGGTATTAAAAAAGACCTTATATTTTTATGTGATAATATGAAATTACCTCTAAGATACATACTTTAAGTTTTTTAAAAAGTTGGAAAACAGTACTTCAATTTGAAAAAAAAAATGATGCACATATATTTATTTGACAGAGAGAGAGAGATCACAAGTAGGCAGAGAGGCAGGTGGAGAGAGAGGAGGAAGCAGGCTCCCTGCTGAGCAAAGCCTTGTGCGGCTCCATGCGGGGCTGGATCCCAGGACCCTGAGATTATGACCTGAGCCGAAGGCAGAGGCTCAACCCACTGGGCCACCCAGGCGCCCCTAAAAAAAGATACACATATAAATAACTTCCAGAATGACAAACAGTTAATAATGCCCACCTCTGGAAGTGGAATCAGGTGGAGAGTGAGAGAAAGACGTTTATTTTCTACTTCCCACTTTTCTGTACTGTATGATTTACTTTTCACGGGAACATTTTATTTTTAAAAGATTCTTAATAACTTTAGCAATTTCTTTGACTATGGCAAATTTTGTTTTTGAGTCTCAGAAAATGGAAAATATTGTCAGAGGAAAAATACTGTTTTAAATTTAGTCAACACAAGACTGATCATAATATTGATCATGATACCTGAGGTGTCTCTCTGTTCTTAATCATTAACTGGTTATGGCTGTTAGGCAAGGCACTTCAATTCTTTCAGATTTAACTACACACCTTTGGAGATGAGATTTATAGGTGAAATTTCTTGTAATTCTAAGAATCTTAAATACTCTTAAACATAGATAAAGACATTTAACATGTTGTCAACAGAGGGCAGTAATTAACCACAAATAGCCCGATGTTCTCCATGAACCAGAAAGAAATCATTTTCATAGAATTTGAAAGAAGACAGTACTCAGAGTACCACAGTTTTCCTCACTATTTTTTGAAAATTTTGATTCTATTCCAATTTTCTCCCATTCGAATAAATACTCCAACCAAACACTGCTTTTCCCAAACTTCGGCCTTTGCATTAGGAAGATGAGGCATAAAAGAGGGAATATAAAATGAGTTTTGTGATGACAAGACAAAGCCTTGTTGATGGGAATCAGCATGTCATTTACTCTGCCTTCTAATCACTTGCATGGTAGATGTCAGTAAGTTGTGCCCACGGGAAAGACCACAGATGAGGGACTACTGCAGATTTGGTTTGTAAACTATACTTGGCTACTTATACCTGTAAGTGCTAAACGCTGGTCAACAGAATTAAACTTTCCAATGTTCATATTCCTTCAAATTTAAAATAGTAACAATGGCTACTTTAGAGGATTGTTCAAGGATTAAGATAATTATTTGTAAAAGGTATAGCAGAATACTAGGTATATATATTGGGTGCTCAATAATTTTTATTAATACTATCATCATTATTATTACTGTTGTTATTATCATATTACCATAAAGGTTTCCTTGTTTTAGAACAACTTAGTCTAATAATAAAGGAAATATTGCATTTTATCCTTAACCATATGTATGTATGTATATATAAATGTATATAAATGTGTATGTATACATAAACACACACACATATAATATGTATATATTCCTTTAACAAATAATAATCAATGTTTTGTTTTCTTGAGACAAATTTTGGCATTTGGCACATATTTTAGTAATTAAAAATAAACATCAGTTTAACTTTTACCTCAATTTTAAGCTTTTTAAAAGGGAAATCTGGGATACTAAGTTTGAACTCTTATAAATCAACAAAAAATATACACACCAAAAATGTAAAAATGAACATAGGATATAAATACACTTCACAAAAGAAAAAGTGAAAGTGTTTAATAAGAAAATGAACATTCAACTTTAGTGTCACTCAATGGATTGCAAATTAAAATTTTTTAAGTTTTGCCTATAAAATTGAGAAAAAACCTTTAAAAGTATCTTTGAGGGAGTTGGTATATGGGAACTATCATAGGCTGTGAAGTTCAGTTGGTTAAACACTGACTTAAAAATTTTAACCATAAAATTTCATTCTAAAAGTTTTAAGAAATTAATCAAGATGCAAATGAATAAAAATTTGTTTTTACATTTCAGATATTGAAATTAGTGAGAACTTCTACATGATAAACTAACACAGTTTTATATAAAGAAATAGAATTTTACATGAAGCTCTTGGAATAACTTTTTTCTAAGCAGCTTTAAAAGGAGATATTTTATAAGGTGAGTCATTCTTTTGTTTGCTTTAATCATCATTATATCATTAGTGACATTCAGTATGTTGCTCTAAAATGAAGATTTCAAGAAGACAAGGGTTTTACCTGTCTCATTCTTTAGAGTTTCCTTAGATCCTAGAACAGAGTTTGTCATATGGTTAATAGTCAAGAAATATGTCTATGTTGTATACTTACATGCTGTTTTATATTACACTTTGAAAATTTTCCTAAGAAATTTGTAAAATATTTTGATAAAAATAAACTTATGAAAAATAACTTTTAACTTTCTAAAATAAAGTTCATCTGTTAGCAATATTTTTATGACTCTTACAGAAAATCTCATCAAATTCTGCCTGCCAACCATACTTTCTTTTGTAGCTGTGTCTTATATCATTAGACAAAGGGAGGTAGATAATCATAAATCCACATTAGTGAGCCTTTTTTTTTCAGAATTCCAAATGACACTGCGCAGTATGTTTTTTTTTGTTTCTTTTCGAAAAGATTAGTGAAAACACAAATATATACTTAACAAAGAGATAAAAATAAAAATATTTTTGCGTTAAATAAAATACATATTTTGAATGAAAAATTATTACCCATACAGTTATTTCATATGGATACTTAGAAATTTAAGTGGTCAGGATAAAATAAAAATAAAGTATACTCAATTTCTTTTTAACCCATGACCTGGTACTACTTAAAACTTTTTTGAGATACGTTGTCATAAACATAGTTTTTAGACTCTAATACAATACAGACATTCTAATGCACCTATCTACATTTTACATATGGGAGTTAGACTAACTTTTACTTAGATAAACTTTAACTCTGGTCTAAGTCTTATTTTTAGACTTACCAAACTTTTGTACATTTTCTCCTCTACCTAAAGCTTAACAACCCTATTCTGCCTTTATAACTTTTTCTGATACTGTAATAACTAGAAGAAATATTATCAGATAAGTATCTTCATAGTTTTAAATTCCATCCTGTCACATTCCAAAAGAAGAATGTTAGTTTCTGGGAGATATATCTTCTACTGGCGTCATAGCACTACTAGAAGATGTAGCCATTAGCCTAATAAAATATGGAGATCCACGGATCTACAGCAACAACCTGGCTGACTTGAGGAAGAAAACAGGCCTAATTCAATTCCTTTGATATAAAATATGTAATTGATATCAATATGGTGTCAAGGACTACAGGGTTTCTAGAATATATTTCTTGTGGAATTTAGATCTTTTACATTCATTTAAAAGTTGAAGCTTTCTAACAATAGGACATTGGTTTACTAAATAATGAAACATTTGTAATTAAATAGCACGGAACTATTAAAATAATGTATTAGAAGACTATGTACTGTGAAAGAAGGCATTAAATGATTCAAAACAGACTACATAAGGATAGACACAATATAATCTCCTTTTGAAAACAGAAACACATAATGTACATGCACCTGTATAGAGCTATCTACGAGAATATATAGGATAATTTTTGTAATGCCTATAGTTGGGCAATATATATGAGCAACGTTTTATTTGAGTTTGATCTTTTCTATACTTTTCCTACTTTTTATAATTAACAGATAGTTTTGTTCAGTTATTTTGTTTTACTGATATTTTATTTTATTTGAAATGAAAATCAATTGAAAGAATGCCCACTTCTTATATCTAGATGAACTTTGCAGAGAAGCCATCTAACAGGCCCAAAGTTTGCAGAGTAGAATTTTAGAGGAAGAATGTGGGACATGCCGTCAGTCAGTGTAGGACCAGGCAGCTGGATAGAACACCCAAATGCGATTAGGTTTGGCAGAACTGAGCTCATGGTAGAACAATGGTTCTAACTTGAAATAGATTTTGCCCTCTAGGGGATATCAGGTATGTCTGGAGGGACACCTGGGTGGCTCAGTGGATTAAGCATTCAATTCTTGCTTTCAGCTCAGGTCATGAGATCAAGCCTTGCTTTGGGTTCTACACTGTGCATGGGCCTTGCTTAAGATTCTCTGTCTCCCTCTCCCCTGCCCTTACCCCTTTCTCGCTGTCTAAAAAAAAAAAAAAAAGTCTGGAGACCTTTTTATTTTTCACCGTGAAGTGGGAATTTGCTACTGGCATCTGATACATAAAAGCCAGTGATGTTGCTACAGTGCACAGGAAAGCCCACTGCAAGGAAGAATTATCTGTCTCAAAATGTCAGTAGTAGAAAGGTTTAGAAATCTGGGATTAATACACAATTTAACTGCTGAGAAAGCCAATAAATTGGAAAAAGTTGTAATAAGTTAAGTCAGCCATGCTATTACCTGCTTTGCAGAAACCCAATCCTTCTCAAAATGAAATTCCGTTCTTATCTGAAAGAATGAGTGAAGAGTCTAAGGACCTGGGTCTTCCTCAAGTTAGTTGATCTTTGTGTGGAGAGCTGCAGTTACAAAGATAGACTGAGGACGGTAGGCTGTTTTCCTGCTCTGAAATGCAGGGCAAGATCACATTATCTATTCAGCCAGGCTCTCTGAGCGCAGGGTCTATAAAGAGATTATGTGTTCTTTCTTGTGCTGCATTATATTTGTCCCAAGATTTATACTTGATGTTGCAAGACTTAAAGTAAAGTGATATCAAGATTACATATCAAGAATGCTATTTCAGCTTTCAAGTTATTAATCCACAGTTCACATTCTACCAAGTTGATGCTTCCGTCTATAAAGGAGCCCTACCCCAAAAGAACTTTATTTATTAATTTTCCTCACAATAAAAGCAAAATGGAGGCAAAAAAGAAATCCCCTCTGAGAACAAAATTCTGAAGGCATTTGTTGCCCTGCGTGCATGGGGCAGACAGCTAAAGATTACTATGTTCAAGTTTACACATCCTGCCAAGGCTTGTCACCTCCTTCGTGAGAAAGTTTATTAAAAAGACAAATCAGGGGGCGCCTGGGTGACTCAGTCGTTAAGCGTCTGCCTTCGGCCCAGGTCATGATCCCAGAGTCCTGGGATCCAGCCGCGCATCGGGCTCCCTGCTCAGCGGGAAGCCTGCTTCTCCCGCTACTATTCCCTCTGCTTGTGTTCCCTCTCTCGCTGTGTTTCTCTCTGTCAAATAAATAAAATCTTTAAAAAAAAAAAAGACAAATCAGTACATTTAGAAGAGGAGTACTTATATTAGTTCTACATAGTTATTACATCAGTACTTACCAGTTATCAAATCTATGAAACTGGTAGCAAAGTTAGTCAGAAAACATTTTTTTGCCTTTCATGTACATCGACTTTGAAAATTATAAAAGAGAACAGCCTCATTTATGAAAGACTCCTTACTCTTTTAGTCACACTGTGATAAAAATGGCCAAGTAGAAAAATGTTTCGATAATTTATTCTTTTTTTAACCATACCTTTTGCTTTTATTTAGGAAGATTTTAGAATTTCAAAAATTAAACATTTGGAGACAATGAACAGTGGAAATGTTCTCTCTCTAGTCTTTTGTTGTTATATGTTCTACCTGATTTTTAACTTAAATATTCATAATCAAGGAAAAGTACAAGAAACAAAATATCAAGAATCCAAGTAATTATCATTTACAGTTAATAAATGCTAACATTTTCATGATATTTCTATATATTTTATATAAACATATTTACATTTTGCTGCATAGTATTTTATAGTTTATGCAGTATTTTTACATAAAAGACATAAAATATTACAAATGCAATTGAAGGCTTCAATATTTTTTATAGTCTTTCCCAGCTGTATTCCTCTTCTTTCTTTCCTTTTCCTTCTTTCCAGAACAACCAACTAACACAGATGTATGTCTTTCACTACATATCACTTGGCCTCCTTTATTACTTCAAGGAATGGCCACACTCCTTAACATAGAATGGCTCATCCTATCTTTTTAAACTACAGTTGGTAGGAAAGTTATCCTAATTTTAAGCTAAAAATATGTGTCCCCAATAGCTTCATCCACCTAATTATTCTCTCTGGAGCAATATAGAATAAATTTACTGTTGTTTCTACACAATCATGTCCTAAATACTTCAACATAATATACACTATGACTTCCCACACTTTGAGTTCTCTTCTTAAAATTAAATATCCCAGGTTGCATCAATATTTTTTAGACATATGTATTTATAAGATATATAAATGTGTGTACCTTAAAAAACTAGGTTTTATCTTGCTACTCTGAACACACTCTGCTTTGACAATTGCTCTCTAAAATTTGGTCCAGATATGACAGCCAAATACCACAAAGTGAAGTGGGCATGTTACTTTCTTTACACTAGATGATATAGATCAATTACTGTGGCCTAAGATTGTATGATACTTTTTTTTTTAAAGATTTTATTTATTTGACAGAGAGAAACACAGCGAGAGAGGGAACACAAACAGAGGGAATGGTAGCGGGAGAAGCAGGCTTCCTGCCGAGCAAGGAGCCTGATGTGGGGCTCGATCCCAGGACCCTGGGATCTGACCTGAGCCGAAGGCAGACGCATAACGACTGAGCCACCCAGGCGCCCCTGTATGATACTTTTTTAACAGACGTGTCACTTCCATGGGACTTATTTCACAGAAGTAGCTGTATAACAAATCTTATACTCATCAATGAAAAGCAAAAGAGTTTACCTTTTTATTCATGTTTTAGAGATACAGATATACATTCCAGATTCTCACAGAGGAGTTAGACAAACTAAGTAAGATTTGGAAAAAAAACACATTAATGAAAGTGAAGGTTCTAAGTAATCTCACCATGCTATCTAATAGAATATCTGATTCTAGATACCTAGAAAGAAAAAGCTAGGAATTCAACTTGTTTTATTTTTCCTCTGAGACATTACATTTTAAAGATATCAATAAATAGCAATAATTATGAAATGCAATCCCTAAGCACAGATGACACAAAAATGTAGGTTTCCCTGTTTTCTTAGTTAATATGTTTTGTCTGATAAAGAAAATCTTTTGCTCAAGATATCTGCCTATTAATAATGCAAGTTATGACTGAGATTCCTGTGAAGATCTCCTGAGAACACCAAATAGCTCTTAGTCATGACTAGAACCTCAAGGTCCCACCATTACCACTACTTCCCAATAATCATTCTCATAAAAAAAAGAAAGAATTATACTATTAATTAAAATATGAACTAGATAAAACAAAAGTAACATAATGATTCTAGTTCTCAAGTTTGTATGTAAGCACTCATTTTTATTTCTATGTGAAAATTCAACCTAATTAGAGAAGTATTTGTTTTTCTATAACTATAGTCAGTTTGTGACCATAAAATTCCTAAAAACCCTTTTGTTATTACTATACTGCTAAACAAAAATTTATTTCAGGCTGCAACATATTTCAAATTGATTGGTGTTTAATTTTGTTTATACTGCTGCTTACCATCAGTAAATTTCCAGAAAGCATTCTCCTCAAATTACTTCATATCCTACAATGAAGTGCATAGGAAAAAAAGAAAAAAGAAAAAAAGAGTAGGGCTCCAGAGAGACAGAAGGAATGAAGTTCAAGGGTCAAAATTAGCTCACTCTCCAGGATTATATAATATAATAATATGGATGCAGTGAGGATAATATATCCTTGAGGGAAGAAGGTATATAAGTAGAGTGTATTATTCATTTCTGCCTAAGTTATGCTGGAGACCAAAGTACCCCCCAAATCTATAGGGCTTTTACCAAGAAAGGTTTTATTTTTAGTCATCTTTGTGGGTCATCTGTGTTGGTGCTCCATTTCTTCTTTATTGTGAAACTACAATAAATTGTTCAAAGGAATAACCCTCATGTGGGGGACATGAGAGTCATCTGTCACAGAAAGTGAAAAAAAAAGTATAGAACTATAAAATTCATAAACTTCCTATAGAGCTCATAAAAATCTGCTGAGCTGTTGCTTATTTGTTTTTTTTTTAAAGATTTTTTTTTTTTAAGATTTTATTTATTTGACAGCGAGAAACACAGCGAGAGAGGGAACAAGAGCAGAGGGAACGAGCAGAGGGAACGGTAGCGAGAGAAGCAGGCTTCCTGCCGAGCAGGGAGCCCGATGTGGGGCTCGATCCCAGGACCTTGGGATCATGACCTGAGCCGAAGGCAGACGCTTAACGACTGAGCCACCCAGGCGCCCACTTATTTGTTTTTTATCTGCTCATCCTATTAGCCAACGCTAGCAATATAGCAAAACTTGATGTTGAGGTGGAGGGAAAATATACTCTTGTCCTTGGTTATCAAAAAGGGACCCCAAGGGAGGAGCAGCAAGTATGTTTGAACAAATAATACAATCTACCACAGAGAAAAATAGAAAAGAAGTTAAGTATTCCCTTTCTCCTGACCTATATCTAATTTCCTCCTTCCCTATGAGAGTAATTGCCTTTAGAATTGCTTTTTTGGACATCTCTTTTTGGAAATTAAGAAAATTGAGATATTTAATGGTTAAAACGAACTGAATTTTTCACATTAGTAAAAATAGGGGCTTCATAGCTAAATTTATTTTGTTCAGAATGAAATAAATAAAGGCAATTTTGCACCCATGTTGGTACGTGTCATACCTATTACACAGAGCTTCTATGAATACGATTTGATAAAATTTAGATATCATTTTTACATTTGAAAAATGAAAATCTATATAGTTTCCATTTGTTGATCAGTTTTCAGAAATCTGCTTTTAGAAAAGTGAACTATAAGCAGTACATGGTTTAGATTCTGGATAAAGGATGAAGGCTGAGATGAAGAATGAAGCTCAAGCACTCATCCCTCACCCAATCCAATTAAACATCTGTGTAGTCACACTTTGTGTGATAAGTAATTGGCTGAAATATAAAGCAATAGAATATTTGATCTTTCACATGCTTTAGACAGAACTGCATGAAATGAGTTTTCGATGTGATAAAGTTTAATTTTGTTTAAGATGTTTATAAAAACTTCTGTAGACTTTGGTTTATAACATCCTGTCTAATTTTATGATTCTCTATGTTGCAACATTGTGTTGTTATGCCCAGATTTTGAGATCCCCAAATACGACCAGGGAGCCGAGTCTGATGCAAAAGGAAAGGGCCTTTATTCAAGCTAGCTCAAGCTCAGTCTCCCACATTCACTGACACAGTGGCGTGATGTAGAGAAAGAGAGGGAGTTTCAAAAAGTGCAGCAGTTTTATAGGGGCCAGTGGCCAATGAGATTGTAACACACACAGAAAGTTGCATAGTCATGTTAGGCCACACACAGGTGGCCAATTGAATTACAATTTACCCTATAGTAGCTGTTTGAACTAGCCTATCACTCTGGTCAGAATTGGCACGCAAGTTTGGCGGGCAAAAGGTGGGGTTTACATTCTTTGGTGGTTGGGAGTTCCGCATTCCTATTGGCTAACTCAAACTAACTCAAGGGCGGGCTGGGCAATATTCTGACATTCTGTAGTTTTTTCTCAGAAGTAGGTCATGTGGGGGTTATACACAAGATGGCAGGTGTAGCACAAAATGGAGTTAGCCTTGATCTGCTCTTTTAGTGTACTCTTCTCACAATTCCTTTAAGGAACTAACTTCCTTCCGGATTTGTCTCACTCATATCGACTTAACTGAACTTGTTGAAACATTCCATTTATTTTAATGGGCAAGATTCTTAATGAATAAAATTAGGAAATGTTTCCTGATACAGATGACTAATAAAGCAAAAAAAAAAAAAAACTTTTCTAGCTTGGATAAAAAATAAACAAATAAATGAAATCATAGTAAAGAGCCTGGAATGTTATTTGAATGTGTGAGAGCTGGAAGGAAATGTTAACAGAAAATGGTAAGGAATGAAAAGGAAAGTACCTAGTATTAGGTGGGATCCTGAAACACCCAGATACTGATAGATACAAAGAGCTTTAACATACAGTGGCAAATAGTCGAATTGTTGGTGAGAAAATTTTTTTTTATCCAACTAATTTGGACTTAGACTTGTACACAGTGGAATGCAAACTGGTGGTAAACCCTCAAGAAGGGGCTCAGGCAAAGCTCAGAGAAGAGAAAAGCTGAGTCCACAGAGCCGGTAGTGACAGACTGTCTTAACAATCATTTTCTGTCAGGTCTCCAGGCTCTCTTCAGGACAAGAATATGCCAGTTTGTGTCAGCTATGTGGAAACTAAATGGTGAAAAGTTTTCACTGATGCCAAGTCCAACATAAATATGAAATTAATAATCTCTGGGAAATTCATTTCAGCTCAGCTGTTGCTCTTTCAAATAGAGTTCTTTACATCATAAAAAATAGATTTCTTAAATGACTTTAGGGTGTTAAAGAACAAAAATTCAACCTGGTAGATATGAAGATCTAATGGGCTTCATTAAGCAAGTCATGAATTTGGCAGTATCCCACCTAGAAAATAGAGGAGCGCTCCAAGGAACTGTACAAAATAGAAGGATTGTCTAAGAAGGTGGGTGGAACAAAAAGGTTGTTACCAAATGAAAAGAAAGGATTGTTCCAGGTAAAGTCACCTTGCCTTAGGGTTAAGGGCAAGAGGTCTTACTCGGAGAATTATCTGCCTTTGGGGAATGTAGAGGACCCAGGTGACAGATCACCTCACTTGTGCTTATCAGGAAGTGCCTGACTAACCAGTTAGGATTTACATTTCTGGGGGAGGTTGAAATTGCAATTAGGTAGGTATTAAGCCCCAGTTTAGTGACTTGGCCTAAGTGATGCTATGTGGGGCCTGTGGTTTTCTTTTTAACAAGGAAAAAGGGATTGATACAAGGATATATGTTTCTGAATACTTAGAAGAACTTGAACTAGACCTGGAGAGGGACTTTGCTGTAGAGCTTGGGCATCCTCTCTCACCTCTCCTGCTCCGGGTCTTGCCTTTGCTTTCATTCTTTCTCTGTCTCCTGGAGGCTATGCATTCTCTTTCATTTATTCTTTTCACCACTCTCTCTCATCTGGCTTTCTTGAGTGGCAGGATATGAGGTAATAGGGATAATAATTATGCAGCAACATTTCATTGTTAAAAGTGAAGTTTTAACACACAAGCAAAGCTTTGTTTTGGTATGAATTACAGAATATGTGTGAGAAAAGAGCACAAAAGAATATTTAAACATCTGTGCTTTTAAGTCACACCACATGATTTGAATCCACAAACCATACTTACCCTTCCTTAACTTGTGAAATGGCCATTAAAAGGGAGTAGGGTGGTGCCTGGGTGGCTCAGTCGTTAAGGGTCTGCCTTTGGCTCAGGACCCTGGGATCAAGTCCCACCCCCCCCACAATGTGGCTCCTTGCTCTCCCTCTGCCCTTCCCCTGGCTTGTGTTCCCTCTCTCACTGTCTCTCTATCAGACAATTAAATAAAACATTAAAAAAAAAAAGGCAGTGGAATTTGTCACACCAAAAATATGCTGCTTTGGCACAAGGATTATTATAGGCTGTTTTTATTTGTTTGTTTGTTTTGCCAAGTTAGTAAGATAGAACATATTTAATATTTTATTGGCT
Organism: Procyon lotor; assembly: GCA_028646535.1. Taxonomy (NCBI): domain Eukaryota; kingdom Metazoa; phylum Chordata; class Mammalia; order Carnivora; family Procyonidae; genus Procyon; species Procyon lotor. The sequence continues at coordinate 39,184,294 of CM053605.1, forward strand.
TGATTTATAACTTTTATTTATTTGTTTGTTTAAATTTCTTTAATTGATGTATAGCTGATAATGTTACCTTAGTTTCAGGTGTACAATACAGTGATTGATCATTATGCTCACCACAAGTGTGGCTACCTACCATTTGTCACCATACAACACCATTACAACACCATTAACTATATTGCCTATGCTGTACCTTTTATCCCTGTGACTTATCCATTCCATAACTGAAAGTCTGTATCTCCTACTTAGGGTGATTATTTTTCAAAAAAATGACAGACACAGGAAAAGCTTTGAAAATGGAGAAGTTACCCTTTTTTAAGAGACATTTACATTTATAAGAGAAATCTCCATCTATACAGATGTCTACCTCTCTGTAGCAGGAAGGGGAGTATAACTAAATCTCTAGAAATTTATCAATAGAGAAGGCAAAGACCTAAATTCACATAGCAACCTCATCCTTGTTTACTGTCTTTTCCCAATAGCCTTCCATAACTGGCTCACCCACTCCCAACATTATCTTTTGTCTTTAGAGATGTTTAAGGTGGTGGCTTGGGCCACTTCAAGGAGTTATTCAGCTTTCCTAGGTATCTCCCTGTATACAATAGGTATATATGTGATTAAACCTGTGTTTGTTTTTTTGTTGTTGTTGTTGATCTTTTTATCACAGAGTGGTCAGCCAAGAACCTTGAAGGGTAGAGGGAAAATTATTTTTTCTCTCCTACACTATTGTGAGGAAGGAAGAATTTTATCGGTCCTTCAAGGTCCTTCTAGCTGGAATAAGAATTAAATTGACATGAGACGGATTAACAGGAGAAATAATACTAATTTTGTACATATGGGTAAGCCACAGGCATGGAAATTCCAAAGATAGTCAGGCAAAATGAGGTATGGAAATTCCAAAGATAGTCAGGCAAAATGAGGTATATGTGTCACTCTGAACTGAAGGAGAAGGGCATTAGGGGTCTAGGATTCAAAAGAAAAGAATGCAATTCACCAGAAGATAAAAAAGAGCAAATGTTTGGTAAACAAATGTTTATAGGACTATCAGAAACAATGAGACCTAGTAGACTTTGATCAAACAGGTTTTGCTAGGTTCTTAGTCTACCATGCCTAGTTCATGTCATAATATAGTTATCTCTAGCAATAGTTCTATTCCTGGATCAGGTCTTCTATCTAAATTCTTTTAGGCGATTGTAGGGGAAGTAAATAGCCTTTTCTGAATCTGCTGGTTTTGACTGCTTTTAACAAAAAGTAACCTTCATGCCAAAGTTAGCCATCTTGGGGTTGCCTGCCCTGGGCACCTACATCATAAAGAGAAGACCTTCATAAGCTAGTTGTGAGAATTAAATGTGGTGATTTATGTGCTAGACACCAAAAATTATCCAATAACTATTAAAAACACAGAAGAAAAGTTACCCCTTACCCAAAGATCAAAGGAATGACGCAAAAAAAGTCGAAGGCAGAAAGACAATCTGAAATGGGGAAAACAAGAAACCACTGGATTTTCTGATCAAACGACCTAAGCCTTCATGGCATAGTAGATTCTGACATCTTAGGAAAGCTCTAGTGATCTTACTCTGATATGACCGTAATTCCATTAGGAATATACTAAAGGTTAACCTCAATGACAGCTGCCTATCACAGAGCAAAGGGACATATTTAAGTATTTACAAATCATGTAAAACGTTAATATCATCATTATCATACACTGAATAGTAACAAACACAATAGTTAACATTTATTGAAGGTTTGCTATGTGTGGGAGCCTATCTCAAGTACTTTACATACATTATATGTACACATACATTTATACGTATTAATCCATCTACTATTATATCAAACCTAGGAACTTTTATTATTATTTTAGGGGAGAAGAAACAGAAGCACAAGAGAGTTTAAATAATTGACTAAAGTTGCAAAACTAGCAACTAGCTGAGATGCAGGGCTCATAGCCCAACATGCCGCAACAGAAAATGCAACATATTCCCTCTCTAATCGTAGGAAACTTAAGTAGCCCCCAGATTTTTTCATAAGTATACCAATAATGTAGATAAAATAATTGGAAGAAAAAACAACCTGGAAAAAAGATTCATTTTATTAAGTAACAATGTAATTATATATATATATCACTTTAAAAATATATAACTCTGGGGGAAAAAGTATTTTTTTAAAACTGATTACAAAAGGAATCCTAGAAAGTAAAAGAAAGAGTTATTCAAGAATAGTAATTGTGAATTCTTAGTGTAAGCAGTTTCCTTTGTTTCGTCCATAAAAGAAAAGCCTTTCAAAGAGTTTGGCAAAATTAGCCTAAATACTGTTGGAGTGACCTAAACAGGAAGCCTGGCTGGTCCCAACCGCCAGTGATCTCTGAAACCAGCTCTGAGGCTCCCCCTTTGCTCCAATAGACAAGAGCGACTTGGGGCTGTATGATCGTCAAATTCTTACCTCGCCCTTTCACTGCTAGCAGGATCAGATTACATTTCTTTCACTATTCTCCACTCCCCCAGTTTCTTGATCTGTTTAAAAGAAGAAGTAGAAAAGATAAATCCTCTCTTCAATGCCTGGCAAGGAAAACAAAATAACCTCAACTCCGCTTTGAAAAAAATCTTTCCAAGAACTTTCTTCAGAGATTTTACTCGTGAGTATTTGGGAATATACTTTCTAGCTCATGAGAAATAACCTTTATTTCTTTTTTCTTGGGAGAAAAGCAGGGTACTACTGAGAGGCAAAGGCTGGTAGGGGAGGACCATTGTCATTTAACCTCCAACGAAAATTGACCCTTCTCTGTAAACAAAGTAAATTCACATTGCAATGCAAAATTAAGTTCTTAGCACTTTGTCTTCTTAAGGAAATATATGTGCAGCATATCTTTATGCTTTTTCTTTCAGAAGTTGGTGAAATGTAGCCTTATAATTTTCAGTAGTGGCAATTCTTACTAATTGTGTCTGTTTAATTGGAATTTTCTGAAGATTTGGTTTACTTTTAAATATTATTTATTAACATACAAAGAAATATGATAAAGAGACTCTCTAGCATGTTTAAAGAAATTTTTTTATTACTTTTAATTGTTGATAGTTAAAATGAAGTATAAACATTAGAATTCTTGTAATCTAAGTTAAGTATTTTATGTCTACAGTAACTAATCTCTCCAAAGAAACACTTTACAAGCCTTTAAAGACCAAAACTCATATTCTAAGATACTTGAAGAAGAATATATAAGGATAAGAATTGCACTACAAATAGTGTAATTATGTTAATTAAAGCAATAGATCACATACCTACATGATGTACTATCATGTTCATGATAGTTATAAAAGGACATTAAAATTTGCTTCTGGTAGTAAATAAAAGCACATAATATAGAAGCACACCACCACAGAACTATAATGGAATAAAGTTAGTTAATTATGGAGAAAGCTCATTAATGTAAGTATTACTAAAAAATGAAGGCCAAGAGCAGCACCATGTAGGAAAAAAAAGAAAAGATAAGCAACAGCCACACTGAGTCACAGTGCTCTGGAAATTAGTCACAAAATGACTTTGTAAATTGTGTGATAAACACAAAGGGCAGAACCCAAGCAGGAAACATACACCCCAGAGAGCCATATTTTATGTGTAAAGGCATAATATTTACGTCAGAAGGGAAACATGTCAATTTTGAGATATTGCAAAAGTTTTTAAACCTAACAAAACCCTTTCCTAAAACATTTTTGTATTTTTTGTAATTCATCATTCTACTGATGATTATTTCAAGAAATATTATCTGTGTCTCATCTAATTTTTAAACTAAAACATGAATATGTCTTTGAAAATGCGTTGGAGTATGAAATTTAATTCAGAGACTATGGATTAATAAAATGATATTAAATATTCATAGGGATCAATAGAGATTAAAAATAATAATGTAAATACAGATAATTAACATTATAGACACAAAACCAATACTTTAAAATACTTTAAACAATTTGAATAGTTATACTGAGAAACCAAATTTGTCTTTAGGTGACTGTCCATAGAATCTTGTTGGAGAACTTTAACGACATACCCATTACTATTTGGTTCCTTTTTCTATTAGGTGTGCTGAATGGCACAAATTTTGTTTTGTTTTTATTTTTTTAAAGGTATAGTCTGATATCTTTAAGAATTTGTTTTACCTCTAATGACTAGATCAAAATCCCTCTGGGAAATGTGGCTCCCGTCCAAATGAATTATGCTCTCAGTCAGTGCTTATTGGTTTAACTGAATATAACTCTAAGTTTCACTTGCATGTTGGTCATACAACTATTTTGACTAGAAGCTTCTGTTACAAACATTTTTGCTGAATTGAAAGATAATTTATGAAGTGAAAAATTGTTTTTGTGTGTGTGTAATGTATTAGATTGTAGTTTTCATAACATTAATTTACTCTTTTTTTGAGAATTAATATCCTGATCTTGGTTAACTGTATTTATTCAAACTCAAAAGATAATTGGACAAGATAACTAACTACTGGAAGAAAAGACCAAGTTCAAAGGCTTTACTTATTCCCAGAATGCATAGCAACTAACCAAATAGCAAATGTGATATATATTCTTTAGAAATGGTTGGCTTAAATTCAGTGTCAGGAACTTTTAAGACAGATTGCATCTCATATCACTACCTATTAGCAGAAAAAAAAGCAAAGTAAAAAAGTAAAGGGCAGAGGGGTGCCTGGGTGGCTCAGTGGGTTAAAGCCTCTGCTTTCGGCTCAGGTCATGATCCCAGGGTCCTGGGATCGAGCCCCACATCGGGCTCTCTGCTCAGCAGGGAGCCTGCTTCCCCCGCCCCTCTCTCTCTCTGCCTGCTTGTAATCTCTCTCTCTGTCAAATAAATAAAATCTTTAAAAAAAAAATAAATAAATAAAGGGCAGGAAAGACAACATGAAAAAGGAAGGGAAGTACTTAGAATAGGATTTTCAAAAATATTTACTAGTAGTATACATTAGATAAGTTGAATGATAATATTGGTTAAAATAATTGTATTACCAATTTATTTTTGCTATGTAGACATGATTGGAGAACTATACTATAATTTAATTCACCTATTTCAATAAAGGCTGTCTCCAACCTCCTCCCTTTTCTGTTTTCCATCTAAAATATTTAACTTGGGAAATTAATTTACAGAGCTGCCTTTTTTAAAACAAAAATATTTATGCATTTTAGTTTTTAGAGAAATGTACCAATACTATAATTCCTTCTGATTGTTTCGTGCTTTGGAGAAATCTGAATTGAAGAAATTGAGTAACTAATGAAGTCCTTGTTTCTGAATATTAAATCTAACCAAAATGAAGAAAGGGTAAAAGTTATTCCAGAAAGTTCTTTCATGCTAGACCATCTCTATTGGGTCTCTGAGATCCTTAATGACTGGTTTCTTGGTGTGATATATCATTTTCAGGAGCCCAGTCTTCCCATTACTCATCTTTCCTTGTTTTCACTTCTTCAAGTGGTAGGGATCATGTAGAATGAGAACTTAAGATTCAACTACCAAGAAGCACCTGGGTGGCTCAGTCTGTTAGGTGGGCTGCTTTCAGCTCAGGTCATGATCTTAGGGTCCTGGGATTGAGGCTGCATTTTGCTCTCCGCTCAGTCAGTGGTGAGTCTGCTTCTCCCTCTTCTTCTCTTATCTCTCTCAAATAAATAGATAAAATCTTTGGGTGGGGGGGGAAGATTCAACTACCAAAAAGTTGAGGGTGACTTAGTCTTCCACATTTCTTCTTTCCAGAACCAATAACAAAAAGCACTGGACCCATGTCAAATCTGCTCTATTCATCTCTCTTCAGGCCTTCCCTTGGGATTCTATGTTCTCTCGGTTGGAATAAACACGTTTTAAATTTATTTTAAAAACAAAAGAGTAAAAGGACACTATGGTCCGTAGTAGAAGTCCCAGGGATGCAATATTTCTATCCCAATTGTTCCATTTGGTGGGCCAGTTTCCTGAGGTGACACGGACTTATTGCAAGGAATTCCCAAATCAAAATGTTACTGGTGGCAATCTCTCTAGACTGAATAAATATTATGTTCTTGATTAGGCTATTGCAACATCAGAAATATAAAAGTATCAATCAACGTGGCACTAATAAAATGTAGTGTTTTTATCACCAAACATAATGTGCCACGGACACCCTTCAACTGCATCAAACCCTTGGTACCACCACCACTCTGCTGCCAATCTCAGTTTACCTCAATGTCTAACCTATCCTCGAACCCCATAATAACCCATCTTGAGGCATTCCCTCATTCCTCATTCTACAAGGCTTAGAAATGGAGTAAATCTTAGTAATGGATTGAGTCTTCAGAATAATACTGTTTGTTGCAAATTTTGATAATATTTTTAAGGTTCATTTAAGAAACTTTAAAGTATCTTAGAAAATGAATCAAAAATTTTATCAAAATATCATATGCCTACTCTTGCTCATTTTGGTGCCAACTATTCTCAAATATACATGAAAACAAAATGAATGAACTTCTGATTTATGCTATATGAATGAACCCTGGAAACATTCTGCTAAGTGAAATAAACCAGTCACAGAAGAATATACAGTGCATAATTTCATGTGTATATCCAGAATAGACAAGTTCACAGAGCCAGAGAGTATATTAAAGTTTATCAGCATCTAGAGGAAGGGATCAATGGTGAGTTATTACTTAATGCATACAGAGTTTCTGTTTGGGGTGATGAGAAATTTCAGAAATAGATAGTGGTGATGATTGTGCAGCATTGTGAATGGAATTAAAGCTACTATACTTTACACTTAAAATGTATTACTTACACTATACTTACACTTAAAATGGTTACAATAGCATATTTTATGGTATTTCTACTACAATAGAAAATAGTAAAACTATTAAGAATTCAGTTTGAAAAATTGTCGATTCCTAATAATATTCCCTTTACATTTTCTCAACTAATAGAATAAAAGTACAAATATTATAATGTTGGCTACCTGAATTTTTAAAAATCAAGGCACATTCTTCCTGTTTCCTGATGAAAATAGGAACATATTTTTACTTAATATTACTGTACTGGAGGCTAGTGGGGTTTTTTTTGTCATATTGTCTTTTTTGGTTTTGGTACCAGGGTAATTTGGGCCAACTCAGAGTTGAGTTGGCAAGTATTCCCTCCCTTCTGGAGTAGTTAATTTTCTGGAGTAGTTAATGTAAAATTCATATTATTTCTTCTTTAAATGCTTGGTGGAATTCACCAGTGAAACCATCTGGGACTGAAATTTTCATTGTAGAAATATTTGTAATTAAAAAAATTACATTTAAATGTAATTTAAAAAATTCAATTTTTTAAAAATAATTATAGGGATATTCAGGTTATCTATTTCTTCTTCAGTGAGTTTTGGTAGTTTGTGTCTTTCAAAAAATTGGTCCTTTTATCTAAGTTGTCAAATTTATAGGCATAAATTTGTTTATATATTAACTTATACTAGAATTAATAATGATGTGAAACCTCTATTTCTTGACACGAGTAATTTGTACCTTCTCTCTTATTTTATCAGTCTGTATCAAGGTGTTTGAACTTTTAACTTATGTGTTCATATATAGAATGGGCTTTTAGACAATATTTGGTTGGTCTTGATGTTTTATTGAATCAGGCAAAATTCGCCTTTATTTATTTAGTTTTTGAAGATTTTATTTTTTTGAGAGAGAGTGTGAGCGTGTGCATGCGTGCGCGCGCACACGTGCTCTACTAGGGGGAGGGCAGAGGGCGAGAGAAAAAGAGAAACCAACTTCCCTGAGTATAGAGCCCAAGACAGGGCTTGATTCCATGACCCTGAGATCATGACCTCAGACAAAATCAAGAGTGGGACACTTAACTATTAGCCACCCAGGCGCCCCAGACAATATTTGCCTTTACCGTAGAACGTTTACATTTGATGTGATAATTAATATGTTTGAATTTTAGTCTCTCCCTAAGCTATTCTTCTGTTGGTCCTATCTATTTTTGTTTTCTTTTTCACATACTTGGGGGTCTTCGTTTGATGTACGATGATATTTTATCTCCTTTGGTTTATTTGCTATCATTCTTTTTATTTTAGTGGTTGTTTTGGGACTTAGAATATACAGCTTTGATATATCCCAGTCTACTTTCAAGAGATTTTAAGCCATTTCTCTCATAGTATAAGAAACTTCAAACAGTATACTTCTACTTTTCCTTCCCTGGCCTTTGTGCTGCTGTTGTCATACATTTTGTTGCCATATATGTTATTAGTAACACACTACAATGCCATTATTCAGGTTTCAGTGAGTTATCTTTAAAAAAAAAAACTTTTTAATTAAATATATTTAGATTTACAGAAAACTTATGAAGCAAGAAAGACTAGCCATACGCTCCAAACTTTTACTAACATATTAGTATGATACATTTGTCAAAATTGGTGAGCTCATTAACTTCTAAACAGATTTAAATGTTAAAAAAAATCTTTCATGTTTGCCCATGTAGTTACATGCCCTGGCATCTTTGTTCCTTTTTATAGATCCACATTTCCATCTGATGCCATTTTTCTTCTTAGGCACACTCTTCTCTTTCCATGACTCCAGTTATATGTATATTAATTAGGATGTTTAAAGTTACTTCACAATTCAATTATTTATACCAGTTGAAGCAAACATAATCCCAAATGATAAATATTGTAGACAGCACTTATATTTAGCATTAGAATTTGATTTTATAATCATGTACAAGAGCATGTACATTATTCGATTTTCTACATATCTTGTTTGAGTTCCATGGTTTTAATCTCACTTAGCATAGTTGTTCGGTGTGTGAGGAAAGGAAGGAGTTACACATTGAGAAATCATTATACATCCACATCCTGATGTTAATGTGGTTTATAAAAAAATTGTGAGATAAGCAGTTTTTCCTAGAAATGCCTCGTCCCTTCTTTTGGTGCCAATAATTTTATTCCATCCGGTTCCAGACCTCCCAGGATTAACCTCTTTTTGTATGTTTTCTCTTAAGGAAATCCTGAGGAAAGATGTTTAATCAGGAGAATTTAGATTAGCTTAATTCACATGGCAAGAGAGATTTTTTTTTTCTATATGTGGTCAGCTCCTTTAAAGCCATGTCAGGTTTGCATTCATTATTTAAAGCCCTTAAAAAAGTTAAAGGTCCCTGAAATGATTGTTTGCCATTTCATTGTTATATCAACATTATTCTTCTACCACTTGCTGCATTCCATATTATCATCTCCATATTCAGGAACCAGAGAGATACAAGTGACTGTCTATCTTTGTAATAGATATTAGACTCCTCACTTAAAAAGACGTGAATGAATGGGTGTCCATGGATGGTCTTCAGAAATGTGTGTGAAAAAAATATCTGTGCATATATGTATCTGCATTTTAGTTCCCCTTGGGAGCTTACATATCAACATGAAGGATATATATGGGACATGATTAAATATCTAAAGAAAACAGTATATAGAGTTAGCATCAAAAAAGAGTATCAAGTAGTAATATGTCCTGGAGAAGGCAAAATAAAGAAGTTATCTTTATAAAGTTTTTTTTTAAGATTTTTATTTTTGAGCAATCTCTATATCCAACATGGGGCTCGAACTCACAACCCTGATATCAAGAGTGGCATGCACTACCAACTGAGATAGTCAGGTGCCCCTCTTTATAAGGTTTTTGGTGTGAGATAAGCCATAAAGTTATCCATGAAAAAGAAATCTTTGAGAAAAGATCTTTTTGAGAAGCCAGAGAAGAGATTAAATCATTTTAAGATCACTTTCAGTTCTATCATTACCCTTGAATAAGCAGATTCAATTTTTAATATCTTCAAAGCTGAGCATTAACTATATGCTTTTTATTTTATTTTATTTTATTTAGATTTTATTTATTTGTCAGAGAGTGAAAGATAGAGATAGAGCACTTGCACAAAAATGGGGAGCAGCAGGCAGAAAGAGAAGCAGGCTCCCTGCTGAGCAAGGAACCCAATGTGGGGCTCCATCACAGACCCTGGGATCGTGATCTGAGCCAAAGGCAGATGCTTAACCAACTGAGCCACCCAGGCTTTCCCACTATATGCTTTTCTTTTTTTTCTCATTTTTTTAAATTAACATATAATGTATTATTTGCCCCAGGGTACATGTCTGTGAATCATCAGGCTTACACATTTCACAGCACTTACCATAGCACATACCCTCCCCAATGTCCATAACCCAGTATATGCTTTTATATATTAGATCTTTTGCATGATACAAAAAGTATGCAATGTCATAAATTTTGATAATGTATACATTAATTTGATCATTAAGATTTAAAGTAGCTTACTAAATAATCAAAACTCTGTTCTCCATTCTCAGAAAATTATAACCAAAGAAATTAAGCAGGGCATTTACAAGAAGATGTTATCCAATTCCTGATTATATGAGTATGTATTAGGTTGAATTTGGATAAGAAAGAAAGAAATGACAATTTGAACAAACTAACTTGTCTTTATAAAAATGCAAAATAATGAGCATTAGTTGTAAGGAACCAAGGGAAAAACAGAACTATTTGTTGTTCTGAATCAAAAAGGAAGTGACACCATTGCCTTTCATTCTCTGGGCCCATAGTTCTTATTCTTTTATGGGTCTGACATTTTACAGTCTTGAGGAAGTAGCTAAAGATGAACATGCTCATGGTTCCTGGAAGTCCTTGACTCAGCTCCCCAGGGCTCCTATTCCTTTATAGCAATGATTCAGGGAAATTGAACCCAGGATGTCATCTAAACATAAGGGTACAGTCACCAACAGTTGCAGTTTATTGTACCTAAAGATAAAAACTTTAGATAATAGTTGGAAGTATAACACTTTTCCAGCCAGAACAAAAAGTTACCTGCTTCCTGTCCTCATCAAAGGTGCCTCTAGCTGGACTTAGAATCAAATTGACACAAAACAGATTAAGAGGAGAAATCAGATTTGATATCATACATACGGGGAATCCACATAGGCATGGAAATTCCAAAGATAGGCAAAATGAGGTGCTTTGTCATCCTCAACTAAGAAGGGGACAGAGTTCTCAGACATCAGAGGAAAGGAATGCAATTCACAGAGCAGTAAGAAGAATAGATGTTTAGTGATTAGCTATTTGTACTGTCACACAGATAGATCACTCAAGATAAAATTTATCTCTGCTAATAACCTTTATTCTGGGAAAGACTCCCAGTTTTGGTTCTTCTATGTAGTTAAGGGAGAGACAAAAGTTTTTCCTTGACCTCTGAGGGTGTTGATTGCCTTCAGCTCAGAATCATGCCTAAGTGGCCCATCTTGGGGCAGTCTGCTCTGGGTCCCTACATCATACATGTGCTAACATTTTGCTCTGCTAGTCTCATATAAATTGAGATAATCAGAAGCAGAAAATTGAGAAGATTCTAATATATTTGTCTAAACAGACACAAAATCCGGGACTGCAACAGACTTTGAGGGGATATAAGAAAATTGATCTGACTTCAGTTATTGATTCTTGAAATAAGAAAAGATAGTATCAACTTGAATCCCATTAGCTATGAATCACAGTTCTAATTTGAACGGTCTCAACTGTCTTTCTATGCCTTTCCAAAGTTCATATACCCCCTGCCCATAGATGTCACATTCAATATGAGTTAATAGAATCATTAGAATTAATAAATAATTGGGGCACTTGGTTGGCTCAGTTGGTTAAGGGTCTGATTCATGATTTTTGGCTCAGGTCATGATCCCAGAGTTGTGAGGTGGAGCCCCATGTCAGGCTCCATGCTTAGGGCAGAGTCTGCTTGCGATTCTCTCTCTCTTTCTCTCTGCCCCTCCCCACTCATGCTCTCTCTGTCTCTCTCTAAATACATAAATAAAATCTTTTAAAAAAGAGTTAATAAATCATTTGTATAATCAAAAGATGATAGAGTCATTAGAATTAATAAATTAGTTATATAACCAAAAGAAGAGAGAGAGAGAGAGAGAGAGAGACATGATAGAGAGCTAGCTAGCTAGCTAGCCAGACAGACAGACATAGTTAGAGAAGCAAGGTCTAAAATGCCATTTTGCTATCTTACTCTATAATGGGTACCTAGAAAAGCAAATACAAAAAGTAGGAAAAATAGAAGCAAACTTAGATTTTTCTATATCATTCTCTGTTTTAATATGGATACTACTAATAATAGAGAAAGCCACAGTTAATATATTTAGTTATTTTCTTTCTCCTCACACCTAAATTTACTGTATTCATTTGTGGTTTTTCCATTTACTTCTAGTTGGATCTATTAGCATTAGTAGTTGAATAGAATTGAATTCTCAGAAACCTCAGTTTTGGTTTAGATATAGAATACTAACTTTATTTGCATTTTCCTCCTCAAAGAAAAGAAATGAAAGCAGTATCTTTGACAAGCTTTCTTTTATCTAAACTGGGTTAGTATGGGAATCAGTCACTCTGATGAGGAAAGATGAACTCAAAGAAATTAATGCCACCCTCTTTTGAAAAAAATGCCTTACAAATTAACTGTAAAACCTAGAGAAAATAACTCCATGAATATTTTTCTAAAAGACTTTTGGTTACTATGTAAATATATCATGAAGAATCCTTGGTATTTAGCATTATTTTCTTTATCATGTGTTTCTACTTGGCTTCCCTTTGCTCACTGTAGTTTTAGTATTAAAAGATCCATATCACATTCTCTTCAGACTTTGAAGATTTTTAGAAATATTTTTACATATTTACATTTTTCCTATTCATAACTTTTAATTATCTCTTTATTCTCCTTTACTCCCATCACTTCTCAATTTTCTTTCTCTACTCCTCAGGTCTCTATTCTCTCTAAACTAGCAATAAGAATTAATATTCCTTATTGTTTAGAGGGAGGTTGTTTTTCTTTTTCAAAAATATACACACAAAATTTAAAAACAATTTTAAGATTTTATTGATTGATTGATGATGGAACAAGAGAGAAAGAGAGAGAGAGCACAAGCTGGGGGAGAAGCAGGCTCCCTGCTGAGCAAAGAGCCAGTTGTTGAGACTTGGTTCCAAGACCCTGGATTGTGATCTGAGCCAAAGGCAGACACTTAACTGACTGAGCCACTCAAGTATCCCTAAAATTTTAAAAAATTAAAAAAAAAATTTTTTTATTTGCCTAAAATTTTTTTTTTAATTTTTTAACTGATGAGTTTCTTCTTGACTTAGTTTACTTATAGGAATTAGGTCCAAAACAGAGAATAAGAATCCCCTAGTTACAATTTGATGAATGTTAGTTTCTAGAGAATGTGGATAATCTGAAATTCACTTTACAGGAAAAAAAGAGGAAGATATTTGCAAGAATAGTGGGTCTTTCTTGTGAGAAAAGAAAGTGCAGTTGCCTTTTCCTTGAATGGTCACAATTCCTATGTTTGAATTGATGTTCCACCAATTTGCAAATGTAAGACTTTGAGGGAAAAGTCTGTTTCTGGGATTCAGTGTTCTCATTAAAAAATACTTATCCTTATGGTTTCTTTTATCTCTAGTTGTATACAGTTGTATCACCATGCTCTCCACTTCAGTTTTTGTTTATACTTTTAAATAAATAGTTTATACATGTAGGCTATTTGTTTGTAACATGAAGATATTCACTCTTTCTCCCTGGTGTCACCATTTCCTTTCTATGGGACTTTCTTTACTTTTATTTCTTACATTATAAATGACAAGAAGTTAAGCCTACATGATAAACAGCTTTTAATGTATTATTCTTAATAGAAATTTTATAAAATCGTATCTGACAGCTGCTTCTGTATGTAAAAGAAAGAGTAACAAAGCTTTTATCAATGAGGTTGTCACAATCTAAAATACAGATCAGTGTTATGATTTGACCTAGGAACTAACATTAGGGAATTTCACATTACACAATTCTCCGGAAATATGACTTCCTGTAATTAGACCAGACCTAAGAGATGTTTTCCTAGAGGATTGGCCAATCTTTAGGTAAACATGAGTGGAGTCAATAGTCTGCAATTATTTCAGGAGGTTTTTTTGTTGTTGTTTTGATTTTGTTCTCTTTTTGAGCCACTCTGTGTTTCTAATATTATTTACTTACCAAAGCATTTTGTTTTACTTCATTGTTGCCCATATTTTATCTTTACTCTGCATATACCTCTAAAACATAATCTAAAAATTTGACTCTTTTAAGGGTCAGTCAGTAGACTGAGGAGACCATGCAATTCTTGATCTCAGGGTGGTGAGTTTGAGTCCCATGTTGGGTGGAGAGATTATTTTAAAAAATAAAAAAATAAAAGATACTAAACAATTTTTTTTTTAAATTTAAAATTTTTTTATATCATTAATTAAGATAATTTATATCTTTAAGTAAGACAATTAAATCATTATATTGTCTTATTATACAAAGCACAGAGTTAATATGCTTTAAGACTAGTTAGCAAGTCCAGGTTCTTCTATCATTTCATTTCCATCACTTATAGCAGCTAGTTTTTTTCTTAAGATTTTATTTATTTGAGACCGAGAGAAAGCACAAGCAGGGGGAGCAGCAGACAGACGGAGGGGGAGAAGCAGATTCCCTGCTGAGAAGGGAGCCCAATGTAGCACTGCATCCCAGGACCCTGGGATCATGACCTGGGCTAAAGGCAGACACCTAACCAACTGAGCCACCCAGATGCCCCCAGCAGGTAGTTTTTATTTCAGGGAATTCTCAGTATTACAAGATGGTTGCTTCAGCCATAGGCATTACATAAAGACAAGTAAACAGGGACATCATGTGGCCTTTCCCATGTGGATTCATTTAGAGCAAGGATCTTTTTCAAAACTGCCCCATCCCTGAAAAATAGCATACTTTCTTTCTCATATCATTGGCCAGAGATTTATCATATAGAAATAATTAAACCAATCACTGCGAGGGAAGTGGAATCACCAATTAATGTGGATTAATGAAGAGTTTATTACTTATAAATTTATTCCTGGGGCAGACATAGGCTATCTTTCCCTGAGAACTAGATTTCTGAACAATTATTAATATTAATGAAAAGTGGTAAAGAATGGTTATTAAATATGCAAACAAGCAAACAGGGACACCCGGGTGGCTCAGTTGGTTGAGCATCCTACTTTTGAATTCAACTCAGGTTATGATCTTAGGGTCATGAGATCTAGGCCCAAGTTGAGTCGGGCACCTCACTCAGCAGGAAGTCTGCTTTTCTCCCTCTCCCATCGACCCTCCCCTGCTCATGTACATACATTCTCTCTCTCTCTCTAAAATAAATACATCTTTAAAAAAAAGTTCAAAATATGTCCATAATCTCACTGGCCTAATGTACATTCCTTTATTAAAGCATATTTTTCTGCATGAACAATAATTTTTACTTATATATTTCCCTCTTGCCAACACTCCTCAAAGTCTTGCCCTTTTTGTCTTTTATGTCTGTCCAATTATGATAAAATCCAACTCTGAATCCTTCAAAAGTTTAATTTTTATATCTAGGGAGAAGGATCACTGATTTTTGAGGCACAAATTACTATGCATTTATAATTTTGGATTCTAGAAGCCCATAAATCTTTTAATAAGAAATTTTCAATATCTCCTTTTATTTCATCTAGAGAAAATATCAAACCCTCACATTTTTAAAAATCCCCTACTTCTTGACATTTTGAACAATCTCAATCTCTTATTCCCCTAGAAAATTGAGTCACAGCAAGAAAATCTACTTTCTACTTGCTCTTTAACAACTCTCACAAAACACACACATGTACATGCAGACACTTGAAAATGTATCTATCTCCCCTCCCCCAGAGAAAAGAAAACCTCCTGTTTTAATGGAATATACTCTTTTCTTCAGGCCAAGGGTAGACCCTCTTCACCTGTTGCCCAGAACCCTCTATTCATTTTACAGGATCCTCTATTCATTTTACAGGATCCTCTATTCATTTTATTTTTATTTTTTCAGATTTATTTATTTATTTTAGAAAGAGAGCATGGGTGGGAGTGGGGGGAGGGGCAGAGGGAGAGGGAGAGAATCCCAAGCAGACTCTCTGCTGAGTGTAGAGCCTGAGGGGCTCAATCCTAGGACTCTGGGATCATGACCTGAACTGAAATCGAGTCAACTTGATTTCAAGTTGATTTCAACTGAAATTAAGAGTCAACTCAATCAACCGAGTCACTCAGGCACCCCTCTATTCATTTTATTTTTGTTTTAGCTTTTGTCTCCCTCTCTCTAATGGCAGAAACATAAAACTATACCCTCCATCAAAGTTTCCCTTAAAATGCTCTGTCTCATTTTTCAGGGTACACTTATGAAATGATATCCTAACTTGCTGTTTTCAGTCTCTATTCCAGTTCCTTGGATAGCTCACCTACTGCTGCCCACACCACTGGACCAAATCTTTTGTAATTTTGCAAGGGTACTGACAATGTCATTGTCACAAAACTGCATGCATTTTTTTAAGCTCTTGCCTTACTTTGAACACTTTGTGCTTTAGACATTCTCAACTTGCAACACTTTCTTGAAGTGCCCACTTTCCTTAACGCTCATGCCACTATAGCTTGCCAGGTTTCCTCCTGCTTCCCTGGCTAGTTCTTAGTTGTCTTCTCAGATCTCCTTTCCTCATTTTCATTCTTCAGACTTTACTTCTAGGGTATTCCTTTCCAATCTACATACTGACCTCCCAGAGTCACAAATTACATAAACTAAAGTTTGTAAAAACTTTCTTCTTGGAAGAATGCCTGTTCCATAGCAAATGCTATACAAGAACTTGTTAAACCAATTTCATCCATTCCACAGAAT
The DNA here is from genome assembly GCA_028646535.1 of Procyon lotor. NCBI lineage: Eukaryota > Metazoa > Chordata > Mammalia > Carnivora > Procyonidae > Procyon > Procyon lotor. Next base: position 39,201,020 of record CM053605.1, read on the forward strand.
TAATTATCTTTTATACTTTGATTCTCACATTTCTATCCCTAGCAAGATCTCTGCTCTGAGCTCCACATCTATATATTGGGCCTCTGATTCCATGGCTCTGATGAATGTCTCACAAATATTTCAAACTCAAAGTGCCTCACATGGAATTCATCACCTTCCTAAAGCAACAAGTTCCTTTTCTTAGGCTTCTCAACTCATTGCTTGGAACCATCCATTGACTCCTTTGGAGTCAGGAACTCCAAATCAGGAACTGTAGCTGTCCTTGATTCTTCTCTCTTCCTCATCTTCCATGTAATTTTAATCATCAAATTATTTTGAATTTACTTTTTTATTTTCCTCACAAATCAGCCCACTTCTTACCACCTCCACTTCTAATAATATTATATATCATATACACCTCTCTCACTCTCTTTTTTTAAGATTTAATTTATTTATTGGAGAGAGAGAGAGAGGAGGGCAGAAGGAGGGAGGGAGAGGGACAAGTAGAATCCTTGCTGAGTGGTAGAGGATGACACAGGGCTTGATCCCATGACCCTGAGTTCATGACCTGAGCCAAAACCAACAGTCAGATGCTCCTTCAAATTTGGTCTTTAGTCAAGATTTTTTTTTTTATTTTTTTAGTTTGTAGATGTAGCTTCTGTTTCCTCTAAAATTCAGAGAAAAAAAGGAAATATGATACTTTATAGATTTTCAGGCACCTTTTTAGATGTTCCTTTGTGTAGACTTGTTCTGTTCACTCGATCTGTGACTGCTGGGTGAACTTCTGTGTCCTCAAGTGTAAGGGACAAACCTCCTAGGTTTTTTAAGGCTTTGACCTATGCCCTTCCTGAATGTGTTTAGCTAAGGCTTGGGTCAAAAACCAACTTATCATATATATGGCTAAAATGATGAAGAAATATTTACACAGTAATAAATATAATCACTAATGAAGTATATATTTTAAACCAGGAATAGAAAACATTTAGGCAACTCGCTAAATCAAAAATTATAATAATGACCACAGTAAAAACTTATTTTGGTTAATGAATTGTATTTCTAGGATTAGCAAACCAGAGAAACTGATTTTTATCCTGTAGTTCCTTTGGTGATATTGCCTACTCATAGTCTCGGATTCACAATAAAGATAATGTTTCAAAGACAAATAAATACAGACAGATATAAGTAATTAACATATTGAATTATATTTTCCTGAATTGGATTTCATCTCTATCCCATAAGTCTTGCTTATTTTAAGCAAGCTTTGAGAGAGTCCAGGATCAAGTCCTGCCTCTGTCGCTTACTAGCCATCTAGGGATATGATGTTGGAAAATAAACCATGGACCTCTAACATAAATCCAGTGTAACTGTCCCATTGGCTATACAGCATATCAAGATACAGAAGCCCGATAGATAAGAAATCACTTCAAAAAAATGATAAAGCATTACAAAAGTGTTTTATAATGATATATCTTTATACTTCTAATATCTATCTCTAAAAATAAATGTGGTATATATTCCATATAGTCAGAACCTCATGACACTTTATCTTTATTTTAATCTTATTTCATAGGCAAATAATACTGATGCCAAAATAATGTTTTTAGTGATGACTCAGTGTTCCAAGAATGTGGGACCTGGGGGGAAGTTAATAAAGTGATAAAGAAGGCTCTGAACTGACTTGTTTGAATTTGGTATGTGGCAAATGTGCAGTTACACAGCCCTAGACCTCTCTTGGCAAACTGCCAAAACATTTGCATTCTCACAATGTATTTATTCAAAAAATACTCTTTTCCTGAGAAAAGTCTGGCTCTCAAACCTCTCACTGATATGATGCAAGTTCAGAAACTCTGCATTCAGGAACAAGAGTAGGAAGCATATTAAGAATAGTTTTTAACAAAAATCCATTTTTGGATGCTAGTCATTATGAATACTTGGAAAATTTCCATTGAAAATACTACTTATAAAAATGAACTTCAAAACATAAAGAGAAAAGAGAAAATTATTAGAATCCCTATAGGGTTTTTATCTTTCCTCTTTCCCACCATAAGTTTTATCCTAATTTTTCTTTCTTCATTCATTATGCTTGGTGTTTGGGTGTAGCAAACTCACACAAAATGAAAACAGCCAAGGAAACACATACGTTAAAGATAAAAACAGGCCTGATTTTAGTGGGCAAAGGCTAGCTCCCCCAGGGATCAGCCAAATTGAGTGGATGGCAGTAATAAACACCAGGAGGATAACCATATTAGCCACTGCTGAGCAGAAAATTGGAATTATTCTTCAAGCTATTTTTTTCTCTTTTCTGGTTGTCACATTTTGTCTCTCGTGTCTTTCACTGGTACATTACAAAGAAGCAGCCAAAATGAAATTTCTTCTTTTAGACATGGCAAAGTGTGCACTGAGCTCAGAAATTAATAGTAAAACTTAAAAAAAGAAATTCCACAATATGTGAAAAAGAAAATTTGAAGTCAGAAGTTTAAATTACATAAGCACCATGCTGATGATATATAAATAAATACAATATGTAATTTTTCCAGATTAATTTAAAGATGATAAAATAAGGGGCACCTGAGTGGCTCAGTCAGTTAAGTGACTGCCTTTGGCTTGGGTTGATCCCTGGGGTCCTGGGATCAAGCTCCGTTTTGGGCTCTCCACTCCGTGGGGAGTCTGCTTCTCCCTCTCCCTCTCCCTCTCTGTGCTCTCTCTCTCTTTCTCTCTCTCAAATAAATAAATAAATCTAAAAAAAAGATGATAAAATAATGGAAGTTACCAATGATAGGTGAGTGACTGTCCACATGTTGTTTTATGCCTTTCCCAAAATGATACACTAGAATCTATGCTGTAATTCCAGCCTACTATTGGTCTCTCCCATTCTTCGTGAGCTTTTTGCTCTTTGAATCGTATGTAAATTCCCATCTTCATCAATATCCATAGCCATTCCCGTTGAGTTCTCTTTCAGTCATCAAAGTCAAATTGCCAACATATTTCTAGTTCCAACTGAATGCGATCCTTAGCAGAATATTCGCTTTACCTGAAGATCTGTACAGTTCACCTTACAACGTGTAACACAGCAATTCTTGGCTTCCATACCTAACCAAATTAGAACAAAAATGTCTCTCAGTTTGTCCCTAAACTCTTCCCAAATCAGTGCTATGTTTTCAGTTATTTTTTTAGACCTTCAAAGAGTCTGAGGTAACATTCTCAAGAAAGCATAAACTTCATGAGCATTGAGCTGCCATATTTGTTTGTTTTTTTAAAGATTTTATTTATTTATTTGACAGAGAGAGAGAACACAAGTAGGCAGGCAGAGAGGCAGGCAGAGAGAGAGGGGGAAGCAGGCTCCCTGCCAAGCAGAGAGCTGGATGCGGGGCTTGATCCCAGGACCCTGAGATCATGACCTGAGCCGAAGGCAAAGGCTTTAACCCACTGAGCCACCCAGGCGCACCTTGAGCTGCCATCTTTACAGTGTACCCAACATGTTGTCAAGAATTACTGATCTAAATTGTAATAGCTACAGTTTACTGAACAAGTCACCACTCCAATTCCTTTAAAATTGAATCTCATCTCATTCCTTTTAATCTTCACACCCAATGAGATAGATTCTAGTAAAATACCCATATTATAGATGAGTTCACAGAAGCAAAGAGGGGATCAATGTACTATCAAATTCAGATAATTGGCCAGTTACTGAACTAGTATTTGAAGTTTTACAGTCTATATCAGTTTGTCAGGTCCGCCATAACAACATGCTACTGACTGGGTAGCTTAAACAATAGAAATTTATTTCCTTACAACTCTAAAACCTACAAGTTGGAGATCAAGGAATCAACAAAAACTGATTTGAGGTCTCTCTTCTGGGCTTATAGGTAGTAAATCTTTATATGTATCTGTATCATAATTTTTCCTTTTTTTAAATGAGGACACCAGTCATATTGGATTAGGACCCACCTCAACCTTTTTGCCCCAATTACCTTTTAAATGCCTTTTCTCCAAATATAGCACAATCTCAAGTACTGGGGTTTAAGACTTCAACATAAAAATTTGTAGGGAGACACAAATGAGCCTATAACAGAGTCTCACTCCACACTCCTTCTGTTAACCGCTAAACAACTCTAAAAAAGAGAAAAGAAGGAAGGAGGCGGCAGGGGAGGATAGAGGGAACAAGGAAGGAAGGAAGGAAGGAAGGAAGGAAGGAAGGAAGGAAGGAAGCAAGGAAGGAAGGAAGGAAGGAAGGAAGGAAGGAAAAACAGAAGAGAAAGAGAAAAAGAGGAAGGGAAGAAGAGAAAATATTATTTGGGATTACAGCATGGGACATTACTTGGATTGATTTGATGGTTCTTGGTTTTCATAAGGAATGTAGCCATCTCTACTACAGTGATATACTTGCCAGACAATCCACAGTAACCCTGTAGGCAGGGTGCTTTGTAGATGTTGCTGAAGACAGATTGACCAGTTTTGGGGATGGCATCTTGGTATGGTGATATGACCATGAGTTCTACAGTTATAGAGCTATAGGTGCAACCTTAGCTCTGTTTCATTCTATTTGGAAAAGTTATACCCGTTTTCTGAGCCTCAGTTTTCTTAAGATGGGCATAATATTTCATATAGGATAAGATTTTTAAGAGGATTATAATTGATATGAAGTTCATAGATAAGCTTATATTCTTAATAAGTGAAAATCTCAAGGTTCTTCCCTTTTCCTTTCCATTTCTGGCTCCTCACTTCCTAGAGTCACACAAACCACTTCCCTTTCTTTCACATACTCTCTCAAGAATATTAATATCAGGGGCGCCTGGGTGGCTCAGTCACCCAGTTAAGCATCTGCCTTCAGATGTCACTCAGTTAAGCATCTGCCTTCAGCCAGGTCATGATCCCAGAGTCCTGGGATCAAGCCCCGCATCGGGCTCTCTGCTCGGCAGGAAGCCTGCTTCTCCCATTACCACTCCCTCTGCTTGTGTTCCCTCTCTCTGTGTTTCTCTCTGTCAAATAAATAAAATCTTTAAAAAAAAAAAAGAATATTAATATCATAAATAGTGAAATAACAAATAATACATTTTTTTCACCTAATTTCCTCTTTTCTAAGTATACCTTTTGGTATCTCCCCTACATACTATCATTTCTTTTGATTGGATTTTAGCAATCACTCTTGTTCCTCTTTTGATTTGGAAAATACTTACCACTTAAGCAAAATTTTATAAACACAAAATCTACTCTAGTTACCTTTTCTTTTTAAAAAATGTTAAGCAAATTTATCAATTGAAATATTTCATACTTCCAGAAAAGGAGAATAAGCAATATGAAAAACACTGTTAGAAAGAGAAATATGGATGGATGATCACTCCATCACATTCTTCTAATCTCTTTATTTTTTGGTGGGACTGGTAGAAATAAATGAAACTGCACAGACATATCCAAAGATCCATAATGTAACCTAATTTACTACACAAACCTAATTTACTACTACAAACACTAATACCTAACCTACTCACAAAGTATATCCTAATTAATTCATTTATTCACCAAGTATTACTTAGTCATTATTTCAGGTACTAAACAAAGAACTGTGAATGTTATATAAAGTGTGTATGCTAAAAATGGAAAATGCTTTACTGATGGAGACAGTGAACATGTACAAAAATATGTAAGTGATGCTAAGTGTTATTCAGAAAACAAAGCAAAATATTACTAGTAGGAATGTGAAATGGTACAGTTGCTTTGAAAAACAATCTGGCAGTTCCTTAAAAGATTAAGCGGAATTACTATATGATACAATAATTTCATTCTTAGTTATATACCCGAAGGAAATGAAAACATATGTCTGCACAAAAGCTTATGCACAAATGTTCATAACATTATTCATAATCCCCCAAAAGTGGAAAAAGCACAAATGCTCATTAACTAGTAAGTGGATAAATCATATATATATGATTTATGATTTATATATATGATTTATATATATGATTTTATAATATATAAAATAATATACATTAACCTATTACCAGGATATTTTCAGCAATAAAAAGAAATGACATACTGATATATGCTATAGCATGGATGAACCTTGACAACACTATGCTAAATGAAAGAAACTAGACACAAAAGGCCACAAAGTGGATTATTTCATTTATATGAACTGTCTAGAATTAGTTGATATATAGAGGCAGAAATTGGGAAGCAAGGAGGTGATGGCTAGTGGGTGGGGAGTTTCCTTACAGGATAATGAAAGTATTCTAAAAGTAACTGGGGCAATGTTTGTACAACTTATAGATAAACTAATAGCTACTGAACTATTGAATTATTTTTAAAAATCAAATTTACTAAAAATAAAAATTTGTGCTCATCAAGACACTTATATGAAGAGATAAGACATAAACCAAGATAAAATATTTATAATGTTTACATTTGGCAAGGAATTTATATCCATAATAAAGAACTTCGACAGTTCAGTACTGAAAAGGCAAAGAAATTTAAGAAAAACCAGTTTATTGGGATAGAAAATGATAAGGAACTGCTGGTAGTTACTTTTTAAAGATGGTGCCACAAGAAAATCTTTCAGAGGAGAGGATGTCTGGAAAGGGTCCTAACTAAAAGAAGGAGTCTGCTATTCTAGGATCTTGTAGAAGAGTATTCCCATAACAAGAAATAGTGCTTTCAATGTATTACACATAAAATGAGTATGATTTGTTTAAAAATTAGCAGTTTCACTGAAGCCAAGGGATTAGTAGGCAGTGTCCATAAAGTCAAGTAATTACAGGAAAGATATATAGGAAATAAAGTTGAAGGGGGAGCTGGAAATGACTTATTGGCACCCTTTCCCTTCGTGAAATGACCCTGCCTCAAAATGATGATGTTGATACAGTAAAACACTTCCCAGCTCCTGTCTTAAATCTTTAACTGCCTTTATACAGGTCCACTTAGAAAACATAACTTCAAATACAATCTGTCCAGACTGAATTCATCCCTAAGATGCACAGCAATCAATACTTATATTAATTTACCTATGTGTGTGACTAGCACAATAATTCACTCAGAATATACTTGAATTCTCTGTCCTTCATATCTTGTATTTACTCAATTACTCAATTTCATGAATACTTAACTCAAAAAGTCTCTCAGACCTGCCCTTTGCTCTGTAGTTCCACTGATTGCTCCATGTTCATAATTTCAATCCTATCCTCTGCGACATTCTAGCTGCCAATTCCACTTAAATTTTCTGATCTCGACATCCTGCTATACATGTTGGATTTTATTAAAGCACAGATCACATCATGCTTTTTAATATTTTTCTAGATTAGACAATCTACTGACTTCCCCTTAAATGTTACATTATTTGTCAAGGAATTTTCCAAAAATATTTTATGGGAAAATAGCCCCTTGTCATATAAGTTTGGAAATGCATTTACTATATTCTCCCATAGAAGATATAATTGCACATTACCATAATAAGGATCCTCTAAACATCCTACAGTTGAGAAACCTATATAAGGTTTTTAATTCAGACTTAAATATATATTAACCTATGACCACTTTTTTTATATACCAGCTAATAACATCTTGCTGAACTTATATTCTGAGAATACATCTTGACCTGAAAGGATAAAATTGACACTGCAGATTAGCATTAAAGTGAATGGAAAATGTAAGTTATGCAACATAACTATAAATTATTCTGTGGAGTGTATAAAATATGTTAATTAAAATGCATAAATTTTAGAACTGGAATGGGATTTAAGGGCAATGTAGTCAAAGTCATGTGTTTTATAAATCAGATTAAAAAATATGGGGCACCTGGGTTGCTCAGTCAGATAAGCGTCTGCCTTAGGCTCGGGTCGTGATGTCAGGGTCCTGGGATCTAGCCCCGCATTGAGTTCCCTGGGAGGCTGCTTCTCCTTTCCCTTTGCTGCTCCCTCTGCTTATGCTCTCTTACTCTCTCTCTCTCTGTCAAATAAATAAATAAACTCTTTTAAAAATATATAAATTTATTTCCAAATGTTATTTAACAGGTTGTTGGCAGAGCTAAGTTTAGGATTTTTAGTTTGTTGCCCCAAAATATAAATACTATTTTCATACAAGTTAAATAATTTAACACGTGTTTTCCACTATGATGTGCCTGACATATACAAAGATACCCTGACAATTTATCTAGGTATTTAACATTGCATTTTTATTTAACTCAGTTGGTTACATGTAAATTCCTAAGGGTCAAGGCTTTCTCTAGATTTCTTAATCTCTCCTAGTGTCTAACATATTATTACGTGCAATTAGTCACTAACACAACACATTTATATAATGTATTCTTGCTTAAATAACTTCTTATCTTGAATTAGAAGTTAAAAGAGAGTAGCAAGAGTAAGTAAGGGCCCTCTTCCTGGTTCATAGCTTGTACCTTCTCGCTGTGTCCTCACATAGTGGAAGGGATGAGGGATATTTGAGGGGTCTCTTTTATAAGAACATGAATCTTTTAAGACCTAATTATCTCCGAAAGACCCTGCTTCCTAATACCGAAACATTTGGGAGTCAGGATTCTATATAAGAATTTAGTGAACACAAATAATTCAGATGACAGAATAATCCCACCAACAATGGTGAAGGTTCAAGTCATCAACACTTTATATTGTCAGTTTTTATTAATTTTTGTCATACTATCTCACAATGGTGTTGATTTTAAATTTCCTTATGACTAATTATGTTGAGTATCTTTTAATATGTTTATTTGCCATTTGCCTATAATCTTCTGAGAGGTGCCCAATCAATCTTTAACCCATTTTAGTTGGATATTTATTTGTAATTCCTCATACAATTGAAATGTATGATCTTCAGATACGTGAGTTTCAAATACTTTCTCACAACTTGCCTTTTCAGTGTCTTAATGGTGTTTATCTTGATGAGCAGGAGTTGATTTTAATGAAATCCAATTAACAGTATTTTACTTTATAATTGGTGCTGTCTGTATCCTGATTCAGAACCTCTGCCAACCTCATCATGAACATATGCTATGTTTCTTTTATAAGATTTAATGTTTTATCTTTCACATTCAGATCTTTGAATTCCTTTGAATCAGTTTTCTATATGATACCAGGTAGGATAGCAGATATTTTCATTGGGGTCAGCTCTTCAAGAAATAGAGTGCAGAAAGATAGAGTGAATTAACCAATGCATAGCTTCAGTTTGAGTTTGCGGTCTTTGCAATTTTGCCATGTAACTTAGTGATGCATTTGGAAATTTTAAAAAGGAAATTATAATGATCTGTAATTAAGTCAGTTCACGCTAATTGATTTCTACACGTTACAGTTTATCAGCGTCATAAGAAGTTGTACTGTTTCTTCAGTGGTGTGCCAAAATCAATCTTTTGCTCTGGGAGGTTCTGCTAACTCGAATTCAAGTTCTGGATCGGCCACTAATTAGCTCTGGCTTGCTACAGTGCATACTTGTGGTTTATGGTTTTATCTGTCTCACACCCTCCCTTTTCTTTTGGAAGCAACAATCCACTCCTTTTGGGAGCCACACTAGTCTGCTCCACCCTAAAACCTTATACTTACGTTAAGATTTGCAGTGTTACCACATTCTCCTATTCCCTAACCGTGAGAAAGTCCATTTCACCTCCTCCAAATCTATGCTAGTTTCCCCTAACAGCTATTCACCTCAAAAGTATTGGTCCAAAAGTGAAGGGGGCACTTCCTCCAAATTGAAAGCAACAGTGCTATTCTCAAGCTGTTTGACACTAGTGCATAAAGAGAAACAGTCACACTGTTTTGAAGGAAGAATCTTTTAAGGTTTAAAACACTGGAAATACCAGTGCTATGCATCCTCCTAGGTAGAGAAATCTGGACTGCGCTGAAGGAAACAAAAGCTTGTCTACGCAGCGCAATAGCCATGGGAGATTTCCAGCTGCATTCAGCTCCCCAACCCTCAGATCCAACCCCAAACCTTCTTTTCTCATCTGAGATTGTTCCACCTTCTTGGGAATGAATAAGCTGATGCCCTTTGGACCCAAACTATTTGAACTGGCTTCTGATCCTTGCAACCGAGGAAAGTCTGAAACTACTACAATTAAACAACACTGTAGGCCATTAGTTTTAAAGAAAATAACTTGGTGGGTTTAGAGCCCAATTTCTCATCAAGGTCGTAGGCCTGTTCCCTAAATGATGGGATAGAAAAATTGGCTACATTTTGCACTCAAAATATAATGGTTGTATACCTCAAAGAAACTAATGGAGATAGAAGAGTCCTTGAAAAATACATTTTCTTTCTTTCTTTTTTAAGATTTCATTTGTTTATTTGAAAGACAGAACATGAGCAGAGAGAGAGGGGCAGAGGGAGAGGGAGAAGCAGACTCCCCATGGAGCAGGGAGCTCGACAGGGGGCTCAACCCCAGGACACTGGGATCAGGGCCTGAGCCAAAAGCAGATGCTCAACTGACTGAGCCACCCAGGCACTCAAAAACCACGTTTTCAAAAATAAGATAAAGACTAAAAGTTTAGCTGATCGACTCTTCAAAGTTATATATGCATATATATATACATATATATATAAGATATATACACACATATATATTTGTGGATTCAAATAGTTTGTGATAGGACATAGAAGGTATATAACATGGCTACTGACAGAAAATCAAATATATGTTAACATTTACAAAGCACTGTGAAAAAATAGGTTGTGCATTTCACTAGTGATTTTAATGAAGCTTAAAGCAAAATGGCACTACTTTATCATTCATACAAAGCAACATACACCTTAATGGTGTATATTGCAGCTATGACTCACTATAGTAGTAAACAGAGAATTCCCTAAATTATTTTAGATGGAATATCTGCTCTTGCATTTGTGAATGCTTACTGATAAGATTTCTCTTTCCTTCCTGACTCTGATAACATCAGTCGCTGAACATGTACATATGTTGCTTCTTTTTCTCTTCCTATGCTGTATGAACACATTTCCTACTACCCTTGAATCCAAAGTAGAAAGAGCCTTAAACAAATTTCAGTGTGGTTTTCCATTATTTTTTTTTGTGGATCTCTAAATCATTTTGAAAGAGGAAGCCTCACTCTCCTGCTGAAATCTGTTTCCCTCAGAGTGGAAATGTGTCGGTTTATCCCTTAAAGTCATTTTCTGTGAAACTCTTTTGAATCAGATAACTCCCTAAATTGAGGGTGAAAGACTGGGGTAAAGGACTTGCGAGAATGCTACAGATTTCTTTTTTCAGCAGTTCTGTCTGCTATCTCATAGAAAATCTTGGTAGAAACTTGGTTATATGAACAAATATCTTTTAAAGGAAACAAAGACAAAAATTTGGAAAATGTCTTTCTTCTTGAAGAAAAGGACTGAAGCCAGAGGAAAGAGAAATCAGGAATTGAAAGTTGCATTAATGAAATAATAGAAAAATGCCATAAATATTAAAATATAACTAATTCTGCTGAGAAAGAATAGCTGTGAGAAAGCTGTGGCAAATAGAATTGTATATGAAAATGAATCTTAATAATACTTAGGCATGTTGAGCAGTTGTTGTTATTTTAATTTGCATTTTCAAGGTTGAAATATGAGCTGCATACTTGAATATTATTAGACATATGCACTGAACATATGTGTGTTGACAATGTTAAATGCTACATACACATGTTTTAAATATGACTCATGGAATTTGTGGGCAGTACACATTAAGTGTCATAGAAATTTTACATTTGGAGGTATGCATAAGATTCCTACTAGTCTACGGATAATTTGACATTAAGTCTTTTTTTTTTTTACATTAACTCTTAATTAAATATATCTGGGTTCTGTATTTCAGAGATGATTTATACAATGAAGAAAGAACAGATTTTTTGGGTGTCTGTGTATCTACTGCTTAATTGTGCCTCTGCCCCTTTTAGTGCTGTCCTTGAAACTGAAGAATATGCAGATATTACAGGTAAAATATTAGAAGCATTCATATTTTTCACCTAGTTAAAGCTCTCAATTTTAATTCCAAAATGTAATATGTTTTTCTCCATTGTGTAGGAAAATTAGCTTTTACGGAAGTGACATCCTTCTTGGGAAATATCTTACATGTAATTTGTCAAAAAAAAAAAAAACTTAGATCAAAAAAAGTCATGTTAGCAAGGAAGACTTCTTTTTTTTCAGAAGTATCTCTGGACAATTGCAAGGAGTAAAGTGCTGTAGAAACAGCTGTGAACCTTGATACCATCCTTTAGCTGGGAAAAGTGTGAGAAAGGAAAGGAAATTAGACATTCTCTCTTTTTGCCTTATTCTCAAGATAACAAATTCCCAGATAAGTCCAGTGTGAGAATCTAGTAAAATAGGACATTAGGAGATCTGGCTTAATACAAGTTAGTTCTATTCTTATAAAGCTCTGTGTCTAAAAAAAATATTAACAATCAGCAATAGAACAAGGAGAAAATTGTATAGTAATTATTATTACATATTTCTTTCCTAAAAGTAGTATTTTGTGACAAACTAGTAATTATTGAGAGAGATCTCAAGTCATTGGTAATAGTGATACAATGTGAACAAAACTGATAGTTCCTTTTGGTATGTATGTTGATGATGTACCAAAGACTTCTATAAATACATTATTTTGGGGGGGACGGGAGGTCACAAATTTTCTTTTTTTGTGGAAATGCAACAATTTATATTTTCCAGTCAAGAAAACTCATTGAAATATTTTGCGAATCGATGTGGGCCCCTTGAGAGGATTCCCTATTCTTCTCTGATTAGGAATTTTCTTTTTTTTTTTAACATTTTTAAAAATTAACATATAATGTATTATTTGCTCCAGGGTACATGTCTGTGAATCATCAGGCTTACACATTTCACAGCACATAAATATATTCTTATTTCATACATCTAACCACCCTTGAAAGGGATTTTGTTCAATGTACTCTTCCCTTCAATAAAAATGGAATAAATACCTCTTACATGCTTGAAATTGGTAGGTACTAGGGAAGCAGCAATGACTCAGACTAAGCTCTCAAGAATCTCAGAATTTTACAGGGAAGACTTAAATTGTCACTGGAAAAAATATTGATATAAAAACTTTCTAAGGATGAAACACTATTTAATAAACACTATAACGTGCCTTATAAAATGAGAATTTGGGCATTATGAAATAAGCTCTAATTATTCATTTATCTCATTTATCAAAAGAGATGGTTTCTAATATTCTGGAAGCTGAGAAGAGAAGGAATGTAGAGAATAAAGTCCTAAAAGGGAAAAAAGCAGGCAACCCATCTTGGAAAGTGGGAAGAGAAAGGATCCCCAATATTCACTTAATCTGATGTCCCTCAGTTAGGCTGAGAAAATGCACGCCAGGTAGTCAGAAGTTTCCTGACATTGTTGGTGCTGATATAGTCAGCCAAGAAACCAGAATTAACCCATCAATAATTAAGCTGGAGTTTAAAATCTCTCGATAAATTCAGAACAAACCAAGCTGGCTAAGAAAACATTTTTAACTGAAAGCTAGACTTGAAGATCACTAAACTGACTGGCTGCACAGTCTTAACCAGTTTGGGGGTTTCTTGGCTTTTGTTTTGTTTTGTTTTTAATCTTGAAATAGCATGATTCCACATCAGAATCAACTCCATTTTGAAGATACTATTTATCACACTGTGCCAAGGTCATGCCATCTTTTTATAGCAGCAGACCATTTCACTGAATAGTATACTATCATGTTAGAGAAAAACATACAGGATTTTATCATTTCTCTCACAAGGCAGTAGTAGGCTTTTTCTTAATCAGTCCAACCAGCAGGGAGGATGAAATACAATAAACTTTTTGATAATGAAGAACATTAGTGATAAGTTCTTTTTTTTTTTTTTTAATTCCCTTAGAGTGAGAGAGAAGATAAGCAGGGACTTTTAAAGAAAGGCAGGTATCTTTCACAAGATTTAGAATCAGGCAGACCTAAGTTTGCATGTGGGGTTTGCCACATAGTAGCTTTGCACAATTAGATGAGTTAGGTAAACCCCGTGACTCCCAGTGTCTTAATTGATACGTAAGTGATATAAAAAACTACGTTCACATGGTTGTTATATAAACGGCATAAAAGCACCAGGCCCATTATCTGGCACGGAGAAGGCAAAGAGCATATGGCTGTGTTCTTCCCTGCCAGACAAACCAAATCTTTTCGTGAAAGGATCAAACAACATGTAGACTCTTAAATAGTAAGTTACCTTAAAGCTCTTGGTTTCCAAACAAGTTCCAGGAGAAGGACATGACACGTCCCCAAATATTATTATGAGCCTACTATCCAACGTCCCAGGACAGGGGGAGGGAGAGTGAGATTGTAATCCTCAGACAGTGAGACATAAAATGCAAGAAATCAATTATAAAAACGCTACACTAAAAACCATAATTCCGTTCAAGTGGCTGCATCAGATCAAATTCCTATTACACTCTCCTGTGTATGTTTTCTAGTTAACATGGAGTTAGGCAGATCCTTGTCACTAACACTTTCCGTAAGTCTCAGTTTTAAGTCTCAGGAAAGCTATCCCTGACCCTCCAGACAAGCTTGGCCATCTTATTATGCACAAACACAGTACCTTGAACTTCTTGAATGTTTATAAGTTTTCAGTGTCTGCATGCTACATGATGGGGGGCGGTGTTACTGCCCCCTAATTTACTATCATATCTGCCATGACCTCACAGTGCCTGACCCATGATCAACACAGGATTGTTAACTTTCAAAAAGGTTTATCCGAGGTAAGAAATGAAAACGAAGACAGACTTCCATTCCTTTTGTGTGGAGTGGCATGGCACTACATCCGAGAGACCACACCTCATCACTCCCCCCATTTCAGAGATGCTCTGCCAAGGGTGGGTCGTAAGCTGACTCCTCAAAAGAATATTCTAATATGTGATTCATCTAAGAAATACATTAAAATGCAAATGGTAAAGGTGAATAGTTAGATAGTAAATTAATGAAATATAGTTTAAAATTAATTCTTAGTGTTTCACTTGGGAAGTTGCTATAAAATTACCTACCTTACATAGCTGAGACATTTTCAGTTTTAATAAGGTAAATCTGAGAAAAAAATGTATTGAGTGTAAATTCTAGAATTAAATCTATGTGCTAGACCTAAAAGCCAATTGAGGAATCTCAGTCTTACAGATCTGTAACAATGTCACTAGATTATTAAGAATGTGTGAGATATCTGGTATAAAACTAGGTGGGGGTCATTTCTAAAGCCAGTACTTATGGTGTGAACTGAGCAATTATTGCCTAACTGAGCAATTTCTACAATGCTGTTTTATAATTTGTAAATGGAGAGAATACCTTTGAGAAGACTGTTGTGATTACTAAATAATAGAATGACCAAATGTCCTGTTCACGGGACATGAACATGTGAACAGTACTGAGTACTGAGTAAACATTAGCAGTATTACTACTACAAGGACAAATATGGGGCACCAGCTTTCACTTCTGTGGCAGATGACCACCATCTAGTGGCACAATTCCTAAATAGCAAGTTGAACTTGGGGTGGTATATGCTTAATAGAGAAAATGTAAAATAAAAGTTCAGTATTATGAAAAGGATTGTCAAAAGTCAAAAACAGGAATTACCAATGACAAAGAATCTTATATAAATTACTATTTATAAGAACTAGTTCTCTACAGCAACTCAGGTATTAGGTAAAGCCCCCTGGGTTCTACAAGTAGAGAATTACACTGCAGGCACCTGTCTGAGGTACAATGACTATAAAGATCTGAAGTCACATTGATGTGGGAGTCAGAGACCATCATATTATCTAAGGAGTGCTAAGGAATTTCTGAAGTAATAGTATATAGCCATAACATTCAGAATATCAGACTATTATTATTTCTAGCTCATTTCTCAAAATCATATATGTGACTACTGAGATTCTGAGATCTGATTCTAAGATCAGATATTTATAGAACTGACAGACAAGCCAAATTTTTATGTCACCTAAAATGTGTATAGAGTGTAAAACACAATGTACTAATGCAATGATACTTGTGAGTCTGCCCTCAGTAAAATGCACTGCTGAGGGTCTTCGATGCAAAGTCTTCTAGCTTCTCACAGTTTTTAACAAGTCAGAATGTCCATGACAGTATTCTAAATCTTTAAGAAAGAGAATGTAAGCAGCATTTACAATTATTCACAAGAGTATTATTACTCTCAAAAGGCTTTTAGTTATTTTTTATTTCAAACTGACAATTGTAATTTCAGTGATGAATGGAAAACACATATTTTTTCATTAATCACCTTTTTGTTTATATTCACATATTTATTTATGGAAAATATTTTTACCAACTCTCTAAAATGCTATTTTATATATAATGTATATATAAGTGCTATAATATAATATTTATAATGAATTTCTACAAAGAAAAATATTTGTGTATATAATTTTAAAAAATTAAAAATTTGAGGAAGAACATTTAAGGAAAATTATAATTCTGAAGTATCCATATTATTAGGTGCCAGAAACTTTTGATATGCCTTGAGAGACATTTTAAAGTCAATCATATTCAAATAAGTTCATCAGCATAAAATATTAGGTACATAATTATAAAGAAAAGAAATGAGAAAAAACTATATATGTCAATGAAGTTATTTACTCATTTTGGTAAACTATTTACATATATATTATAGAGATTGATTGGCTTTAGGGACACTATATAATTGTACAAACTATTTTTAAAAATCATATAGATAAAAAAATCATATAGATAAACACCCAAATTATATTTTTTGATTGAAGCTGAAAACGCACAAGTGCACAGGTGCATAAAATTCAACATTAGTTAAAGGTTTGGCCGGTAAGAACTAGTTAACTTGTTAATTAGCCAATTCATGAAAACTGTGTTTGTTGCTGAAAATATCCATGTCTTTGTAGATGAAGATCTGTGTGTCATAATAAATCTCTGTTTTATGTTATTCTACCTTATCAAATTTGGGATCTGAAAATTTACTGTTCTATAATTTCTGTCAGCTCAATTTATTTCAACTGAAAAAATTGTCAATTCAGTTATCCAAGAAATCAAAATGGTGATTTGGCATTTTATAAATTAAACTTTGATTTTTTTTTAAGTTTGAAAGTTGGATGAGAGGTCGAGATAAAATTCACATGTTCACAAATAATTACTGTTAAATGAATGAAACAGCATAATAATAACTTATGTAGAGAAAGCTATATTTTTTACCCTTCTAAGTTTTCAGGGATTATTTATCATTTTATGACCCATATAGAAAATAGAAAATAACATTCCAATGATTTTATCATAAAGAGTTCTAACACTACTGAAATGTGGCTAATACTTGACACTAACTGAATATGGATCATTAAGGTAACAAAAGCTGGAGGGTAGAAGAGCTTTGATAAGGGGCGCCTGGGTGGCTCAGTCGTTAAGCGTCTGCCTTCGGCCCAGGTCATGATCCCAGGGTCCTGGGATTGAGCCCCACATCGGCAGGGCACCTGCTTCTCCCGCTACCATTCCCTCTGCTTGTGTTCCCTCTCTCGCTCTGTTTCTCTGTCAAATAAATAAAATCTTTAAAAAAAAAGAAGAGATTTGATAAAATTATCTAATCCAACTTTTATGATATGTATATCTTCTCTTTCAAAAAATTCACAGGACATTCAAAATTGATCTCCTTCCAGATGGTTATGTATTCACAAACTTGTTATTTAATGGTTTTAAAATGTTTTATTTATTTTTAAATGATGACATCCATTCATATTTTTTCAAAGTAAATTTATAGTGCATTAAACTTTTTGGAAGATACCTAGACTTTATCAGTTTTAATTTAGCAGCATACTGCTGCCCTCCAAAGGGCAAATTGGCTTAGGTCATTTTAAGGCTTCACTGTCCCTCAGGAGTGATCATAATTAATACTGAAAGTCTTAGAAAATATACTATAGACAATACTCAGGGAGTATTAATGATATATTTGGTCTTTATTATTTTGATAGTACCAACCACAATTTTCAATATCTTACTGATAGATTCTATAAGCAAATGCAACTTACTTAAAATTAGTCCTGTATTAATATTATTAGACTCTATCAAATTAAAATTTTTAATTGAGTTTTCTGTATATCCAAGTCCCTTCCCAAGATACGAAATTCCTGTGACTAAAATAAGTGATTGGATATTGAGGGAAAAAAATTCTAACTCAAGATCAAAAGAATTGTCTCATTCTATTTTAAAATAAAGACAATATTAAGTTTTTCCAACATTATTAAAAACCAACCATGGTAAGTAAAAGAATGGACCATGATATGTATGTATTTGTAATACCAAACATCAACATTTTCATAATTTTGGCATGGCTAAATACAGTGTGATAATACTGTGTGTGTGTGTGTGTGTGTGTGTGTGTGTATGAACATGTATATACTGCTGCTTTTAAAAAGTTTTTTGTATGTAAAGAATAACACAACTGTGGATTAGGGAGAGCAAATCAAAGAGCTGCCCATTAATGTCTACCCTTAAAAACTGCTGAATTTGAAGAGATGTCTCTATTTACTTGCAGTGTCAATGCAGTGGTTACCTTACAACTACTATGCATTTCCCTACTGGTTGACTGGTATGTGTTTAAGCCTAATCCCTAACATGAGTCTAAAAAATTATTCTACTCTTCAAATTTAATTGTTGATAAAATATTTTTCATTTGGTATGTTTATAAACTCTATCGATCTTTTTGATAACTTTAAATAACTTGTAATGCTTTCTTCAGCCTGTGTTATTTTTGTTGTGCTTTTTAAGAAAAATAAGGACATACTGAAAAGGAAATAAAGAACATTATTACTGTGTGGGTGAAATGTTCTATATCTTTTATTTTTACCTTGTAGATGTTGAGTTGCCACCACTGAAACTTTTACATTCATTTTGTGCTTTGAAACCGGATAATGGCCCATGCAGAGCCATGATTACGCAATTTTTTTTCAACATCCACACTCAACAGTGTGAAGAATTTATGTATGGGGGATGTGAAGGAAATCAGAATCGATTTGCAACTCTGGAAGAGTGCGAAGAAAAATGTATAAAAGGTAGGTTTCTGGAGACATTTATCATCTAAGAGCCTTGGGGCTCCTTTAACTTTTTAAAAAAGTTTAGGGTTATTAGCTCTAATTATAGATTTGATAATTTTAGGAAAATTAGAACTATTTGAACATTTCGAGGAATATTTTTTTCACATTTCCAGCATTCATGTTCAGCTACTGTTGAACATGTTCATTTTTCATATCAGTTATTACAAACTATATTAAGTCCCATTTGTTAGCCTATATTTTTCTCCATAAAAAAGAAAGAAGAAAAATCTTTAAGTTCATGATTTTATATACGCAGTGAAGTCGATATAATTCAGCCTCCTGGGCAGCTATTAGTTGGCAGGAAAGAAATTGTTAGTCATGTTGATTTAGTTTTCCTTTTTTCAGTACAGTGATCTGATAGCTATCTCCTGTCAAAGCCACTCTGGGGGTCTCAGTAGCTACTAGAAAATTGTAAACTGCATCAGAGAACAGAAATAAATATATGAAAATTAAGTCATTCTCTTCCTAAAGAGAATGGAATAGTGTAGAAAAGAAAATTTGAACCTTACTGACCCATGTAGACTTTACCAAGCCCAACTTTTCATATTTTTACTAATCTATAATGTTTCAAAGTATATATTTATTGTTGGTAAGCTTTAATGGAACACTTTTATTTCGCTTTAATCTTATTAAAACATTTCCCCCTGAATTTTACAATCTATAATGTGGTTTTATCTCATCTTACCGAGGTAAATTCCAGATAATTGCTGGTCAAAATTTTGAATGCTTTTATATCTGTTTAATTCTTCTGAATTGTGAATTACTTAAGGGATAGAATAATCTTAATTGTCTTTGTCTCCCCAGTGACTCACCCCAAATTTCCCCATAGCATGTTATTAGAGCTAGTAGAATTAAACGGTAGCACTACAGAAATGGTATCTTTAGTTAGTAACACTAGGTGTCTTGCTTTTTGCAAAACAGACAGTTCTGCATTCTCACTTTGATAATGCTCTCCCAAAAGCTTGTACAAAATAGCCTTGGCTTCATGATGCTCTTGGCCTGTGGGAAAATCTCGCTGTGGTGAAAAGAGAGAACTTCTCCCCTGTGTGACTCTGTGAGGTGCTTTTTTTGTATGTTCCAGAGCTGACAGAAAAGGATTGAGGTGAACATATTTCTTTGACCTTGAGCACTTATTTCCTTCTTTCTTTTCCATACAACTGCTGGAAATATTACTAACACAGATTAAGCAGTTCAGTGGTCTATGGAGCCTCTGATTTGGTGATTGCCTGGTCATTTTCCATTCATTATGCCTCGTTCTCTTCCATAATGGGCCAAGTATCCTTTTATGTTGAGTTGAATAGCACTCAGGTTCAGGACCTTGGCTAGAGGCTTGTTTACCTCATTCTTTGTAATTCTTGTCTTTCCCTTTAGCAGCCTACACATTTTCATTCAACTGGTCTCATTCCCGTAATATATACCTGTTTCTTTTATTTCACTATCGTGTAAAAGTTACCCTTTTCTTTAGAAATTAATCAAATATAATTATTTGGCTTTTCGGTGGCCACCTTGCTTCCAGTATCTTCTAAAACATCATTCCTACCTAGCATATAAATATGAGTCTCTGGCTTCCATCTCCTAATTACATCTTCAAAAGCCACTTATTGTTTGAATATATGAGTGTTTTGTATAGTGAACTACCGTTAAGGATATTATTAGCATATAGAAAAAGGATTGCTAGGCTTTTAAAAAACTACCTAAAGAGAAAATTCCATCTTCGGCTATGATGGAGTAGCTGAAACTGAACTTTCTCTCATAATATAAATGACTAGAAAATTGGACAAAACAAATGAAGCAACTGTTGGCAGACATGGATCAACAGGCAGCAGGACTGTGATCTCTGAGAGAAGGGAAACATGTGAGTTGAGTCCAGTCTCCTCAGCTTTCTGCATAAAGGCACTTCTGAACCACAGCCACAGGAGGGGAGCCCAAGTACAGGATGGTGGTCTCCCTGGTACAGAATATGGGGATTGGAGATTAGGAGACTGAGGTCACTGGGTTTGGGGCATAATAAGCAGGAGAGAATGGACATATGCAAAGAAAAAGCTAAAAAGTCAGAACAAGAGTCCCTTTGAGTTTGTCACTGAACAACAAAACTGCATGCATTTGGTGAAATTCCCTAAGATTGAGAAAATAATTACAGGGATTTGTAAATGGAACATCTCCCAGAGCACCCACATGAGTGAGAGAAAACCCAATTATATATATGACATATTTTAGGAACTTGCAGATGATTTTAGATATATCATTGGGTAAAAGGACAGGATAAATATTTACACACACGTGCACACATACTGGCAATGAACAAATAGAAAATTAGACAAAATTTTTAAAAAGACAATTCCATATAAAATAATGGAGCATGAAATTCTTAGTGATGGATTTAAATAAAAAAGCGTATAACATTTACAATGAAATCTATAAAACATTATTAAAAAGTCATTGGCAAATAAAGAAGACTTTAGTGAACAGAGATATAAAACAATAAATTGAAAGACTCACTTTAGTTGAGATACAAATTCTCTGCAAATGGACCTGTAAATTTTATTCTATATCAATCAAATCCCAGCACATTTTTATTTGCATATTAATTAGTCAACTCTAAAATTGATATGCAATAAAAAGAACCTAGGATGGCTAAACAATTCTGGATAAAAGAGCAGATTTGGAGGACTTTATCTGATTTCCATTTTTTAAAAAAGATTTTGTTTATTTTAGAAAGAGAGAGAAAGGGACAGACAGAGACGGAGAGGGAGGAGAGAAAGAACCTCAAGCAGACTGCGCTGAGCGCAGAGCCAATGTGGGCCTCGAGCTCACAATCCTGAGATCATGACCTGAGCTGAAACCAAGAGTCAGATGCTAATAGTCTGAGCCATTTAGGGGCCCCAGACTTTATCTGATTTCAAGAGCTATAGCACAGTTGCCAAAATTGAGCAGAATGATGTGAGTATAAAGATAGACAGAAATCGATGGAATAGAATAGTCCAGAAATAGACAACACCATCAGAGTTAATTGATTTTCTATGAGGATGGACACATTATGTTATGAATAGAGTAACAGTTTAATAAAAAGTAATAAATGGGATAAAAGCTTGTTTTGTTTCAATCCTGAATGCTACTCTCTGAAGCTCAGTTTCTTCCTGTGCACACTGAGGATGTGATGATCACATAGACCAAAATCACTAATGTTATGTATACTAATATTTATATTACTTGTTCAAGGGAAAGATCTTTCAAGTAAATAATGTGACTGTAGGCTTAAAAGCACTTAAAAACATTAGAAAATAGAGACATCAACATGTTGTCCTTTTCTCCTGCTGTGCCTGTTAATGTCCCTATCTACAAAATTATATTTTTTTCATTATGCTCATAGTAGTTTAAATTTTTATGCATGTGTAAAGCATGCTTAGTTACTATGATAAGGTATAAATATTATGGAAGCAGCCAGTGAAATCTCTCAAAAGTGGCTCTATGCTTAGAACCTTATTATTTTACAGTTACTCAAGATCAATGTGATTAGTTGGAGAAATTTTTGGTTGTTTTTTATTTAATATGTGTTAATTGCTTAACATTTTGTTGACAGAATGTTACTAAGTGTTTCATTATAGAAATTCACATCACTTTTTTTTTAAGAGAGAGAGAAAGTATGTGTGACCGAGGGGGACAGAAGGGGCAGAGTGAGAGGGAGAGAGAAGCTCAAACAGGCTCTACACCCAGCAGGAGCCCAACAAGGGGCTCCATCTTAGGACCCTGAGATTATGACCCTAGCCAAAATCAAGAGTTGGATGTTTAACTGACTGAGCCACCCAGGCACCCCCAAAATTTATATCCATTTTTAATTGCTTTTCCTAGGTAAAGCGAAGATGGTCTAAGTATAGGAAACATAAAATCAAAATATGATTTATATTTTATATTAAGCCTTAAAAGCTAAAGTTTGTATTATTTGGGAAGACCAGTGAGAACTCTATCTTGTAAACTGCCATGTTTGAGAATAAAAGCAAGCTAGGTATTTCAGAGAATAGAAATTATAAATGTGTTTAGTTTGCTATGTAAGCACAGCTTTCCTTTTGTACATCAAGTTGTTTTATTAATTTTTTCCAAAAATGTATAATTTTTGGTGTATTTACCTATGTAATAATAGAGACATGGAAATAAGGTTAATAATTTATTTTTAAAAAGAAAAGTTTGTAAAATGGCTTCAAATATGTGGCTTTCAAAATGTTTATCTTTTGGCTCAGGGTCCTGGGTTCGAGCCCCACATCGGGCTCTCTGCTCAGCGGGGAGCCTGCTTCTCCCTCTCTCTCTGCCTGCCTCTCTGCCTACTTGTGATCTCTCCCTCTGTTAAATAGATAAATAAAATCTTTTAAAAAAAAAAATGTTTATCTTTTGGGTTAGTTGTTTTTTTCCTATAGTCTAAACAACATTATCTTTGATTGTTATTTTTTGAAAAATAGGTGTAATGTAGTATGAGAAATTAAAGAATTAGATGTAAGACATCAAATTATCAAATTCTCATTCACCTTCCTAGCCAATCAACCTCTACAGCATGGCTAACAGTAGTTTATTTAGTTTCATAGAATTTCATCAATTCCTGAAACAGGTATAAAGGCTCTAGAAAGTATGCTGTTTATATTAATTGCTATTTTATTGGTTGGGATAGTTGTGACTTGTAGCTTTTCATGGGGATTTAGATGGGAATTTTCCCCATAGGGAATCAAAGAACATGTTAATACTTTTTCCATTCTCTTTATCATTTCTTGTTTTATTTGTTTGGAAACATGAAGACCTACTCAGTCATAATGAGAATCTTCTGTCTATACAATCATTTTCCCACCTGCTAAGAATATCTTCTAGGCTGACTTCAACAAATAAGAATCATTAAAAGTTAGCCTTATGAGACACCTGGGTGTCTCAGTGGGTTGAAGCCTCTGCCTTCAGCTCAGGTCATGATCTCAGGGTCCTGGGATCGAGCCCAGCATCAGGCTCTCTGCTCAGCGGGAGAACCTGCTTGTCCCTCTCTCTGCCTACCTCTCTGCCTGCCTCTCTGCTTACTTGTGATCTCTCTTTCTCTTTGTCAAATAAATAAATAAAATCCTTAAAAAAATAAAATAAAATAAAAGTTAGTCTTAAGCTCTTACCCTCTGCTTCCCCCAATATAAAAGAAAAAGATGAAGAAAGAATAGGGGGTAAAATTACTAAAATGTGACATATAATTATAAATTAACTTGTTAGATATTAATTATAATATTCATAATAAAATATTTAAAATGTGAATTCACATATGTTGGGGTTCAAGGAATTACTAAAACATACTCTATTCCTGAAGACATCATTAATAAATACTATGTTCTAAATAAATCTAGGAAAAGATACTTTGGATTATTTGATGTAAGACTTATCTATTTTTTCAGACTGTAATTGGTTAGCATAAATATCAATTAAATAGGGTGTCTATGTTATTTTCAGAACCCTCAAAGACAATCATTGGTATTACAAATCTACTTAAATTCCAGTGTACCAAAACTTATTTGCATTAGTTCACATGCATGCCAGCTAAATTAATCCAATCTGGAATGAAATCAGAAAACAAATAAGTTATCTTTTTTAACCCTGCATAAACACTGAAATCAAGCATTTCTACATTCCTATCCAATGGCTACTGTCAGTAGGCAAAACAGTAAAAATGATGATTTAGCACTCTAGTTTGA
>CM053605.1:39226259-39387464 GCA_028646535.1 Procyon lotor
ATTTATTTGACAGAGAGAGTGAGAGATCACAAGTAGGCAGAGAGGCAGGCAGAGGGAGAAGCAGGCTTCCTGCTGAGCAGAGAGCCCGACGCGGGGCTCGATCCCAGGACCCTGAGATCATGACCCGAGCCAACGGCAGAGGCTTTAACCCACTGAGCCACCAAGGCACCCTCTAAGCTTTCATTTTAAATGATTATACCAAAATATTTTTAAACTATCTTATAATGCACATTTTAATGTAGTTGCTGGTTATCTTATGAATATTAAAATGATGCAATTTTATAGAGTATTATTATATAAGTAAAAATCACATATAACTCCACCAATCATATTCAGCCACATGTTTGCTTTCATAAAATGAGCATGAATTTCTAACTGAAGATGAGGAATAAAATTAGAAACATGCTTATCCATTGTTGCTAATTCTTATACATGTGAAATAAATTCCTTAGAAATAGCTTGTTCTTCATAAAGACAAATTAAAGCTTTTAAGCCAATTTTATTTTATATATTAAAAGATAATTTGAGAAAATTTTAAATAAAATGTTTTATTACATTACTTTATTATGCAATATAAATTTGTTTCTCTTCCTTCTGTAGGTTTCATCCAAAGAATATCAAAAGGAGGATTAATTAAAACCAAAAGAAAAAGAAAGAAGCAGAGAGTGAAAATAGTATATGAAAAAATTTTGGTTAAAAAAACATAAATTTGTTACATTATTACATCAATTCTAAATTTTTCAGATGAAACTTTTCACTATAATTTTCTTTCTCAAAATCCTTCTTATGTACATATTAACCACTACTATTTTCTATGTACATATTAACTACTATTAATAATTTGTATCAGAATTTCTTTATATAATCAAAGTGCACATTCAAGGGCTGACTACTATGATTTTACTTATTCTCTCAGTTCCTTTCTATTTCCCATTGACCTCAAGTTATATTACTGGCCACATCAAATCAGTCCATTTTTATGATTGGTGATCAGTTGTTTGAAAATACGTTGTCATTTATTTGTTTTGATCATGTAGATGATGATCTCCTTCATAGCCTATGCACAGATTAAAAAATACAGATATTAAAGATCAAGCACCTTTTGGATTTCACATCTAAAATGGTGACAAGCACTTTCTTCTGCAAGGATCACTCAATTATGCATTTAACAAGAGCTGGTGATAATACAATTCCATCATGTGCTTCCCTCCCTGGACATAATTTTTCTCCTTTTTTATAAGCCAGTACCTCAGATCAATCTGGAGCCAAACCATTATCTGAACAAAGAGAGTCAACTCTATCACGTGTCTGATTTTAACTAATTTTTTGTTTGCTTATAACCCATTATATTAGTAAAAATGGTTGAATAGTTGTGTGTCATGGTAAGAATAAGATTGGTGGAAAGGGAATTTTTTTTTCCAATTAATTTAATTTTATTTTTTCAGTGTTCCAAGATTCATTGTTCATGTACCACACCCAGTGCTCCATGTAATACGTATCTTCCTCAATACCCACCGCCAGGCTCATCCAACCCCCCACCCCCCTCCCCTCCAAAACCCTCAGTTTGTTGCTCAGAGTCCACAGTCTCTCATGGTTCATCTCCCCCTCCGATTTCCCCCAATTCACACTTCAGAAATGGAAATTTTTAATGGCAATCAAGAGGAAATTGTTTTTATACTTCCCAAATTTATTGTTTAACAAAATTTTCTCTTACCCAAAATAGTAAGAATATTTAAACCTACTGAAACCTATTCATTTATTATTAGGCTTTGCACATAGTACAACCCAGTAAGTCATCTTCAAGGTGGGGGGAAAAAAGTCATGTTATTTCTGTAGAACAGGAAGATTCTACTAGAAAAATCTATGCACTATTCACTCTCAGTGACCTAACCTTTCCTTGGAGTTAACTCCATTCCTTCAAATCTATACCTTTCCTTCTCTGCTCAGCTATTTCAGTATGGCATCTCAACAGCCTCCTGGACATTTCAGTTTCTATAGTGTTCATCTCTAACTTTGCATTTAAATTTGAACTTGTCATCTAGGAACAAATAACCATTTCATCTACTTAGTTTAGCTTTATGACTTTTCTCTAGCAACAGTATTATAATTTTCCCTGTTCCTCAGCCTTGAAAGTTTGAAGCCAATTTTGACTTCTTATTTTTCTTCATATATACACATCTAATCAGTCTCTAAACACTATTGTTTCCTGTTTCATAAACTTCAACTCCATGCTTTTGCCTCTATTACATTCTTCACATCAGTATTGATTTAATTCCTAAAAATTAATTCAATATATTTCTTTACCACTCAAAATCCATCAAGGACTCACTTGTTGGTACTTAACCCCACCCCATTCCCCACAACTTTATTTTGATATATATATTTTTGGACTTAACTACTACTCTCTTTCTTAACTATTTCAATTTAGTTAAAAGGGTATACACCGTTCACTGAATACATCTTTAATTACTCAGCTTATTCATGCTGATTTCCTACCTAAAAATATGATCTTTTCCCGACTATCCACATGAATTCAAAGTCCAGCTGATCTGAGCTATAAAATTACTATAGTTTTGAGGCTAAATATGAAGTCCTAAGATATAATTACAAATCATTTTCATCCTATGGCATAAAAATTATATCATTATAAAAGTGTCAATTTGTTCACTTAAAAATTTTATATCTTGATTTCAAATATAATACATATATACAATATATATACATAAGTAATACTCTTAAACTGGATGTTTGCTGTGGAATTTGAGACTTTGGGAAATCAAAATCCCTGTGAAATATGCTTTGTTGTCATTTATACATGGATAGCAACACCTTTAAATGAAGGGTAATGTCTCCTTGGGTCAAGTGATAAGTTGCCACCAACTAAAAAACACATTAGTGAGTTGAATGTTTTCTCCAAAACCATCCATGGGTTCATTACATCATCAAGAAATACTCACACTGAGATAGTTTGCAATGTTTAATTCACGAAAATATTATTTTTACTGTGTTTTTACATAAGAAGATATCTGGTGGCATTGTCTTGCTTTGTTTTACATAATCAAATACATCTAACTGTGAATTTTATATAGAATTACATTATACAGCATTTACATATATTTACCTACTCTGTTTATTCTGTGTTCAAAATTAATAGATCATGCTGAAAACTGCTCAAATTATTTTAGTTTTTACATTGTAAGAAATAAAATATTATCCTGAATAATAAAGTATAACTGTTACAAAGTCTTTTATACTTCAAAAAATTTTCTTTCTAAAAAATTTTCTAAAAAATTCTTTCTAAAAAAATTTTCTGTTCTTCAGTGATTACAAAGATTGAGTCCTAAGACAAAGAAAAAATTGTTCCATAAGCTCCAGCTGACTTTTACCTCTCTTATTGGAATTTGCTAGTAATCTCTTTTCAATTACAAATGTGCATTCATATACCAGGACTTCTTATTTGTCAAACAAATTAATTACTATGCTTTACCGTCCATACTCCATTCCATATATATTTCTACCAATCATCTCGTGCAATTATATAAATATGACATGCATATTTAAATATATATCATGTGACTACAGATTTTATAAGTGACTTCCAATCTTGACTAATAAAGGTGTCCTGGCACATTTTCATGCCAGAAGTAGGAAGAAAATGACCTTAATCAACTATTTAGGAGAAATCTCATGTTCTTTTATAAAATGCTCCTGTTTGTCTCCTTTTTATGAAGTTATTATTTGAATTTAGTTTCCAACTTTTGACTTTCAGTTCTTTCTCAAGAACTTTAGCATGAACACACCTGAATTGTTTTTTCTTATATTCTGCTCTACGGAACAGCAGTTCCTTAGGGCCAATCTCTGAATTACAACCACATAACTCGTGTCTTGGCTAGAATTATTCAGAGCACTTTTTAAGGGAGTAGTGATACATGGTAATTCATTTCACCAGACGGAGGGATGGAAGGGGGAGAGAGAGGGAGAGGGAGAGGGAGAGGGAGAGGGAGAGAGAGAGAGAGAGAGAGAGAGAGATGTGCACACATTTAGTCACTAATATAGAGCATTAGGACAATGAATAGGATTTCCTCATCCAAAATTCTGGTCCCCAAGGTCTGAAACAATATGAGGATATGTTTGATCACAAAATTAGAAAGGCCAAAGTTATTTTACTTAAGTATAGATGGACTCAGGGGCTCATATTGTCGAGAAAACTCAGTCTATCTTTATTCCTGATTCTGCTGCCCAACATTTTTTGCCTTTATTTTTTAATCTCACAAGGTTACAAGATGACTTCTAGGATTTAAGGTCCACATCCTCTCAGATAAAGTTTTCTAGAAAAGCTTATATTCTCTTACCTCAAAGAATTAAAGTCTTGGCCTCAGGCACAATCCATGAAAGAAATAACTGACAAGCTGGACTTCATTAAAATTAAAAACTTTTGCTCTACAAAAGATAATAACAATATATTAGAAGACAAGCCATGAACTTGGAGAAAAATTTCAAAAGACATATCTGATAAGGGACTGTTATCCAAAATGTATAAAGGACACTTAAAACTAAAAAATAACAACCCTATAAAAAAATTGGTCGAAGACCTTAACAGACACCTCAACAAAGAAGATCTACAAATGACATAAGCACATGAGAAGATGCTCTGCATCATAGGTCATCAGTAAGATACAAATTACAACAATGAGCTACCACTACACATCTATTAGAATGGCTAAAATCAGGTACATATACATGACCAAATGCTGACAAATACATGGATGGAGCAAGAACAACACTAATTTATTACTGGTACAAATGCAAAATGGTTAGCCACTTTGGAAACCAACTTGGCAATTTCTTACAAAAGTAAACATACTCTTACTATACCATTTAGCAATCATGCTTCTTGCTATTTGCCCAAATAAGATAAAAATGTTCATCCACACAAAAGTCTATATAGATATTGCATCTGTATATAAAGAATATAAAGATGGTTCACATTTGGTCATTATTTAGTGTAATTAAAAGTATTAACAGAAAAAAATAACCCAAATTATCATTTAATAGATAAAGAAGATTCATTTGACAAACTCAACACTTGTTTCAGGATTTAAAACATTGAGCAAAATAGAGATCTTCCTTATCTAATGAAAGATATCTAACAAAAACATACAACATGATATGTAAAGATAAAATTTCAGAAAAATTCCCATTAATCTCAGGAATAGGACCAAGATGTTCTCCATTACCATTACTATTCAACATATCCAGGTAGTCTTGATTTTACACCAAAACAAAAAGAAACAAATTAGGCATAAATGTTATAACAAAGTTATTTTCATATAATATGCTTATCATAAGTGAAAATCCAGGAAAATAAGAAACAGAAATAATACAAGTATGGCAAGATTGCTACATGCAAGTTCAATGCATGAAATCAATAGCATTTTTGTACAATAAATATGAAAATAGAAAATATGTACTAGCTACAACAGAACAAAAATCCTAATGTACATAGCAGTAAATCCCATGAAAGATGTATACAAAAAAATTTTTTTAATCCTTTAGAGAAAATTCAAATTTTTTCTAAATTCAAAATTCAAATGTTGAGGGACATAAAAAGAGCTAAATATTCTATTTATTGTAGCTCTTATTGTTTGCAAAAAAAAAAAAGGACACAAGATCATGAGATTGTGAAGAAGAATATGTTAAAATACATAAGTATTTTTTTCGAGAGAGAGAGAGAGAGCAAGCACCTGAGCAGAAGGTGGTAGGGGGCTGGGGTTGGGGTGGGTTATGGGGAGAAGGAGAGGAAGTGGGAAGAATCCCAAGCAGACTGCACTGAGAGTGGAGCCCGATGCTGGTTTGATCTCACATCCCTGAGATTATGACCTGAGCTGAAATCAAGAATTAGTCACCTAACCAACTGAGCCACCCAGGAACCCCAATACATAGGCATTTTTCTAACTAAGAAAAATGCAGGGTGAAAAAATCTCTATGTTATAAAGAAAAAGATACATACAAATGAAAATTGGATAAGAAAAGGGGCGCCTGGGTGGCTCAGTTGGTTAACATCTGCCTTTGGCTCAGGTCATGATCCTAGAGTCCAGGGATGGAGCCCCACATCGGGTCCGTGCTCAGCAGGGGCTCTCACTCTGCCACTCTCACTCCGCCACTCCCCCTGCTTGTGCGGTCTCTCTCTGTCAAATAAAATCTTTTTTAAAAATTGGATAATAAAAAATAAGAAAATTAGGAAATCAATTCAGGAGCCCGATCTTGAAGTAATAGAAAGTCTAGAAAAATAGAGTGGCTAAAAGAGAAAGGAGAGAGATTTTTTAAAGATGTAAACAGCATAGGTTTCCTTTATGGAAACAGGGTGTCATAACCAACAATGGAAAACCCACCCAGCATACCTCCTATACACACAGGAAATTTCAAACACTAGTGATGAAGAGAAGATTTCTGAAGGACAGAGAAGAATGTGGGGGAACGATCACAGAGAAACTGAAATAAAGTGGAATTGTACCTCTCAATGGCAAGAATGAAAGAAGCCAGAATAAAGTTGGACGTGAAATTATGAAGGAGAATACTAGCTCTTTACTCATGAAAGGGCTTTAATGCTAATTGGTCTTTCAATGAGATGCCTATAGTACTTTTCTGGAAAAATAAAAGTTAATTAAAATAGAGTAGTTTAGTGCTTTCACCTTCCATCACGGGCTTTGGGGAAAAGTTCCAGAGTGTGACCTAAGATACTGTTTTTGTACCAATTCTGACCCTACTTCGTGGCGAATTTGTAATCTAATTATTTTAGCCTCACTTTTACTCATATTTGAAATGAATGACAGAGTTAGACTGCCTATAAGAATTCTCCCAATATTGGAATTTTAGGGTTTTATGGGAATGTTCTCTATTTAAAAGCATTCAACTCTACTACATAGCATGCCAAAAAGTGTAAAGATGCTCTGTGATCAAAAAGACAAACAAAACTCAACATTGGCCAGGCTCTTCTCTTGGTAATAACGTCTCTTCTAGCATACGGTTGTCATTTTCAGTTGGCTATTTTTCCTCAAAACTGGCTTATGTTGATGCAGCTTGTCATATCCAAATTGACCACAACCCAAACAGATTTTCTTTTTCAGTGCCTGATTGATTCTCAGACATCAGAGGATTTTATGAGAAGCTTCCAATTTATTGCTGAACAAGAGTTCCATTCATTTTGGGAGATTCTGAATGCCTTAATATTTTGGTTTTGCTTATAATTTAAAGATTTTATTTATTTATTTGACAGAGGGAGAGATCACAAATAGGCAGAGAGGTAGGCAGAGAGAGAGGGAGAAGCAGGCTCCCTGCTGAGCAGAGAGCCCGATGCGGGGCTCAATCCCAGGACCCTGAGATCATGACCTGAGCCGAAGGCAGAGGCTTTAACCCACTGAGCCACCCAGGTGCCCCTTTGCTTACGATTTAAAAAAACATTCTGAAACATTAACTTTTTTCTCTCAAGATTATATGCATTCTGGAGAAAGTAACTCATGCGCTTCTGATTCACACGAGATCATCAAGGAGTTTTATGATCATGAAACTTTTGAAATGATTTTAAGTGTTTAATCTTTCTTAAATCATTCTTTTTAAAAATTTATTTTAGACAGAAATAGAGAGAGAGGAAGCATGTACACGAGTTGGAGGAGGGCAGAGGGAGAGAATCTTTCAAGGGGACTGCCAGTGGGTTCCACCTGGGGGTTCCATCTTAGGACCCATGAGATCATGAACCAAAAACCAAAAGTCCATTGCTTCACTGACTGAACCACACAGGCACCCCATCTTTTTAAAATTATTCATAAATGAACTAGCAAAATTTAGTGAAAATAAGTTATCACTAGTACCACAATCTTGTATTTCAATATAAAATTTATTTTAACAAGTTTTCATTAAATCCAATTAAATCCAATCAATTAAATCCAACTGTAGCCAAAATTAACTCAGTCCTGTCAGCATTACTGATGATTTGTTGTTCTTCATTTGCTGTTCTTCTCATTATGAGGTAACATCAGCTAAATCAATTACAAACCTATTTGGGGGTTTTAAAGTATATTTAATCTGTATTTTCATAGAGGTTATAATTCCAATACTGCAGGTGCTCTCAGGTTAGAAGCCAGAGGAAACGGCTACTTCCTTCTTCCTTCATTAATTTTTGGAATTAGAAAGCAAGAATTTTTATTTTCCAATAGTCTATTTTTTAAACATATTCCCTACTCTCAACAAGTGTTCCACAAAATTTGCAAACGACTCTAGGGAAATTTCCGGAGTTTCTAAATGTGAACAGCTGTGAACTACCCAAATGATCCATCTTGCCAAGAAATTGCTACTCCAGAGAAGAAATAAACAATTACCATTTTTTACTCAAAATATCTGACATTATTCAATGAGAAAGTCTTTGGAACTATAAAGTTAAGTATGAAAGGAAACTTTTTATTTAACTCTGCATAATTCTCTCTTCCTCTCTCACAAATTACATTCATACACAATCAATCTGGGAGGAAATCTTTAAAGTGTGGTATATCTCATAGCTTTAACAAAAAGTAGTATCTTTTTTAAGATTTTATTTATTTATCTGACAGAGAGAGAGAGATCAGAAGTAGGCAGAAAGGCAGGCAGAGAGAGGAGGGAAGTAGGCTCCCTGCTGAGCAGAGATCCCAATGTGGGGCTCGATCCCAGGACCCTGAGATCTTGACCTGAGCCAAAGGCAGAGGCTTTAACCCACTGAGCCACCTAGGGGCCCCCAGAAAGTAGTATTTTTACTCACAGAAATGACTACTATTTTAAAGGCTGTGGAAGAAAAAACCAAATCAAATAATAAAGAGCATAGAATCTGGATTCAAATCAACCTAGATTCAAGCTTGTTAAGCCTCGGTATCCCTAATGTTCTCTTTTTTGTGAAATGATCATGAGGGTAAGTAAGAGCACATGTAAAGTACTCAGCATAGTGTTTGCTGCATCATAAGCCTTTATTAAAATGGTTACCTAGTCATACTACAACTTAAATATTTAATATTTTAAGGCTTCAGAATATAATCTCTGAGCTCTAACAATTACTCAAATAAGTCAGGCAATAAAAGTTAAAGCAGGAACTTTTAGGTAAAATTTGTTTGCTAAAGTAACAAATAAGAAATGGAATTGACATAAGTGGTTTTAAGATTAACTGAGAAAGGGGCACCTGGGTGGCTCAGTGGGTTAAAGCCTCTGCCTTCAGCTCAGGTCATGATCTCAGGGTCCTGGGATGGAGCCTTGCATCGGGCTCTCTGCTCAGCGGGGAGCCTGCCTCTCCCTCTCTCTCTGCCTACTTGCATCTCTCTCTCTCTCTCTCTGTCAAATAAGTAAATAAATAAATCTTTAAAAAAAAAGATTAATAAGAAAAATGTAAAAATTATGTGTTTGAGAATTTAAAAAACTTTTCGTAATTGGTTTTTGGAAAAATTGCGTGAGGGGTGCTAAAAATATTTTTAATATGGAAAATTCCATAACAAGGATAAAAGGGGGGTAAACAAAAATCAGTGAACATTTCTATTTCTCTGTAAAATATACCTTTTACAGAGGTAAAATTTACCTTACAAAGTTTAAATGTCTTGTTTCTAAGAAATCTTAAGTTTAAAAAATGATTACCTTTATTCCTTGTGTCAGCTCTTAAATATTCAAAAACTTATACTAGCATTCATATACGAATAATATTGAAAAATGCATGATCTGGATAGAAACCAAAATACAAATATTTAAAATAGAAAAATAGCTAAAGTAAATAGTAAATAGTAAAGCTTTAATGTAAATTTGCTAAACACTGTGCTGTCTTCCTATCTTACTAATATTCATTTTTTTTCTATGTGGAATTATCTCACTGAAGCCTCAGTAATCAACATCACTTGACTTATAGTGCATACAATTTTCTGCCAAAGGTATCTGAAGTAGCTTGCCAGATTAAATATTTTGCCAATAATGTTGTAAAGAAGGACAGGTTTAAAGACTAAACCACTTAGGTTTCAAGTTCCAGTTCTACCAATTTCCAGTTGTATAAACTTACTAAAATTCCATTCCCTCATCTGAAGCGTGAGACTAAAATCCTCACAGAGTTAAAGAAAATATCTAAAGCATATAGCAGATCTCTGGAAAAATGTCAGTTACCAACATTACTTTTCTTCCTCAACTTCTCCTAAAACAGAATGGAGACTCAGCAGCACTACTAGATGTGTACTTCAAGTACTAAGTACTTGAAGATATACTAATAACTACAAATCATTATTGAATTTGTTTTTATGCTCTACAATTAATAAAAAAAGAGAGATTCCTTCAACTGTACTATTTTTATTTTCTGAATATCCACAAATACCACGAGAAGGGAATTTTAAGGATACCATATATAAGGAACCATAGTTAATGTTACGAACATTAATTTCATTAATAACAGCAGAAAGACATGGGAAACACTCCACCGGAAGAGTTTTAGTAGTTGCCTCCTCAGACCAGTCCTACCACGCCTGCCAGACCTAGCCACACCAAAACAAACCACAAAACTCAATTTGCAGGGGCGCCTGGGTGGCTCAGTGGGTTAAAGCCTCTGCCTTCGGCTCAGGTCATGATTTCAGGGTCCTGAGATCGAGCCCGGCATCCGGCTCTCTGCTCAGCGGGGAGCCTGCTTCCCCCTCCCTCTCTGCCTGCCTCTCTGCCTACTTTCGATCTCTCTCTCTGTCAAATAAATAAATAAAATCTTTAAAAAAACAAAACTCAATTTGCATTGTATGACCCATCACACATAGAATAAAATGCAAATTCCTTACCATAAGCTACAAGGTCCTACAACTTATGTCCTGATGTATTCATGCAGCACTCTCTTCTTACTGACTAGACCCTACAGATAATCTAGGTATAGCGACAGGATTTGTTTGCTTCTAACAGTTTTCCAGCAAACCCTATTTTGGTGCCCCCTCCCATATGTCTTTTATTGAGTCAGGGTGCTCACCTTGCAGTTGCTGGGACAATTGGCTGCTCATAGCCCTCAGCTGCATCCTTCTCCAAGTTGTCCTCAGCTGATGGTAGTTCATTCTCTAGAAATTATGTTCCCCACACCCAGAGTGGCTCATACAATGACTGACTAATAAGGAGCCAGTAAAGACAGATTCCCTTGCATCAGAGGCCAATTCTGTCATGCAAATTACATTCCAGAGCCCTATCCTGATCAAGCAATTGATTGCTTAGGTCAAATCCAGATTTCACTTGAGACAACATGTTTGCTCACCTCATCCTTTTTCCAAACCTGTTTCATTCCCTTAATGCTTTCACCTAAAGTCTAAAGAGCACTCTTTCAGTAAATTGCTGGCATCCAAATCTTTTCTTTCTAATTTAGGGAATGTCTCCTACTTCTTCCCTTCTAGGTTCCAGAGTAATTCTTATCTTCAGAGAAAGTGCTTTTCTACAGGAAATATGTTCTCCCTCCATCCTAGCTTCCTATCTATTCATTCTGAGTAGTTCCAGTCATTGAACAGCCTGCTTTTTAGCAATCTGAGTTATTTAACCAATATAAACAAAAATAAATGTGTTTTTCTAAACATCTACCTGAGGATAGAAAATAAATTCCTTGAGATCAAGGATCATCTCTCTTGTACGAGACAATACACAAAGCACCACTTTGTACTGTATCCAATAACTATCTAAATGTTTGGCACATGATAGTTGATCAATCAATATGTGTTTAATGGCTGTGGTTGAGAAATCTTTCTTATGATACTTTATACTTTACGCTTTCTTATGATACAAATGTTTATAGAGAAAAATCTTGGAGATAATAATTACGCCCCCAAATAATGTCTCTCTCAAATGTCAGCTGTACTTAGCCAGAACAGGAGTAAAGCCAATTAGTGACTGATTTTTTTCTAACACATAGTGATGGAATACATATTTTTTATGCTTGGATATAGTAAGGGGTTGATTTAAGAGATATGAAAGACACTTTCACTTTGCTGTAAGCTTTTGAAGATTTGATTTATATTCTTGGTCAGATATATAGGAGTTAATCCACTCTAGTCTAGCCATGGGCTTCAGAGTTGTCTAGCTTTAGATCGCTTCAAATATTTAAATATATATACGTATGTAATATATATATTTATTGGAAGACAAAATATGGTAGATCTTTTTAAGTTTTTACTTATATAACTTTTAATATTTTAAATATTTAATATTTTTAATTTATATTATGTTTAAATATATTATGTTTATATTATATTATGTTTTAACATTTAATTATTGGTTTGCCTTTCCATCTAAATATTTTATGATGCATTTTTTCATTATATATAAGTTGATACTTTAATTATATAGTCTAGATTTAGTACCTGCCCATTGTAACTCTAGTTAATATGTGCATCAGAATATTTTCTTCATAATCTTCCCTAGTTATTGGGATTTTTTTTAATCAGAGAAAGAATTTCATTATTTAGTTAGAGCAACATTTGGTAATTTGAAAATATTTAACACTAGGTGGCAGGATGAGACTGTAGATACCTAATTCCTCAAAGCTAAGCATAAAAAGGATCTGCTACTTTTCTCCGAAGTATTGAGAGTTCGCAGGCAAATATACTGTATTATTTTTTAATATATGTACTACATATAGTTCCACATTCCCTTCTGTTTAAAAACTTTCACTGTATATAATAGAGTGATGTTAAATGAGTAAATTATTAAAGAGAAAAATATAAATAATTATTAACTTTACAAGTTATGTAAACATGGCGATAGATGAATAAAGAAGTTTTTGGTGGGAAAACATTCATGCTATTGGGCATCTTTAGAACTTAAGACATTGGCATTTAAACATATGCTACTTATATCAACATGCATAAACTCAAAGTTAGATAAATCATTTATTTTTGTAATCAAGATTGACATTCTCAAACAAGAAGCAATTCCACATAAATTCACAATAAATACATATCCAAAGACGAAAAGGGCATCTTTTTCAATGCCAACTAAAACTATCCTAGAAATAGGAAGAACTATTTTAAACTCTTCTGGGAAACAGAGACTCAGGTTTCTCAAAAGCATTACTCACTGTCAATATTTATGTTACCATTTGTCAGTGCAATATGGATAAGCATGGGTAGGGTGATCATATGTTTTTTCCCATTCAAATCATGACATTTTGAATGTGGAAATAGAAACTGGGATTGCCCTAGCAAACTGGGGCATATGATCACCCTAATAAACAATGTTCACTCTCAGAAAGTTCATTTTGTAACTTCATTTAACTGAGCGTTAATAATTTTGTTGTATTGAAGCTTTCATTTTGAATTCATCCATGATGTATCTCATTTGCCACTGTTAACCCTTTATTCTAGCAAGGGTTATTCCTTTTGGAGGAGAAGCAGCTCAAATGATCATGAATATAAAATATACTGATTTTCTTGGAAGATCCTAAATCCATCAGAACTTAATGAGAATAATGAAAAGAATAGGCAAATTTTTAGCTAATTGCTTTTGATATGTTGTTTGACTCTCTTGGGGAAACACATTATAAAATACTAAAAGAAATACAAGCTATAGATTAGTAAAATAGTTTTATTTACCTATATATGGATGTAATGTTACTCATTTCAAATTTAAAGTTTTCTGCTCTTTTCAAATTTGTAGTCATACTAGATATTTTAAAAATAACATCGTAGTTTCCTTCAAGAAAATAAATTATGTGCACAGTTAGATTTAAAGATCAGCTCTTTGGTTTTAAAACAGAAAACAGCATATTCACTCTTAATGGCCCAGCCATTTGGATCTGGGTCCTTTTACTGAATACAGTTCAATTTGTAATGAAATAAACTTTAAATATACTAAGCAATTGCTAGGTAAAATAATAAAAGGTCAGGTCAACTTATTACCTTCATAGAATTTTTTGATGCAAAGATTATAAAAATTATGTGTTTCTCTTCAAATTATTGGTGTATTTTTATTAAAGCATGGTATATATAGTTTTGTTGACTGCATAAATTATCTCTGAGTGTAAGTAATGACTTTCAGACAATTGAGAACACAGAGAAATTATTATCATACATCATACTATCTGAAATATATTAATTCACAACATAAATCACAGAAATCATTTGTAAAGATCTTTCTTACTTTCTCCTCAGAGGTAGTCTGTCCATATGTTTTATATAAAAGTGTTTTGTTTTGGGGGTGCCTGGCTGGCTCAGTGGGTTAAAGCCTTTGTCTTCGGCTCAGGTCATGATCTCAGGGTCCTGGGATCAAGCCCCGCATCGGGCTCTCTCCTCAGCAGGGAGCCTGCTTCTCCCTCTCTCTCTGCCTGCCTCTCTGCCTATTTGTAATCTCTGTCAAGTAAATAAATAAAATCTTTAAAA
Source organism: Procyon lotor (assembly GCA_028646535.1). Taxonomy (NCBI): domain Eukaryota; kingdom Metazoa; phylum Chordata; class Mammalia; order Carnivora; family Procyonidae; genus Procyon; species Procyon lotor. Next base: position 39,240,638 of record CM053605.1, read on the forward strand.
AAAAAAAAGTGTTTTGTTTTGTTTTGTCTTGTTTATTTTTGTGGCTGAATCATCCCCCAAGGCTGTAGCTACACAAACTCAAAATAAGTGATCAGTGCAGCCTGTAGAGAACTAAATTTGTCAAAACCCATTTTTGGTCCACTTGACTAACAGCAAAATAATATAAACAGTAATCCAGAGATTCTGAGTTCGCTTCCTCCTGAGTATAAGTCAAAGTGCATTTCACGTGGCAATTGGTATTCATTATTGTGGGACTGTGGCACTTGTGAATCTTACATGAGACCACAAATGTAGGTGCAATCCTGTGTGTAGGGCTCTAACATGGACAACTATGACAATTTATTATTATGTATGTCATTTTTCAATTATACATTATTCCCCAGTTCTATATAAAACCCTGTTGGCAGCTCTGCATGGCTACATCTAGACTGTAGCAAGGTTGCTAACCACAAAGAATTTGGTGCCTGAATCCTCGTGGGCACTTTGTCCTATAAACAACTATACAGCAGGACACTCCGTATTTTCCTTAACTCCCTAACACAACTATTATAGGATGTAGTTCAAAAATAAGCTTGGTCACAAATTAGTAAATGTTTAATGAGTGTCTTCAATCTGTATGGAAAAAAGATTATGTTATATATATGTGAAACACATCATGCTGAATTAATTTATTGACAATGCCACATTGCTTAAGAATCACCTCATTGATTATTGAAACATTTTCATGTTGTTCTACTGCATTTTCTTAAATATTTGTCATCAAATTTCAGTGTATACTTGAGAAATTTGCATTATCCATCTTTTGTCTTGTCCCTCCATACCCAGAGGGGCTCCTTGGAGGTCCTCATGCCATTTATTTCATCTGGAGTTTATACAATGGCAACTCTTAAGGATCTGATTAGTGGGATGCCGTTTGCCCATTATCTCTGAATAAGTCTTATAGATGATACCAATAAGAATTATCCAAGAGTCTTCATGAACTATGACCATATGCCTGACCAATCACTTAAATAAGAATATGATAACCTCTATTAGCCTTCAGTATATCACTTGATGTACAGTATAGGGGAAAGAGCATTGATCTAAGAGTCTTAAGAATAAGTTCCAAACAAAAAAAAAAAAAGAATAAGTTCCAAGCATAAACTTTTTATTCACTAGACTTTACCAGTGTTGGGCAAATGAATAAATGAGTCTTTGAAAAAAAATATTAATGCTTTTGTGAACTTATTGGGAAAAGTTTTAGTTTTTCATAACTTAAGTTCAAAAGCCATATTAATCTCTTTCCAGGGGTCAGATATTATTATTAAAGCACGGAAGATGAGAAGACATGGACAGTGATCATTCAGATATTAAAATCTAGTACTTGATTCCACTCTGAATTTTCAGATGGGAACATCAAGGCCTAAAAAGTTTTGTCAAAAGTCACACTAGAGAGCGTCAGAATCAGGACTGGAATTTCATGTCTCTGGGTCCAATCCCACTTTTTTCTTAGTAGTTCCCTGAGCAGTGTCCTCCCTCTGTAGAAGAATTCAGTCAAGCTTTCACTTGGGATTATCTACAGCAGTATTCTGATTAAAGAACCCTTGTTTGTGGAGACAGACATAATCTGCAACATTGACTTTTCCTCTACTGAGCTGAAGGAAATAGCTCAAAATGAAGTACATCTTAGCAGTCTCCCAAAGTAAAGCTCACAAACTGTAACTGAAAATACAATATTCTACTACCTAGCAATTTAATGCCTCTGGTTATTTCTGTCTCTCAATAACCAAAGGTGTAACCCTCAGTTTCTTGTAAGTCTTTTAACTATAACTGACACAGATTAGGATATATCCTATTTTTAGATGTATTTATTTTTATTCACCTTGATCTTATTGATCTTAAAATCAAAGGTGTGTAATGAGTTTCTTCCATGGAGCCAGGTAATAAAAATGTCAACAGGAATGTACTGCTTTAGAACATGGTATCCCTTTGATTTATGTTTTCTTGTCCTCCTTTATTAGTTAACAAAAAGTGTGAGCATCTCATTTTATTCCTGAATTTTGCAGTAATTTACTAATCTTTTCAGTGCCTCTGATCTCAAATTTACTAAGAATTGAATAATTATCACAGTATCTTATCTATTTCTAAATGTTACGTAATTTGTTGACTCAAATTCTAAGAGATATAAGCAATTTTATATGTTATTTGATTTATCTGTTCTAGTTTACAGAGGAAGAAATTGATGCCTAGTGCTGTTTACATTTCAGCAATTATGATTATTGTTGTATCTCACACACTTACCATATTATCAAAAGACAAGTGCATTTCAAATTTAAAGCATTCTTGCCAAACAATGTCCAATGATTTATTAAACACATTTGGAATAAAATTATATTTTGGGGGAAAACTTTTTCTAAAAACTTAGAATATGTTACATATTTTACATAATCATTATGTTTATAAGTTATCTGCATTTTTGGTAAAGTTATTTTGAGGGCTAAATGTAATATAAATTACTTTTTATTTCATAGGTGATAAGATAATTAAGTTACATATTTTAAAACATGTGCAACTATTTTAAATTTATAAATATGCTCTCAAAAGATTATTTTCCTTAATATATATACCTACATATAATGACAAACAATACTATGTATATGTATACACACACAACACATACACAGTGGTTTTGTTTAGGACACATACACATATAGCTATGATGTCATGGACAAAGTAAAAAGTTAAAAAAACCTAGAGGATAACGCTTCATCATTTAATTGTGAAAAACTGATCGGGTAATAGCTCTGGTTATTAGAACTCAGTAAGAGTTGGATCACGGAGTTAATTATGATGGATCCAAGTATTATTTTTGTGTTTACTTATGAAGAAAGACATGTTAGATAAAAGTTCCTCAACGCTTTGTAAAGTATAATTCAGCACACACACACACACACACACGCACACCACACTCACACACTCCCCTAACTCCTTTAATTGTTGGAGCAGGATATTATATTCAGATTTCCTTCAAATCACAGGCAGCTCTGTGTGGCAAGTTCTAACAGAACTCAGTCAAGGTGAAATCCAGCCAGCTTTTGCTGCTAACAATGTATTCATACAGCATATGATCTCTGTCTGTTCAGGCTGCTTCTTGCTCATGTCTCAGAATAAGAAAGGAGTGCTGCTTTCCTGGGGTATGCTATTTGAGAAAGAAAGTAACCTAACACTAACTGCAGGCGGGGTCAGAGTGATGTAACAGGAAGCTCTGATGTTTCCCTTCTGCTGCTGAGCACATACAATGTGACAACACTTCCAATCTACTCAGAACAGCCCTCTCTCTCCAGCAGAGAGTATCACCTCCTGATTTAGGATCATCAAGCTCTTCTAACTGGACCTCAGCCTGCCTGCAGGATTACATTGCAAGGCTTTCACTCTTCCTCACCTTGCCTGGGGGTAAATCTCTTCTGTGGAATCTCAGAAAATCAAATTTCATCCTAAGAATATTTCACCAAGAATTTCTTTAGAAGCTGTGCTGGGTAAGTACATTATTCAAAACAAATATATGTATTCTGAGTAGTATTCTCATTTAGTTTGGCAGTGTTTCTACTGTAGAATTTAGTGAGACTGAAATAATACTGAAACATGTTCTCATTTATTTCACATGTTAAACTACGGTGTATTACTCTAAAATGTGTACAAAATCTATCACCACTAGATATTATTATGTACAGTGATATTCTAGAAGATAAATTTAGCAAGTAATAAAAATCTAAATGGATTAAAAGGTATACTTCAAACAAATAACTTAATCAGGGAACAATGCCTTTTAAAATTTGCTCTACTATTAGCTAAGCTTAAATTTTGACAGCTGGAAAACATTTCCCCCCCAAGAAGGGTCTTTGAACTTTTTATGTAGTCAGTACTCTGAGAGAGGGGGGGAAAGAGTAGCTACTTACGGGGTCCCAGAGTCTCAGTCACTCTGTAGTCGAACAAAATGGAGAATTAAAAGAAAAGTAATCACTTTGGATTTATTATGTGTCCTCTATTTGCCTTTCACCTTTATTTATACATATATCTCTAACTATTGAACTAATAGAATTTTCATTGTTCATTGTTGCCAGATGTGGTTAAATCCTTCTCTTACTAACCCTGAATTGTTTCTGCTGTATTGGATCATGGGGTAGGCTACAAAAGAAAAAGAAAAAAAAAAATCCAGCTAGGATTGAGGAAATGTTATTTGTACATCAGCTGTAATTTTACAACTCTTTAGCTAACAGCGTATTACTTCAATTCCTCTGGTGTTCCTAAGCAAGCTTTTGGGAGGAAGATGTGAAATAGAGATAACTGTGAATAAAGAAAAATAACAAAGTCTTCCCAAATATGTATGTCAGATTATTAAACAGAGAAATTAAAGTGTGTATTAAAAAAAAAAGAATGTCCAGAAAAAACTTACAGTAATGTTGAGATGAAACATCTGTTCATGCTTCCTTCACCAGTACAGACCGTGCTAGACTGTTAGGAAACTATTGTCTACTCAAGTGCTGGTATAGAGATATCACAAATTTGTTGCTAAGAAAAATTAGATGTCAGATTTGGGTTCAAATTATATTGACTGATATAACTTATTTATATAAAAATTAGACATATTTAGGTTCAAGTTATATTGATTAATATTACATATACATATTATATATAATATATAACACAACAACATAACATAACATAACATAATATGATATGATATAATATAATATAATACAATATAATATAAAAGAATATCTTACCTATGTAACTATACTTTGCAAAATGTCCTTCAGTGGAGAAATCCTATACTTAATCACCCATAATCTGGCACATTACCACTGGACTACAAACTCATTCTGAGTCAATCCCTCATAAATTGTCTACTTAATTTTCCACAAATTTCTCCAAATAAGGGAAACTTCAATTAAGTCTTATATTTGTGATTCTTAAAAATATTATGGCTGATTTCCTATTTCTTTTCAATCATTCATTGTATTGAATTCTCCGACCCACGTGTAGAAATGGAAAACGTGTTTTTAGAGATGACTTGTAAATAGCCATTATATAATTAGGGAAGGAAATGAAAAGAACACATTAAATGCTCAACCCAATGGATTAGCAACAAAAATTAAAACATAATTATTTTTAATTTAGATTATGTTCTTAGAAGGAGGTATTATATTAATATCATATTTTATAATAAGGGACTCCCCATAATTTTTTTCCATAATTTAATTAAATTTTTAAAACTAATAGTATGACTTATAGTCTTTTATTTTCAGAAAATACTGTTGAAAATCACTAGGCACTGAATTTCAAAGGTCATTAGGCAAGGACTTATTACTTGAGAAAATAATTGAAAGTTTGCAATAAGAACTCATATTATTATATTCTAAAGTTTGCTTTCTTTAATGATAAGAAAATATCAGAGGATCAATGCATGCTTTCAGCCATAAAGAATTAACTTCTTTTTCTAGATGCTATAGGATCATAAAATAAATACAGAATCTAAGGCCAATTCTGAATATGAAACATAAGAGTCAGAAATCATAAAAATAATGTGAGCTGAAGTATGTTTTACCTGCAATATTCAGTTTCTTTAAGAAATGTGCTTTAGGTTATTACTACAAGATCTTTTTTTCCTAATATATCTTAACATGTTCCAAAATATTGTTTTGTTAGTTAAAATATGTAAACTTTTAGAATACACAAAACTATTCATTCACACTGAAAAATAAAGATTGGACAAACAGGAAAACAAAAAGAAATTAAAATTGGTTCACAAAATTTAAAAATTGTGTTAAATGAATGACCAAGGTGCATATACTTTACTCACTGGTGATCCCTAGCATAAGCTTAAATGGAACTAAAACCCTAGCATATTTAGGAGAACCTTCACATTCATATTTTACCATTATTTTATGAATAACAAATTTATTTCAGTAAGAAATTCAAAATAATATTAAGACAAAGGAAGATGACCTTATATGCTTTATGCTTTATGTTAATGTGGATAAATTATTTGACAAATGCATATATATATATATATGTGTGTATATATATATATATATATTTAAAGATTTTATTTATTTATTTGACAGAGATAGGGACCACAAGTAGGCAGAGAGGGAGGCAGGGCTCAATCCCAGGACGCTGAGATCATGACCCGAGCCGAAGGCAGAGGCTTTAACCCACTGAGCCACCCAGGCGCCCCTTTTGTGACCATTATAATAGTATTTTGCTTTCAATTTTTAGCTCTATGATTAAAATTTGATAGTACCTTAATTTTTAAGAACTGTCTAAGAGATATTTATACAAAAATTAATAACATTTTTAAAGGATCAAAATATACATTCACAAAACCAAACTGATTTCATACTCTGTATATGACTGTCAACACAACTTGAAAAAATAATACTATCTTTAGAGATATCATGATTATGGTATCTACTTTTAAAGAACAAATATATTCAAAGGACATTATTTGAAATCATTGGCTTTATTCTCTATCTTACCTTTGCTTAGGATTCAGAGATAGCATTAACCCAAAAACATAAGTTGTATCATTGCAGTGGTGTTAATGAAAAGACACACAGTGTCAAATTTGCAGCACCTCTGAGTTTTTGACTCAATCAGACTATCAGAGAATATTCTTTTTTTTTTTTAAAGATTTTATTTATTTATTTGACAGAGAGGAGAGAGATCACAAGTAGGCAGTGAGGCAGGCAGAGAGAGAGGGGGAAGCAGGCTCCCTACTGAGCAGAGAGCCCGATGTGGGGCTTGATCCCAGGACCCTGAAATCATGACCTGAGCCGAAGGCAGAGGCTTTAACCCACTGAGCCAGCCAAGGGCCCCTATCAGAGAATATTCTTAAGATGAAAAGTTAGTACATAGCTATTTAAAACATTTGTCTGTATCTGGGTTTGAAGTCCATGCACGAACTTAAACATTTATAATTTCTTAGGCTGTTCTCTTTTTCTACCAAAGTACTTCAACCATGCAGCACTATTACATTATTTCAAGAAATCCTCTCATTTAATATAAGAAAATGTTCTGATGAATTAGAAGGAAAATAAAAATTTACAAGAAACAGAAGATCAGGGCTACATACTAACCAGATATTTCAATCACTTTCCCGTTTATTCCCATAGAACTCCCATAGGAATTCCAGCCCAAATTCCTTCATCAATAGCAGTTACACAACTCAAAGGACCCTGATAGTTTTCATACCTTAATTTTGGTTTACCTACCTGTAATTTGGTTTATAATTTTAAAGATATAGAGTCTGAATTAGTATAAAATTGAAGGAGTTATAGGTGGAATACCATTAGTTGTAAAATTTGGAATGTAAATATTGAGTTAGTGTTATTTAGGATAAAAGAACATATAATCAGATAAATTAAGTCAGCAAACCATTTAAATAATAGGAAATACATTTTTATACATTACCTTGCCATTCCAATTTAAACAGAAAAGTCCTCAATAAATCTAGATTATTTTTATGTCTAATTAGTATTATAATATTGTGCATTAAATCAGTAATTTTTGCATTTTCCAGTATTTGTGTAATCTTGAAATCAAGTTTTTAACTTAATAAATTATTTTACAAAAAATGAAGAAATGAATTTAATTTTAACAGCACAATAAAATCTTACTTAAAAATAAAAGAGAACCACTGTGTTAGAGTCTATGTTTTTGAATTTACTAGTATTATCAGATGGTAAATTGCAAATATTTTCCTAGAACATGTTTCTTCCTTTTTTTCCTTTAAATGAGTTTATTTACTTCAAAAGATAATAGTCTACAAAACACACTAATATACTATCGTTTGCAAAACTGATCAAAATAGTGAATATTTTTAAATGTAAAACAAGTTTTATCTTTTTATTCCTTTGTGCTTTTAATTAATTAAATGTATATTTTTTACCTTACTACCAACTAAAAGGTCAAAAATCTCAACTCAGCTCAACCCATAGTTTAGTATAGCTCTGTACTTTATTGAGGTTGTTGGATAGAGCCCAATTTTCAGAGAAATCTTATCCCCTTAACATGGAATGTATTTTTTAATTAAAAAATGTTAATATGGCATGAACTTTTGTATAAATCTGTCATTATTTTTCTATTTGTGTTTACATTAGCCTAAGTTCAACTGTGTTTCTTATAAAACCACAGGGACTCCTAAGCATGTCATTTGGTATATTAAATAACAGTGATACAGTAAATGGCAACTATCTGGTTGACAAGAGTGGCCCTCCTCACAGCTCAGTCACATGGAGGCTCATTAGCATATTCATGAACACACAGGCTTGGTTTTATCAATCAAAACTATGATAAATTTATCTTATACCCAAGTATCAATTTCATAAATTCTGCAAATGAGTATTAAGCGCATTCATCTTCATTAACATGTTATCAATTGTTGTCTAGATATTTTGTGCATAAACCTCAATTTTGCCTTCTTTCCAAGGATAATTTGAAGGGAAAATTGGAACTTTGGTAAGTACTAGAGAAGAATAAAGAATGTTATAACTGAAAAATAGGAGGATTGAAACTATGTGAAAAGAATGTTGTCAAACAAAATGTGTGTGTGTGTGTGTGTGTGTGTGTGTGTGTGTGTGTGTGTGTACATGCTTTTTTGCATAATTCTGTAGTTGTTTTCAAATGTGAGGCAAAAGAGCATATTTACATTTACTTAAATAATGGAAACCTAACATTAGACTAACATGTTTAAATATTTTATTAATTAGTCTACATATGTCTCCTTCAAAAAGTTATTTTCAAAAAAACTTTTTATTTTACATCTTTTTCAAAACATGCCAATATACTTTTTAGCTGAGGCAAAAATATATAACTCACATATTTGTGTTTTGGAAATGTAGGAGAACTCTGTTTGAAACAACTGCCTAGAATGGAGTACACTTTAGACAGCGTTCATGTCATATGTAGTAAGGATGCTGCTACATTTTAAATCTGTTAAACATAATTTCATTAAATTCCCAGTTAACTAACCAAAATAGCTTTGAACTTGTCAGGTTTATTTGGGTAAATGTATATTTATTGTCAACTTAAGCCCCTGGTCTTTGACATTATTAGATGAGCGCACATATCTTCTTCTTTTCTTTTTTTTTTTTTTGCCTCAAACAGGAGAGTCTGCCTTCCCTGCTGCAATTCTTCCTCCCAAAGTTAGCAGTGGATGAATTTTTCCATACTGCACTAATACAGGAGAACTTTTTTTTAAAGGACGGCTTTGCCCTATTGAGATTATTTAGCTCATATCTTTGAGGATTTGCCTTCTGCCATGTACATTGTTAATTACTCATGTATAAACTCATTTAACCTTCCCTAAAGCCTCAGAAATTGTTGTTGTTGTTGTTGTTGTTGTTGTTGTTTGCAGATAAGAAACTCTAAAACCAAGGCACAGAGCTTCTAAGTAACATGTCCAAATCACATAGCTATGCAAATGGAGGTACCAGAAAATGAATCCTGGAAATTCAGACTCCAGAGCTCATGCTCTTAACCACTCTGCTTCCCTTTCGAATTGGTGGCTGATATCTAGTCACCCCCAGGGTGAATGGATGCTGTCCCAGAACCTTAGGTTAAAGTGCAGGCAGACCTCAGATATATTGAGGGTTTGGTTCTAGATCATCTCAATAAAGTGATATCATAATAAATAAAGCCAGTCGAATGAATTTTTTGGTTTCCTAGTACATATGAAAGTTAAGTAAATAAATAGTACAGTACAATAGCATTATGTTTAAAAAACGACACATATACCTTAATTAAGAAAATACTTTAATACTAAAATATGCTAACCATCATGTGGAGCTTTGAGTAAATTGTAATCTTTTTGCTGGTGGAGGGTCTTGCCTTGATGATGATCACTGCTGACTGATCAGGGTGGTGGCTGCTGAAGGTTGGGGTGGCTGTGACGATTTCTTAAAATAAGTGGATAACGAAGTTTGCTGCATCCACTGACACTTTTCGTGAATCATCTCTCTGTAGCATGAGATGCTGTTTGATAGCATCGTACCACACTAGAACTTTCAAAATTGGAGTCAGTCCTCTCAAACCCTGCAGCTGCTTTATCAACAAACTTTACAGAATATTCTAAATCCTTTGTTGTCATTTCAACAATCTTCACAGCATCTTTCCCAAGAATAGATTCTATTTCAAACCACTATCTTTGCTCACCCACAAAAAGCAATTGCTCATCTGTTCCAGTTTTATCATGAGATCACAGCAATTCAGTCACATCCTCAGTCTCTCCTTCAAATTCTAGTTCTCTTGTTGTTTCTAACACATCTGCGGTAATTTGCTCCACTGAAATCTTGAACCCCTCAAAGTCAGCATTGAGGGTTGGAATCAACTTCTCCCAAACTCATGTGAACGTTGGTATCTTGACCTTCTCTCATGAATCATATATGTTTTTAAGGGCATCTGAAATGGTTAATTCTTTCCAGAAGATTTTCAGTTTATTTTGTCCAGATCCATCAGAGGAATCACTATGTACAGAAGTTTTAACCTTATAAAATGTATTTCTCAAATAATAAGACTTGAAAGTTGAAACTACTCCTTCATCCATGGACTGCAGAATGGAGTCTTAGCAGGCATGAGAACAACAGTAATCAACATTAATTTCATTGTACATTAATCTCACTGTACAATCTCATTGTACATCAGACCTCTTGGGTGACTGGGTGCATCTTCAATGATCAGTAATCTTTTGAAAGGAATAATTTTTTTTCTGAGCCGTGGTTCTTGACAGTGGGCTTAAAATATTCAGTAAATCATGTTGTAAACAGACGTGCCATCCTGCAATCTTTGTTGTTCTCTTTTATAGATCACACGCAGAGTAGATTTAGCATAATCTTGTGGGTTCTAGGATTTTTAAAATGGTAAATGAGCACTGGCTTCAACTTAAAGTCACCAACTGCATTAGCCCCTGACAAGAGTCAGCCTGTCCTTTGAAGCCAGATATTGACTTTTCCTCTCTAGCTACATAAGTCCTAGAGGACATCTTCTTCCTATAGGAGGCTGTTTTGTCTACACTGGAAATCTGTTGTTTCCTGTAGCCACCTTCAGTAATTATCTGAACTAGATCTGGATAATTTGCTGCAGCTTCTACATCAGCACTCGCCGCGTCACCTTTTATGTTACACTTAAAAGTAACATTGCACTTTTATGTTACAGTGATGGCTTCTTTCCTTAAACCTTATGAACCAACCTGAGCTAGCTTTGAATTTCTTGTTCAGCTTCCTCACCTCTCTCGGCCTTCATAGAACTGAAGAGTCAGGGCCTTGCTCTGGATTTGGCTTTGGCTTTAGGGAATGTTGTGGCTGGTTTGATCTTCTATCCGGACCTCTGAAGCTTTTTCCATATCAGCAATAAGTCTCTTTAGCTCTCTCATTATTTGTGTGTACCCTGGAGTTGCACTTTTAATTTCCTTCAAGAACTTCTCCTTTGCCTTTACAACTTGGCTAACTGGTGCAAGAAAGCTAGCTTTTGACCTATCTCAGCTTTCAATATATCTTCCTCATTAAGCTTAATCATTTCCAACTTTTGATTTTAAGTGGGAGATATGCGACTCTTCCTTTCAACTTCAACACTCAGGGGCCATTGTAGGGTTATTAATTGGCCTAATTTCAATATGGTTGTATCTTAGGGAATAGGGAGGCCTATCGAAAGGGACAGAGATGGGTGAGCAGTCAGAATATGCACAACATTTATTAAGGTTGCCATCTGATATTGGCATGGTCAGTGGTGCCCAAAACAATTACTATAGCAATATAAGAGAACACTGATCCAAGATCACCATAACAACATAATAATAATGAAAAAGTTTGAAATATTGAGAGAATTACATAAAATGTGACACAGAGACATGAAGTTAACCAATGCTGTTGGACAAATGATACCGAGAAGCTTATTAAATTCAGGGTTACCAAAACCTTCAATTTGTAAAAAAGTCAACAGCTGAGAAACACAAGAAAATGAGATATGCCTGTATACAGTAGGTGGAATCTGCAATTGATAATGTCCCATCTTTCCTTCTGTATGCATTTTCTTTCACTAAGGTCCTTCATCTATCTATCTGTTTAACCCTCACCTTCCTCCACACCGAACACCCAGGAGTTACTCTCTAGCCTCTCTAGCTACTATTTAAGAGTAGCTTGGAAAACAAAAATTTTGAAGAATTCTGTCTTTTTCAGAAAACCTCAGTGTCGCTCTTAAAGCCTTCAACTGATTGGATGTGATGCAGACACATTACCCAGATAATCTCCTTCACTTAAACTGATGTTAGATGTCAATTACATCTACAAAATACCTTTCCAGCAACATCCAGACTAGTGTTTGATCAAACTGAGTACCATAGCCTGACCGAGTTAACGTATACAATTAACTGTTACAACTAGTTAAGGGCATTTGTCTATACTTGTTCTTTTTTCCCCATGTTATTTAAGTTTTTAGATTTTGGAAATTCTTTAAAAATGCCTGCTGGAATGATAATTGGAATTGCAGTGAATTCATTAGTTAAACTGAAAATGATTAACATCTTAATAATGTTAAGTTATCTAACTATGAGCATGGTATATACTCTCCAGTTACTCAGTGTTTTATTTTGGTTTTTTTTTTTAGTTCAGTTTTTTTTTTTTTTTTTTTTTGGAGAGGTGTGCAGTCTGATTTGGTTCCAAATATGGGTAGAAGAAATATTTAAAATAATTATATTATAAATGAGGGAGGCTGAAAGGTATAAGGTTTCTACACTCAAAAAAAAAAAAAAAAAAAAGGTAGCTTGCTTTTCGGCTACATGATTCACATAAGACCTTCCAGAATTGTTCTTTCTTTTATGAAATTAAAGTCTCATCTCATTGCATATCTTATTTGGGGAACTTTCTGTTCACTCTAGAATTTACTCCTGTCAGAGAACAGTTTATTTTAAGTTATATGACTTATTGCTATTGAGGGGTGCTAGGGTCAAACAGAATGATCCTCAGTTTAGCAAGCACTCACAATGTGCCAGGCCCAATGCTAGATGTTAGAGGTAAGCAAGACAGGACCGCTGTTCTGGATAACATCATCTCCACCTCCGTGCTCAGTGCCAGTTAAAGCATAAACTCTTCATCTATATTGCTGACCAACACTCAACTTCTCATCTTGTCACAAGGTCAAGACTGAATGCCTAAAGTAGGATGTTTTCTAAAATGACAAAACTTGATAAATCAGATATTTTCTGTACATATTATTATATTTGGGAAACCCTGGGTTACAGATGAAACATTAAAAAAAAAAAAACCCAACCCTGAAATAAAGAACAGTCTAATGGACACTGCTTAGTTCACAATTGTATGTGCTTTGGTTAAGATATTCTGAAATATCTTATTTTCAACTGCTTCTAATATAACTTCGACTTTTCATACTTCAATAGAACCATTTCCTTGCATCTAAATCAACTGCAAACATCCTGGCTGATTATTAGAAATGTTCATTTTTAAGACAGAAAGAATGTGGTTAAAGAAAGATATTCTAACAATAAAGCTTTGAAAAATGCTTGATTTAATTAATTTGAACAGGCAGGCCTTCAAATGAGATACGAGCAAGTATTAAGGTCTAGAACAAACTGACCTGGGCAAAGCCCATAAAATTATTTTTCTAGATATTGTTTAATATTTTAATTAATTAAATTCTTCACATGAGTTAACTTCCTTAATTATACACTTTTCAAAAGGATTTCCTGTACTGCGTTCCATGTTATCAGTTCAAAATTATTAGAAAACACTTACTGAATCTTTTTGATCATAAAATTAATATATGTCCATATTTAATGAACCAGATTCCAGCCTACCTCCTTCAAAATAAATACACCAAAATTAACAAAGAGTTTATGTTTAAGTCATTGTATAACTCAAACATTCTTTAAAAATTTACTAATTGTGTGATTTTTCCGATTAACCCTGTGAAAGCTGATTATTCACTGAATTCTCAACGTCATAAAAGACTATATATTTAAGGTTGCAAGCTCTCAACTATATCAATTCTAGTTCCATTTGTGCTATAAAGGACTACATGTTCAAAACTTTTCATGTTACATATGGTTTCTGAAGCTAGAGTCCTGAGTAAGGTAAATAAATCTAGTTAATGGGTTTCTAACAGAAATACGAGATTCTAGCTCCGTATGTCCTCGGAGGGTTTCAGTAAGTGTAACTATGATGTAGATCTTGAAGTAGCATCTGCTTTAAGGGAAAAAAAAGTTAGATTTCTAGATTTAGACAACATTCCACTCCAAATTACTCAAAGTCATATAGACTTAAAGGATTGTTCTACATTCTGGCATATGTTTTTACTTCCAAATATAACTGCATAATTTTATAAACAGGGATGGGCACAGAGTGTAAATATAACATATGAGATTTTCTAGCGTTTTTATCAGTTCTAACTTGGATAACTCTAGAATTAAATTAAATTTGTAATAAACAACAAAGATCATTGTGCGTCATATTTATTGATATAAGATTATAATAGAAATTAGTGAAAGAATACTTACTTGAATGCGTTAACTGAGTAACTTTTCAAGTTTATCATGTCTCCCTTACTCTTCATCACATACCCACCATTACAGCCTCTGAGTATGAAAAAAATGCTAATCTTTATTTGTGGGCCTATAGTTCCTAGAATCCAGACTTTAGTATTTCTCTTTCCTTCACCTTCAGACAAATTTACTTCTTGTTAGTACTTGATGTCAATTGGCATAAATTAAAGAAAAGTAAGCACATTATCTGAAACAAGATTAAAAATTATCTGTGGGTTTCTCTCAAATAGCACTGATTGCTCTTTTCTCAGAAATCCATATGTCAGTTCCTTCTTGTCCCTGGAGTCTTTGCTCAGATACAAAGTTTTCTTTGGGATCTAACCTAGACACTAATATTTAAAGTCAGCTACACCTACACCTCCATAACCCTTTTGCCCATCTTCATCTATTTTAGTTTGTCCTAGTTTTTTTCCTTTAACATCAATCACATTGCAACAAATCATCAACTATCATTTACACATATTCTATGTTATTGTTTATTTTCTGTCCATATCTTTAACACATAAACTCTACAAGTACTTCTACCTCCTTTTTTTTCACTAACATATCCTAAGCATCTAGATAAGTGCCTGCACCCAGTATGTCCTTAAATATTGTTTAATAAATGATTAAATGAATGAGTATGTTTCTTTGTATCAGTCCCCACAGAAAACTAGATAGTTGACTCTATGTGATTTTTACATGCAGTATACAATACAAAATACAAACATGACCCACTGCCAAAGAGAAAATATTCAGAAACTATCATTTTTTTATTCTTAGGTCAAACTGGTATTTATCCCTCCACTGCTTTTGTAAGGAGAAATAAATTAGTAAAGATGCTTTCTGTAATGTAGTTAGTGTTCAGGTTTCACTGAATTCCAAGGAGTGACCTTTCAAACGAGGGTAAATGAGAAGGTTGCTTGGTATTTTAACACAAAATGTTGAAGCATTTCCCCAAATGGCCAAACAATGGCTGAACTTGGCAGAATTTCTTGTTGAAACTGGCAGACCTGCCAACTCTTGCCTCCCAACAAAAGTCTTACTCCATTACTTATGGCCTTTCTGGACAGTAACACTAAAAAGTCTATAGAAAGAGAAAAAACTTAGCAGTGAAATGAAAAAAAAAATCAGTCTTTAAAAAAAATAAAAGTAGAATACAAGTTTGTTTAATTCACAAAAAATTACACACCTGTTTGATAAATCATGAGTTATGTGTTTGAAAATCTATACTTTATCAAGCTTATAAGTGTTGATTTTCAAATATGTAAAGGTAATTCTAAAAAGAAAACCAACTGTAAATGCCCTTTCATCCTTGTATAGTTTGGAAATTTTCCAAACATAAAATCAAAGGACTTTTTTATAAATTGAAATATACATTTGTCATTAAATAGTCATGATTTGTTTGAAATCTTCATGATGGATTTTCACAAAATATATCTTCTGAATTGACTCATCTCACAACTTATGACAATATTTGTTTTTTTAAATTTAGAGTCTCTATGTGTTGTGATTCATATGGCTAACTTTATTTTCTTTTAATACAGAGCACTAGGGGCGCCTCAGTAGCTCAGTTGTTAAGTGGCTGCCTTTGGCTCAGGTCATGATCCCAGAGTCCTGGGATTGAGCCCCATGTGGGGCTCCCTGCTCAACAAAAAGCCTGCTTCTCCCTCTCCCACTCCCTCCTGCTTGTGTTTCCTCTCTCACGCTCTCTCTCTGTCAAATAAATTAACAAAATCTTTTAAAAAATGAAATAAAACAAAGCACTAATCATTCATTTACCTAGAAATATCATAATTGGGTTTTTTTCTTCTGAGCCCAGATATGCATGTCATTTATGGAAACAATAATTTTCCTTTGAGAAAAAGACTGTTTCTCAAATTATGTTCATAGTATTCAGAGAAAATACGTATATAAAATATGTTGAAGTTATTTTGCTGTTTATTTCAATATTTTATCTAATAACACACTGGTTGAATTTTAGGTTTTTTATTTATTTTATATATATATATATTTTTTTTTTAAAGACTTTTTATTTATTTGACAGAAAGAGAGAGATCACAAGTAGGCAGAGAGGCAGGCAGAGAGAGGTGGGGGGAATCAGGCTCCCTGCTGAGCAGAGAGCCCCATGCGGGGTGGGAGGGGTGTCAAATCCCAGGACCCTGCCATGACCTGGGCCGAAGGCAGAGGCTTAACCCACTGAGCCACCCAGGCGCCCCAAAACACTGGCTGAATTTTAAACCACAAACAACAAAACAAGTCTGGATTAAACAACTCTCTGCCCTAAATGAAGAATTGCTGAAAACATAAAAGCAAATTGTCAAATAGCTTCTTACCATCATCTGTTCTTATTCTCTAACTCTTCTTGAACTTACTGACTTTATTGGATATGGTCATCATCAAATAATGTACTTAAAATAAATTTCTGATTGCAAAACGTAAATGATAACAATGCCTTAACAAAACCTATATTTTGTTTTAAGGATTAGTCTACATTCAATTTATTTTTGGTATGTTTATGTATAGCATCACAACCCAATATTCTACAACACATTTTCTTTGTCCCAAGTAGCTTAAAGTAGATAAAATTCATAATTATAAAGTAAAGCTGAGACCAATAGCCAATTTACAATTTTTAATCTAGATGAGCTTGGCAAAATGGTGGAAAAAGCACTTAAAAATGAACTTTACATCAGTAAAGACCTCAATAGAAGTTTCGATTCAAGTACTTCATTTTAAATTATTGTACAGGGGAGCCTGGCTGGCTCAGTTAGAAGAACATGCGACTCTTGGTCTCAGCGTTGTGGGTACAAGCCCCATGTTGGGTATAGAGACTACTTACAAATAAACTATTTTAAAATGAAGTAAAATAAAAGTCTTAAAAATAAGTAATCAATTAAAAAAACAAGATGCAAAAATGACTAATTTCTTACAGTAAGAAGACACTTTATACTTTCTCAAGCTAATATCATTCCTTACAATGACAAATAGATACTCCCAGTAGTCTGAGTCAGTAAAAGGCAGTGCCAAAATATTTGTTCTCTCTCATCAAGATTCAGCAGAGACACCACATATTCTTGAGAGCCTTTTCTAATAGTGCTACTTGTAGGACGAAAAAGTCTGGTTTGAGGTTTGAATAATTGCCTGATGTAAAAAATTGCTGTCAATTTAAAATAGTTTCACTAAATATTACAATTGGCTCTCTGCTGCATCATGGAATCAAAGATATATCTTAATATGCATATATATATATTTTTAGTAATTTTTCAGGTTTTATATCTGCTAGATCACCTTGACTATGTTAAGTATCTCTATTCCAGGAGATTGATAGTAACACCAGAGACGTAGCTAGCTAGCCTACAGCATAAAATAGGACATTAAGTCAATTTTGTAATTCATGATGTTGCCCAAACAAATGTTATTAATAATTCTCTAATTAGCCCTATTTTAATCAAGTCTTCTTTCTAGCTGTCTTCACCTCAGACGTCTCTAAAGGAACAAATGTGCTGTCTGTTTTTACATGCATCACATCCTGGAATAAATCCAGAACTCTACATTTTATTACAGGTCTGGTGACAGTATCTTGGGTAAATGGCAAGATGAAGGGTTTGAAGGTTCACCCAGAAGTTGATAAAACAAGACATGAAAGGAACAAGTTAGGGAGTGAAGGGCCAATCTAGAGAACAGAGAAAATAGAAGATTCAGAAAATTTTTCATCTAGAGAAGAGATAAATAAATGACTGTAAGAATGTAATGAACTTAGTAATTATTGCTCACTGAGTAAAGAGACTGACATAAAATCAGAGTGAGAGTTGGGTTTTGAAAGTAAAAGAAATTAGATCGAGAAAAGGGAGTGAACAAAATAGAGAGGAAAAGAGAGAGAAGATAAAAGGGAGGCAATAAAAGAAGATAAATAGATTCACTAAGATATATTTTATTTGCCAGAAAGTTTAGAAAGTAAAAACCCAGCACTGAACTGCATAAATTAAGACGTGGAGACACTTTGAATACACGGCCATGGACAAAAATTAGTATGCAAATGCCTTCCAGCTGCTTGGCCTAACGGTTGAGATAGGAAAACTTTATCTGCCCTTTTGTTTGGGAAATTGGGTTGAGGGTTAAGCCTAGAAGTTATTCCTTCTGTTAGGGGTGAGGAGTATTTATGAAGAAATCGTGGGAGGCAAACACCACCTCCTAGATGACAATCATGTTGTAAGGTGTGGGCCCTACTGGTCAAGAGAATGGCTATACTTTTAAGGGTTCACGGGGTCTGACTACTGGCAAGTCTTAGTCTGTCTAGGGCACTTTCTCAAAAGGCAGCCCAGATATTGGGCTATATTAATCATACCCCATCTAAAGCAGCAGAACCGTTTGGTAAGATACAAATCCCTTGGCTCATTCCAAATCTACCAAATCAGTCTGAGTTCACTCAGCATACAGAGGGAGGAATGCTTAAATGATCCCTGTGTACCCTGAAAATAGTTATCTCAATATTGAACTCTGGATATGGTGAGAATTAAGACATAAAAACACAGCTAGATTTAAATTTAGAGTAACAAAAGCATGAACAAGACACATGTTTAAACCAACTGATTCCCTTTCTAAATAATAAAATAACAAGCATTCATTCACATGAACTACATATAAATAACAAGACACATATATTACTTTTTCTTCTAATTCTGACTTTGAAAATAATTAGTTTTGTGATTTGAGGGTGCTTTTTCCCGTTGGAATAATCCTAACTTAAAAGTCTTGAGAACCTGGTAATAATCTAAAATATAACTTTACTGACCCTTTCCTCTTGCACTGCACTCAAGGGTAAATACACACACACACACACAAATTGATTCATGGACTATTCATCATTGGTGTTGCAAAATTTCCTCTGGGAAAGAAAACTAAAGTCAAATAGAATTCATACACCTAAATCATATTTACAAAATTCTAAGTGTTTAAATTGTGCATTGACTAGGATTTAACTATGAAATATTCCAAGGGGGTCTAATCTTAACAATGTCCAGACAAAAGTAAGAAAACTTTCAAATTGGATGGGTAATGTGTGAAGCAGCTGCATTTCTCCCACACCAGTGCTCTGACCTATCGTGCATACATTGCATTTTGCTATTTTTATCCATAAATCCACAATAAATACGGAACTCCAGTTAAGGAATCATACTCTTCCTACTGTTCTACAAAAATGTTTTCTAATTTTAAAAATCTTGTACATACAGAAGATTATGCATAGCATAAGAACATTGTTTAAATAAATAAATGCCTATTTATGGAACCCAGCTTGTCCATCCTATTCCTCTTAGTTAAATCACACACATGGCCCCAGAAGTAAATCATTACCCAAACTGGTACTTATTATTCCTTTGCTTTACGTTATGACATTATCACACACATACATGCTTTCAGCAATGTGTTACTTAGCTTTGCTGTTTTTATTTTTATTTTTTATGAAAGTGCAATCACTCTGAATAGTCTTCAGAGATTGCTTCTTTCATTTAGCATATATGGAGATGCAGCCCCATTACTGTGTGTAGCTGTTTCCTTCTTTTCACTGTTGCTGTGTTCCATGGTATGAATATACCATAGCGTATTTCTCTTTTCTCCTGCTGAGAGTCATTTGGATAGCTTCCACCATTTTACTATTACAAACAATGAAGCAGCGAGTGTATTTTTTACAAATCTCCTGGTACACATATGCCTGAGTTTCTTCAGGGAATATACTTTAGAGTGGGATTTCAGGAATTTAGCGATTCAAAGTGCTTGTACCAATTTATACTCTCATCAACAGTGTATGAAATTTCCACTGCACCACATCCTTTCCAACACTTTCTATTATTGTTAAACTTTTAAATTTCTGCCAGATTGGTGGG
The DNA here is from genome assembly GCA_028646535.1 of Procyon lotor. Lineage (NCBI taxonomy): Eukaryota > Metazoa > Chordata > Mammalia > Carnivora > Procyonidae > Procyon > Procyon lotor. The sequence goes on from CM053605.1 coordinate 39,261,092, forward strand.
AGTAATATAGTATCTCATTGTGATTTTAATTTGCATTGCCCTGATTATGAATCACAGCAAATTTGTATGTAGGAAGAATTAAGATTTTTCTCTGAAACATTTGTTTTTAATTGGGTAGCAGTGACTTGAGGTTGTAGAATTATGGGTAAGCCACTTTTGCTTATAATTATCTAAGAAAAGGACTAACAATCTCATTTTGGTTAGGTGGTTCAGGAAAAGGAGAAAATGTGTTTTATTACTTTTAAAACTGGAAAGGTATAAATAGCATTTTTCAGCATGACAAGAACATAAACTGATAATGCCTACAGTCATATCTCTAACTTCCCATTTCCTTTATTCAAACACCCTCTTTTAAAAATAGAGGGAGAAAATGAATAAGTCCATTCAGATGCATGTGCACTTTTTCTTTAATAGACTTTATTTTTTAAGGCAGTTATAGGTTTACAGCAAAACTGAATGGAAGGAGCAAACATTACCCATACGGCCCTGTCCCCATTCATGCACAGCTTCCCTCACTATCAACATCCGCCCCAGAGTAGCATACTTGCTACAACTGAGGAAACTACAGTTGATACAGCACAGAATCACCCAAAATCCAGAGTTTACATTAGAGTTCACTCTTGGTGTTTAACCTTCTATGACTTAGGACAAATATGCAATGACGTGTGTTGTATGCTTTTTACAATCTTTTGAATAGTTCTAATCATTTATGGAGCTTACAAATCTCTTGAAAGAGATAGTGTCTACTGTGGTAAAAATTATTTCTTATACATAAAAACATTATAGAAGGCATTGGAGTTTGTGTCTTTCACATAATCTCTCATTTTGGAAACCACTTGATTGCCCTTAGACACATCAGCTGAATTGAACCAATATATTTTTTCAATGTTTTGATCTCCTTTTATTAAATATACTTAGATTTGTATCTTTTTAGCTCAAGTATTGTGCTTCACCATGACATTACATTAAGAAGGTTCATCTGTTATTCTTATCTGCTGTATTTCTTTTCTCTGTTTTTAGGGTTTAGTTGATTTTGATTTCATTGTCTAATCAATTTAGGCAATGGCACTACTTGAACAAAATAGCTTTCTTTTGACTTTTCTTTAGGTATATCTATCTAGAGGCTCTATGTTTTCTTTGCATCTTTTCTTCTTGGATGTTAATTAACCTTTGGTACTACAGATACAGATATTTTTCAGAGGAAAGTGAAAGTCAGACCATGGTGACATATGCATTATTTTGTTAAAATGTACAACACACTGGCATGCCCGGGTGGCTCAATTGGTTAAGTGCCCAATTGTTGATTTGGTTTAGGTCATGTTCTCAAGGTTGTGAAATCAAGCCCTGAGAAGGTCTCTACACTCTGTGGGGATTCTGCATGAGATTCTTTCCCTCTCCCTCCGCCCCTTCCCCTGCTCTCTCTCTCTCTTTCAAATAAATAAATAAATCTTAAAAAAAAAATTGTACAGTACATTTACTAATTAAAGTTACCTCATCAATAAATTTTCTGATAGCCAGAAGAAACTACTGACATATTTGGTTTTTATTTATCTCAAGTTACCAAAAGGGTGGAAAGTTTCTTTCATAGCATTTTCAGCTGGAGTGAAAATAAAAATCTCTAGAGCCCTACAGAAGAAAACCAGTAACACTTCATGGTCCTTTCTATTTCATGTGCTATTTTCTAGCAAGTTGGGAAAATACTCAAAATAAACTTCAACTTTGAACCTTCTGAATTCCATATATATGCCAATAAAGCCTAAGACTGACAAGTTTTTATTTTTTCCAAAATAGCTTGAAGAAAATCCAGATTCTAAAAATGTGCAATGTTTGTTGGCATAAAAATACACATCTCCTTCATAAGACTAGATCATGAGCCCAATTGTAACATATACCACACAATTTATAATAATATATAATAAATTATTAAAAATATGTGAAAGTGTACAACTTTACAAAGTAATCCAAAAATGTTTTTTGAGTCACAAACATTTGATTGCAAAGATTGCTTTTAATATAGCTTTCTTAACTTTCGAGTTTTCATGTAAATATCTCCATTGACTTTATAGAAATCCTTGGCAATAATTCAAAGGTTATTGCTAGAAGTAGCAACAAATTGATGATTCATAAAAGTAGGTTCAATAAAAAAACCTCTCAAATCACAAGATGAACTAATGGAGATAAATAATTCTCAAACACAAATTTGACATTTTTGAAGTTCAGTAAGTCCAAATACCATGTAAATGCAAGGCTGGATTCAATTCTATTATAGCCATATCTTGCCTTCAACATTAATTTGAGTCCAAAAAGAGGCATATAAACCCCATTTATATACATTAAGTCTTCATTCAGTGGTGGGTGAATCTCACTTTTTGGTAATGTCCTATGTTTAAAGAAAGTTAAATGCTAAACTGCCATGATCTAGCCTCTGCCCTCCTCTTTGACAAGGTCTATGACATTCTTTGCCCCTCATTCAATCCACCTTGATCACATTGACCTTCTTTCTGTACTTTGAACTGGCTGTGTCATTCCATCCTCAGAACCACTGACAAATCCTTCCTTTCTTCCAGGAACAACCTTTCTCCTGAACATTTCAGGGCATCCACCTCTTCCTACTGCTAAGATCTTGAACAACATGTTTGTGCCCCTTCGTGTTTGTGCCCCTTAAAATCTTCATCATTAAAAAATAATGTGCCAAGAACAAAGTTCTTGATCACCTCCAGGTTAGCATGATGGTAACCTAAAAGTGCCTGACACATCTCCTCCCAACTTCCCATTAAAATTCAACATTTAAAATACAGGGGTTTATGGTTGGAACAAAAGAACCCACACTAGTATATAACTTTGAGTTAAATTCTGTAAAATCCCATTATTCACTAATGGTATTACCAAATTCACAGGAATGTTCTCTTATCCTCCAGGGTTCTACGATGACACAGCAACCACTTGTGCTGCCACCAGTCCAAACTTTGGATGGCCCTACTTTCAGGTATTGCATACATTACGAAAGAACATTTAGGAACTAAAGAGAGGAACATGTTGGATTTCCAATGGAGTTAAGAATAATATGAACATGTTAACAGTAGTAGGAATATTACACAGAATGATTTATAACTTAATGTCAAATAACTCCCCAATAAAGGAAAACTTTGAAAGGTAGTCTAACAAAATACTGGTAGAGACGGACTTATGGACATCAGGCAACCTTATGAAGTCATTTCCTGGAACTCAGGGTATGAATTTAGCTCCTAAATTCTTATTCCCTTGGCCAGAGAACTAGGAGTATTAAATTAATTTGAATGGGTCCTATCAGATTTAGCAATATTAGTAATTTGGTAATATCTGCCACAAACATCACACACACGAACGGACATGTAATTACATATATGCACATATATAATACTTGTAGCTAACCTTATTATAACTATATAATATATATTTCTATACAGACATGTAGAAAACAAATTATGTTTAATGTTATTAAATAATAGAGCTAGGTTGCTCATTTGAATTAAATAACTTTTCTCTGTAGAGTTCTCTCTTTTCTGAATCACACAGTCACTGTTCTATTCCTATAAATGATTGTAAAACTTTCCCATAATTGGAATATAAGAGGATATCACTTATAAATAAGAGAACAGGAAAATGGGGGGTAAGCTGTTTTAAAGATTTAAGTTGTTCTAGAGACTATTTTTAAAACTCCCTGGCCAAACAGTTTCCATTTCAATCCTGGGCATTAATTACAACCGTCAGGGACACTGGTGCTTCCAAAAAGATTACCGTTGTAGACGGATATGTCTTTTTATTTATATTTAGCATTATACTTCCATGTCAGTAACATATTAATTATGCAATTATTATTACACTTCGCAGCCCCCTTCCTGACAAAATTAAAGTAGTTTTCCTGTCCTAACTTATTTTTAGACTGCAAAGTATTTAAACAATTCAATCATGTATCATTCTGATAAACTGTAATAGCATTAATGAAAAAAGTCTCCTAAATAATTTTATCTTAAATTCAAAGCTAAGTGTGACATAATTCCTCCTTCTAATTTTTAAATTACCAAGTCATTCTGCTGGACCCAAAAATATACCCCCTATAATTATTCTTTTTCCCACAGCATGTCTTTGGGAACTCATCATTGTTGTTCTACTCTTTTATGTGTCAGCTTCCTTTGCACATTACATTTTATATGACTCACTGTTCTTTAGAGCAAGGCTTGAATGCTCAAAATGCCTACTTATATCTGACAGCTGGATTTTTCTTCCTGAGCTTTTTTATGTAAGGTGGAGCCAGATCAATTTTTATAAGCCCCAATATTGATTAATGAAGGCATATAGGAAAGGGCATAAAACGGAAGAAAATTCACAAGGCAAAAACTGATTTTGATCTCCACAGTTTATGTGTACCTGTCATCTTCGTGTGGAAATTAAAAGGATTATACAATATTTTTTCTAAGTGTCTTTCTAACTTATAAATTTTAACATCTTTTGGATACTGTGAAGGAGATAAATTGGAAGTAGCTTGGAAATGCAAGGTACAAATTTAAACTCTTTTCATTAGATTGATCTCTAACTTAAGGAGCTTTGGTAAGATTTTTTTTTGGAGAAGTTTATTGCCTCTTTTGTAGTTTTTAAAATTTTATTTTTAACAAGTACAGTTGAAAGTGAATATGTGTTTAAATTCCAGCAGGAAAGATGTTGAAAAATTGTCTCTGGGAAAATTAAAAAATGTAAATGAGAACCAGGATTGCAGTTTGCTATCATATTAGTTTGACTATTAAAATTAGGTTAATTTTAACCTAATGAAAGAAGCACAGAACTGAAACTTAGGGAACTCATAGTCTTAGCTCATTTACCACGGCTGTAAGTTAGGAGGCAAAAAGTCTCCTAAACTCCTACTTTCCAAATCTGTAAAATGAGCAAGTTTCACTATTAGACTTCTCATGTCCATTCAGCCCTGAGATTCTAGAACCTCTGAATGTAACTATGCTGAATTAAAGATAGGAACAAGATAAAATACTATCTGAAGTTTTTTGTAACAAATAAAGTGATTTGTAATAGCTCAATTCTAACTTTGAATACTTTCTCACCACTTTATGTATATAATCATCAATTAGACTCTGAAACATAACTGATGGATAAGAGGTGGGAAAGAGAGAAAAATAAGGAGAATATCTCTGGCTAGACTGAATTTTGGCAAGAAGGATCTAGTTTAGAAGGATCTAGTTTCTAATTATCACTACAGTTTAATAATCTTACTAAAAATTCTTTTATGTCCCAACATTGCAACAATATTAATTTTTACATTTGTAATAACTTGATAGTCCACTTTCACATTTAAATCTTAATCCAACTGAAATTGAATCTCAGATATAAGTTTTTCCTCCAAATCGATGGGACAGGCTTATCAACACTTTTCATCAAATAGTTAATCTTTTCTATTACTGATTTTAAATTCAACTAAATTATTATATTTACTAAATTCTGTTAACAAAATTATTTTGGAGGGGTGCCTGGGTGTCTCAGTTGGTTGGGCATTTCCCTTTGGCTCAGGTCATGATCCTAGGGTCCTGGGATCTAGCCCCACATCTGGCTTTCTGCTCAGTGGGGAGCCTGCTTCTCCCTCTCCCTTTGTCACTCCCCCTACTTGTGCGCTCTCTCACTCTCTCTCTCTCTCTCAAATAAAGAAATAAAATCTTCAAAAAAATTATTTTGCATTCTAAAGTCCACTTGTGCTTTGTTATTTGTTCAGTTAACCTTTAGAATTATTCATTACCTTGACTGCATTACATTTATAGATTATTGGGGAAATAAGCATCTTCATACATTTTAGTTTTTCATCTACGAATACAGAATTTATTTATGAAAAATTATTTTATGCCTATAAAATAATTACATATTTTTTTCAAAATGGTTCTACCTGCAGAAATCGTAATAGTAATGCAATCAAGTACAATTTTTAAAAACATTCATTGACAGTCATTTGGACAGGAAATTTTTTTAATATAATTTCACCAAGGTACATATTTTGTTGCATAGAAGATTTTGAACAGGGAAGACTTCATTGAAAATTTTCCTATGAAAAGATTAGAAGAGGTTTGCATAATAGCCATGCAATTACTTCAAAGGTAAAGGAAGACAACAAGCAATGCAGTTCAAAAAATGTCCTGCTCACTCAGTGATCTATTTTCTACCTTTCTTTATCTTTCTAGCTTAATTACAGTAAGACTAATTGGGTCTGGGATAATGTGACTAGATACTACATATGTCATATGGAAGTGAGTTGTTGGTGTTACTTTTAAGCAAATAAATATAAGGCTTTATAAGCAAGGGATTGGGACATACCAAAAAGACTTCTCTTTTGTTATTAAGGTTAACAAATTATAAGGGGGTTAAGAAAGTTTCTTTGAACCTGGGGCTTATAATTCTATGTGTAATAACTTATATTTGTAATTTATGGTCATTAACGTTATTTTATTTTTTGATAATGAAGTTTCATTTTTTGATAATGAAGAACATTATACATTTGCAAAAACATAAAGAGGTTGTCATTAGATGTGGTAAAACTCCCTAACACTTACCAAAATGCACTGACTCATAAAATTAGCAATTGGTTGAACAGGAACACCTATATTGAAGGAATTTGAAAACCTTGTTCAGTGGGAAAGACCCATACTTATGATTAAGAATCAGATCCTTCAGGTCAAATCTCAGCCAGAGTCCATCAGACTCCAGATGAATTCTAATAGTTGATGCGTTGTGGATTTCCCCTATGTAGGAAAACCCCACATTAAAAGAAAACACCTCCCCAACCCCCACAAAAAACATTGTTTGTTTTGCTTAGATATTTTGTTATGTTTCATTTGTCTTCTATCCTATCTCCCAGGCCTTCCTTAAGCTTCCTTACAAAGAAAAGTATTTATCTTTTTATGGAATACATCAATTTTGCCAAATCTTTCCTCTTTCCAAAATATGCAGACCTTAGCCTGAATGTGAAAAAGTAAAATGATCAATTTGATTATGCCCCTTCATTTATACCCATCAGGATTGTAAATGAGCTAGTTCTTAGCTTCCAGCCTGCTCTTCCTAAACTGCCCATACTTACATCTTTCTGAGAGCATCTCATTTTCTGTTTATGTTATTCCATCAGTCACAATACACTTATAAATGCCAGATTGGGGGGATGCCTGGATGGTTCAGTTGGTTAAGCATCTGCCTTTGGCTCAGGTCATGATCCTGGGGTCCTGGGATTAGCCCAGCACTGGGCTCGCTGGTGAGCAGGAAGCCTGCTTCTCCCTCTCCTTCTGCCCCTCCCCTGCTCATGCTCTTACTCTCTCTCAAATAAATAAATAAAATATTTAAAGATAAAAAAAAAATAAGTGCCAGTTGGGCAAGCCTTCCACTTTGTGGCTTGTTCTATTAATGTACAGCATCCTGCTAATATATTTAATGATATATTATTTATATGTCTACTAGTTATAAAAAAAACCGAAAAACATTTACATGTATTGCTTCCTGTAAGTGTGAGGAAATTTCTACCTAAAGTAGTGGAAAATGCCTAGGACCTAGGAATTAAAAAAGGATGTGGACAATGAGGACAGCACAGTCATTTATTGTATTTTACAGGAAATTCCTCTTGTGGCTAAAAGTTCATTGCTCTCTCAGACTGCTGTAGATATAAGACAAAGGAAAACCAACACAAACTGTTGTAGCTTTTAATATGCTGAATCTAAAGTTTGCCTGCCATGATAAACAGACTGGATTTAAAGGAAACTAAAGCCATGATTCAATAAACCTGGCAAATAGACTTGGTGACAATTAGTTAACTCAAGCCAGTCTTTAGACCCACTTTTATTTGTTTTAGGCTGTTTTATATGACCCCAAAACCACCAGATGAAAATTCAACACTTCTGTCAAATATTTTGTCTGTAGGACACCAAAAAGTAAGAGAAATTTAAGTAACTAATAACTATCAATTCCCATTGTAAAGAATTACCTCATTGGGCATATTCATATTATAAAAATAAAAGTTAAAAAAAATAAAAATAAAAAAAATAAAAGTTGGCTGCCGTTAATGAAGCTTTAAGCAGAATAGCCCCTATCTATATAAGGAAAAAAATTATGCCACGCTGAAATTATTATTTTTATTATCTCCAGAAAGAGTAACCTTATTTTCACATTTACTGCATAATTAGTAACAAACTCCAACTTTAAGTCATTTGGGATCTCACTTTATAGAGTGTGCTAATCTTAGTTACTTATTTCCAGAAAAAGTTTATTATTCCCTATTTACTCTCAATTTTTTCCGAAGTCTTTGGACTTTAAGTGAAGGATCCAGACGGTGCTATGACACATAGGCTGCCACATCACTGGACACACTCACACACACACATATAAAGTCACAAAATACTTTTTTGCTTGTAAGTGTAAATTTTCTGAATCACATTGGACCTTAGAATTTATGGTTATATCCAGATGATAAAAATATTCCTCAATAGTATCTTATTAAGGTAAGTTTTGTGTTTTTTTTACAGGGTAAAATTAATATTATTGAATACTTCTATAACATCTCAGATTTTTTTTTTTTAAAGATTTTATTTATGTGACAGAGAGAGATCACAAGTAGGCAGAAAGGCAGACAGAGAGAGGGGAGGAAGCAGGCTCACCACTGAGCAGAAAGCCCAATGTGGGGCTCGATCTCAGGACCTGAGATCATGACCTGAACCGAAGGCAGAGGCTTTAACCCACTGAGCCACCCAGGCGCCCCAACATCTCAGATTCTATATCACCTTTGCTAGGATATTTGGTGGAAGATTATACACAAACATACATACATACATATATGTAACTTTGAAGAACATTAGCTGAACTTCAAATGCATTCTGAGAAAAAAATTTCATGCAATGAAAATGAAGAGAAAAAAGTGTGTTGACACAGATATACTAAGTTAAAAAGCATAAGACTATTTTTTTTGATTTACATTTTAGAATCCCTGGTTTGGAAAGGTCTGTCTTTGTAGCCAGAAAAATTCTTCTAAGGGCATCTGAGTGATTCAGTCAATTAAGCATCTGACTCTTGATTTTGGCTTAGATCATGATCTCAGGGTTCTGGAATGGAGCCCTGTGTGGGGCTCCCCACTCATTAGGGGAGATTCTTAAATTCTTAAAGATTCTCTCCCTCTCCCTCTCCTTCTGCCCCTCATTCTGTGGGTCCCTCTGCCCCAACCCCTGCTTGTAGACATGCACACATTCTCTCTGAATAAATAAATAAATCTCTAAAAAAAAAAAAAAGGAAAAATTCTTGTATTACATTCTATTATTATTTTCTATTACAGTCTTTGAAGGTCATATTACTCTTTGCAAAATTTAGTAGTGAACAGGGAACTGCTGAGTTTTCTCTGATAAGCCCTAAATATTGTAATATGAATTGTAATTTCTATTCTCTCAATCACAATTCTGTAACTTGGAAGTCTTAGACGCCATTTCTGGGCACAGAGCTTTAAAAAGCCTTATATTCAATATTCTAATACATTAGCTTTATAGCTTTGTGGGGCCAGAAATATCCTTACAGATTTTTTTTTTTTATTTGAGAAAGAGAGAGAGAATGAGAGACAGAGAAGATGAGGAGGGAGGGTCAGAGGGAGAAGCAGACTCCTTGCTGAGCCAGGAGCCCGATGTGGGACTCAATCCTGGGACTCTAGGATCATGACCTGAGCTGAAGGCAGCTACTTAACCACCTGAGCCACCCAGATGCCCTCCTTGCAGATTTTTAATACAATCCTCTACATTTTTGAAATGAAAAACAGAGATACAGGCAAATAAAAAACTGTTAAAAGAAAGAAAATAGTAATCTGGTGTCACAACCAAAATTTTTTATCTGTTTCTCTTCAATATACTTGACTATTCTACATAATGACTACAAATACATAATCATGCCTTTTAGAGCTTATCTACAAGCAACACTCCATTCTTCACATAAACTTAATCTTTCTCCATGTTCTGAATGTTCTCTTATATGGTGAACTTGAAACTTCAAGCATTGTCTGATTAAGGATACTGTTATCCTTAGGATATCACTGTTGTTAAAGTTCATAAGTCCCTTTCACGATGTCCCCAAACAGTCACATCCTGTTCAATCTGAACTTCAAGAAATCATCCTGTTTGGGGTTCATGTCCAATCCAGTGTCCACTGAATTTCTCAAATTATTTTCTAACTGGGCTCACATCATGTGCTGATGTATCTTAAACCTCAGGATAGTTGTTGCCTCAAGATCTCTCATGCAGTTCAGTGTAAACTCTGTTCAAAAAAGCACTGTGATTGTATCTCCATTGAAAAAAAGTTGACCTATCATATTTTTGAAATTGCTCTTCATAACCTGACATGAAAATACTACCCAATTAACAGCACACACCTGTGCATATTGACTGTGGCCAAAGTGTCCATTCCAGGTCTCTTGATTGCCATTTTGTTATATTTTTCTCTCTTTATGTAGCAACCTACTTAACACCAGGGCCTTGAGAAATTCACTAGGCATTAAGTTTTTATACTGAAAAAGGTTTGAGATAAAATTTATTTTATTACAGAAGATAAAGCCAGACTTACCAGGGGCATCAAGCTGATTTCAAACATTGGTAAAATAGACAAAAATAAATACAAAGCACAGACTCTGTTCATTAAATATAACTCTTTTAAGTCATTGATTTTTAAATCTGCCTGTACCCATATGTAAATATGTTTTCTACTGAAATCTCAGTAATAAAGAACACCTCACCACTTGTGGACATAATTGGTTGTTCACATTTTGTCTTAAAAATGCTGTTAGCTCAGTTCACAAGGATTTGGGGGGATGATTTCCCTGAGAAAGCATAGGATAACAAATAGGGATTTGAGTTAGAGGACATGTTTCTAGTTTCTCTGCCTCTGAACAGTTGCATTAATGTGGCCAGGACATTTCATGTCCCCAGACCTGAGTGTCCTCATCTATAAAGCAAAGGTTTTGTACCTACTTGATCTTGTTTATATTGTGAAATTATGACATTTAAGCAAAATAATAAATGCATAAAATTGATCAAACTTCCGTTAATAGTATTTATATAGATACAGATATAGATATAGATATATTTAAAGATTTTATTTATTTATTTGACAGAGATAGGGACCACAAGTAGGCAGAGAGGGAGGCAGAGAGAAGGGGGGAAGCAGGCTCCCCACTGAGCAGAGAGCCCGATGCAGGGGTTGATCCCAGGACCCTGAGATCATGACCCGAGCCGAAGGCAGAGGCTTAACCCACTGAGCCACCCAGGCACCCCTAGCGTATAGTCATTATGATATCATTGTCAGGTTGAAGTAGTAAGACATGTCAAGATTAAGGTCATTTACAGTGATTCTAAGGGCAGAGGGCAGAGACAAAGCAAGTAGAATGCTAGAGAAAGAATGGTGTCGGTTGGTCCTATGAAAGAGACTGGCTTGTGAAGCATCTCTTTAGAGATTTCAAAAGACACTAGAGACTGCAGGATGCTGGAGGTCCTATGTTCTAAGGGGCAAACAAAATCAGGAATGATTTGATATCCATTGGCTTCTGGGGTCTAAATTTAATATTTAAGATCTCAGTCACATGAAAAAGAGGTTTTTTTAGTCCTTAGTTTTATTGATAATTAAGATATTTCAGTAGTATGGAACCAAGAGTAACTTTCAAAGTGTTTGGATTTATGGAAACAGTAAGTGAACTATGGTATTATCTGCTTGATTCAAAGTATCTTGTGGTTTCATGTGAGTCACCTGGCAGTAAAGAAAGTGTGTGATATTTCCTAAAAAGTTATTTTCAAATAGGAAAAAATGAGGATAGCTACTTCCACATGGGAGGTCTTGCTACTGCTCTACGTAACCCCAAGGACTAATGTATTCATAGCTTAGATACTTCTAGCTAAGAGGCAACATGTAAATTCTTGTAAGTCAGCATTCATAAGTCAACATTTAGTGTGTTCAGAGGAAACTCTCCAATGGCTTTGAAACCCTTAATTCAATTATTTCTCAAAACCCATTGAACGCAAAGCGTTCAATATTTGATATGTCTACTTAAACTCCTAAACATGTATGATTGATATATTTATGTGTAAATAATTTAGGACTAGATATTAGAAATTTTCTTCCATTTCTTGTCTGAACACTAGCATTCCCCTACACTCTACTGTCTTATACCCCTTTCATATACATTTCAAAATTCTTTTTCTTTTCCTGAAGATACCACTCAAACATATATACTCTTGGAAATAAATTCATATTATCTCCTATTGAGTTTGGACTCCTAATTCAGTTGTATGAAGCCCTTAAGGATTTATTTTCCTCCTGGAATTAGTTGACAAGAATTTATAGTCAGTTTCAATGTATTCTTTCAATAGAATTTTTTTTGGCCTGCTGAGCTCTTTGTAGCTATAGGCATATATGTGAAACTTGGCAAAAGCATCATGCATGCTCTTCACCACAGAGACAGCTGCCTCTCTCTACTGGTCCACTTCTTTTCTTTTAAAGAATTATCAAAAGAAGAAGAAAAATAATTTTGAGTATTAGCCTATTTGAGCTATACTTTCATCCAGTTTCATTATAATGTTATTGTTACACTTTGAAAAAAATAGTAGTTCAAAAAACAAGAGACTTTTCCAAGATAAGTATTATGAACATTAAGTCATAATGTCATGAAAGCACTTTGATCTCATCCAGAACTAGTTATTTAAATGATTATTTAAGGGACGCCTGGGTGGCTCAGTCAGTTAAGCATCTGCCTTCGGCTCAGGTCATGATCTGGAGTCCTGGGATAGAGCCCCATGTCAGACTCCCTGCTCAGCGGGGAAGCTACTACTTACTGCCTCGGCCCCTTCCCCAACTCATTCTCTCAATCTCACTTTCTCTCTAAAATAAATAAATAAAATCTTTTAAAAATCAATGATTTTCTTAATCAAACTGATTCTTGATAGAAAAGACAAACTTGTATCTTATATTCCCTATCTTGGAAAGATAGGATTTTTCGAAAACATGAAATAACAGATTTGATTAACTTCAACCACTCCATGAAAATTATTTTCAATGTTCTTATTCTGAAAGCTCTCTTAGAAATGTTAGCATCTATTACCTTTTATAGATTTTGGAATCACAGCTGAAGGTTCAATGATTAGTAGGGAAAACAGAGGGTAAGTTGGTATTTGAGCCAGTCTCTGCTTCCAAAAAGTTGAGCATGTGACTCCAGAACTAAGAGTTATTAATCACAGCATTTTTTAAACTGCTATATTTAATGGCTTAATATTATGCTATTCATCTTTCTAACGACTTCAGGCAGACTATAGATCTTTTAGAGATAGATTTATGCCAGTAGTTAAAATAATCTAAGGAAGACCTTTATTTTTTTCCTTAAAGACTTTATTTATTTATTTGACAGAGAGAGAGACACGGTGAGAGAGGGAACAACAGCAGGGGGAGTGGGAGAGGGAGAAGCAGGCTTTCCACTGAGCAGGGAGCCCTATGTGGGACTGGATTTCAGGACCCTGGGATCATGACCTGAGCCTAAGGCAGATGCTTAATGACTGAGCCACTCAGGCCCCCATGGAAGCCCTTTTTAATGCATTTTAATTTAACCTCATGTATAGTATTTTCTTTAGTTAACACAAATTGTTCTTTTGCAAATGAAAATATATTTCTTTGTTCTAAATTTTGAGTATATGAAATGGCCTCTTCATCAATAAGGAAGTGTTTAAAATGAGATAATTTATAACAATATCATTTTTAAAGTTCTTAGAAAATTTTCCCTAAGTTTCACTTTAGATTCAAGTTCTGAGAATTGACTAAAACCTAACTGTATTAGTCTGCTAGAGCTGCTATAAAAAAAATCACAGACTGGGAGGCTTAAACAATTAAATTAATTTTCTCATAGTTCTGGATGCTGGAAGTTCACGATCAAGATGTTGGCTGGTTTGGTTTCTTTTGAGGCCTCCCTTTTTGGCTTGTAGATATCCACCTTCTGACTGTGTTTTCACATGGCCTTTTCTCTGTGTGTGTGCATCCCTGATGTGTCTTCCAGTTCCACACTTATGACCTCATTTAATCTTAATTACCTCCTTAAGGACCCTATCTCCAAATATAGTCACATTGTGGGGTAGGGCTTCAACATGTAAGTTTTTGGAAGAAACAATTTAGTCCATAATGCCAACAATTTCAAAGAATCATTTCAAAGGAGTAGATGTAAATAGGTAAGAGTTACTTTAAAAATTTAAAGTTATCCCAGATAAACCGAGTTGAATCCCTAAGTAGAAAATAATCATCATGTCCTCTGTGTGCCAATAATTCCTCAATTTAAATTGTTGTGTGAGAACTTCTTACATATCAATCCTTCACCTTTGGCTCAGGTCATGAACTCAGGGTCCTGGGACCCAGCCCCGCATCGCATGGGCTCCCTGCTCAGCAGGGCGCCTGCTTCCTCTTCCCTCTTTGCCTACCTCTCTGCCTACTTGTGATCTCTCTCTCTGTCAAATAAATAAATAAAATCTTTTAAAAAAATAATTTTCAGCCAAATATTTCATGAACTATACATAATTAAAAAACAGTTTTATGATTTAATGTCAAATTAATATCAGAGATGCTACTAGTTTCCTCCCAGAGACACTATTAAATGCCATAATGGTGTATGAAAAATTTTCTGTATATTAGTAAGCATACTTTTCAGATCTATATTCTTCCTCACATTCTTCAAAGAGATTTCTCTTTCCCTAATTCTTCAATATTTTTCAAGCATGCCCCTTTAAAGAACAAATTCATTTTATTTTGTTTGCTGATCACAGCCTGAAGATAGACCCTCTTGCTGACCTCCACATTTTGAGGAATGAAGGCTATGCTCACTGTTCTCTAGGGGTTCCCAAACCCTCTTTTCTGGTCAGAAATCAAAGGCAAGCATATAAGTACTGATTTTAGCCAAATTCCCAATACTTAGGAAGCATTTATCTAAACATTTATCTAGATTTATCTAATGTGGAAACATCTCATACCCTATATATATCCCATATCCTGTCACTTAGAGCTTGTACACTTTGACCAATAGAATGCATAGAAACCTCTTCTCCAGGAACTTCAATATATTGCTACTAGGGCTCTTGCTACCTCCTTCCTTCCCTATAGGGCTTGATTTGTTAGATTAACTCTTAACCACAGAGATTATTGAGACAACACCAGTGTCTACTCTTAACCAAATCAATCAATCAGTCAACAAACAAAATGTATTTTATTTTCCAGAAAGTGGAATTCCAGAATAAAATGGAGGTGGGGAGTGGGGGATGAGGAAGTGTGGGGGTAGGGGGTGTGTACTAAAAGAATAGAATTGTTTCTCTGGCTACCTTAAAAAAACAAAACCACCTATACTTATTAATTTCCTGATAAGCACAACTCTTAATCCTACGAGCTTCGAAAAGACAGTAATTTGGGGATGATGTATTTATCAACTTTTTGTCTGTTGGGTAGGCACTATTCGTTTCTGAATCCTATTCTACGTTAATTAGAAATGCCTCCATAGTCCTGGAAAAATCTGTCTTAAATGTCAGTGCTTCCATGAGTTTTTCTTCAACTTTTGTGTATTCAATGTGTAGTGGGCATAGATAGCAGATGACATAGAGTGCAAAGGTTGCCAGTCAGTTGTTATTTTTAACCAGGACTCATATATGTACTTTAATTTTAGGTACGATTTTTTTCTATTATGATAAAAGAAAGATCGTGTTTTCAATCCCCTACAGATTTGGCAGCTAAGAATTATGACCTTTCTTAACAAAAGTGGATTTAAATGAGTCCATTATGACATGTTGGTGTCTACATTAATGCGTGAGCAGTGAGTTTAAAATGTGGTCATCTACTTATGACTTTATTATTTAAAGTAACTTTTATATTTATAAATGAAATATTGTTGACGAATATTGAGGAATTAAAAAACCTCCCTGGATAAGATATACTAATCGACTCTCTTAGCAACTACAATTACACAACTTTCCCATACTCACACTAATAAAATACAATGAAAAAAAAATGTTCCTCCCAAAAGTGAAATTTTTGTATAAATAAAATATTTGCTTACTGATGTCCCAATTTAGCTTTCCATTCCTCCTGCTGGGTGACAACTAATGATAATATTAAATTTGCATTACAATGATCCATAATAATAACTAACATTTATTAAGTGCTTACTAATGTGCCAGAAAGTGTTCTTAACTTACTACATGCAATTTTTTCATGTAATACATCAGCTCCAAATAGGATAGAGTATCATTATCCCCATTTTTTGTAGAGATCAAGGTTATAGGGGTAAAAGAAGTTGCCTAAGTTGGATAAATACATAGTATCAGTTAATATCAGAGCTCAACAAAATACAGTCTTAATCAATGACTAACTCTGAAAAATAATCTTTCTCACTTCTCCCAAGATGTAAATGTGAACAAAGCAGACTCTGGGTTGCCCTCTGTGGTACTTTATATATACTGAGATGTAAATCAAAGTTTTTTATGTGTGTCAGCACACAAGTTATACCTTCAATAAAACAAATCATTTCAAGGTAAGGCCAATGACAACTACTTTGTGCAGTTTTGTATCAGAATTGCTAAAGAGAAGAATAATGCCTTATTTGCTTGAAAGAGTCTGCCCCAAACCTGCTTCTTTTGTCCTTTTGGTGTGTGAATAACAGTGTGTTAAATAATATTATAGTCCTATAGCATCCTCTTGCTTTCCTCTTATGGGAAGGGGGCAGATAGAATTTACTTAACTTGTAAAAATCTAACAAGTGGGGGCATCTGGGTGGCTCAGTGGGTTAAAGCCTCTGCCTTTGGCTCAGGTCATGATCTCAGGGTCCTGGGTTCGAGCCCCGCATCGGGCTCTCTGATTAGCAGGGAGCCTGCTTTCCCTTCTCTCTCTCTGCCTGTCTCTCTGCCTACTTGTGATCTCTCTCTCTGTCAAATAAATAAATAAATAAAATATTTAAAAAGAAAAATCTAACAAGTATAGGCAGAGCAGTCATAAGATGGAGCAATTTAAGACTTAAATATAACAGCTGACAATAATCACATATAATAGTTGTCAAAGAAAACAGAGTGAATGTTTGAATCTCTGAAATTTGAAATTCCGATATGTAAGTATTATACCTATTTGATGTTCAGGCTTTTCTCCCTGTCTTTTGTTACCTTTTTGGCCCCTGTTACTTCCCTTCTGGAACAGCCTCTCAGTCTTTCTCTCTCTGTCTCTTTACACTCCATCCTTCCTTCCCTCCCTCTCCCTCTCTCTCACAGTTGCTTAGATCCCAATAATATCTTCTTTATTGGTCCAGAAGAAAATCCTGATCATAACTGAGATTAATTCCTGAATTAAAACAAATGAGTTTGAAAACCTGATCCAGTGGAAGGGGGAAAAACTTTGATGTTTAAAACATTTGCCCAGGAATTTCAGAGCTGTTACCCATCATTGTTTGGTAAACCAAGTCGATTAAGGGCATTCAAATGTAAAACATTCCTTTACAAAGAGCTCACAGTGAACTGTTACAGTCTTGAGGCAAAACAAGGGGGAGGAAGGAAAAGAGGGACGAAGGATAGGTTTTTAACCAAGTGTAATTGTAAACACTTTATATGAAATGAATTAATTTATTTGTACTCGCTTTGAAATATAATTGCTACTTAATTTTTAGGAAAGAATTTAGGAAAAACCAAAGTATATACCTCCATGAAACGTTTTAACTACAAACTGTATAGAGCATGGAAAATGAGAGATTAGAATAAAAATGTTAAAGAAAACACTGCATTTTTAATCTCCTTTTTTTTCTTGGTGTAGCTATTTTTATTATTTAGCTCTCACTGGAGTATAATCACTTCATCCATTATACAGTGATTAAAATACTTAATTTCTATTACTAAAATTGTATTGATAACTCTTCTAAGATGGGAGAATTTGTAGATGAATTACAATAAAATCCAAAAGTTGTTCTGGATTATCACAAGAGCAAAAAAATAAAACTAGGTGCAGAAGAGAGTTTTTAAATTTTCATTTGTACAGGACAAAGTACTCCAATGCAAAATTATAGTGAATTAACTTCTTTATTTCTGCAGTAAGTCTTTGGGCTTCTGTATCATCCTAACTTTTCCAAAGGAAGGTACACATCACATGATAGAATTTTATGAGCATCATATTAGGGATCTTTGGAGTTTATTTCTAGCTTCCCTATTTCTAAATAGTGTTTCTTTTTTTTTCCAAGTAGTGTTTCTTAGGAGTGTTGACAACTCATTTATTAATTAAGGCCTTGAGGAGAAAGGGGAAAAAAAACTCCCTATAGCTAAAAACAAAATCCAAAATTAAGTTTTCTAAGTATATCAATAAATATCAAAATGGCATTATTTTGCAAACTGTACTATTTTGTGCCTGTATATCTGAAATAAATTAGTGGGGAAAAGTTCCTTTTTTTTTTTCCAGTTTGGCCTTTGATACTTAATGTATTTGCATTAATATATATATCTTGAATGTAGTAATAGTATTTTCCACTCAGAACAATAGAATTAAAGAACAAAAAAGAACCTTAAGAATCTAGTCCAATACCCTTATTTTACAAATAAAAAAACAAAACAAAACAAAACGGAGACCACCAAAGATAAATGAGTTTGCTCAAATTATGTACAGCCCAGACAACACGTAGAGGTGAGAATATTAATAACCTTAATGCATCACACATAGGAAGCCATAGGTCATAGCTGTTGTTAGAACCAGCCCTCACTCCCTTTCCTCTGTGATCCCAGGGTGGGTTAAAATTCTGAACCTGGAGCTTAGTCATATTCAACCAGATGCTATTTGAATTTTTTTAAAGCAACATTTTACCTAAATATATGCTTATTGCCAAGGAAAGCTTTAATATTATTAATGTATATTTATATCTCACTGTACCTCAGTCCTTACCTTATGCCCAAAGACTTCTCATTCTTTTATTTTTAAATTTGGATTTTTTTTCCCCTTAGGATATAAAAGTCAATGTTGTCACAAATTTCTGCGATTAACAGGCAAAAATATATTACTAAACTTTTGAATACACACTATTCAAGAATTAGAAGTAATAGTTCATTTGAAACTGTTGCTAACTTCTCTGTTTTGATTGCCATGATATATTTACCTAACAATTTAAAAAAAATTTTTTTCAGAATTATGAGAGAACACTTTTCTGACTAGTTTTAATAGTGTTTGTTTTTATTTTACTAATGGGTGGGACGGGGCCCTCTTGATCTCCAGGTTGTGGGTTTGAGCTCCACATTTGGTGTAAGGATTATGAAAAAAATACTGAAAAAACAACAAACAAAAGAACAAATGGATGGGACAAACTATCTTTTCTTTTATTCTTCCTAAATACATATGAATTTTTACTGTGATCAGATTTTGTAAATCATTTTTTTAAGATTTTGTTTATTTATCTGACAGAGAGAGAGTTATTTATTTGAGAGAGAGAGAGAGAGAGCATGCATGCAAGTAGGGAGAGTGACAGGCAGAGGGTGAAGCAGGCTCCCCACCAAGCAGGGAACCGGCTGGATCCCAGGACTCTGAGATCATGACTAGATCCAAAGGCAGATTCTGTACCACCTGAGCCACCCAGGTGCCTGAGGTTTTGTAAATCATTAGAACAATGTTAATTTTCGTAACTATGGACACATATATGGTAATGGGTAACATTTACTTATTCATTAAAAAACTTACCAAAGGATGCTACACACTAGGCAATGCCCTGGCGACCTAAAGATTAGGAAGGCAATGCTCTCAAGTAGCACTCATATTTAGAGGGGAAGATAAAAGATCAGACCTCACCATATCTAGTGTTATAATGTGCCCTTAGAAGAGGCAAAAAAAGAACCACGAAGCCATGTGTGGTGGAGGCATAACATGGGGGAGACTACTGAAATAAGTTCAGAGTACTTGAGGATGGTCAAGTTAAAGTTAAGTCCTAAAGAGACAGTAATGAGATCCTTCATAAATCAATATTAGCATTATTGTATAAAACAGTTTATTTTTTTCCAAAATTCTACTGTTCTTACATCAGATGAAAAGATTTTCCAGTTGATTAGTTAACACGTGTTATTAAGGATGTTGATTCCATCATTCCTTCCTGAGTAGGAAATAAAACAGGAAAACAGGTCCTATCTTTTAGTTTTAGTTCCCTTTCTTGCTCTCTCTCAATTTCGCTTATACACAGACACACACACACACACACACACACACACAGACACACACACACACACACACACACACACACACACACAAACACACACACTGCAGAAGGGGACCAAACCACATTTTTTTTCAGAGACTTATTTGGTCGCTTATTTTAAGTACTAACCATAGCATTACAAACAAAGGTTAGTTAAAAATCCATAGAAACCAACCGAACAAACAATATTAGGTTCCCCTATACTTTCTCTTTTTTTCTCCTTTTTCTTACCAACTGGTACCCTCCCTCATATAGAAGCAGCATCCTCCTAAAATTTTCATCATGATGAAGATATGTAGCAGAAAATTTGTTTCATTTGTAAATTGAATATTCTGTACATCTCTACTAGTAAAATAATGTATTTCCAATTTTTAAAAGCACATGTTTTCTTACAAGTAATTTTCATAAAATAGTAAGAACTAAATCAAAATATATGCAATTTTACAGAACAAGAAAGTATTTTTTAGCTTATAAATCATTTCGTTGTTTTTATTCTTTCTTTGCCACACACAGACATACTAACTTTTTTTCCCTTGGGATGGTGTGGGTGGTCCAGAATCAAGCTTTGACAAGAAGAATGAAGTGATAAAGCCCAACTGCATCACAACCCCATATCGGCACAATTTTATTTTAAAAGACCACATTATGGTTTAAAACACAAAACAGTAAATTTTATTTCATTAATTAATAACAAATTAATTTAATGATTTGAAGTGTTTTGTATGTGTGATTATGTTTTATTTTGGACAACAAAATAAGCTTAATCAAGAGCTGCTGCAGTCTTTGCTTTCTTTCTCCTTGAACCATTTACATTTTGCACCTGCACCATTTCATCTCCATCTAATTACCCGTGCTATTTCCAGGTGGTGCCTCTGATAGCTTCAGTTTCACTGGTTTCTTCATCAAGGAATTGGTTAAGCAAATAAAAACCAACAGTTGATAACGCACAACAAGTTTTCTAGGGTATCTGTGTGTGAAAAGGCATAAAAGACTACACTTCTTTAATAGTGTTGTCCTGGGGATCTAAAGAAATGATTTGAGAGATTTAACCACAGGTGTTTATACCATTTTTAGAGGAAAGTCCTAATATACATAGGAAAAGGCACCTCCTAACAGAGCAAGGGTCAGCAGTGTTATGTACCCGAGCAAAGCAGTTTTGATAAGAAGACAAGTGCTTTTGGAAACAGTGCCCTTTGTCCACACACCCTTGAGTATGGTAATCCCATACCTGTGATGGCTGATGGCTGATAAAGTCTTTCTGCAAAGAAAGCTGAAAGTTGACATGGTTAAATATCCACATATAATTTTACTGAAAATTACAAATCTTGTCACTGGGACCAATTAAAGTAAACCAAGGCGTTCCCTCTCTGCTGCAGGGGAGAAAGATACTTCTTGATTACTTGTCAGGTCCCAGAATATGATAGGTAATTGTGTGAGTATATATAAGAGACATCATATTATGCCCATCCGAGAGCTAAAGAAACCCAGGGAGAGGGATGCCTGGGTGGCTCATTCAGTTAAGCGTTTGCCTTTGGCTCAGGTCATGATCTTGGGGTCCTGGGATGGAGCCTGCTTGTACTCCCTGTTTGTACTCTCTCTCTCTCATTCTCTCTCAAATAATAAATAAAATCTTCAAAAAAGAAAAGAAACGAAACGAAACCCAGGGACAGTTTGCAGGTTGAATTTCTGCCTATATTCCTAGTTAGCAGATACGGCAGCTAGTATCCAGAACCAGAGATGTAAAAACCTGTGGTCTCTGCCCTTCATCTCACTTTCTACCGTTTTCCTGTCTTTTTTTTTTCCCCAATTCAAATCCCTACTGTTATTTTTTTTTTAATTGTTGTTATCTGCTGCCAAAAGCAGCATACTGTTCAGCTAGGTGGACTGACTCTTGCCCCAGAAGGGCACATGCGAGTTTTCCAGCCATAGTCTCTGTAAGACGGCGTTGGGCTGTTTTTATCTTTTACTGATTTTTGTCATCACCTTCTCTCCTTCCCCCTGAGATTACCAGGGTTATTACTGCTCAGAAAGACTTCTGGTGGGGAGACACTCCTCACCAGGAAGACAAACACACGTAGTACTACCACCCAAGTTGCAATTTGAGAAACTGGCCCCAACAGTGCATGAAGATTCATTTGAAGTGACCAAGTCAGACCTCAGGATGTTGTGGATCTTTTCTTTTCTTCCAAAAAGAGAAAAAAAATAAGAGATCAACGTATTAGGTACCTAGGGAACCATTCCATATGATGAATCGATTTTATTTTAGGTTATCTTATTTTATTTAAAAAAAACATTAATTCTCTCCCTTCTGGGGCAAAAAAAAATTAATTTTCTGCAGTGATTTTTTTTCTCTTTATTAGGAAAATATCCTAGTGTAGTGGACAGATTCTACTCTTGAGTTTTTTGGGAAATAATCTCTTGTTTCTTCGGGGTATTTTGCACTTTCATGAAAATGCATTGTCTTCAGATGCAGTGAGAGAGGCGACAGTCAGGTTAAGAAAATGTTTTACTATTGTTGTTAAGGCCTCCTACACCATGTCAAGCGTGACAGGGCATTTTTTTCTTTAACACATCCTGGTCCAGTGAAGGCTGAGATTCAGAAAAAGTGCTTGACACAACAATTTAGCAGGAAAGAAAGCTATTTTAAAAGTCTTTTGGGAACATGTTTGTGAAACAGGAAAAAACATACAATTGAGTTGATAATAGCACCCCGTAAAGGTTAGACTCCCTGAAATGGATTTGCCATCTTTTTTCACAGGGAACGCGTTCTTCTTAAGCAGCAGTTCTCACTTAAGGCTTAATTCAGCAAGGAGCTTCTTCCTGTGCAACTGCTTTTGCACTGGAAAATCTATTTTTAAATTACAACCCAGACTTAGTCACAGGAGTAAATAATCAAAAATAAGCCGTGCTTGGTATGTACAAAATTACAGCAGTTTATAGAGTACATCATGGGACTCTGTGTCTAGCAAAGGTCCAAATGACATAGCCAGGTTTCCACTCATTAATTCCCCAGAGAATCTTGAGTTCCTCGCAGGCCTGCACCTTACCTTCACTCACAAAGTCCTTGCTCATTCTGGACCTATGCCTTTGTTTTTCTAGTTCCTCATCCCTAGAAACTCTACCTCTGTCCTCTATCAACACACATTCTCACGCTGAGTTCCTTCAACAATAATGTCTTGAAATGTGCTCTCACTCCATTCATAT
This sequence comes from Procyon lotor, assembly GCA_028646535.1. Taxonomy (NCBI): domain Eukaryota; kingdom Metazoa; phylum Chordata; class Mammalia; order Carnivora; family Procyonidae; genus Procyon; species Procyon lotor. The sequence continues at coordinate 39,284,541 of CM053605.1, forward strand.
ACACATCTCAGAATACATTGTCTACTCCTTTCCCATTATGACAGTCCTTCCGGACAAAATTTCACCATTTGCTATTCCATTCTATCATGATGGGTGTGAACTTTCCATTTCAAAGCCCTCCCTTAATGGATTTCCAGAACCATCTCGACAAACTCCCAGGCACTTTTTTTTCTTCGAAATGTCTGATCTATACTCAGATATTTTCTTAACACTCCTTTTCCTCTGCTGTATCCCCTATATTAATGACTGGACCTTGACAGATACTCATGGTAGAATTTGGGGAATCTGTTTAGGTTTCTTACACTTCCTAAATTCTCTTAGTCTCACAGTTTAATATTTTTAATATCTCTGTTAAATATTCCTTTCTGTCCCCATTATTATTATTCTTAGTTCTAGCCTTCATGATTATTTTCTTGCTTCACTTATTTACAAGTCGCTACAGTATTCTAATTTGTCTCTCTACAACTACTCTTGTTGCCATCTTTGAATTAATCCTCCTGCTTTCTTTCTTTTTTTAAGATTTTATTTATTTATTTGATAGAGAGAGAGACAGTACAAGCAGGGGGAGAGGAAGAGGGAGAAGCAGGCTCCCCGCTAAGCAAGGAGTCCCACTCGGGGCTGGATCCTAGGAGCCTGCGATCATGACCTGAGCTGAAAGCAGTCGCTTAACCAACTGAGCCACCCAGTCTCCCAATCCTCCTGCTATAAAAAACTTGTATAGTACTCTACTATTATTATCATTATTATTATTATTTGTAGCAGAGTTAGAAAATCTTTGGGATACATCTTGTTCCTTAGGATTGTGCCCATGGCAAATAGAACTGATAGATCAGAGCCTCTCACTGAGTTTAGACTCAAGCTCATGGCTGCTAATCACAGTCCTGTTAATCACAGCCACCGCACATCCAAGTGGACATTCTAGCTGAAAATCTCTAGAGAGTTAAACAAAAACTCCTCAATATGACAGAAAATACCAGCTCTAATTTGCCTCCCTGGTTCCCTGGAAAGCCTCATCTCTTCTGTACCTGCATCTTTCAAGGACATGGCACTTCAAATTACTGATTTTTAAAAACTCCACTGAAGTGTCGTATTCTCAACGTCTCTCTTGCTCTCTCCACATGTGTGTGTGTGACACACACATAAACCACTCCCATGTAAAATGCACCATTCCATTGGATCAAACACTAGAAAATATTCATTGACTAGCTATAACACTTCATTATCCATATTTGTATATGCCTTTCTTCTCTTACAAGATTTTAACCAACTCTAAGAGCAAAAATTGTATCATTTCTGGGTTCACAACACTTAATATTGCTTTTGGAATCTATTGAGTTCTAAATAAATGTTTGAATGAATGAATAAATAAATGAATGTATTAAAAAATATGAAGATGGAACTATGTTTAACGGTTGTAAGAAAGAGAGATCCTGTAAAGAAACAAATTCCAGGATTATTAGGGTGCCAGGGTGGCTCAGTTGGTTAAGTGTCTGACTTCTGCTCAGGTCATGATGCCAGCATCCCTGACTGAGGCCCCTGTCAGGCCCCCTGCTCAGCGTGGAGTCTGCTTCTCCCTTTCCCTCTGACCCTCCCTTGCCTCCTGCAAGCAGCTCACTCTATCTCAGATAAATAAATAAAACCTTATTCAACACTGTTTGCTTCTTTACAAAAATAATGGAAAATGTGGTTAATTTTAAATAAAGTGTGCATTTACGGGAGACACACCCATTGATCTCTTTCCTCCCTCCCTCCCTCTACCTTCTCCCTTTGTTCCTCCTTCTCTTTTTTTCACCCTTCTTTCACTTTTCTTTTCACTTTTCTGGAAACAACTTCATAGAAGGGAAATAGTTGGGATGTAAGCTTTTTGATGCTTTAATTTGGGTTAATTTCTAAGAATGAACTAAAGTTCCTTAATTTTTCTTGCTAATACTCCCATATGTTGTTTCTTTATTATTGCTTGTAATAACATAATTTAAATATGTCACAAGTGAAATTCAAAAATCTACAACTTTTTTTATATATAAATCATCAGTTTTCCATCCCTGTAAGAAAAATAAAATAAGACTGTAGAAATGTAAAAAAAAGAAGTTACCGACAGGAGAAAAGAAATAAACAACTATAAATTCTTTAAACCTAATGAATATTTTCTAAGTTTATCATAATAGCTTTTACCTCAATTATGTATAATGGCTATTTTTTATAAACTAAAATTTTTATCTCAAAAGAAATATAGTATTTTTGTATGAGCTGAAAAGTAGTTCTGAAAGCAAATTTCAAGGAAAATGTACTTTTCTTGATAAATAAATAGTTCTAAACATGTAAAATAGAGTTAGTGCATCAAATTGAAGGCAGAGCTTACATCCATGGGACGCTCTGTAAATTAGGCAGGTTTTTGCTCATTGTGTTTTGTTTCACAGTGTGAACATTATCTCTTGACAAAGAAGAGAGAGGAAACCATATGTTCTGCTCAGCACAAATCTTCCCTCATATACACATACTTTTTCCCCTTGCATTTACTTTCTAAAAAACAGCTTTACTAACATACAAATCATGTGCCATATAATCCACCAATTTAAAGTGTATAGTTCATATGGTTTCACTTACTTGTGGAGCATAAGGAATAACATGGAGGACATCAGAAGAAAGAAAGGAAAAGTGAATTGAGGGAAATCTGAGGGGAAGACAAAGCATGAGAGACTGTGGACTCTGAGCAACAAACTGAGGGTTTTGGAGGGGAGGGGGCGAGGGGTGGGGCGAGTCTGGTGGTGGGTATTAAGGAGGGCATGTATTGCATGGAGCACTGGGTGTGGTGCATAAACAATGAATCTTGGAACACTGAAAAAATAAAACAAAAAAATAAAGTGTATAGTTGAGTGATTTTACTATACTCACAGGACTATGCAACTATCATCACAATCTAATTTTAGGACATTTTTATCACCCTAGAAAGGATCCCTGTACTCATTAGCAATCAGTGCCCATCTACACTCTCCTTCAGCCCCATGCAACCACTAATCTGGGCTCTCTCTATATAGATTTGCCTATGCTGGACATTTCATATAAATAGAATCATAAAATACGTGTCTTCTGGGATTGACTTCTTTTATTTAGTGTAATGTTTATAAGGTTTATCCATGTTGTATTACTACTCCTTTCTTTTTATTGCCAAATACTATCCATAGTATGGATATATCACATTTTGTTCATCCATCCATTAACTGATGGACATTTGAGTTATCACTTTTCAGCTATTAAAATTAGTAGTGCTATGAATATTCACGTACAAGGTTTCTTTTGGACATATGTTTTCATTTCTGTCAGATATATATATATACACATATATATAAGTATATATATATGTATATGTATATATACATATATATATATATATATCTGCATTTATGGATAATTTCAGGGTCTTATGGTAATTCTATGTTTAATATTTTGAAGAACTGTTTTCCAAAGTGACTACATCATTTTACACTCCCACCAGCAATGTAAAAGTTACAATTGTTCTATATCTTTCTTATACTTACAATTGTCCACCTTTTTATTATAGCTATTCTCGTGGGTATGAAGTAGTATCACTGTGGCTTTGAATTGAACTTCCCTATAAGTAATGATGTTGAACATGTTTTTCATATACTTGTTGGTCATTTACATGTCTTATGCAGAGAAATGTCTATTCAGATCCTTTGCCCATTTTTTAGTTGGACTGTTCTTCTTATTATTGAATAAAAGTTCTTTGTATATTCTAGATATAAGTCCTTTATCAAATATGTGACTTTTAAATCTTTTCTCCTAATCTGTGATTTGTCTCTTCATTTTCTTGATGCTATCATTTCTTCGCAAAAGTTTCTAATATTGATGTAGTCCAACATCTATTTTATTGTTACTTATGCTATATATCTAAATCATATCTAAAAACACATTGCCTAACCCAAGGTCACAAAAATTTATTCATACATTTTCATGTAAGAGTTGCATTTATTTTTTATTTTTAATAAAGATTTTTATTTATTTATTTGTCAGAGAGAAAGCAAGAGCACAAGCAGGGGGATTAACAGGCTCAGGGAGAAGCGGGGTCCCTGCTGAGCAAGAGCCTGATGTGGGACTCGATCCTGGGACCCCAGGATCATGATTGAGCTCAAGGCAGACACTTAACTGAGCCACCCAGGTGTCCCACTATTTTTTGAGCAAGCTATAAATATCTTCCTATAGGCACATACTAGATATGGGCTATCCAAGAGTATATCCTGCTAAGTCTATTTCAGATTTTAAAAAAAAGCAATCACTTCATAGATACATTTGGGGAGAGAAGCTTCTGAACTCCTATTGGCTGGGCTTCTCATATGCTTTGGGAATGAATAACAATGTCTTGCTTTGCTGAAAAGGAAAATAATCTGTAGATATTTAGATTACAGTGGAGAAGAGCTTTAAGTCATCTTATTTTACAGCTCAGGAAACTGAGGTCTAGCAAAGTCACTAATCTGAGAATATTCAGGCTCTGTAAGCTAGGTAAAATGCAAAATGGAATCTTGTTATTAATCTTTCCACTACACCAGAATTTCTAACAATGTTAAAAATGTTTTGGTTGCAAATGTTTTGGAAACAAAATTCCAAATCAATCCTGTTTAGACATAAAGTATAACTTACTGGCTGCATTGATGAGGAAGTCCATTATTATAGCTTATTTTGGATGTGGCCAGATTCAAAGGCTCTAATAATGTCATTGATTCTCCATCAATCCCTTGCTCTGATTGGCTTCATATTTTATAATTTTTTTTGGTAGGAAGGATGTATAGGATATACCTTCTCCTACTTGCTTTGCAACCCCCAGAAAGTGGAAATCTTCCCTGATAACACTAATAGAAAAGTCCTAGGGAGAATACTAATGATGTACCTTGACCATGTTTCCATGCCTAAACAAACCATAATCAGAGGATTATGCTAATCTGACCAGATTTCAGTGACTTCCTACCTCTGTGACCAGGAGGACAGACTCAAACCAGAGGGAATAGATTCTCTACTGGAAAGAGGGGTTTATTTTATCAGGGAAAAAGAAATTCTGCTGGATCGACAGTATCATCAGAGTTCTTGTGCTTCCCAAATGCTGAGATATGCTAGGAGGTACTGTATAAATTTTGATTTTTTAAGAAAAATTGAAGGCCCCAAATAACAGAAATACAGTGTTAATGATGAGCTATTATGTTAAATCAAAATTCCAGGAGAATTATATGTTATCTGATTTTATTGCCTTTGAAGAAAACATGTTTTCACATAGAGTTTGACTCTTGACTTTGTGAAAGGGAAATAGGTGTAAAGCTCTTAGTCCAAAGAGCTGGAAAGATATGTTTTGTTTCTATGCTCTTTGAGCAAGCAATTCTTTCCATATTAGATCTCCTGGAGGGAGAGTGTTTCCATCAAGTACAAAGCATTTTTTTCAGTCTCCCTCCCACCTTTTACTAATTGGGCTGAGATTTGGCCACTTGCCTCTTTCAAATAAAAAGAAGGTGACCAAAATCACCGGAAAATGGCTAATCATGCCCACAATGGGAAAATTATTCCCATGAGTACATACTTCAGAGTGTAAAATGAAGTCCCTAATTTAATCACAATTTTATCTGTCTTTAATGGCTATTCAGCTATTCAACCTGGAATGTTCATTAGATAAGCAAGTAAGCATAGAGTCAATATCTTTTTTTTTGGTTCCAATATAGTAAAGGCTATTCCAATCAGGAACCAATTCCAATTGGTTCCAATCAGTAAAGGCTATTATAGTCAACCTAAAATTAAATTCAAATTTGGGAGATTTTACAACTTGTTTTTAATTGGATTAGCATGTTATAGTCTTTAAGATGTGACTTTTTGATTACAATGTATACAAACAATTTGCTAGAGCTTTAGTTTATATAAGTTCAACATTAGGAAATATGCAGTTATGGCAACTAAATGGACATCGTATTTAGGAATATACTTGTTACCACTTACTTTATTTGATAAAGCCAAACATATTATTTCTAAAGAAGATAAACTCACAATGTATATGACCACCCCTTGAAATATAAGGTAAGTTTTCATTTACAATGCTATAGAAATTGTGGTAAATAACTCAAAAACATGTATAATCTTGGTTATGTTTCTAAAAATTTTAATGTGATATAATAACAGTAATAACAGCAATAATAATAATAGCTAACTTTACTAAGTTCTAAAAAGTCTATGTACATTATCTCATTTTATTTTGACAATAGCCTTCCGGTGTAGGGGCTATTTTGTAAATAGTAAGCTATTCTTATAAAAGTTGTTTAACTTGAAAGTGTGAGGTTGGGTTGGGTTTTCAAAGATTTTTTTTTTTTTTTGGACAGAGAGAGAGATCACAAGTAGGCAGAGAGGCAGGCAGGGAGACAGGAAGAAGCAGGCTCCCCGCTAAGCACAGAACCCGATGTGGGGCTCAATACCAGGATCCTGAGATCATGACCTGAGCCAAAGGCAGAAGCTTTAACCCACTGAGCCACCCAGGCACCCTGGGTTGGGTTTTCAAATCAGCATTTGTAACTAGTACAACTCCTGCCTCTACTTATCACAGTTGTCCCTTTACTAGACTAATTATTAAATATCAGGTAGATGTTACTTTATTTAGTTTACTATTTCCCTGAAAAAGGAAAATTGTTTCATTGGTCAGTAGGCAATATTTATAATATATATTTTCTTAGCATGTGGAATTTAATAGTTGTAGTTAAACTCAGATGTCTCTTAAAAATAAAATAGTTTCTGGAGGTTTTTATTGACTTTTTTAAATTGGCATTTATATACTATATACTATATAGTAGTATAGTAATATATAGTAGTAGTATATAATATAGTATATACTATAAAAGCTTTTATATACTAGGTCAATCATAAGATTTTGATGAATTAAATTTAATACTCTTTCTTGCTATTTCATTGATTACCTTGCTGAGTTTATGCATTGTTGAATCATTCCTTAACAAGTCCTATAATTTTTGGAGCTGTATAATTTAAATTTTTTTTTACCTGGTTCATTTCCTGTTAAGTGCAAAAATATGAAAACCCAATGTATCCCAAATTCATAAAGAGTTGGCTTCCAGTCCCAGGAGCATTTAGGCTATTATAATGTTGATGACAATAAGTATACCTTTGCTTAGATGACTTAATCAGATCCCATTCTGAAGAAGTCTGTCAAGGGGGTTTATTAAGAAGTATGTTTGCTTTTCTAATTTCAGTTTTCTATAGTGGAGAAGAGAGAACTAGACTTACCCCAAACAGTCTTTCAAAAGTAAGAATAGCTCTAAAAAGAGGCATTATATGGAGAGGTGAAATCAAGATGTGATTTCTTTTGGCCTAGATACCTTTTCCTGAATTCTCATGTAGCAAAAGAAAAAACCATGAGTCTACGTTCCACTGTCTTAGATTCAAACTCAAAGTCCTTTGGGCAATTAGAAGGAGAAGACCTAGGGAAGGTCTTCCTGAGCCAGAGAAAACAATGTCAGAAAAGCTTGGTTTCAGGGATATCTTGGATTTGGGTTAGTTTGAACAAAACTGTTCCTCCTGCCTTTTACATATATTTTGAACCCTTACCCAAGGCTTAAGTAATCTTATTCTATTTTTTCATGTTACAAATGAGATACCTGGGAAGGTATGTTACTTGCTCAAGCTCATTGAATGGCTCATATTGGGTGAGCACCAGGACTTCCTATCTTAAATGCTGGTGAAATCATCCCTCTTTAGAACCTTATGAATGAGTCCTATGGACTCTGTTTAAAAGTAATGAACTAAACCACTAAAATAAGATTATCATTCTCTAACTTGATAAATATTTTTGTTGAGGAATCTTAACTTATATTCACTTCCATCTCCCTTCACAAGTAGGTGAAAGTAGATGCTCAAAAAATACGGTAAGATGACTAATTGAATTTCCAGAAGTAGTTCTTAAATTAAAATGCATGTGGTTTTTATCTTGGTACCTTACCAGAAGGGCAAATCTGAGTTGTGAAGCTGTTTACTAATGTAAGTTTAAAAAAAGTAAAATATCCCAACTTTACTAAGAAAAGGAAGAAATTACATGAGAAACATAAAATTTCTTCAAAAGAAGAAATTACATGAGAAAACATAAAAATGTGTTTGATAAATGAAAGTGAAATGAAGCGTGCAAATTGGATGTTAGGCAAAATAACTGAAAAGCAAAACAGAAATGTATCTTGCACTACTTTCTAAATCTTAATTATCCAAAAAATGATGAGTCAGTATCATATGGACATAAAGGGCTTTTAAATTTAGAATTGGAGAATCTACATTTTTAGGTTGGGGTCAGCCCTAAGCATCTGTATGCCCTTGGCCAAGTCACTAAGATATGTATGAGATATGAGGTATGAGATTAACATTGCCATGACTAATTAAAATTATAGAACAATAAAGATCATAACAACAGCTAATCCTTATTGGGTGTTTGTTATAAGTTCTTTATATCTACCGTGTAATTTAACACTTAAAACGACCTGACAAGATGAATTATGATAAAAATTCTCTGCAACATCGATCAAGCCACTATTTGTGTACTCCTTTCCCTGTCAGGAAATAGTGAGTTTAAGTGTTATAAGAACTGGAGTTTGAAGCTCTGCCTCTTCTGACTCCAGCAGCCATCTTTCAGTAAGTATGCAATAGCAAAGGGAGCTGAAAATTAAGTACTCATTTTCTAGTTGAGTAAGCCAAGCAGAAGAGTGGAAATGATTTTCTTAAAATCACCTAACAATTTAGGAACAGCTGGAAGAAATTCTGCAGCTAATGTGATTGCCTTGCACCATGATAAATATATTCCAAAGTCAGGAGGAATGACTAGCCAGTTGCAAAGCAGAAAGTTACCACTTATATTTGATGGGAAAATGTCATTTTTGATCAGGTGAAGATTTGCAGTTAGTCTTCTATTACAACTGTAACAAATTACCACAAATGCAGTAGCTTAAAACAGCACACATTTGTTATGTCACAGCTCCCTAGGTCAAGAGTCCTGTGGGCTTGGCTACTTTTTCTACTGCAAGTCCAAAGTCAAGAAATTCTCTTCTGGGCCTCTGGGAGAAAATTTACTTCCTGATTCATTCAGGTTGTTGGCATAATTCAATTCCTTGAGGTTGTAGAGTTGGGGTCCCCATGTCCTTGCTGGCTATCAGTTTGAGAGCCACCTTTATCTCCTAGAGGCTTCTTTCTGGTCTTTGTACGTGGGCTCCCTGGCAAAGCCGTCAACCATGCCATATCTCTTCTGCTTCCTTTTCTTCTGTTGCATCTCCGTGGCTGACTATTCAACCTTCTTCTTCTACTCTCAAGGGCTCAAATGATTAATTTAGCCTACCAGGATACTTCATGCTAATCTAGGGTAATCTTCCTATTTTAAGGTCCATAACCTTGAAATGACAGATTCTGGGGATTAAGGCATGGAAACACTTGAGGGTTTATTATTCTGCCTACCACAGAATTTTTCTATCTGTATCATTGGTTCTGCACTCTAGCTGTATACTAGAATCACCTTAGAAACTTGAAAAAAATGCTTCTCCCTAGACCCCAGTCGAGATGAACTGAATCCCAATTTCTTGGAGTAGAATCCAGTCAGTGACTTTTTTTTTAAGGTGTCAGAAATTATAATGTGCTTCATAGGGCTAAGAGCACCCCCAAACACCAGTTTCTTCAACTTAATTAAATTCATTTTGTATGTAATTCATTCAAAACACACTATTTATTCTTTTTATGCCTAGGGTTTGGAGTTACAGAGGTAGATACAATACATCTCCTATTTTCTTTTTAAAGATTTTATTTATTTATTTGACAGAGAGAGAGATCATAAGTAGGCAGAGGCAGGCAGAGAGAGAGGGGGAAGCAGGCTCCCTACTAAGCAGAGAGCCCAATGTAGGTAGGGCTCGATCCCAGGACCCTGAGATCATGACCTGAGCCAAAGGCAGAGGCTTAAATCACTGAGACACCCAGGCGTCCCTGCATGTCCTATTTTTACTGTGCTCACAATCTAGTGGCATAAATAAACACACAAAAAAAGAATACAACATTAAAGGATAGATTTTATTTATTTACTTTTCAAAAGATTTTATTTATTTATTTGTCAGAGAGAGAGAGAGCACAAGCAGGGGGAATGTCAGGCAAAGGGAGAAGCAGGCTCCCCACAGAGCAGGAGTAGCCTGGTGTGGGGCTCGATTACAGGACTCTGGGATCATGACCCGAGCCAAAGGCAGTCGCCTAACCAACTGAGTCACCCAGGCACCCCAAAGGATACATTTTAAACCAGATTTAAAATAGATATTCGAATAATTTGCTCTGGGAGTTCTGAGATATTTATTGTTTCTGGGAACATGGCAGAATATTTTGCTTGATTTCAATTTGAGAGGGATTTTTTGTTTTGTTTTGTTTTCCTGTAGCAAGCTCTACTTCCAATGTGGGTTTTGAACTCATGACTTCTAGATCAAGAGTCACATGCTCCTCCAACTGGGCCAGCCAGGTGCCCCCTTAGTATTTATTTTTAAAATAGTCTGGCAGGGACACCTGGCTAGCTCAGTCCATTAAGCAACCAACTCCTTATTTCAGGTCAGGTCACAATCTCAGGGTCCTGGGATTCAGCCCCATGTTAGGTTCTGTACTCAGCGGGGAGTCTGCCTGAGGATTCGCTCTCTCCCTCTCCCTCTGCCCCTTCCCACCCCTCTCTCAAGAAAAAGTAAATAAATCTTTGAAAAAAATACAATAGCCTGGCAGTATCTAGAGAAAGAGGAATATGAATGTGTCCAGGTTTTAGCATGCTCCAATGACACTGTTGTATTCATGTTGTGCTTCCCAAGATTTCAGGCCAAGGATTTCCTTAAAGTCTTACTAAAAATTCAGATTCCCAGTTCTTCTCCCAAAGATTATGATTCAGAGGGACTGTTGTGGGGCCTAGAACTTCTAACATGGTCAGCAAAGTTCTAGTAGTGACTCTGATGTAGGTGATCCATGAACCCACAGTTTGAGGAACACTAGTTTATGCTACATCAGTGATTTGGTACCTGTTCGTTCAACAGTCTAAAAATTATGGAAACCCTGAGTGATATTTAAAAAAAAAAAACAAAAACTTATATTTGGGGGAAAAAAAAACCCTTATATTTGAGTTCCTTACATCAGTTAACAGATATTTAGGAAGAAAAAGTCCTTATATTTTAATTTTCTCACTGCTTCATGTATTGAAAGTGTTAAGGACATTACAGGCCAGGATGGGGGTAGGGAGTTAAAACCTTATACTGTATGTATTTCTTAAAGATTTTATTGGAAGTAAAGACAATAATTTGCAAAAATAAGTCTAGCAGAAAGACTTAGGTTTTGACCAAAAGAAAAAAAAAGGCAGTGAGGAGAAAATAAAAGGTAACGCAGATCTTGTACTTTGACATTTTTACTCAATGGTACGATCTCTTACACCGTGTAGAATGACAGAAATTCCATTTGCCATCCAAGAGTGAAAAACTGGGTTTGGAGAAGAGTGCTTATTCCCTGTTGATTCAGAAAGGTAGTATGAGACAAACCATTAGAGACTCTTAATCTTGGGAAACCAACAGAGGATTGTGGGAAGGGATGGGTGTGGGACATGGGGTCACTGGGTGCTACTTTATATGTTAATTAATTGAATTGGAATTTAAAAAAAAGAAATATAGCATGTTGAATATGCCATGAGGGAAAGGCATGTACTAAATAGAAAATCCTCACTTTGCTCACACAAAGGTTCAGGACACTTCATGGCAAATGAGGTACGTGAGGTACATGCTTCTCTTAGCCCACTTTATAGTGACTGGATAAGTAAGGGGAGAAGAAAATAAGGCACAGGGCCCAAAGAAATCCAAGTTATTTTGGAAATGGAGAAGTGGAAGTTAAAAGGTTTTTTTTTCCCTTAATCTTGGAGTGAACATATACTTTTAGTACCAGGGTTAGGTAACTCAACTAAAACTAAAAATTGTTGTAAAGAAAAACACATTAATGAAAAGTGTGTATGGGAATACTAAAATTTTGAGAAAATAAGAAGCAGATTTGCAATGCACTGCTATGCATTTGTAGGACTTAGGTTTTCGTGTTCTGATAATTTAGTATTGATTAACTCACACTGATTTATAATTTTTTATGCAGAATAAAACATGCTTTTACACTGAATTAAGCAAAAAAGATTGGTTAAAAGTTTTGGACTTGGAAATATAGACCCATGAAAAATGTCTTGTAGTACAGATCAATGGTAATTTTAGTAAATGAAACCAGAATGAGATTATGAAAGTCCTGAGTGACTAGGAAGCTATATTTCAAACGTTCTTTGAGGTTTTACAATATCCTTCATCTTCAAAGTTCTATGATGAAATAAATCATTTTTATTTTATGTTGGTGATTCTTTGGACAAGAAGAATGAAGACCATTTAGAAATAAACTACTATTTTATTCCATGTTTACAGTAAAGAAAATTATTTTGTTTCTAGTAATAGAACCAAATCTTCCACTTTGTTTAATTTTGAGAAGTGAAAAAGCAGTACTGATAGGATCCATGAGGCTAGCAGTTAGAGAAAATGCCAGTAAGTACTATTAGTACCATTATGATTACAAATTCACTTAAGAGTTTAAATTAGAGCTTTCTTAGTTTTGAATAAGCCCCTTTCCTACTAAACAAACCTAAGGACACTTGGAAAAACCCGCTGGCAGATTTAGTCATTTAACTTGACCCTTCATTGCCTATGTTATCTCTCTTTAGAATTGAATGGGAACTACCATATTTCACAAGGCAACATGCAACTCAGTTGTCAGTAAATAATTCAACAAGATCTGAAAGACATTTACAATGATTTGCCTAACAGCTTTGGTCAGTTAATATCAAATATATTTTAGCAAAGATAAATTTGGAATAAGCTAAATATAGAAGAGAACCACTTGCTGAATGAACATATTAGAGGTACCATGCCAAGAACCACTGAGCTAAACTGAGGATACAATCAAACATACTCTGATAACAATCATGCCATTACATCTACCAGTATGAGACACAGTCTAAACTGACCTTCAGATGTATATTCAGTGGTGTTATCTACATGCCCAATCATGAGCCCTCTATTATTGACCTTGAGAATGTTTTTTGCAATGTGTAAACTTGTAGCACTCCTAATCAAGGGGCAAGTCTATAGCCCCGATTTTATCAAGGATGCAGCAGTGTTTCTGGATCACTAAGGAATAGGGTAAAGAAAGAAGCTATGAAAGCAGAATATTTGCATTGGTAAATATTTCGTGAAATTAATAAAGTCTTCTTAAATTGCGGGTGCCAGGATAAGTATTTATCCTGTATTAACACTTTATAAGTGTTTAGTAAACACTAAAAGGTATTTCACTAACATACTTTTTGGAACTCTGATTTTGAAGCCTCTGATTAGATAAGCAACGCAAATAACTGCTAGTGTTGGGTGAAATGTTTTTCAAATATACTGGGTTTGGCAAGACTCCAAACATGTTTTTGAAGCACTTTTTTGAGCGTAGGTCCATATTATAGTTAGTTTCATCCTGACTCATGTGTAAATCATCAAACCATTGTTTCATAAAAAAACGTATCTGATTTCCAAATACAATAATATTTTTTTACATTTTTATTGGTATATTTCTGGATTACATATATTTAATACAGAGAAATGTGAACTACCAATGCTTTAAGCTTGGCTTAACCTTTATAAAGACTTGCGAAGTCAGTAAACTACTGTTAATCAATACTGAAATAATCACAGAACTTGAAAAATAAAGTTTTCAGGACATTATTTTTTAAGAAAGTAAAAATGCTGATATAAGAACTTTTTTCTCCTAATTTTTATTGTCAGTATAGATTCTAACGTTATCAAAAACCTTCTAATAGAAGAAATGGCAGTTATTTAATATTTATGATTATTTTTCTTGATGGTAAGTTTAAAATCCTAAAGTAGTTTATTGGTTTACCTTTTTCATTCATTTACTCATTCATTTACACGGCAAATGTAAATTAACTGCCAGTCACCAAAGATACATGGATCAATCAGATTTGGTTTCCAGCTTTGAGAAACCCTATCAGCAAGGGAAATGGATATATATATAACTAAGACTATTAACACATTCTAAGACATTAAAGAAAGTCATTCAAAGGAAAATTAAACCGTAGCTTAATTTAAAATTTCAGTATCAACCATCTTGAATGAATGGAAATTAATTTAAGTTTCTCCATATAATGGAAAACCACAAATATTTGTGAAAAAATTCAAATATAAGCAAAAGAGATTTTTAAAAATTGGAATAGCTTAATAAAATATTTTAATAGTGGTATTTTCTTTGAAAAATTCAATTTACCATGGAAATTTTGTTGGCTTCTTGAAATAACATTAAATTATTACATCAATCAATATTTCAGGTCATGACCCTTGGATTTAAGAAATTCTTCAAGACAATGTCCAATATGATCCGAGGGAAAATGTGATTTGAGTCTGGAGACAACTGTGTATGTAAGTATTGGAAAATTAGATTTTCTCATGGTAAAATGTAATAAAAACTAAAATATCAATGCATTAATTACTAAATTGCAAAAACTTTGATTCATTGTTTTCCTTCTGTTACATGTTTTTTAATATCTAAAATTAATACAATGCCTCCTGGTTTTTTGGATTTTTTTTTTTTAAGATCAACTAATAATAAAAACCAATATAGCTGATAGAAGAGAAAACATTATTTGGAAGATTGCTACAGTTAAAAAGGAAAGCTGTGTCTAGGTGAGTAATTAGTGAGGGCAAACAATGACACAGATTCTATGCTCTAGAAATTTGTGTGCTCTCATTGCATGGGATAATAAAAATATTAAGTAGAATACATGGAAATGATTTTTATAAGTCTTACTCTAACATTGGCCCTGTAATAAAAATCATGACAAATCATGGCAAATATCTACTGATTCGATTTTTAAAATTTCCTTTGCCTTGAAAAATACTGCTTATACATTCAGTTAAGTAAATATTATATTATGACTGTATCATGATAATTTATATCTCATAAAAATACTGTCAAAGTAGGTTGCTCACAGGCCTTATAGTGAGTAAGCAAGCCCAGCAATGTTTATCTCTAAGAATTAAGAAGTTAGGGGTATTGTTTTAGAGTCCATTTTCATTAGCTCAAAATTGTATCTACCATCAGAAATATTTAACAGAAATACTTCATGTGGTATTGCCCATGTCCTGCAACCTTTTTTTTTTCTTAAAGATTTTATTTATTTATTTGACACACAGAGAGAGATCACAAGTAGGCAGAGAGGAAGGCAGAGAGAGGGGAGAGAAGCAGGCTACCTGCTGAGCAGAGAGCCCATGCAGGGCTTGATCCCAGGACCCTGAGATCATGACCCGAGCTGTAAGCAGAGGCTTTAACCCACTGAGCCACCCAGGTGCCCCAGCCTATAACCTTATTTTAATAACATAGATGACTTAGGGAATCTTTTATTTCCTGATTAAATGATGAATTTCTATTAAGTTATGAGGCCATTTTTATGATACATGATTAATTTTCAAGAAATTGGCCTGATTAACAATTTTCCCCCTTAAATTATTGAAGAGTCAGAAAAAACGAGATTACTATTTATAGGAAATAAAGGTGAGCTTTATAGTAAAATATGTTATCAAAATTTATGCTTTTATATTCTTATGAGGCTATTTTGATACTTTAATCATTTTATTCCAATTTGATAAAGGTAAAGAAAGCAAAATGTTTTCTAATTACTTAAAAAAATATATGTAAGAAGCTTTTCTGTTTGTAAGACTAAAATGTATTTAGGCTCTTTAGTACTTTAAGCCATAATGCTCTTAATATTTTTTTTTAAGATTTTATTTATTTATTGAGAGAGAGAGAGAACATAAACAGGGGAAGGGCAAAGGGGAACCTGACGAGGGGCTGGATCTGAGGACCCTAGAATCATGACCTAACCCGAAAGCAGATGCTTAACTGACTGAGCCAACCAAGCATCCAATGCTCTTAATATTTGTAATACATAAAACTATTAACCAAATCCTTAAAGCGAAGTTTTATATAGTTTTAAAAAATTTATCATTGAGTACCACCTATATTTCACAAATATTGATTAATTATATTTCTTTCATCTTATTTGCAGTTTGATTTATATTGTATAGCATATTTCATTTTGGCTTCAATGATGGAGAAAAAGTATATCCTGTATTTACTGATAGTCTTGCCTTTTTTCATGGTAAGTATAAATTCCTCTAATATAACTCCCTATTTATGATTATTTGTTTTAACTTCCAATATGCCTTTAATTAATAAGGGTTAATAACACAGAATGACATGCAGTTATCTGATGCATAAATTAAGTACATTTTTTATCAACAAAGCAATATTTTATTTTCTTTCAGTGCACACATTCAGGTTTAATTCAATGGGAGGCACTACAGGTGGTGGGGGTGGGGAGGCAAAGTGAGGAAGGTCAATGATAAAATGTAAAAGACACCAGACAAAGGTAATTATCAGAGTTTGAAAGAAAATGAAGTGGCTCTATAGTGTAGTCATACATAGTAGCTAAAATATTTTCGGCCAGACCTGTTGATTCTGAGTTAGATCTATTTTAAAAGCAGATTCTAACCTGTTGGTTTTTCTCTCATTCTGCCAACGGACTGGTTTGTATTCATCGAAACCATGCGCTGTTTTTAAATTAGTTTCCTTATCCATTCATTGAAATAAGTATTAAGTATGTTTCCTGACAGGCACTGATGCTAAGCTTGGGGCAGGTGTGCCAGTGAGTGTCTGCACTCAAGTACGCCCCTGTAGGCATCTGTGGGGAGTGCGAGGCAAACCTACTGCTGTCCTGGAGGGGTCACAGTCCTTATACATATCATGTTATCTTTATGTACAGAAATATTTTGTTTATATTTTTCTCTGTCCCACATGAAGAGAGTGATGGTACTCTTATCTCATTAAATGTATTAGAAACAGAGATGTAATCTCATCTAATTTTGTGCCAGCAAATAATTTTCCTGTGGTGTTTTCAAGCAAACCCCATGAAAAGATTTAAACAAAGACACTCAAGAAAAATATAAAAAACCTAAACGGAAAAAAGCAAGACTACATTCCTGTCAGGATTTGTATTTGAAAACATTCTTGTCTAGGAGCAGTCCAAATCCTGCACTTCTTAGATGTTATCTTAGGTAAATAGACTAGAATTCAAGAAGCAGGACTCCTGTTTCTTCAGCTCGCTTCCTCCACTGAGTGTGCCAATGAGGTGCACCTGCCAACTTTGGTTGCCTGCAGGTAATTCTGTATCAGATTACCAATCTGATTATTGTAATTTAAGGATTGTGACCATTTTTCTTGAATTCATTCAGACAGCGTGCAAATCTGAGTTTTTAAGAATAAAAATGATACTGGTTTTATGCAATTTCATAAACTTCCTGAGAGCAGGAGAAAAATATTAATTTTCTTGGTGCTGCAAATTTACATTTATTGCTTGTGCAGCAAACTGCTGCATAAATCTTTATTAGGAAATTAAAACTAATCAAAGAATGAGAGAGAGAGTGTATGTTAAATGGTGGGCAGGCAATAGTGAAATTGACTGGTGCCACACACTGAGAGAATATTACTATTTAGACTTCATTAAATATAAATTTGAGCCAGAGAACAGAGATTCAAGAATAAGGGGACAAGGGAAATACAAATCAAAACCACAATGAGATACCACCTTATACCAGTTAGAATGGCTAAAATGAAAAAGACAGGAAGTGACAACTATTGTCAATGTTGTGGAGAAAGGGGAACCCTCTTATACTGCTGGTGGGAATGTAAGCTGGTACAACCACTCTGGAGAACAGTATGGATGTTCCTAAAAACGTTAAAAATAGAGCTAGCCTATGACTCAGCAATTGCCCTACTGGGTATTTACCCCAAAGATACAGATATAGTGAAAAGAAGGGGTACCTGTATCCCACTGTTCATAACAGCAATGTACACAACAGCCAAACTGTAGAAGGAGCCAAGATGTCCTTCAACAGATGAATGGATAAAGAAGATATGGTTCATATATACAATGGAATATTACTCAGCCATCAGAAAGGGTAAATACCCACCATTTACATTGATATGGATGGACCTCAAGGGTATCATGCTAAATGGAATAAGTCCATTCCATTGGACTTATTGGAATGGACTCTTAAGAAGGGACAGACAATTATCATATGGTTTTACTATTATGTGGAATATAAGGAATAGAGCAGAGGATCATAGGGGAAGGGAGGGAAAACTGAATGGGAAGAAATCAGAGAGGGAGACGAACCATGAGAGTCCGGGAAACAAACTGAAGGTTGCTGGAGGCGGGGTGGGTGTGGGGATGGGGTAACTGGGTGATATTCATTAAGGAGGTCATGTGATTTGATGAACCTGGGGTTATATGCAACTAATGAATCAATGAACACTACATCAAAAAGAAAAGATGTACTATATGTTGGCTAGTTGAATTTAAATAAAAGAAAAGAAAAAGGTGACAAAATAAAAGTAGAAAATTACTGCTTATGGAAATTAGTAGAAATAAGGGAAAAGTGAAGAAGAAACAAGGTTGAAGAGAGGTTATATAGGCTTCATATCACAAAACAGAAACAAGTCATGTAGATATTAAAACAAAAGTAAGCTTAAATAGTGCTACTAAATTGTAATATCATAAATATACACCTTGTCCAAAAACATTTATTGATGTGAGGACAATGAAAATTCTATTTACCCACACCAAAAATGAATATTCTCAATATTGTGATTACCAAAATATGATGATAAAAATGATGACAATTTTGAATATTTGTCATGCATCAGATACTTCCCCTCTGTTAGCCCAATACTATTTTATTCCATCTGAGAATAAGAAAGCAGAGGCGTAGGGGCCTTAAATATCTTGCCTATATTCACGGAGCAGGTGAAAAAGTACAGGTGGACTTTGGCTACAGCTCTGTCTGTATTCCAGAACACATGTCCTAGAGCAGCTCCCAGAGGCTTCTGAGGACTGTCTATAGACTATACTTCCCAGAGCTGCCATTGGCAGCTGTTTGGGGGCACCTGAAATTAAACATGGTGGGGATATTTAAACCATGAAAATTGGCAAACACTTCCCATCAGGGATTTCCCCCCCAGAGCAAGATGACCATATAGCATATCTCTGCAGTGACTGCCTTCCACTGTAACAGACTGCCTCTGACAGACATTCTCACAATTCTGAAGTTTTTTTGCTTTTTTGTTTTCTTTATCCCTTAGATTCTTGACACAGCAGAATCAGAAGAGAACACTGATGGCTTGAGTCAGTTTGGTGTCTATACTAGAAATAAAATCATGACAGCTCAATACGAATGTTACCAAAAAATTATGCAAGACCCTATTCAACAAACAGAAGGTAAACATGATAAAATTTTAAATTTTAAATGCAATTTTAATTTGATGTATCTTTAAAAGAAAACTACTCCATTACATCATTTATGGGTCCCTTACTAAAAATGGATTAGTTGTTAGCTTTCCTGGCACGTATGCATTCTTAATTATATATGAACATTTTATGATATAATTTATCTTGCTTCTTTCTAAGAAATATGTGTAACAGAAATATTTTTAGTAACAGTTTTTATGGCACAAAGATATTTAAAATATCAAATGTGCATCTTGAATTAAATCAGTGGCTGTTGATCTTCAGTTTATGTAAGTTGTATTTCTATTTTTCACAAACTGCTTGATAGGAGTTTGCACAATAAAATTACAATTTTTTGTATAACATGTGCTTTGCATAATACATTTGGTAGCAATGCTAATGAAATCTAAGTGCTTCTGTTTCTATTAAGATATTCTTTATATTTTAAAAATTTTAAACTTAAAATTTTAAAAAATATATGGTAAGTTGGAAAATGTGTTATCTTACAAACTGTGTTCTTAGGACAAGGTGTTAGTATTTTCTGGAAAAAAAAAATGAACACTCCAACATTTCCCATTTCACTATGCTGACCCTAACAGATATTTAGACCTCTCCACCAAATTTCTAGCTCTTATTTGCCTTCCTTTACTTTTCAAATGGAGTAGAGTGTTTAGCATTCTCACAATTTACTTTTACCACCTGAAGATAAAAAACCTGTTACATGAAAAAATGTTTTTTTAAAGGCATAGAGAAATAAGATGACCAGCATTCCAATGTTATAACAGTCTATAATCAAAGAAAATAATTTTCCACTTGTCAGGCAAGCACTCATAGATAGAAGCCCAAATGTTGTATGAGATGTTTATTATTGTTAACAGATTTGTGCGACCATCTCAGAATGAATCTAACCTCCATGGGAGTAGGAAAAAAATTCTATTGGCCTGAAAATAGAAATAATTCTGATTAAAACAAAACTCAGATCATCTCAATTTTTTCTCTTGTGATTTTTCAAACACTTATTTACATAGTCTGCATTCATATATTACTAAATAAAATACATTGTGTGGCCTATCAGAGAAGAATTCCCTGACAGAAAGCATCTCAAATAAGTCCTTATCACTAGTCCAAAAGATTCTGTTTAATTAATGACAACACTGGCAGTATGATAGATTTCAAGGTCCAGAAACTTTCAAACTGTGTTGTATGGCATTTGAGCAAGACAGGAGTAGGTATTCCATTAAAAGAGTTTCTGTAGTTAAAAAACTTGTGAAGCACAGGGGCACCTGGGTGGCTCAGTGGGTTAAAGCCTCTGCCTTCGGCTCAGGTCATGATCCCAGGGCCTGGGATGGAGCCCCGCATCGGGCTCTCTGCTCTGCGGGGAGCTTTCTTCCCCCCTCTCTCTGTCTGCCTCTTGGCCTGCTTGTGATCTCTCTCTTTCTCTGTCAAATAAATGGATAAAATTTAAAAAAAAAAAAAAAAAAACTTGTGAAGCACAAAGTGAACATAATGACAGTTCTCTATTGCAAGACTTTCTAGACCATTTAAAGTTACAAAGTGTGTTATGACGCTCCACAAGGAAGACTGATTACTCAGTTATATCACAAAATTATCTCATAAAGATATTCCTGTTGTTCAACAATTAGATTTGAAGCCTGCTTTTACATACTACCTGATCTGGAAGGGATTAATTCAAATTTTAAACTTACACTTAGATTTTAATGGAATAGGTGAAAAGCCAGACAGATTAACACAGAATTTGTATGCAATTCATGTACTTGATAATTTAACACCTATTGATATAATACCAGATATTTTGTCATTGTGTATTTCAAAGATATTTTTAACTGAATATATTTCTCATAATAAAAATGTTTGAATAGATATATCTAAATACTTCTCCAAAGATAAGCAAATTATATTGTTCAGTTAGATTCTTCCTTAAGAAGAATTGTTCATTAAGATTCTAAAAGTTGCCCAGTGTGGGAAAATCACCTTTTTCCTCACAAGCAAGTTCGATTTGTCGGTTACAAATACTACTTTTAATAATGCACGACTTTTAACATTTTGTTTATATAAGAAACATTATATTATAATATAACCATCAAATATTTTTCCAAAAATTTTAAGATATTTGTTTCACTGATAACTTTAGAAATATCCAAAGTTGTTACATTTTGGTATGTTTCGTTGTGAGTTTTGCATTTCGTATTTTGAAGTATACCCTGTCTTTAGGGTTGTTAGATGAAATATAGGGCCTGGTTTTGGTTTTTGATTTTTGATTTTGTTTTTGTTAAATCTGGCAACTCTATTTGTGCAACTCTATTTGTGCAATTTGGGACATTAAGTAACTACTACCTTTATGGTTAAGGACAACTAGCAAAGACCACTTGATTTATTGACTGAAGAGCGACCTTTGAGAATTGGAAATAAAGTTAAACTTTTAAGTATACTCTTATAGATATTTCTAAATTGAATTTAGCAGTTTTTCCAATAATGACTTAGTGAAAAATTTAAGTAATAGCTATAGATTTTATATGTCATCTTCATTTTCAGTCAGTGGTGGTCTGTATTTCATGTCAGTATTAACCAACCAGTAAGACTTTATGTCTTCAGGTATAACTAGAAGCACTAGCAATCGCTGATGTTTACTCTTCCCTTCAGGCATTTACTGCAACAGAACCTGGGATGGGTGGTTATGCTGGAATGATGTCGCCGCTGGAACCGAATCAATACAGCATTGCCCTGATTACTTTCAGGACTTCGACCCATCAGGTAAAAGCAGAAATTTGTATACAGATCTGCTTAAATTAATTAAATAAAATTAAGTAAACCCTAAAGTAAACCTAGGTTAGCTAAATTACTGTTTACTTCTTTTCTTTTTAATTATAAAGAAAAAGTTACAAAGATCTGTGACCAAGATGGAAACTGGTTTAGACACCCATTAAGCAACCGAACATGGACAAATTATACCCAGTGTAACGTTAACACACACGAGAAAGTGAAGGTATGGAATACGTATAAACTGAAATGTAATTCACACTGTTTAAAAAGTTGGTTGCTGATACTGTATTGGAGAAAATCTACTTTGTGTTCCATGCTATTGTAAAGCCTTTTCATAATATGCTTTGAGAAAAACGATGGAGAAAAATCTTTGTGGAAATGATCATTCATTCTGTCATGACGCTGAGGAAGTAATCCTGTTAGGTAATAGCGTATTTACAAGTCAATGTGTCAGTTTTGGAGTTTCAAATTTCCCAAAGAAAACATACTTTAAAAGTATAAGAAAAGGGAACACTTCATTGGTATGGGAATTTCGAGAACTAAGTTCAGGAACTGTGCTCAAGTAAACAAGGGAAGCCCAGCAGGGTTTAAGCAGTTCTCTCTGTCCCTCAGCAGAAGGCTGTCCTTCCGAGTGGCTGCTAGGTTATTCTTGCTCACATTCCCACTTTTAGCAACATACATTAAAGTCAAGGTTGGTCACAGTTTGTCACAATTAAGCTTTGATAGAAAAATGCCTGCATATATTTGTACATGGGGGACTGACTATAGAGGCAGTTTGTCAGTGATTGAAACCTGAGTCCTAAAATCTGACTTCCTGTTCTTGCTCTTTACCAGCTAGATGACCTCCGGCAAACTATAACCTCTCTCTGCCTCAGTTCCCTTGTGTATAAAATGAAGATAACAGTAAACTCACCCTCAAGGTTTTCATAAGGATTGACTTAATAAAAGGAAAACCCAAACTACAGGCATAGAGTAAGCATTTGATAACTGTCAGCCATCATTATAATTATAAATCATGTGTTCTTTGCTTACTCAGAGAAAGGTTTAAAGGGAATTATAAAAATACACGATACAATAAGTTACAAAGAGATGAAATATAGAAAAATAAAAAAATCAAAGGAAAAGTCAAAACCATGCAAAAGAACATACTTGTGCTTTTAGATTAGAGGCTCCAATAATTACTATATTGAGATTTGTCTTGGAGTCTCAAATAGTCAAAGGAAAAAGAAAAACCCAGTAAGAAAGAAAGGCTTAGCTAAAGAAAAAACAAAAATAACTACAAAGCATTTGATTTAATGTGCACAAAGTGACAGAGTGAAAATTGTTAATATCTTTCAAAACATAAAATGATAGTTTCATATATTACACAACCTAGATCAATAAAATTATTCCTTCCTATCATATGACTTCTAATTTCTTAAATAAAAAGGGCATACAATTTATAAATTTTGATGTCACTCGATAAATTTGCATAGATATTCATTCCAGATGTATTCAAATATCTAATCCAAGCGAGATGGTAAGGCTATCAGAGCACATATTTTTAAAAATATAGTTTATTCTATTGATTTGAGCTTATACACATGGAGGATTATCGTACTGATATGACCCTTACTTGTTTTTTTGTTCATGCAAATTATAGACTGCACTGAATTTGTTCTACCTGACTATAATTGGACATGGATTATCTATTGCTTCACTGCTTATCTCGCTTGGCATATTCTTTTATTTCAAGTAAGTACATGTAAAATATTTTTTTAATTTACCAGTTGTCATTGGTGAATGCAGTGCCATGGGCATGTTTATGTCATGTGCTGATAAAATATATGAAATATAGATGACTTATAACATTTAAAAATAAATTGAATGTTTAAAAAAATTTGAAATATATTGAACTTGACTTTATAAAATATAGAGAGCAGAGACTGATGAAAATCTGAAGCCCAACTTTACAAAATTAGTAGACAGATAAGAATGAAGTCAGGTAGTGAGAAGAGAGCCAAAATTATGTAAATCTTGTATATAAATCGATCTGTATTTATTTTAGAGACTGTCAAATATTATAGGCCTTCTTAATTGAATCTTTAACTTCTAGGTCAATTTTTGTGTCAGTATAAATGGTACATTACAGAAACTGGTATTTTGTGCAAATAATGGCAACAGGATTTAATATATAGTATTAAATCTAATAATCTAAATATATGATGGTTAGATTACTTTTCCTTGTTTGGGAGGTCATCATTCATATAGTTAGCTTATATTTTGAATTTTACTTGAAATTTACTTCCTTTTTTTGGGAGGGAGAGTCAACTCCAGTTTCTTAATTTAAACAATCAACAAGTGATGTTTTAAATTGATGGGAAGAAAATTCCAAAATGTCCATATAGTATTTTATGCATTAACATGGTTTTCATAATTTTGATCACCACCAATAATTATAGAATGCAGTGTGAAGAGTGAGTAGCTATATTTCATTGTATCTTCATTACCATTGTCATTATCTTCCCTCCCTTCCTCCCCCTCCTCCTCCTCCTTTACTTTTCTTCTTCAACAATTGTCTTAGAACATTAGCAGCTTCAGAATCAGCGAAAGTAGTAGCACATCACAATAATCCAAACCCGGAAATTATCAGGAAGCTGAATATTATATACATACATAACTAGAGCACCAGCTTTTGGCCCACAGTCCATAAAATATTCAGAGTATATCAGATAATATATGAACAGATAATATATGTACCACCCAACCATTGTCTCTCATGGCTTCAAAATCACAGGATCTAGAGATTGCATCAGAATTGCTGTTTTTGGAAACCTGTGCCTTTTTAAAAATCTTCAAGATCAGTTACTTTGAGGAATCCACATAGATACATTTTATTGGCACTTTAGATTTATAACATTATCTAGGCACCATTAGAAAGTGATTTTAAAAAACTCCCCTCTGAAAAAAGTTAATTAAGCATTTGTGTACACTTTTATATTTGACATGTTTTCTTTAGTAAATTATGTAAAAATGTATCAAACTCAGTTGAAAAGAATTTTTATCCAAAAAATACAGAACACATTTCCTAAGGAATTAAATTTACTATACTATATTCTGCAACAAGTTATCAAACTTGTTATGTAAACAAAACAAATTGTCTGTCCTCAGTCAATGCCTTTATAATTAGTTATGTCCTATCAGTTGCTTATATATAGCTTAATAAAACTTCATGACTTTACTCTTCAATATATTTTCTCCTTACACAAGAGTTTTTAAACGAATACTGTGTTTGGAGTAGGAAGACCTTTATGATTGTATAATAAATTTAAAATGTCTGTTCTAAAAAAACAGAAAATAAACCATTTTCCAAAGTAATAATTTTTATTTATTTATTTTTAAAAATTTTTTTTAAAGATTTCAATAATTTATGTGAGAGAGAGAGAGCATGAGCAGGGGAAGAGAAGAGGGAGAGGGAGAAGGGAGCCCGAGGGACTCTGGGATCATGACCTCAGCTGAAGGCAGATGCTTAACCTACTGAGCCACCCAGGCACCCAAAGTGATAATTTTTAAATAAAGTCCTCTGGTCCCTAGTGATTTATAATTTATGCTAATTGACAAGGTGAAGCAATGTGGCTGATGCTAACAAACTTATTGCTAGAATAGGGAGATGAAAATTAGTTAATATTTAGTGACTTTAAAAACATAAAATTAAAATTTCAAATTCTTATTTAGTATAATGAAATGACTAAACAGTTTCACAAAGATATAGTTCATTTCTTCTCTCATTCATTGAGACAGAATCTTTATAATTTAAAAATACAAACTCTCTAGGGGGGCCTTTGACTCAGGTCATGATCCTGGGGTCCTAGGATTAAGCCCAGCATCAGGCTCCCTGCTCAGTGTGGAGTCTGCTTCTCCCTCTGCCTGCTGCTCTGCCTACTTGTAGTGTCTCTCTCTCTCTCTCTCTGTCAAATAAATGAATAAAATCTTTAAAAAAATATAAGTACAAACTGCCTAAACTTGAAAATATGACATTCTTGGCTCTTAGAACTAAATAATTGCCATTAAATTTATGAAGTACTCCTAGAGCTCAGATTTTTAGTTCATGAAAATTACATAGCTACCACACCACACCATACCATACAAACACACTGAGAGAATGAATTTAAATGTAACTAATATTAGCTAGGTTTTTTTATTTTAACATGAAAGCTCTTACAACTATGACTGAATATAAAGATCAGCCTCTATCATAAAAGCATAAAATATGGGGCATCTGGGTGGCTCTGCCTTTGGCTCAGGTCATGAGCCCCGCATCAGGCTCTCTGCTCAGTGGGGAGCCTGCTTCCCCCTCTCTCTCTGCCTGCCCCTCTGCCTACTTGTGATCTCTCTCCCTGTCAAATAAATAAATAAAATCTTTTTTTAAAAAAGCATAAAATAGAAATAAGAGTTATTTAATATTATCTCACAAGTCTTGGGGAAAAGTTACAAGTTTTAACTATTTCTAACCTCAGGAAAAAGAATTCACTCCTTAAGGGAAGACAAACTATAGTCTTGAGAAATGTGGAATAAAGAGATTACCTAATCCAACACCTAATTTTCTTTGTGTTCTAAGTAGTTAACTAAGTTACCCATACTTCCTCCCGATCTGTGTTTTCTGCTTGTTAGTAATTTTATTTGACTTTAATTATCTCTTAAAAATGGAACACTTGAACAGAAAGAAGTAAAACTATAAATTAATTTTTTTATTAGACATTCTTAGGCTTTATATAAAACATGAAAAACCTCTTCAAGTTAAGACCCACGTATAACATTTGAAATACTTTTTTATTTCAGGACATCCTGACTCACAGAGAGTGCTTAAGAATATGTTCTCTAGACAGGCACCTTTGATCTCAGATACCACCTCTCATTCACCTGCTGTGTGGCAAGTTCTTTCATTCTGTAATCCTCAATTTCACATCTTATTCTATCGGTATCTATGTCATAGATTTGGCATAAGGACTAACACAGTATATACTCAGTGTGAAGTGGAATGTCTAATTTGGAAATGTCTATTATTGGCATAATTATCACTCTTTCTTATTAGTCCATTAAAATGTCTTTATATAAACATTTAGCCCTGATAAGCACATTATACCAGTGGGCGCTTTAAAAACAAAATTAAAAAACACAATTTATAAAGAAATTGTTATAATGCTCACATAGAAAAATAAGTAAACAGTGAATGAAAAATTTTATAAACAAATTATTAATATAATATATCAGAAAAAATATGCTTAAATTAGTCAAAATAGTAAAACTCTTTATGCCCACAAGATACCATCTAGCTTACTCAGTACTTGAGAACATATTGAAGAATTTGTAACCTTTAATTTTAAGACACTTCTACTATATACTCCTCAAAACTGTCTACTAAAACAGTAAAGCCACTATCTACTAAAAACAACCATCCACTGAACAGCAAGTAATGGAAAGAACTGAAAAGCACAAAGTTTGTTCCGTGAGAGCGCAAATCATCTCTCCTTTTTTTTTTTAATACATTCCAGGGCTTAGGAAAGGCTTTGCTCATAGTAGGCTCTTAGTTCATTTTTGAGGAATGAAAGACATGAAGTGACTTGGAAGTTTATTTCTAAGACTGACTCTCCCATGATTTATCTATGACCTAGGACAAGTCCCTTGAGTTTGTCTGGCCTTTGTTGTTTCCATCAACAAAGAAAGGAATTAGAGCAAGACTCCCGAAAATTCTAATCAGTAGGAAAATCTGTGTAAAACAATATAGGATACTCTGTAGCTAGACTGAAGGAAGACCAAGATCACCTCAGAAAATACTGAATTCAAAGGTTAATAAAACATGTTCAAATACTCAAGAGCACTAGAAATTTTAGCTTTCTTCCCACCAACCATGGAAACACCCTACTGGAGTTGATGTTTCACATGAAATCACTGTGTATTGAAAAGCTACCAATATCTCTTTTCTGTTTCTTACCCCAGGTCCCCATACTGCAGTCATTCTTGCTTAGTCTTTGGTAGAGGTAACATTTTTTGTTTGTCTGTTATTCAGGGTTACTGACACATCCTAATAAAAGCCAAGAACCAAACAAAAAAGCTGATTTAGGATGCTGTTTGTTATGTTTATTTAAACAGAGAAAAGAAAAGTCTTCTACTCATCCATGCTTTAAATTAGAAACAGAGAACTCAAAACACTATTTACCAGATATACTTCAGTTTTATGTTAGAGCCAATTAAAGGAAAGAGTCAGAGTGGGAGATAAAAAGAAAGGGAACTGAAAGGGAGGGGAACAGAGATAGAGCTTTGGGATTTGCCAAGCCCTGAGAGGCAATGACTCTTACTCATAATGATCCTTAGAAAAACAAAGCACAACCCTTTAGATAAAAAAAATAAATAAACTTTACCAGAATTAGTTATAAATTATATTTTAATTACTGTTTAAAATTTGAGAGCAAAGCAAATCTTGTTCTTACTTTCAACCCAGATAAAGGGCTCCATCTTTTTGCACATAAAAGAGCACATATAACATCTGACTTGAATGGGGAAAAAATGGTTCTTTTTATTTTTTGACATCTTAATTTTTCTCATCTTTCAGACACCGATTCCAAGTAATTTCAAAGCCAAGTTGCATATTTGCAACTATATAGACAATGATGTCATTTTTAGGTAGTTGAGATAAAGTTTTAAATAAAATTCAGCAAAAATTTATCCAGTTGATAGGCTAAACTTCCTTAATAAAATAATCCTTTAATGCTTATATTTCTGCTTTTTGGGACAAGTGGTTCAATCTTACCTTTTTTCTTAGATCATATTTTAATATATCCAATCAATATTGTGAACACTTATCTCAATTCCAGTTTCTTCATATCTCTTGAACTAGAACAAAGTATGGTTTTCTTCTTTAAGCTATATGTTTTCTCCTGAAAACGGTTCACGATTCAATCTTCAAATCAATTTTAAAAAAAGCTAACTATTCAAAGAAATCCTACACAAGGACATAGAGAACAAAAAGTCTTAACTCTATAAACCATATCCTGATGTTTTTGTTTTGGCAAATTAGAACTTTCACTTCCATAAGTTGTTGAAAACCTGGCAAATCTGCCCCATCAGAGGTTTGACAATGGCTGAGTTCAGAAAGAGTCACCAAGTGGTCCCTGAATAACATAGCTCTCAGTGCTGACCCAAGATCATCGTGGCTTTCTCAGCTCTTTGGTACATTTCACTCATTGTAAGTTTGTTATGCAATGCCGTTCTAAGACACATTTCATTCTGCTTTATGCATCCCAGGCTTCCTTCAACTTAACATTGAATATTGGTTAATTAACCATAATTTTTCATGTAATATTTTATTAGATCATACTCAGTCTATTTCCAAATTAATAAACTTTGATCAATGTGCTGAAAAATCCATTCCCTTCAAATTAAACATGGTGAGAACTGAAAAGTCTTGGTTGGAAAGCTTTTTTATATGTTCACTGTAATTATATAATAAAACCACTGTATTTCCACATTAGAGTATCAGATTTGAATAAGGAGAGAGTAGTAGAAGAACTAATGGATTTACTCTAACAAAAACCAGTTCCACTACAATATAATTGCTATCACTGGTTTATGAGAAGAGTCCTAAGTATGGAAATATAAAGCAAATAACTGAATTAAAGATTTTGGACTTATTTTAAACAGCAAATTTATTATTTAAAGCTATAACTGAAAGTTAAAGACCACATATTTCTGTTAATCTTTTTGATAAATACGCAACTTTTTTATATGTATAATCTATTCTGCTTGAGCAAGTTGAAACATAAGTGCTATTTAAGCATAACTACATGTTCGTGGGAATAGAATGACAACTCCTTTTAAGAAAACAAATGATCCATTGCTTGAGGTTAAAACGATAGTTATTTGAGTGGATTAAAACTTCATGATTTGAACTAAAGAACATAAATAATATAACATTTCCCTCCTCAAAGTCATAATATATTTTGCAATTTGGTTTTCTACTCTTGAGGGCATAGTTTATTTTTCTAGACTGTACCCACAGACATGACTATATAATAGGAGAAAGCCACAGTAAGCCCTCCAGAGAGTAGCATCTTTTTAGTAGTTAAGAAAAACAAAAACCGGAAATGACTGGATAGTATGCTGCTAATGTTTGCTAACAGAACATTGAAATGTAACACAAATGAGTATGAGCTTTAGATTCAAAAAGTCTTTTAGTAAATTATGCTCTTTAATTTTCTTCACCTTAGAATAGAAAAAAAAAAACAATGTAGAGTCTTGCCTATGCCTTTATTCACATTGTTCTCTGTGCCCTGTAAAAACTCTAAGCCTATTTTTCTTTTTTTTTACTTTGACTTAGAGTAACTTCTCAATCTGCTTGGAATGCTTTTCTCCCCATCTTCTCCTGTTTCAGTTCTATCTTGAGTCTCCCCTCTGGCCACAGTCTTTATTTCTTTTTTTTTTTTCCCACAGTCTTTATTTCTTAATCCTATTTTAATTACTAAAAAGAATATAACACTATCAGGAATTATGTGATGTAATTTATGTATTTTCCCTTTACTGTCACTTAAATGACATCTACAATATTCAGAAGTGTTTCCTCAAAATCTAGAAATAGTGTACAATATATTACTTATGCATCAATAGTTATAGTGATTAATGAATATTAAAAGAGACAAAAGCCTTACATTTTCTTAAAATGTAGCATTCAAATTCAACAGATGACTTAATGAGACTGTAATCTGGAGCAACTTCCATTTTATTAAAGGATAATGACACCCCAAGGGGTTATTATATGACATAATGAATGTGAAGTACTTATCTGTGTCCGGAATGTTCTAAAAGCTCAATAAATGGTGGCAGCAACTATTATGAATTTTATCTCTAAAATTGAGGGGAGTGTAAGAATCACAGGTCCTGGGATCGAGCCCCACATCGGGCTCTCTGCTCAGTGGGGAGCCTGCTTCCCCCTCTCTCTGCCTGCCTCTTTGCCTCCTTGTGATCTCTCTCTCTCAAATAAATAAATAAAATATTAAAAAAAAAAAAAAAAAGAATCACAGGTATTCAGAAAACCTGTTTCTTCTCTTGGTTTCCTGCCCATTAGAAGACCAGGAAGAGCTCTTTCATGGGGAGGCTCACACATAAGAGAAAACCATTTGGCCACACGAAAGGTGCCCATCTTTTCCTTATGCAGCCCATACTCATGTGTTATCTTAAATGAGGACCTGTAAAAAGCAGGGGCAAGGGAGAAGGGAATGTGATGGAGCAAGAGCAACTATTTCCCTCCCAAAGGACTTTCATTGATCACCTTAGTTGAAACACTCTTGTACTCTTTCTAATCTGAACAAGTGGACCACCAGCAGCCTCCAAAGAGAATTATTGATGGAGCCTATATCTGCTTTATGTCATACCTAACCAGGTGAATCCAGCAACTCAATGTTCCCTCCGTAGACAAAAGATAGCTGTACTGCTTTTCTTTTTAATATATTTACTGCTTTCTGCCTGTTTCTTTGGCAGTATGCCAACTGGCATGAGCCTTCCTCCCAGATACTCGGTTAGTGGTTTCTTGGGAAAAGAGCTAATCATCAGGAAATTAAATTAGTTACACTAGCATAAGAAAGCAGGACTTTGTAGCCTGGGCAGTTTTTACATTGCTTGTATGTGCTCTTTTTGTTACTGGTTTTGCTCAGGATTAGTATTGAGTGAAAGAAAGCAGCTCGGAAATCTACCTCACATCCAAAAGGGAAACAAAGGCAAGTATTTCGTTCATATTATGGGAGAACTTTGAATATGGAACAGCATAATACTTGGGGCTTGTATGGGGTACCTGGGTGGCACAGTCAGTTAAGTGTCCTACTCTTGATTTTGGCTCAAGGCATGATCTTAGGATGGTGAGTCTGAGCCCTGCAGTGCTCAGTGGGGAGTCTGCTTGAGACTGTCTCTCTCCCTTTCTCTTTGTCCCTCCCCCACACATGTGCTTTCTGTCTCTCTCAAATAAATAAGTCTTTAATATTTGGGGCCTGTATGATAATGAGAGTGGTAATTTGGAGACAACCCTTGGAAGAATGAAATTCCTTGGGAAACAATTGAGGTTGCTTGATCTATTGCCCTTCATCACAGGAAATTGTCTGTCCAATGCTGAATTCTTTTGCTTTGTAACAAAAAGATGGCAAGCCACTGTTTCATTATTCTACTTAAAATATGGGCAGTTTTAGATTACTAAGGTCAACCTGGATGGTATTTTATTATTTCTGAGAGAAAACCCTTAGAGAACTTGACAAAAATCAGCCAGATGATAACTATGTTAAAAAAATAATAATAGCTAACTTAACACGGGTGAGATAATATGCTAAGCACTTAGACATGATTAATCTCTCTTCACCTTCCAGCCAATCCTATGAAGTACTATTGTTATCCCTATTTTACAGATGCAGAAACTAAGGATTAGAGTTTTTAAATAACTTGCCCAAAGTCATAGTGTCAGGAGGTAACACAGTCCAGATTCACTTGCAGGCCAGTTTCAAAACCCTCTTTGAAGTATGTGTACGGACTAGATGCTACCCACGTCTAATTGTTCCAAAAGAGAACTGAAAGCTGTGAATGCCTTACACATGAAGAATAATGGATTGTTGACATGCTTACATGTACTGCTTCTACCACTCTGCTTGTCGAATTGCATACTGAAATAGTATTCTAAAATAATTATATGCAAAAATATAAAATGGAAACAATCCAAACCCACAAATCACATTTTCCATCCTGCGGTTATGCTCAGATAGAAAGGGATATTATAACTTATAAAGAAAGCAGAGAGTTTTTTGTAAAACATTCTCCAAGTGTATAAACAATTGTTTTAATATTTTGAATAAAATAAGCACATTTTAAACTTAGAGTAGGTGAAATTGGTTTCAGGTTAACATTTGAAAAAATACCTGGATATTTTTAGGGTTTTATTTAAACAAACCAATGAGTTTACCAAGTACATATTTTGGTTTTCAATTACCAATTCATTTAATTCATACCAATGAACTTACATGTGTTAATGAATATGTTTAGAGAAAAACAATATGCATCACTAGAAAAATTTGAGCATTTTTACTACTAGACATTGATAGAAAACAGATGTCAGATAGCATCTGTCTGCATTTAAGTTGCACAGAACCACAGAAAGAATGGAAGAAACTAAAACAATAGCCATAGGCTAATATTATAGATAGTTGGACATATTTACACAACACAGAGTCAATTTATTTTGGAATGGTTCAGTTCAACACAACAATATGAACAGTTAAACTGGATATCATGGTTTCTAAAGCAGAAGTGTTTGGTTTGAATTATACAGGATAGATTATCTATGTTGACCATATTATTTAGATAATTTTATAAAACACTCAAAATAAACTTTATGTCTCTATTTTGAAGTGATTTCATGTATCCTCTTAAGTATTTGGGTTTTGTATCAAATATTTTATTTATAATAGGATTTCATTTATTATTTCAAAATTTTGCCCATAGTATGGCATTATTTTGGCCCTGAAAGGGGAAAATACAGTATATCCATTTATCACAGATTAAGAGAGTAAAAAGCAATTTTTTTTACTAGTGGACCTACAATAACTACATCTTTGGAAGGGCATAGATGCCAGCAGCTCATTTTTAAGTCCTTGACTTTCAAACCAATTTGGGGTAGGAGCAGAGTCCTCAGAAAAGTGGGAATTCTGAAAGGAACAGAAATACACACTATCAGAGAGGAGAAAAGGAAGTTTAAGTGTACACAGAACATTAATATTGTTTTCAACTAACTACAGTTAGCATTTCATTTTACTTATTTTTAATCTTTGCACATATGAATATTATAAAAACCAAAGTCATAATATAAATGCTATTCATTTTGTGTTCTTTAGCTCATCTTTAGGCTCTTCTATCATTAAACGCTATTTTTAAAAGCTTTTTTTAGTGTTTTCTTTCATTCCAATTTACTCTTTACAAACATTTCTTATCGGCTGTCTAAGAAAATCCTCCCAGTATTTTGGTCATAATTTGGAAACTATGAAATTTTGTTTATATATATATGTCTTAACCAATGGACCTAAATATAAGTGTGTTCAGCAGAAAAGAGCAAAATAGCCCAGCTAAGGAAAACATTTTTTTATTTTATTTTTCCCATGATGGTAGCTGAGTTATTTAAATTGTTATGAAAAAAAAGTGTATATTTGCACTGGTAGGCAGTTTTTCTCTAAATGATAGTTGGCACTCCACAGACACAGGGTAAGCTCAAGGAAGGCATTTTAAAGTAAGACCATAGAGACAAATTCTTTATGTTCATACTGTCCATCATAGAAGAATGATCAATTACAAAAAAAAAAAAAAACAAAACAAAACCAAATAAACCATTCATGATACAAATGCTCTGAAAAGAATATTCTTACAGACTTCACATTCATTAATTTTCTTTACTCACAATGAATACAAAGCACTCCCCACTGCTGTGGCATTTTATCACAATATAGCCATTTTGTACAGATGTTGACTTTACTTAAATAGTGACAGCAGTCACACCACTTCTCTGTTAAAAAACTTTCAAAGATTCTCCTTTTCTATAGAATATCATCTATACTCTGTTCTTTGATCCCTGCCTGCTTCTCATTGCTCTCATACACTGCAAAGTCAAATCAGGGACTCTCTAATACGAAAATACTAGCAGCTCTCAGAGCTATTTCTATTTTGAAGGACTCCAGCTGGACTTCACATCCTTGTCCTCTATGACTGTCTTATGGTCAGTGACTGACCCAAGAGCCATCTCATTCATGAAGTCTTTTATAGTTTCCCTCTTAGCACTCACGTCTGTGGAAGGCATGTATTGAAAATCAGTAAATACTGCTTTGGATTGAACTCACTTCTAGGCCTTTTAAAATACTAAATTTAGCTTTATATAAAAATCACAGGTCTATAGCTGGAAGAAATTTCAGAGACAATATAGCTTAAACTTTGCATTTTTAAATATAGAAAACTTCAGCATCCCAGCCTAACTATAATATCCTGGGCAAATGGTTTATTTAGGATAAGGTGATAGAGTGATAAAATGAAGTTAAAATTTCCTTGAACTTTCCAAAGTAGAAGTCATTAGTTTGTTTAAATAGGGTGGATTATCTAGGTTGACCATATTAATTGCATAATTTTGTAAAAATACAAAAGGAACCTTTAAGTCTCTGTAATGAAATAATTCCTGTCTTCCTACATATGTGTTTTGTTTTGATATTAAGTATTCAGTTTCAAATGGATTCCTTTTTATTGGTTTAAAACTTTACCCATAGCGTTCAAATAAATGCTTCATGAAAGAAGTAGAACTTGAGTTGGTCTTTGAGCATAGGTAAGGCAGTCAGTCATATGTGGACAATCTGGTAGAGTAGATGTGGATTCAATCTGAGGAATGGTATCACTTGTCATTAAAAATGACTTTTCCTAAAATTTATTTCTATATGAATTCCAAATAGCCAGTTCTTTAATTTTGTCTTATATAGCAGGACCTCCAGTCAAAGATGGTAATATTTTTACACCTTATATATGGCTGGGCCAATTAGAAAAAAAATTCAGTAAAGCTGAACAAACATCAATGGTTGCCAAGTCTACACTTTTATCAATTTATCTATTCTGAATACAATGTTATCTTTCTCATGGTTGGTCTGTGTAATCACTACCACCACACAGAGGCTCTATAAATAGAACAACCATAAACAATCATAAACAGACTATATAAACAGAACAACCTATATGGTATAATGAAAGCATTATCTGTGTAAGATTCTGACAGACAAATCCAAAGTTTTCAAACTAATTAGCTGCAGGATTTTTTGATCAATTATCTTCACTTAACCTACTTTCTACATTTTCAGAATAAATTAAAATATTAATCATGTTGAGAGATTCACAGAAAAAATTTATGTAGAAGACTTATATGGGTAATTTTTATTCTTACGAATGTCTACCTGTACTGAAACAACTCATTTGTCTCTCTTTTATGGAATTACAGGTTTTCCCTAATTAAGATTTTATCGTAAGTCAATCTTGGGGAGAAAAAAATAATTCTTCCAGATTTGGAGTGGCTACTATGAACTGTGAATGTATACTATTTGAATGATTATTAATAAAAATAAAATATTTGGTTTCTCTTGCCTTTTAGGAGCCTAAGCTGCCAAAGGATTACCTTGCACAAAAATCTATTTTTCTCTTTTGTTTGTAACTCTATTGTAACAATCATTCATCTCACTGCAGTGGCCAACAACCAGGCTTTAGTGGCCACAAATCCTGTAAGTAAAATGAGATTGTGCCCTTAGGTTCAAGAGGTTAGAAGGAAAGAAATGTGAAAGGTGGTGGAGGGTGGGGTAGGGGGTAGG
Source organism: Procyon lotor (assembly GCA_028646535.1). NCBI lineage: Eukaryota > Metazoa > Chordata > Mammalia > Carnivora > Procyonidae > Procyon > Procyon lotor. The sequence continues at coordinate 39,321,159 of CM053605.1, forward strand.
GGGTCCTGATAAATGTAAATGTGTGTAAGTACCCATATATATATTTTAAAGTCTGGCATCTAGAGAGTATATGTATCTCTATTCCAATCTGTAAGGGTAAATACATCTCAATCTTTCCCAGGTTATAAAGGTTGAATATCAAAAGGAGGAATACATTTCTTTGCTTCAATTATTTATATATGTTATATATATCTTCATCTCATCTTATGGCTAGAGTCCTCCTGCTGGTGGGACATAAGGGTTTATGACCACATAACATATACTCAATGGGATTTAAAAAATCAATCAGAGCAACTAATTACAGATATAGTTAGAAAACACAAGGCATTAAAATAGAAAAAAATTAATTAAATTATATATTTGGGATCCAGTGACTTTAAATAATTAATAAAACCAGGGAAAATTAATTGTACTCACTATATAATGTTAAAGTATCTTAATATGAGAGTTTTAAAGGACTCTACCAGGTCCTGGGTATCTCAGCAAATATTTATAAATTGTTTCCTTATAATCCCTTTGGAAGAACAATTTGTTTTTCTTTTAAATTTTTTTTTTTTACTTACGTATATTTGATACACAATGTTACCTTAGTTTCAGGTGTACAACATAGTGATTCAACAACTCTATAGGCTATGCTCACCACCAGTGTAGCTACTATTCATCACCATACATCACTATTACAGTATCATTGACCATATTTTCTATGCTGTACCTTTCATACCCATGATTTATTCATTCCATAACTGGAAGCCTGTATCTCCCATTCCCCTTTACCTAATTTGCCCATCTCCCACTCCCTTACCTTCCATCCCTGGTAACCATACATAGTTTGTTCTCTGTATTTTGGGATCTGTTTCTGGAAGCACAATTTTTAGAATGAGTATCAAAAGATACATACGAATAAGCACAGAGACTGTCATAATATAAAAGCCATATTTTAAAACATACGCTAAAATCTACTTACATAGGTGTATATATTTTATGCAATCTCTATGCATATGTGAGCTATATTTAAAGTATCTGCATAAATAACAAATTATCTGCTTTCATAATGTTTATAGTATCCATACTACAGTTTTGGATATGGATTTGTGGAAGAGTGTATAGATATGCTGTACATAAAGCATTCTTTTTTAAGATTAAGTTGTCTAGTTAATGAAATATGGAAGGGAAGGAATTTTCACTAAGTGGGTCAATAAACAGTACTTTCCTATGTGTTTTACGTGTGTTTTAGGGTAATTTCCAAAATCCTAAAATTCCCTGCATTGTTTGTACATGTGTATCCGGATTGCTTAATCTTGTGTATGTTCCACTGTAATGTCACTGGGTGAGGAAACACACTGGGACAGAATTAGCAACATGAAAAAACTGGCCAATGACCTACCACTTTAGAGTGACTTTCTCCAGAGCAAAGAGATTAGAAGTTTTGTCATGAAGCTGCAGGATAAGAGATTCTAAAGCTTACATTTAGATATAAGGATATTGTGTTTAACATACAAACTGCAGGCTGTAATATATTTTTAATATATTCTTGGAAAATTTATTGTTTGTTTATATCAGCAATGCCCTCCATAAAAATACTTTTCCGAAGCATGTTTTTAGTTCTTTTTATCACAGCGGCTTAGAGATAAATTTTTTACATGAAATCAAGAATAAAAAGCCCAATTAGGTATGCATGTCTAAAAACTGTAACGGATAAAAATTTGAAGCTAAAATCTGTTATTTCTATATAATATAGTTGAATAACTCATTTTTACCCTTCAGAAGACTTTATTAATAGAACATGATGTTTGACGTCAAGATTAAAGTTTAATGTTATACATTCTGCCAATGTGTTTAATGGAAGACTAGGTTTTATAAATGTCCTACGGGCAGAAGGCATTGTGTATAATCATGAAAACATAATTGGAATTACAAGACTTGTGTTCAGGGTATAGCTTTGGTTGATGTTGTATGAATATTAGCAAATCACTTAACTTCTCCAGTACTCAGTTGTCTAGCTGTAAAATATGTAATGATAAATTATACCACACAGAATTAAAGATTAAATAAAATAACATATTAACAATATTTTAAGCTAACTAATATGCATATGTCATGCTTACTATTTTATGAGAATTCAATATTTATTTTTCTAGTGTACCTCCCTTCTAATTTTTTAATGAAAAATATTTATTTCAAAAATGGTAATTGCCAGTAAATATTTATTGACCAGACTAGAAATCGGGAGCCATTGGGAGTAAACGGCCATGTATTTCTGAGAGAGTTTTAAACTTATTCTCCTTTTTAAGGAAGCAAAATATATCTCTTACTCCTTCATGTTTACTTTACCCTGTATTTAAACCTTCCTCTTCTGATTTTTTAAGGAACAGAGAAGAGAAAGTGGATATCTCAGGAAAAGAGGAAGGAAACCATAACTTTTTCTTTTTTTTACCTATATGAAATCCTCAACCTCATATATGAATAATATAAAATATGGGCCCTTTAGATTATTATTTACTAAGTAATTGCCTTGGTAGCATTAATATGCAAGACTTCTAATTATTCACCATTTTTTGTGAAAAAATGTATTTGGAAAATACACATCATCCACTAACTGTAATAAATTTGGAATTTACACATTTCCTGGGAGGTATACCATTATAAAAACTTTAGAAGTACCATCAGATCAGGATGAAGACTGGCATTTTAGAAATCTGAATCATTAGTCCATAGATTTTGTATAGAGGAGAGAAAATTCCATGTTTCTAAATAACTAACCTAAACTAGACTATTGCTTTACATGTGAATTCATAAACAACTAAATATTGATGGCTTTCTTTTTTTTCTCACAGGTTAGTTGTAAAGTGTCTCAGTTTATTCATCTTTACCTAATGGGCTGTAACTACTTTTGGATGCTTTGTGAAGGCATTTACCTCCACACACTCATTGTGGTGGCTGTGTTTGCAGAGAAGCAACACTTGATATGGTATTATTTTCTTGGCTGGGGTAAGTGCCATTGCATACATCTGTTGACTCACCTTTTAAGAAAGCTCATAGAGGATGCAGAGCTCCTTTGTAATAAAAATATTCTTATTATTAATCATTCTTAAACAACATCAGGTGATTAACCTTTGCTTACTGCTGTAAATTGAAATATTTAAACAAAGAACTACTGACTCATTGTTTTCAGTAGTCACAGGTCAATAATACAATGTTGTTGGGGTTTTTTCTATTTAATATTCCAGTATGTATCTTGGCTAAGTATGCAGTAGCTAACATGATAGAATTAGAATCATGAACTAGGGATCTAGTCTTCATGTTGTTGACTCTCCTTTTTCCTTTGTGTGAAATGAGGGCATTGGGTTTAGCCAGCTTTGAAATTCCACTCAAAAAAAGTCTGTTTTCAAAAAATGTCATTTTATCTTAAAAATAGAGGGTTCAGTAATTGAATAAAGGCACACAAAACATCTATTTTTCCATACAATCTCCTGACATAGTATTATTCGCAACGCAAATGATACACTTTTAGCATATTTTTTTTCCTGTTTTTTCAGTTTTAATTTTAATTCCAGTTAGTTAACATACAGTATTATATTAGTTTCAGGTGTACAAAATAGTGATTCAGCACTTCCATACATCACCCTGTGCTCATCACAGCAACTGCACTCCTTAGTCCCCCTCACCTATTTCACCCATCCCCCCCACCCACCTCTCCTCTGGTAATCATCAGTTTGTTCTCTGTAATAAAGAGTCTGTTTCTTGATTTGTGCCTCTAGTATATTTTTAAAAACAACTACAATAATTCAAAATATAAAATGATGAAAATGAATTCACCTGGACTAGCTTCCAGAAACATAACTGAAGTTACATTTATCTCTCATATGTCAATCTACGTTATCTATCCTGTCAGACAATAGATACAGATATATAAAGGTTATGTACACACACACACACTCTCTCTCTCTCTCTTTAGTATATTCAGTATATTTAGTATAAGTTACCTTTATAAAACATTTCTTCATTTCATATTGGAAAGATCTGATTTAGAATGCTAAAATATGCAAAATATCGAATATATGAACCACCTCTCTCTTCCTCTCTTTTTTTTCACTTGATCAGTCTGAACTTCTTTAGAAGTTCATGTCAGACCATCTACTGAATAAATATTGGACAATTCCATATCATAGAAAATATATATGACTTCTTCTAAGCCTTGGGGCTAGGTAGCACATTTATGTACTTAGGGTCTGAAATCCACTGATTCGAAATGACTTCTATTAGAAGAAAACACACGCATAGACTCACAAACCTGGATATATAAATACCTAGTATTTGCCATATTTACTGCTTCACTATATAGATAATATTTACTCATTAAACATACAGTGACCAGTTATTTTTGCTCCCAGAGTACCTCTGAGTTTCATTTTATGACTGCATTATAGGAATTCCATCTACAGAGAAAGTTCCCTTTTAATTTTCTTTTTGTTTGATATTTACAGGATTTCCACTGATCCCTGCTTGTATACATGCTGTTGCAAGAAGCTTATATTACAATGACAAGTAAGATAATCTCTCTTTCTGATTTCAATTGGAACTAGCTAAAATGAAAATCTTCAACATAATTTTATTGTTTTATTTCCCCCAAGCTGCTGGATCAGTTCTGATACTCATCTTCTCTACATTATCCATGGTCCAATTTGTGCTGCTTTACTGGTACGTAATGAAAATTTTCCTTGTTTCATCATTGTTCATATTTCAACTTTATTTACTGAATCATCTGGCCTATGGTATCTTTCAGGATCCTGGTGGACATAAATGACATGTTCACAGTGTTTAATTGAAGAGAGTTTAATAAAGATGTTAATTTGAAGTGTTGGCAGGAAGAGGAAAGGAACTAATTCATAAGGAATGACCAGGCACTAGAGACCTGCAGTGGGAAGCTATTAATGACTCTAGACCCAAAGAGAGGACAGAATAGTGCTGTGGGATTTGGGCTGGTGCTAGGAGGTGTGGCCCAGCAGGAGGTCTGGCCCCAAGCAGAGGAACACAGCCACTGCCCAAACCACAGCCTGGCAGGGAAGAAAAATGAGGAAGAATTACTCAAACTTCTCTCTTCCTCTGCCCGGATTACTTGGTTCTTTCCTTTGGCCTAATGCAGCAAATGTCAGAAAGCAAGAAGCCTGGGTAGGGGTTCAGCCCTTCAAGGCACCTCAGAGTTTCCTGGGACACACAGCAGAACAGAGAAGGGCAGAGGGCAGATCTAGTGAGAGGGAATGGCAAATGGGAATAACTACACACCTATGTTGGTAATAAGAGTAATATTCCAATTAAAAAAAAGACTTTAATTAAGAAAAAGAAAGTATTGTTTCATTATTATAATGATCATCACTTAATATGAATACACCCACAGACATTTTTAAGTGTGGTTACAGGGAAACAGAAGTCACATTCAATGCTTTTATTATGTTGTTTAATGGGGAAATAAATTTATCCACATTAACATGCTTTTTTTCATAGAGCCTTAGAGACCAGAATGCAATTAATGTCTGAGATTATAATTACAGCTGATATTCAGTTATATAGAAACAGATAAAGGTGTTACATTTCTCAGTTAAAATTCAGAATTTCCTAATCTTTATTTTCAAATTCTTTTTTGAAAAAGATTCTGCTATTATTTTACTGTATTTGTTAGTTGCAGTTTAGCATACCATTATGTTAGACTACTCATTCTCAAATGCCATTCTCAAAAGCATGTCACGATTAGGAGAAGCTTCTGGAGGCTAAAGGCCTGGGCTTGAACTCTTCTTCCACATTTTACTTGCTGTATGACCTTAGGCAATTAAACTAATCACTCTGCATTTCAAGTGCCTCACTGGTAAAATAAAGAAGATGATAATAGTGATTTTTAATCTTTTTTTTTTAAATTAACATATAATGTATTATTTGTTTCAGGGATACAAGTCTGTGATTCATCAGTCTTAGACAATTCACAGTTTTAACAAGGAGTCCCAGGAGTTAATAACTATATAGGGCTTAGCCTGGCATGTATAAACCTCTCAGTGTTTTTAACCTCATTGTATTTAACCTCTCAGTGCCTTTGTTGTCTCTTCTGTGATTAGGGAATAATAAGAATAGAGACCACAAGGGTATTGTAAGGATTAAATGAGATGCATCTTGTCAACACAGTACCTAGAATATAATGAGGTCTCCCAAAAAATGCTTTAAAAAGTTTTCTTGTAATTTCTACATGATACCACGATTCTGCTCTGAGGACTGTTTAAAGAAATAAGATACATTGTTTGGGCCACCCAGGAGCTTACAGAACAAATATAAGGCAAAATTTTATTACAAGATATCTGACTGATTCTTCAGAGGAGTAATACAAATGCCTAAATCAGAGAGATTCAGGAAATTAAGTAAAAGCACCTAGCAAATGAAAAATGTAATTGCAATTAACACAATCCATGGAAAAGCCTCCCCATGTCAAGTTGGGAGGGGAAGAGTAGATGGTGCCGGGTGGAAGAAATATCACCCACCAAGCTGCTCTGTAAGAAAGAAAGTGAAAATCCACATTATTTGCATAAAACATTTTCCATTTTCTTGGCTTAAAAGAAGAGCAGGAGTCTATTTTTCTAACAGGATAAATTGTTCTGTCTTTGTTTAAGGTCCTAGGGCTCTTCGCTGGTTCTGGCCAATTCCAAGGTCTTGGGAGGGGCCCTAGTAATTGTTTGTATGGTCACATGCTTAAGTACCACTTTTATAAATAAAATATTTCAACCTCAAATCAGTTTCTTTCCACTCAGACTTCCCCTGTCACATTTCCTCTTGAGCAGGGTGGTATTCAAGTGGCTGCAGCACTTCTGAAATCTTGCCAAAGGGAAGTTGAGAGAGGATACATTTAATTTGTATTTAGTGAGGGATTTTTAAGTCAGTTCAGTGTATAGTTAAGCAATGGCTGGCTGTTCTAGTCTGGGTCTGGCTTCTAGGAATTCTCCTGCAGTCACTGTGCTGAGGTACACTGCTTCCTTTCCTGACCCAAGTGTGGGATCATGATACGAAAATGTCCTTTTGTGCCTACCAGTTACGTGATCTTTATGAGTACTGGAGTAAAAACAGGTTTCTTTTTTTCCCCTTAACTAGTTTTGCTCTAAGATAGATGAGATTCAGATATAGTTCATCTGAAATTTAAAATTCTTATTCTGTTCCTATTCAAAATAAATGGAAGTATTTGCAGATAATAAAGTAGGATGATTTTCTAGTTTCACATTTCAACATCAGACTGCCATTTTGGAAAAGCACTTTGCATTTAGAGATTTTCATAGAATGAGCATCTAAATTGCAACATTTCTACTGATTTTATAATTTATGATTTTTGCATGTAAGGATTATAAAATATTTTATATTCTACATTTATAAGCATATAAAAGGGCACTATTGTATTTTCTTCCATGGGCTGGTAGTAATTCCATTTAGTCAAAACTCTGAAACAGCCATGAGTGCTTAAGAAGGGAATATAATAGGAGGGGTAGAATAACAGCTGATGTGTTGATTTGTCATGTTTCATTTTTACACCTGTTGAAATGGCTTATTCTGCTTTTGTCTTTAGCAGAGATATTCCTGTGTCTATAACCATGTTACTTTTCATAGATGTGTTTCCACCAGGATTGCAGTGAACTCGGGAGCATATGTTCCATTAGATTCTCTAAGAATAGTAGTGGAATATTTTAATGCCCAGTTATTTTCATAGTACATGCCTTAACATCAGCAAATGTATGCTCTTTATTCATTGTTTTCTATATTAAATGTGGTGCTATCATTATTATCCCAATTTATTAAGGTGAGCAGATATAAATTCCTTATAGCATGTAGTTTAAAAGTTTTAGATTATTATTAAGGCACAGATGCCAGAAGTCAGGGTGAAGAAAAAGGAAACAGAACATAGCATAAGAATGTAAGAACTCTAAGGGGCTCTTCTGGAGTTAATATCCATAATCTCATGGCAAGTGCAAAATATGACAGAAAAAATAGACAAGCATAAAAGATATTGACTTGGATGAAGATAAGACAGTGGTATTCAAGGTGAGAGAGAGAGATGCATTAAAGCCGAACTCTGAGTAACTTAGTTATCCACACTATAACACTGAAGTTTTATAACTCCCTTTCAAAGAGAATGATTTCTCTTGGGGAAAGTTTTTAACACAGGGTAAATGTAATTAAAGAATGTAATTCACAAAAGGCCTTGTGGGATGCCAAAATTTTTTTAACTCTAGGATGATCTAGGTTGAACATCAACTGGGTTGTGTGTGCTAAGCCTCCCTAGAATGATAAAGAAGCTTACAGGACTATCTTGAGTTGTGAGGATTACTGTTACAAAAGAAACACAGGAAGGAGAAACCAAAAAAACGAAAATGATTATTATGGTATGATATGTATTTGGAAAGTACTATGGACCCTGATGGAGAGGATACACTTAAAAAAATTAGCACTTGTTATAAATAACTCTTTCCTTTGTTTGAGCTGAAAATGTTCAAAAGACTTAGTGGATCATTGCAAAATTCAAAAAAACTGCATAAGAAAATGAACTAAGAAAAAATACTCAGTTGTTCCCTTAACTGAATGTGTTCCCCAATAATTCCACCATAATTCTATTTTTCTAAAACCTAAGTCCATTAACATTGATGTGCTTGTTAAATTAATAAATCACAATTCTAGAAACACAAATTAACATATTAGGTGTCTATTCTCTGCAGTAGAACATATTCTTGTACATTGAAAATAATCTACGACTTATAAAATCAAAGAATCTTCAACAATGCTTAATATTAAATATGAAATAATTGTCAATATGCCGTTTTATTTTTTTTAGGTGAACCTTTTTTTTCTATTAAATATTGTACGTGTTCTCATTACCAAGTTAAAAGTTACTCACCAAGCAGAATCCAATCTCTACATGAAAGCTGTGAGAGCCACACTTATTCTGGTCCCATTACTCGGCATTGAATTTGTGCTGATTCCCTGGCGACCTGAAGGAAGGATTGCAGAGGAGATATATGACTACATCATGCACATCCTTATGCACTATCAGGTATGGTGTTCTTGAATTAGGGAGGCAGCTTGTGAAATTTATTATTAAATTGCATATAGTTTTAGTTTAGTTTTGACTATGTATGTAGCAAGTTGGTTACAAATAATGTATCTTTTCCATTTGGAATCAGAAAATTCTATTTTTCTTTTACAGGGTCTTTTGGTTTCTACAATTTTCTGTTTCTTTAATGGAGAGGTATGGTAATCATTTTTATTTCTTTTATCATTTTATATTTGCAATCTATCTTTTTCTTAAAAAGAAAGACAATTTTATATTCCCTAGGAATAACTACTCCAAATTCCACTTTGATCAGGAAAAAAACGTAGAATCTCTTTTCATGGATGCAGCTCTTTTTCCCAAAACCTTGGGTCATACTGGAGTTCAAGAGTAGGGCAAATCCAGCCTTACTTTAAAATAGTCCATCAGTGATTTTTGTCATGTAGTCTTTGTCCTACCTTTTGTACTAATTCTATTAAGTTTGGCTTTTGTCCTAGGTACAGTGTGCTAGGCAATCCTTAACCTCATAAAACATACACTCTACGAGGAAATAGAATTGGCTCATTTTCATTTTCCCCCTTTCTCTGTTTTTTGTTTTGCCTGGCTTACAATGTGGTTTTGGAAAACAGTTTTATGGTGGTTACAAAAAGATTTTAAAAAATTAAACTTTCAGTTATACAGGGAGGACATGCAGTCAGTTAGAAAACCTAGGAGAACAGAACGCTGTCATTTGTAACATGGCAATGTGCTCTTGGATATTTCAAGATTTTTAACCAAGGCTTTCCGAATTAGAAAGTTTCAGGTGTTTTAGAAACCGGTACAACAGTTTTTATGCATATCAACAGTGTTATAGCTCAGTGGTTTGAGCTATACTGACTTAGTTGTTTATCTGTTTTTAATCTATTTGACAAATTTTAACCTATTGGAGGATTTGGGAAAATTCAACAAAGTTTAGAAATCTAGACAGCAACTGAATGAGACTCAAATACTTGGTAACTCTGAAGCTTATCACAAAGCTTCAGATGGGAAACATATGAGCCAGTAAGGTGTAACTTTATGAGAACTAATCCTAAAAAATACATCAACATTGGAAATCATGTACATGTCATGAAAAACTGTAAAATATTGCTTTCCTTTGCTTAATAATAGTTTACTACTGGGGCGCCTGGGGGGCTCAGTGGGTTAAAGCCTCTGCTTCGGCTCAGGTCATGGTCTCAGGGTCCTGGGATCGAGCCCCACATCTGGCTCTCTGCTCAGTAGGGAGCCTGCTTCCTCCTCTCTCTCTGCCTGCCTTTCTGCCTACTTGTCATCTCTCTCTCTGTGTCAAATAAATAAATAAAATCTTTAAAATACTACTTTCTCTTAGCACATAATGAAATTTCATGTTTGCTTTTATTAAACTGATTTTTAAAAATTTTTATTTAATTTATTTTATTATTTATAATGGAATGTAGAACTGTCAAACACAGTGAGCTATATTTCATGTCTTTAAGTGGTGCTTCCATGATCCTTCTGCTACACAGTAGACAAGAATGACTTTTTCTGAGGTCAATGAGAAGTACAGATGCAAAATGCAATGAGGAAGAAGAAATAAATCATTTGTTTTGATAATAAAATTCAAATAGCATTTATTATGTACCTCTATAAATTTATGATTGCATGAGTTGAATTAGACAATCCTATTTGCTGCCTATATAGGATTTTACAGTTAAATGTAGATGAGAGAGAAATGGACAATATGCCAAAGAATATACATACAATATGAACAATATACGTCTCCACCTACAGAAAGATTTCATTTTCATAAAGGGTAATTTCTAAATGTACAAATCATAATCACTAGTGAAATATTTTGTGATAGGAAGCAGTGTAGAATAAGAGCACAGGTAAGATAAATGCATTTAAACCCCAAAGATGCTACTTTGTTCCTGGCTATAATACTTTGGGCAATATTCTCAACCTCCTGGAGTCTCAGCGTCTACTTTTATTAAAGGGAAATAAATGCAAGTTCCTTACACAAGTCTCACAAAGATTAGTGTAAGCTAAGAATCTAAAGCTTTTAGCACAATACCCCACCCTTAGTAGATTACCAGTACATTATAGATTCCTTATTCGATCTGTCAAATCATTCATTTTCAAAAATACACGTACAAATGGGAGCATTAATCATACTGGAGTCAATTTCAAATTGGACTTTTTATTTGGAAAGATTGCTCAGGGAATATCTAAACTAATGCCTAACACTCTTTTGTACTCTCTCTGTGTAAGCAAAAGAGACACAGACCTTGATCTTCTGCCATGTTCTAAAATTGAGAAAATTTTGGCAGTAAAAATTACAATAATACAAAATCTTTTGAGCCTAGTTGTTGCCAAATCCTTTGGTTCTTTACAACATCTCCAATATGTGTCCCCTTTTTCTTCATCTCTTCAAGATATAGTCCCTATTTGTGGATGACTCATTTTTCATCTTAAGAAATACTATAATCCCTCCTTTTTTGTCTCTTCGCCACTTAGTTCTTCCCACTCTCATAACATGAAGACACAGCTGCCAGATTCATTTTGTGTGGTTCCAACTATGTCATGTAGTTCTTAAAATCATTTGCTCAGGCTTATGTTTCCTCCTTGCTTTCCATGGGAGGTCAGGTAGCTTCCCTTTAGCTTAGTCTCTACCCCTTTTCTCCTTCTCCTTCTTTTTGACTCTCACATTTTATTTTTTAGCCAAAATATTCCTATTTATATTTCTCACTAGTTAAATAATTGCGGCCTGACAAATGTTCAGGCCACATTCGTCTCATCTCTAGCCCACTCAGCCAGAAATGCGGACTGTTAGCATAAACTAGAGATCTATTATTGGAAGGGTCCTCCCTTGCCTCAGGGGTAAATCTAACAACACTTGAGGAAGGTACTTTTTATAAAGTGAACAAAAAGATTTATTGAGAATAACCAAACCTATTTTCTATAATGAGAACTAGGTAGCATTTTTATATGAAGCTCTATTAACTATTTTTTAAAAGATTTTATTTTATTTATTTTTTTAAAGATTTTATTTATTTGACAGCGAGAAACACAGAGAGACGGGGAACACAAGCAGAGGGAATGGTAGCCGGTTAAGCAGGCTTCCAGCCGAGCAAGGAGCCCGATGTGGGGCTCGATCCCAGGACCCTGGGATCATGACCTGAGCCGAAGGCAGACACTTAATGACTGAGCCACCCCGGCGCCCTTAAAAAATTTCATTTATTTATTTGACAGAGAGAGAGAGAGATCACAAGTAGGCAGAGAGGCAGGCAGAGAGAGAGAGGGAAGCAGGCTCCCCGCTGAGCAGAGAGCCTGATGCCTGGGGCTGGATCCCAGGGTCCTGGGATCAGGACCTGAGCCGAAGGCAGAGGCTTTAACCCACTGAACCACCCAGGCGCCCCTCTATTAACTATTTTTTAATTAACTTAGGTTAAGGAGTATAGAGTTGATTCCTTATCGAGTGCTAATGGGCATATAAAGTTGTAATGTTACATTCTAAAAACAGTCAGCCTTACTATTTGTTTAACACTCCTGTGTAAAACAATGAAAAACATTTTCATATCTTTAATAACATCAGGCTATCTTCCCTTTCAATGGCAATTTTCCTTGTTATCTTCCCCATGATAGTTTCCTCATTAAAAGTGTATTAAGAGTGGCCACTTTAATGTTCTGTTGAACAGGTATCATATTGTATTAGAGGAAGCAGATGAAAAACAAATCCTTACAGAGACTAATGCAAACAAATGCCTATAAGGCCCATGATCTTTAATTAGGTTCATTTTTAACCAGAAAGTAAGTCCCCACAGTTCAGGAAACTAAACTTCCATGGTTTTTCTGATGATTTGGTTGTAAGGAAGAAATAGGGTGATGATTATAATCAAAACAGATATTTCAAGAGAAGTCAGATATTTCAAAAGTCATTTTGACTGTTGGAACTGAATTCACTGAATTCATTTCATTTTAAAGAACACAGTTATTACATCCACAGCTAAGATATTTCTTCTTACCAGTTGCTTCCCAACATTTATGCAGAATCTTTTGTATAAAGTTACATTCCATTTCCTTTAAAACAGAAACCATATAGTAAATGTATTCAGTCAGTCCATCATTTAGTAACAAAGTGAAGAGAAATGAATTTAGCAGAAAATCAGGATCAAAAACAATTCCCAGGGCACCTGGGTGACTCAGTGGGTTAAAGCCTCTGCCTTTGGCTCAGGTCATGATCTCAGGGTCCTGGGATCGAACCCTGCATGGGAGCTCTCTGTTCAGCAGGGAGCCTGCTTCCCTCTCTTTCTCTCTCTGCCTACTTGTGATCTCTGTCAAATAAATAAATTAATTAAAAAAAAAAACCAATTCCTATCATAAATATCTAGATAATTGGCCAAAAGTAATTTTTGTTGTAAATCTTTCAATATTTACTTAAAAAGCATACTCTCAAACCATTCCATTTGTCATTTGCTTAGTGAAGATATTACATATGTAAATATTATTTTAAATTACCTTAATTTAGATGCTAATCTAAATTAATGCTAATTGGAGAATTAAGGAACACATTACTAAACCATGAGGGAAGCAGTAGTATATAATGTTTTTGCAAGATAAATGTATTTGTTTTCCTATAAATGCTTTAATTTCAAAGAAAATTTACAAGAATATAAATTTTCTTCAGATAGTTAATATATATAAATAATCTTGAAAGCCCTGAAGTTCTGAATTTCATAAAAATACAACTTTTAAAACACATTTATTGCATATCTAATTACATAATTAATACCTGAAATTCTAATAACTCGTTCTGAATCCTAACTAAAGAAACCCAGACTTTGTATTTGTGTCTTCTACTTTTCTACATGCTAAAACATAAACTGACACGGTAAAACTTTGTGTTCATTTTAAGTGACAAAGTACAGGAGACTCTAAAAGGACTTTTAAGTATCCCACAGAGTCCTCTCATTAAAAGAGCTGCTGGGAATAGCTATTAGAAGCTATTCTATTAGTAATAGATTGTTCATAATTTGGAGAAGTTTTCTAGATCTTTTAGACAAAAGAATATAGACAAACCAGCCCTATTTTAGAGTTTAATATTAATTTTTACACATTAATACAGTGAATGAAAAGTTGAGGAATTCTATATAATTAGTAGCAAGGTAGACAATTATTGCATGAGTATCTTTCTAGTACATGGATTACTAGAAAATTGCTTTTAGTGATGCTCAGATTGCCTCTGAGGAAGCAATCATAGCGTCAAAGAACAGTAGAGAGCTTGGGGAAGACAATTCAAAACCAGACATGTTTTGGACAGACCTAGCTTAGGTCACAGGGATGTGGCTATTATACTGATAAAGTAGGAGCAGACAGACCCACACTGGTCTCCCCAGTCATCTGATACCTGGAAATATCCAGGTTACCAAGTGGGAGATGTATTTGAATATTCTCATTTCCACTTACTGACTCAGTGTGAAGAAAATCACCTTAGTGTCTCATGTTCAATTAAAACCAAAGTCACATGGCTTACCAGACATGATCTCTAGCCCTAGAGAAGGAAGTCATTAATTATCAAATTCACCCAGTCAGAGGGGGATCCCAACATCAAAAAAGGGGAGTGGTGACATTCCTAAGCTTTTTCACAGGCATATCCCATTTGTAATTACCTATTCAACACTTTCTTTCCCCTGGATAATAAACTTCAGGAGGACAAAAACCCTAACTTTTTTTTTTCCAGAATGTAGCACAATACCTAGCACATGATAGTCACTCAATAAAAAGTAATTGCTCCTTTTAATGATGATGATCAAGATTTATAGTCCCTGTATATATGCTGTATATATACAGGAACTATAAACAGGGATATAGTATCCGAACCTCTTTTTCTTTTATCTCATTTCTTTCTCCTTTTGTACTTTCACTAACTGTCTTCTCATTCTATTATTAAGATACTCATATAAAACTAAATGTTATACATCCAAGCTTGCAAATGGGAGTCTGGATTAACTACTTATTTGACAATAGTACATTCATATGCATTATTAAAGCTTCAAAGATAAGGTATAAAAATATTAATGGGATCTAAGAGTAAAGAATAATGCAATGAATCTCCTAAATAAAAACTTCCTAATGTTACCAATTTAATTATTTTAATTAAGAAAATAAAGCAGTATTATTCACTAATTAACATTAATACCTTTAAGTTTTACATAAATTATTTTATTGTACTTTTAAATACAATATCTTTATTTCAGATAATGGATTGCTCTTGTCCTTTCTGTTTCTTTTTGATTGACAGGTTCAAGCAATTCTGAAAAGAAATTGGAATCAATATAAAATCCAATTTGGAAACAGCTTTTCCCATACAGATGCTCTTCGAAGTGCATCTTACACAGTGTCAACAATCAGTGATGGTACGGGTTACAGTCATGACTGTCCTAGTGAACACTTAAATGGAAAAAGCATCCATGATATTGAAAATGTTGTCTTAAAACCAGAAAAGTTATATGATTAATAATTGAGGGAGTACTGTTTAACTATTTTGTGCCACTCCTAACTAAAGGACTTAGATCCATGACTTTACAACCAGAAGACTTCACTATTAAATGAATTCCTGAATGCCACCAAGAAAACCCACACATTAATTCAGTAGTATGTTGTTAAATGTTTAACACCTAGCTCTTTGGGAGAAAAGAAAAATCCCTGATTTGTAATGTTTTCCAGTTTCTGTGGTGTATTCCACGATGGCTGATTTCAGGCCACAAATTTGACATTGCCGAATGTGAAACTGGGAAATATGAGTACAATCAACTCTTATAGGCTGGTATGTACCAGCTCTGGGATCCCACTGCTTGAATTCACAAATAAGTAAGACTCTAAAAGTTCATACACACAGTGGGCATGATTCTACTCTTATTGACTAAAGAGAGCTAGGTAAGGCCTCTAGACTCCAAGGGAAAACAAGCTTTTCATTTGTTTGTTTTTAAAATCTTTATCCCATATTCATTAGTGCAGTTGGTTTTTTGTTTTTCCCCAGTAGGTATTCTAGGTCTTTTTGTATTTACCTTTTCAAATGGACTGGATAAAGAAGTAATTATTTCTATTGGCTTACCCTTTTCTCTCCAAGAAAAGTGACTGAACAGAACTGCTATTGGCTATTCATTGGCTGATACAGCACAGTTATATCTAATGTCATATCTGTTTTTGACATTTGATGAATAGCATGTAGGACATGCAATCCTACCTTGCTATCACTAGGGAGACATCTTGGTTGATATTACAAACAACTTGTCAGCTACTTTCCTATCTTACTACACAAGTGGGAGGGAATCAGTTTCCCTGTATTTGTAAATAGAAACTTTGCCCCTTCCATTTCTACTGTGTAGACAAATTAGCAATTATTTTACATGAAGGAAACCAGTGAAGGATTTCTTATTTTCTTGGAAGTTTGTAAAAAAAATTGTTGTGAAAATAAGCTTGTAAATACCGTTATTCTATTTTATAGTCTCAAATCAAATGCATATAATCTAGATAAGTTTAAAAAAAAAACAAATACATAATGTAACAATGTATGCTTGTTAATATCTGATACTGTGTCTGGGCTGATTTTATAATAAAATAGAGTCTGGAATTCTATATTTGGTAAATATTTTGAAGACAACCAGATGTCAGCATCAGAAGTTTGAGAACCAAGAGAACAGAAATATCTATGATATGATATAAAATATTTATTTAAAAAAACTCAAGGCCACTTTTTTATTACATTAGCTTAGGTGATTCTTCCATAACTTAATAATAGGTATATTTGACATATTTCTCCTTTTATTTTGACGATGAACTTTCATTCTAATCCAGAAACTTTAAAGGATTCCTACAGTAATAAATGTCAATCTGCCTTTTCTTACGGTTTTTACACCAGTAAAAATATTACTTTTCTGACTCTTACTGTATAAATACATACGGCTTTGAAAATGTCCCAGACTATTTAAAAAAAACTAGAGGTATAATATATATATATATATATATATATATACATATATGTATATATATATATATATGTATGCTCTCATATACAACACTTTAATAGAGCTACTATGATAATACGATACTAAAAAATCAGTGAAAGACTTGAATAAATCAGTGAAGAAGAATTGTCAGAACATTTAGGGAGTAATTAAATTAAGATGGAAGAAAGCCTTGCTAATGAATTAAAGTGACATTTAAATAGGATTCATATTCCCTGATATTATTTTCCACTCAAATTTCTGAAAAACGAAAATGCCTTCAATTAGTAAAAGTCAATTTGAGGAGGAGAATTCACTATGTGTATGTGTTTTCCTAGTGTGTTAATTTGTTTAAAATGGATTAAACTAATGACTTAGTAATCATAGCTTCTTTCTTAAGCTGTCAATAGATCATGAGTTCAGAAGTCATTTGAAATTGTCCAGGAAAATTACCTAAATTAGTAAGAATTAACATATTAAGTGGTCTAGTCAATAGATTTATAATTAATCTGTATACATGCAAAGGTTTTACTGTTAGTTTCAAATTTATGGATTTTATAGCAACTGTCTTAAGAAGGAATGCAGGCTGTTTGGGACTTGCTACTATCTAAATTATACAAAAATTCTTTTAAATAAACTCACTTTTTAGCTATTGTTATTCAAAGACACAGATTCAAATCCTTTACTCAATACTGTTCACATATTTCCTCATTTTTCCTAACTGTCAAGTCTCAACCATAAATTATAGCAGAAAATGTCAAATTCTCTATGAGCATTCTATTAAAATTATATGTAATTTTCCAGTATTTTTTATTGTGCTTTTATCATATTAAGTTCAGATCAGATTTCCTTTCTGGCCAAGAATCATCTATTGCAGTCTTTAAGTGAAAGTATCCAATAATTACTCTGTCAGTTTTGTACCCATATTTTTTTATGAGTAATATTTTTAAATATTAGACTTCTCTAAAACTGAAGTGCTAATTAAGATCTCCTTTATATCTTACTGATGAAGAAAAGATAAAATCAATGCTTTTTAAAAGGAAACTGTTTTGTTATCTAAAAACTAATTGGGGGAATTTCTAACTTTGAAAATGTAGATCTGCTATTTTTCTGTACTTGTGAAACTTACATTTTAATTAAAAAGAATTCTAATCTGTCCTTTCTGAATTTTCTAAAGTTATTTTCCAGTGCATGTATTTGTAAAATATCCATTCTGGAACTTGTGTTTGCTCAGATGTAATCCAGTGTACATAGAATTAGTGGTAGGTGTAGTGCTGTAATTATTGCTTATAATTTTTTAAAATGTGAACTTATTTTAATTTTCTTTTGGTTTTAATTAGCTAATAGAAACCACCATTTCTTTTATCTGTAAGTCATAAACATATATTCTGATCAATTAAAATAAGTCATGTTATGTCTACTTAATGTATATCTCTATTTTTTGATTGTATGAAAATGTTAAAAGTAGGAGTTAAAGTTGATTTTCACTCATGTGTACTGAAGTGCTGAATAATTTATAAACATAATTCTTTACAGCAGTCAGTGGAATACTACTTAAAATCAATAACTCTATCTCAATTACTTTCTTTAAAATCTTTAGTAGCAAGTAAAATATCCCACAAACTAATTATTTTAAAACTATGAATTTGAAAAAAAGATTATGAATTTGTTTTTCAAGCTAGAAAACTCCAAATAAACTGCAATATATTCAAATTCCATCCTAGGCTGAAAGAAGAGAAAGGATACCCAGACATAGGAAAACGTACAGGGATTTCTCTCCTCTTTCCATTGTATTCCATTGTATAGTTTGTTTTGAATAGCAGAAAGAAAAAAAATGAAAGGAACTATTTAAAGATAATTTTTAAAAAAGAACATAATGATGACTCACATATATCAAATGAAAACATGTCAAAGAATTTGTGTAGTTCATTCATTAATGGGGGGACAAGATGTTACAACAATTCATGGAAGAATTTAAAATATCACACACATAGAAGAAGACTATAAGAAATGCTGAAATGAATTTATAAATAAATATTCTTAGGGCAATAATCAGTCACATTCTATTGAAAAACTAATGCGTATTTCTATGATCGAGAATAATGTACATCATGATCAGTTTTCTGCAACTAATATATTTGTAAAATAGCTCAAAATAATGAAAGGTAGAGATAACCCCGAAGGACATACTAGAAAACATTAGAAAGGACACTTTGGTGACTATAACATATATTTTGCCTATACAATGAGAGAACAATATGATGCATATGCAATAAGTACAATAAATGCTTGTACATGTGTACATATAGAGAGAGATGATAGATATGGACACACTTGAAATGCTAATCTAAGCAGCAGGAGAATTCAGAAATGTAGCAACCCTCAGAGTAAATGTACACAGGTCAGTATTTCTCATATATACCTATAACAACCAGGTAGAAGCTGCAGTGAGGGAAAAAGGAGCACATTTATAGCAACATCAAGAGGAGGTAAAATACATAGGAACAAATTAAATAATAAATGAGTGAAATACATTTCAACACTATGAATGATTGCAACAGAAGACATCAATCAGATCATGGAAAGACACCTGATGTTCTTGAATAGGAAGATCACCATAAAGATGTCAACTTGCCCCTAAATAAATTGTAAAGTGCCTATGATCCAAATAAAAATAACGATATATAATTATTTTGAAACCAGACGTGATGATTCTAAATTTCGTAGATAGTCATGAAAGCTCTAAACAAGGGAGGAGATAAGCCTTGACATATTTTATAACCTAACAGTTAAAACAGTGGTAATAGCACACGAAAAAAAAGATGGGGAGAATAGAAGTGAAGAAGTGTGTAGACCACTCTTTTGAGTATTTTGCTGGAGACAGAGCCAAAAATGTTAATCCAAATAGGAAGTGAAATTACATTATTACCCAGAGAATCATTTATTCTTTTCTTTTCTCACTTCCTCTTCTTGAAAAACATGCCATCCCTGGAATTCCAGGTGTAAGAGATGGACTTATTAACAGGTCACATCACTGGTATGGCTGCTGTCTTGGCTTTAAAAGAGCAAATGTGTTGAAATGATCATCTGGTAAGTATAGAAGTCTGTAGAAAAAAGTCATCCTCCTCATTAATTTTTGCCTGGGAAAGGAGTGGGAATGCCAGTTGTCTGTTTCAAGTTATAAGCATAGAAGATTTTGCATATTATTTCACTGATTTAATAGATTCAGGAATGCTGAATCAGACCTGTGGATGATCTAGGAGCACCCAAACCCCAAGTAATCCCCATGAGCCTACATTTATAGCAAAGTTGAATGGATATTCTTTTGTTTCTAAATTCCACCTACATTCTCTTCTCTCAGATCCCAGTTAGAAGGCATTTCTCTGGCTTCCTGAAAGCTCAAATATTTTTATCATGTAATTTTATTTTAAGAAAATTCTTAAATATTTTTGTTATTTAACTTTGTCCTTCAAAATTTCTTTTTAACTTTCTCTTGACCTCTTTTTAAAAATTAAAAGAAAATTTTTTTAAGCAGGCTCCATGCCCAATGTGGAGCTTAAACTCATGAACCCAAGATCAACAGTTGCATCAAGAGTTGCAAGCCAGCCAGGCACCCTTCCTTTGACCTCTTTATCTTAGCTCGGGCTATATGTCCTATTCCATCCCATTATTGTCCAAAATTTTCTGGAAATGTATTTGTATATCTAATCCCCAGTCTCTTACTATTTACTCCATGTTGCAGTCTGGTCAGGCTCCATAACAAAAATACTACAGACTGAGTGGTTTAATCAACAGAAATTAATTTCTCACAGTTCTGGAGGCTGAAAAGTCCAAGGGCATGGTGCCAACAAGGTACCAAGATCAAAGTTTTCATTCTGGAGCCTCTTTTCCAGGCTTGTAGACAGCTGCCATCTTGCTGTGAACTCATGTGACTTCTTTGGGCAAGTGGAGAGATAATGAGCAAGCTATCTGCTATCGCTTCTTATAAGGATACTAATCATATTAGATCAGGGCCCCACCGTTATGACCTCGTTTAACCTTAATTACTTCCTTGGAGACCGTGTCTTCAAATACAGTCACATTGGGAGTCAGAGCTTCAATATTAATTTGGGGGGAGACACAAACATTCAATTCATAACACCCCATCGTTTCCTCAAAAGTTCTCTGTGTACTGCTCATAACCCCATAATAAAGCAAACAAAGCACAACAACAAACTAAAATTTCCACTCTTCCTGTAAATCAGATAATGTTTCCTTTTCTGAAATAGGAGTTGTGCAAAAGTTATCTTATTGCATAAGTCTATGTCCAGATAGTTGCTGATGACTCTGTTCTTGATCTTCTTACTTCATAGGACATCCAGTTTCTTCACAAACTTCAAACTTCTCCCTCCTTAAAGTTCATTTAGATCACTTTAACCTTTTATTTCTTCATGCTCATGTAACAGATGCAGCCAGAGCCGTTTTTCTCCTTTTGATTTTGTGTCCAGAAAGCTTGTCCAGCTGTATCTCTCTTATTTTTAGTGTTACTCATACAAAGTTTGCATAAGAATGTTCTTCATCTCTAATAATATACAAAGAGCTCTTTTTTTTTTTTTTTAAGATTTTATTTATTTGACAGAGAGAGAGATCACAAGCAGGCAGAGAGGCAGGCAGAGAGAAAGGGGGAAGCAGGCTCCCTGCTGAGGAGAGAGCCCGATGCGGGGCTTGATCCCAGGACCCTGAGATCATGACCTGAGCCAAAGGCAGAGGCTTTAACCCACTGAGCCACCCAAGTGCCCCAAGAGCTCTTTTTATAAAACACCTCTTTGATCCAGGTCTACATACCCAGGACACTTTTCTAGACTGCTGTTCACACCCCAGCACATGCTCCATAAATTTAAGCTAATGATACATTCCAGTTTCCTCAAGAATCTAGGTTTATTGCTTGTTGTTCTGGTGTCCATTTCAGTTTAGCATTTATAGTACTGGCCTCAGATCCATGAGAAAGGGCCATGTTCTTGTCCTGGTCATACTTTAGAGATACTTCAGAGACCCCAATTCTGGCCTTATTCTAGTTTGACCTCTTTCCATGTGATTAGGAGTTATCTGAGCCAAGAAAACAGGTCCACCTAGAACTGAATCCTCCCCCTCTATCAATGCCCTGGGCACCTCGGGATCCCGGGGCTTCCAGCCTCAATTGCTTGTGCTCATACCCAGGAACTACACGAGTCTTTTGGCTCTATTTCTCTTTCTGATGATGGACTTTGCCTCTTCCATGTCCACCCCTAGTCTCAAGGAGTAGCTGTAGGATCATTGTTTATACTGAGAAGTGGATAAATTCAGATATGCAGGATGAAGGGTGCACCTAGATCTGTATGGGAGGCCCCACCAGTACAAGGAGAAGCTAAGGATGGACAGACAGGGCTTTCTGAGGCCAGGGGCCAGTTTATCCAATACCAGCATGTCCCTGCACAAAACTCTAAGAATTCTGAGAATTCTGAGAAATCTAAATTTGAAACTAATATTTTTGGGTGTTTTGAATATTTATTTGTCAAGATAGAAGAGAAAGCTACTTAATATTTCTCTGGCTTCCTTTAAATACTTGAGATATGTCAAATATATGGGCTTCAATTTGTACTCTTGCCTCAGGCTCTACAGGTATTAGGGAAGAGCCTGAGCAATTTTCTTATATAAACATTTCTTGGGGCACCTGGGTGGCTCAGTCAGTTAAGTGTCTGCCTTTGGTTTGGGTCATGATCCCAGGGTCCTGGGATCGAGTCCTGCATCAGGCTCCCTGTTCGGTGGGGAGCCTGCTTCTCCCTCTCCCTCTGCTGCTCCCCCTGCTTCTACTCATTTGCTCTTGCTCTAGCTCAAATAAATAAATAATTTTTTTTTTTTTTTAAGAGAGAGAGTCTGAGAGGGGGAGGGTCAGAGGGAGAAGCAGATTCCCTGCTCAGCAAGGAACCTGATGTGGGACTCGATCGATCCTGGGACTCTAGGATCTTAACCTGAGCTGAAGGCAGTCGCTTAACCAACTGAGCCACCCAGGTATACCCCAATAAATAAAATATTTTTAAAAAAATTTTTTAGTTTGGATAATGAATTATATGTTCCCTAATTCACTTCTACTCTAAACCTTCCCTGGTCCCTATTGAAAAGTCCTTATTAAATGGTTACGACCGTTTTTGTTTTTCCCAGAGAGCTATTTCATGCTTTCACTATGTGTACTAAACCCTATGTTTATCTGCTATTTTCAATCAGTCACAATTCAGTAATTCTTGGCAATAACCATGAAGATAGCTAGTTTTACTAGTGCTATTCTAATAACTCTACTGATCAAATACTATGCCTCATGGTCCTGTCAAGCATGGGCCACTCCTGAAAGGAACTAACAGTCTTTATCTTTGATTTGCTAAGTGGAATTGCAATAGGATTCCCTTGGAAGTCATAAGCTTCTTCCACTGATATATTTTGAAACCAGCTTCAGTGTTGTTCTACAGATCGTTTTAATTATTTATTTCCTGACATCATCATAATAAATAGCCACTGCATTCCCAAACCCTGAATTACGCGTCAGAGTTGTGGGCCAGTTGCTCTTTCTCTGGAGAGAAGACCCTCACTGAAAGGATCTTCCCACTCCCTCCTGCACAGAAGTTCGGTCACTTTTTCTCCTCTCTGCTTTTATTCAACTCTCCAAATGTAGATACTATGTATGATAAATAGAAACTAACAGAAAACACTGGTGGCCCTCCTCTTTCTCCTTGAAAAATGTGGTCTGTTCTGTTCCACATTAGACAGATTTGTCCCGTCTTCCAACTTTTTAAAGTTTTCCACCTGCAGCTGCTTACAGATGTTTCTATACCCGTAGCAAAAGCTGAGGGAGAAAACTCAGCCCTCTACATAACTAAAATACTTGGGTTGGCTCCTGCTACTACTGACACTTCTACCTCATGAATATGCTCGTGGGTTCTCCCTACACTGTCCTCTCTTCTGTGCCTCCTCATTGCTGCCTCTGGCTTCCTGGATAGCTGTAACATCTGCAGATGTTTCCTTTCTTCTTCCTCTTTTGTTTCCTTTCCTCCACCTGCCCAATTGAATACATTGCCTCTTTCCCTGTATTACACTTCTTCTTCTATATTGCGAGAGCTTGGCACATGGCAGCCACTCAATAAATATTCATTCTTTTTCCTTCATCTATTGAAAACTATATTTGAATCAGAAGGGCAAATATAATCTTCAGATAATTAATAAAACTGAGACTTCGAAAATTTGTGTTAATGTCACTCTGTTTCCAAATTATAAGGTTAAGACTAGAAGTCAGTGTCAGTAATTGATACTAGAAACAGGATCAAATTATTCACACCAACAAGAAACAACATAGAAGAAAATACATTATAAGAAAGCCCTATAGAAGACCTTTTAATGTATTTTAATAATCAGGGTGAGGGGGAAGATCTGTCAAATAAAATGAGCTGAAAGGCAAAGATGAGACTTTAAAATAATGGCTTCTGAAATAAGGAATTGGCAAAAAGTTTTATTGTACAATGTCCCACCTACAAAATAGAGGCATGTTCCTTTCCTGAAAGTCTATTGTCTGTTCTGTCTCATGATGAAAGTAGATTTATCCTTTTTTACTCTGATTATTTCCTGTTTGAGTAGTCTGTCATCAGTGGCTGGAAAAGAAAGAATCCCTTTATGTTCTTTTTATTCAGCTGATACCACCACTTGGTTATCTCAAATGGTAGTCAGGCCAGGTCCCATTGGCTCCCTGCCTCTCTGCAGCCACGCCAGCAAGGCCAGAATGTAGGACCAGAAATGTGGAACTCAGTGGAAGTCAGAGCCCCGAATTGTGCTCCATGACCTTGACTTGTTTATGTGCCCTCTGAAAATCCATTTCCTCAAACGGGACTAGCAGTCACAACATGAACAGTTGCAAATTCGCTGTTTCTAAGATGTTCTAAGGAATCGCAGGAGGTGTCAATTAATACATAAAATGACAGGTGAAGATCTGCAAAGAGCATGTGGAAGAAAATTTTTAAATTATAGTGAATACAAAGGTTTTGTATGATTAAGCAGGAAAATATGTAACACTGTTGGTCATTTCCAGTAAACTATTAGATCAGTTATGCCTTTCACTGTCACAGGTGTTAGACCACGAGGTGCCCTGGGAGAGAACAATTTATTCTATGGTTTTCAGAACACATTTGATTCACATCCTGTCTCCTATGTTGTTTTACAATGTATAATATTTATCATTTGACAAAATAAGCATTTTTTTAGATGGGTTGCAAATCACGCATCTCGCAAGGCTTCTTTTCTTCTAGGGGACTGTGGGTAGAATTCGGGGGAACCCACGAATTTAGATGCACACTAAACTTGTATTTTCATTATCTGTTGGCTGACATGCAATATCTCCTTCAATTATGACTATAGGAATAAACTGCAATAGTATTAGCAATATCTATGACTTTGTCACCACTATAAATCATAGATATAGTCGTACCACATCATGATTGTTGCGATATCTGGAAATAACTTTTTTGATCAGCAATATTTTAAAACTATAATTGTTATTAGATTCACCCATGAATCTTGCTAGTTAAATGTGTTAGTAAAGGAGCGCCTGGGTGGCTCAGTGGGTTAAAGCCTCTGCCTTCGGCCCAGGTCATGATCTCAGCGTCCTGGGATCAAGCCCCACATCAGGCTCTCCGCTCGGCAGGGAGCCTGCTTCCCCTCCTCTCTCTGCTTGCTTCTCTGCCTACTTGTGATCTCTCTCTGTCAAGTAAATAAATAAAATCTTTAAAAAAAAAATGTGTTAGTAAAGAAGCACATGTATTATTGTGTCACAAATTTGTTTTTAATATTTGGATAATGGAATTTCAATATAACCTATTTTATTAGTAATCTATGTATTATGTCCTGGATATTTAAAAATATTATGACAAAAAGATCCATAAGCTTCAACATTACTGCCAAAGGGGTGAAATACACACAAAGTAGTGACAAGCCATAGTTTAGAAGAGCAGTGGTTCTCAAAGCTGAGCATGTATCAGAATTCCCTGCAGAGCTTGTTAAAACGCTGATGACTGAGGCCCGTCCCCAGTTTCTGATTCAGCCAGTCTGGGCGGGGATGGGGCCTGAGAACTTGCATTTAGAATAGGTTCCCAGGTGAAGTTGATGCAACTGGTCCAGGGACCACGCTTTGTAAATGATTGCAACAGCATTGCTTGGAAGAAAGAATGGGGAGCTCCTAAAATCAAAGCCTAGAATTGTTTTAAAAAACAGATAGATGGGGCACCTGGGTGGCTCAGTGGGTTAAGGCCTCTGCTTTCGGCTTGAGTTGTGGTCTCAGGGTCCTGGGATCGAGCCCCGCATCGGGCTCCCAGCCTCATGGGGAGTCTGCTTCTCCTGACTTTCTCCCCTCTCATGTTCTCTCTCTCTCTCTCTCTCTCTCATATAAATAAATAAATAACAGATAGATGTTGGCAATAATAGTACAGAAGAACTTGAAATTCATACACATTAAAAAGATGCTCAAATGCATTGGGGAGGGTATGTGCTATGGTAAGAGCTGTGAAATGTGTGAGCCTAACGATTCACAGACATGTACCCTGGAGTAAATAATAACATTATATGTTAATAAAAAAAAAAAGAAAAGAAAAGAAAGGGAAACAGGGGGAAAAAAGATGCTCAAATGACTTTTTGCTATCAGAACATAGCAAATCCACTGTGTGAAGATTTATACCTTATACACTTGGTCTCCACTCATAACAATAATGCTATAAATCAATAGAAAAATCAACATCATTATCAAAGATGAACACATTTTTATCTTAAGGAAAGAAATTTGCAAGTAGTCAGGATGCTGTATTCAAGAAACCAAACCAGAGTAAATGTGTCTAGTTTTGATATTTTCAAATGTACATTCCTTAAAACTCAGTGTCTCTAAGTGTGCATGTGATGAATGATTCATTGTAACAACAAAACAACTCATTCTATTTCTTTTATTCCTCCTCAGGTCACTTTTCAGAAACCTGTCCAAGATAGGACATTTTCAAATCTAATTGTGTAGATGCTAAATATGAACTGATGAATAGCAAAGGGATATTTCCATCTACAATTGATTTAAATTCTGAAAGTTGATTTTGCATTTATAATTCAGTTAGTCTTGCTCCAAATTAGAATAGTTGCCTCCGGAATCTTTAATTTTCTCTTGAGCATGTGTATTTCTTCCCAGGCAAAAGCATTAAAAAGATTGTGTGGTGATAAACTCTCTCGTTTCACAGCCTCTCCTCCTTGTGGCTGTGCATTTTTAATTTACATTAGCTCCTGAGTTATATTTGTGTTAATGGATTAGATTATACATTTAGCAACCCTTCCTACCAGAAGGAAGAAACAGATATACAGACAACAGTGGAAAGGAAAAAAGATAATGTGACCGTGAATCAACTTATGTGGTATTCTTGACACACTATGTTCTAGAAATTGACGTCCAGCTCAGAATTCTAACATCATTCCATTCTCCTCAACCCAATCAGGATACACAAGTTCCTTGCTTATATAACCATTCCATTCAAGCTTAGCTTACATATTAAAAGAAGAGCTAGTATTTGAGACAGAGGGAGCCAAAATGACAAAAAGTATGGTGGACCAGCATTAATGTTTGTTAGGTAAAAGGAAATGTGTACACGCAAACAATGGTCCCAGGACAGTGGGCAACTGCCAAGGCTTACAGTAGAGCTACATTGCTAAATAAGTGGGAAAATCAGAAGCAAACAGGCTTAGTAAATTTAAGTAAGTCAGCCAAATCTGGCTGCAGACATTTAGAATTTGAGAATCCCAAGTAAAAAGGCACTTAGATTTCTAAAGGATAAGGCCTGGATCATTTCACTGTTAATTATGATTATTTTTATTATTTTTTTACTGACAAGAGAGGCAGCAAAGAGAATGATTGAAACACAGATGTTAACCCATAAAAGAAAAAGATTTCTTACTTTCTTTTTTATCAGAATAAATGAAAGCTTCCTTAAGTGTCCAAGATCTCTAAGACATTCCAAGATTTATTCTAGTTCAGAGAAGCAGCAGCTGAAAAAGTGTTAATAGAAGCATTATCATCTCTAATCTTTTCAAGTGTACAAGGAAAGAAGAACATTTATTAAGTAGTAAATGATAACAGCCAATCATCTGATTAATTATTGCTCTCTATCATGTCAAAAGTAAAAAAATAAAAAAAGATGACATAGCTCTGAAACTTACATCACTAACTGATGCTTTGATTATAATTTCTTATTTTCCATTTTCTTGTCCATGACATCAGTTTTTTAGAGCCACTGCCTTACATTAAACAAAGAGAGAACTCAATGTGTATCAGGAAGGGAGAAAATTTTGGTCTTGGTGAAAATATTTTGAACTGATAGATGTATAAAATTTTAATAAATCTACTAAAAGTTATTGATACCCATAGAGGGATTTTATATTACTAGTAGTTCTATGTGAAATTGTAAGCTGAGGGTCCCAAGCGACTGATCTTGGGAGCAAGCACAGACTTAAGGAGTTTCAGAAAATCAATTGTTTTTCTGAAGGCCTGGTAACAATTTATGGGAAATGAAAAACATAAAAAAAATAATAAA
The DNA here is from genome assembly GCA_028646535.1 of Procyon lotor. NCBI lineage: Eukaryota > Metazoa > Chordata > Mammalia > Carnivora > Procyonidae > Procyon > Procyon lotor. Next base: position 39,349,838 of record CM053605.1, read on the forward strand.
ATCAAAAGATGGAGGAAATGGTGAGGAGAAGTTTTAAAGGAGAAGCAGAAAAAAAATTTTTTTTAATAAAAATAAAAAATGAAGAAGCAGGCTGGGTCATGTAGTGTTTAGTGCACCGGATTCTGAGTTATAAAGCCTGAGGTGAAAATGCAAGTTCTGTCATTTTCTACCTTAGCCAAGTTGCTTAAATTGCTGTCTTTGTTTCTTTTGCTCCTCAGCAAGAAGGCAAAAATTACAACTTTCAGGACTTTGTATAAATTAAATTAGTTAAGATATTTATAATGTCTAGTAGGAAACTAAAAAATGGAAGACATTTTGATGAACAGAGTTTTAGGATTTGGTTTTTAAATAACTACTATGTATTACATATTCTGCTAAATACCTTATTAAATTAATAATTACTATTTATCAAAATTCCATCTGCCAAACTCTTAATTATTTCTTTCATATTTGCTCATTTCCTCTTAATTCATAACTCTGCAAGGCAAGTTTAATTCCTGGTTTGCCTACTATGGAATTGAAAGCAATTTATGCATTTGTTGAAGAGCCATGTGGCTACAAGTGGAAAAGTGAAGGATTATATCTGGGTCCAGACTGTTTTACTGTTTACAATTGGATGTGCCATTCATTTTTAAAGATGAAAAGTTAGGGGTGCCTGGTTGGTTCAGCTGGTTAAGCTTTCGACTCTTGATTTCAGGTCAGGTCATAATCTCAGTGTCATGAGATCAAGCCACCAGCTGGGCTCTGCCTTGGACGTGGAGCCTGCTCAAGATTCTCTCTCGCTCTGCCTCTCCCCCACTGCTCATATGTGTGCACATGTGTGCATGCATGCTCTCTCTCTCTCAAAAAAAAAAAAAGGTTAATAGTTAAGAATGCAGGGAATGTTTGTGTTTCTAATTGAGAAATAAAAAACTTCACTTATATAATTTTCATTTTATCTAGAATGTTAGATAATGACATGTGGCTGGCTATAAATAATGGGTATGTGGTGGGGATGACTGGGAGAATTTTCTATTGCATTTTCATTTCAGGTAAGCAGTGTTTAGTAACCATTTTGATAAAAATCCCCATTTGGTTCATGTCTTTGATTAATGAAAAAGAGGTTACACACCAGTTGGTGATAGATGTCGTATAATGAAATGCCTCTTTGATAGAATTACTATTGTTAGGGACAAGATTGCAATGGAAAGCCTCAGTCTAACCATGATAGTCTATTTTTAATGGAATACATTTTGGGCAAAATTATTGATAGTGTAAAAATCCTCTTATTTCAAAAAAAAATAAATGAAATAAAATAAAATAAAAAATCCTCTTATTTCACTGCAATGTACATTGTGATTGTGTATTGTTGACATTTGTGTCCCAAGCCCAAGCACATAGAAGATTTGAAAAATGCTTACTGAATAAATAAATAATTAAAATCTTTCACACTTAAGTGCTCCTATCAAAGGCACCAATATCATGTTACTCCTCAGCCTCTGCAGAATTTGCTATACCCTCCTCTTTTTCTTCTAAGACGGCCTTTTTTTGTTTCCCTACCTACTTTTATGATCATTTTTTTCTCTGTCACCTTTACTGACTGTCTTCTTCTAACCATCTTACTAACCAGTAATTTACTGGGTGCCCTTGATTACCTTCTCCAATCATACTCACTCTCTCTGGGTGATCCCAATCAATGTTACGGCTTCAACTATCATATTTATATTGAAGAAACAGAAAGAGAAGGGGGGGAGTTGAAAAAGAAAGAAGGGAAGGAAGGGAGAGAGGGAGGGAAATTGGCCTTGGAAATATCAAGCTAATATTTCACGATCATCTCCTATCAATGTGTCTAAAGTTCAACTACTGACTTGTCTTGTTAATCCTCATCTTTCCCAGCATTCTATATTTAATGACCATTGTCACATTCTGTCTTTGCTTAAGCTCAAATTTTAAGAATCCTTGAACACACTCCCTTTTACTGGCTATCTATGTTCAATCAATCTCCAGTACCTGTTAATTTGTTTTCACCAATGTCTGAGGAGTATCATTCTGTTTTCTTCTTCCATTGCCTTAGTTCAGTTTCTTAAAATCTTTCAGGAGCATTCTTTCTTTCTCCTATCTGGCTTCTTTCTGTTGATCTCTCCTTGCTTTGGGCAACTATCCACAATGCTGCTCCCGATAGTTAATATTTTTTACCTGGAACAAATTAGACCATTTCATTTTTCCTCCTAAGACCTTGCCTTACCATTACCTATACTATAAAGCTCAAAATCTTTCACACAGAACATTATGTCTCTTGTAACCCAGGTGCAACTTATTCTCTACTCATCTTTTCCTCCCTTCTCCATGGTTTGGAGCCAAGCACACTGACCTTCTCCTTGTTCTCTGAACACACAGCATGCTTTCAGAACATTGCGCCCTGAATACCCCACCCCACCCCACCTCCTTCTCTTGGCAAACTTCCACCCATCATTCCGTGCCAGTTCAAATGTATCTCATCCATGGCTTTTCCTCACTCCCTCGGGCAAGTAATTGTTCTGTTTTATTCTCCCAAAGCACTCAAGTTCACATAGTGATTATATCAGTGGTTACAACTATTGTAGCAATTGATTTTGGTATCTGTCTTTTTCACTATACTGTTTTGTTCATCTGAGCCTCCATCACTAATATAATAAATTTACAATAATCTAAATTTATGCATTCATATTTACGTGCCAAATTTTCATTCAAATATCCTTTTAAATTTATTTCATATCTCCTTTTAGCTTAATGTTATAGTAGTCAGTATAATAATAATTTACACTAGTTCAAAATTTTGGTAAAATCTAATATAATTTTAACTATTTAAAAGAAATAATTTATTTAAACACCTTTTTTTTTTTTTTTTTTTTTTTTTTTGAGCGAGCGAGTGTGGGCAGGATAAGGGGCAAAGGGAGCTGGAGAGAAAATCTCAAGCAGACTCTATGCCCAGCACAGAGCCTGGCCTGGGGCTCGATCTCACAGTCCTGAGTTTATGACCTGAGCTGAAATCAAGAGTTGGACACTTAACCAACTGAGCCACCCAGATGCCCCAAAACATCTTTATATTTTTAAAAATGATGATCACTAATATAATCTGCATGCCACCTTACAGGCATGTGTAACTTCATCAATATGAATTTCATCTCTTACTCTAGATCTGCTCCTTAGTCTTGGTGCTTCAGGCTTTCGTGGTTATGGTTTCTCTTGCTTTTTCCAAGTCTACAAGTTATAATCAATCCATATATAATTTTTTAAAATATGATTTGTCTTGGACCGCCTGGGTGGCTCAGCCAGTTAAGTGACCAACTCTTGATTTCAGCTTGGGTCATGATCAGGGTCATTAGATGGAGCCCTACGTTGGGCTCTGCAATTAGTGGGGAGTATGCTTGAGATTCTCTCTCTCCCTCTGCCCCTGCCCCCTAGAGCATATGCTCTCTCTCTCTCTCTCTCTCAAATAAATAAATTTTAAAAATATAATTTGAGAAAGAAAAATAAAGTAAGATGAAAATTAAGAGGGAGGCAAACCATAAGACACACTGAACTCAAGGAAACAAACTGATGGTTGCTAGAGGGGAGGTAGAGGGGAAGAGGTAACTGGGTGATGGGCATTAAGGAGGACACCTGATACAATGAGCATTGATTGTTACATGCAACTGATGAATCACTGAATTCTATCTCTAAAATGAATAAAAAAATAAACATGATTTGGCTTAAAGATTATATGTTATAATTGTGTTATAAAGGATAAATATCCCCCAAGGAAGAATGCATTGGCCTGAGAGAATAAAATCGATGGCTTTAGTGATGAAATTTTGTGCAAGATATTGTGGATATTTCAATCATCTGTTTGAATTCCTTGCAAGGGTAAAGGGTATATTCAGGGACACTGAAGTTTACTAGGAATGAGTGTAATCCACTTCTATTCAATGGTAATTGTAATGTTCTGTCCAATTTGTAATTATGATTTTTTAAATTCACTCATTCATTCAACAAATATTTATCCAATTCCTGTAGTGTGCCAGAGATGCAGCTAGTAGTGAATAAGCACAGACATCACACCTGCCTCACAGCACTTACAGTTTTCCATTATTAGGCCTCTAATGTCTGAGAGGTTTCTAAAGCATTGTGTTACTAAAAACACATCATGAAAAATTCCTATAATAAACTGTAGATGAAAGGAGAATTCAGTATGCTATGTAAAATAAAAAAAAAGAAGTTAGAGAATATAGTAGCTAAGATAGCTAATAAATAAGTGGATCTGAAAGTTTTAAATGGTACATAGAAGTGTTTCATGACAGTATGAATATACATGTAAAAGACAGCCCAGAACTGTACTACAGAGGACCTTAAAAAAAGCACAGATTTCAAGTCAGTTCCAATGAACATGATCATCACGCCATTTCACCATAAAGTTGATATCATTTTGTCTACTAATATGCATTTAGGTATACAGAAGAGAAAGAAGAGTGCCATAGCAAAACTAGTGTTCTTAATGTGCCATCATGAATGAGCTTTAGTACATGAAATGATTTGTAGTATATTTTAATGGAGAGTTTATAAGATCCTCCGAGGGACCTATAATTACCCAAAAGTTTAAGAACTCAAAGTGCAGAAGGGAGAGAAAGAGAGAGAAAATGAGATCAGAAATGAAATAATTCCAAGGCAATAATTAAGGGTACTTTTGAGGCCCCAAATTAAAAAAAAAAAGTTGAAAGAATTCTAAAATAAAACAGGATATGTTAAAGACTTAGTTACCTCTCAAAAAAGTTGCTATTTTGCTTAGTATTTGGAATGGTGATAAAGAGATAAAGAAACAGAATCAGAAATTTCCCCTATTGTTTAGATGTTTTAGTGTTTGCTACAAACAATTTTGGGGGAAAGTAATTTTAGATCTACAACTCTCAAAATCATCTCAGTCAAGACTTGCTTTTGATTTATTCATATAAACTTTACATTGAATTCTGTTTTTAAGGATGCCTGACACTGTGGTTTGCATTCCACATTAGCATCTGATTTATCTTGAAGAAAAATTATTTTTAAAAATACACATATAGGGGCATGTGGGTGGCTCAGCTGGTTAAACATCATGATCTCAGGGTCCTGGAATTGAGCTCCTGGCTAGGAGGGAGTCTGTTTCTCCCTCTCTCTCTGCTCTCACTCTCTCTCTCTAAAATAAATAAGATTAAAAAATACATATATAAACACACATTATATATATACATATATGTGTGTATACATATGTATATATATCCCCTTTGCTCTTAGGTATTGTACTAGATCAATAAGATGATTTGGAAACAAAACCAAAGAAATTAAGAAGCAAATACACCCATTTCACTATGACCTTATTTCTCCAAATGATTAAAAAAAAGTTAGTAAAATTAAATGCAATGAATGTCTCCATATACAGATTTTGAAAGAGACGTTTTTGAATACAGCATATGTACCATCCTTTTCAGAGTTTTGAGAGTTTACTTAATAAATGAATTACAGCTCTTTACTGAAGTCACTTCCTGATAAACAGCCAACATGAAGAAATAAATAAATATAAGGCGGTTTGTGGATTCCAGGCTTCTTGGCTAGTCATAATCGGTGTGTTGTTATCTTGGCTTGAGGACAATAATCATAATTTCTTTCCTCTAAAATAGCTGATTTCAATCCAACTCAGAATGTCATAAGTTTATGCATCTGTTATAGCGAAAATTAAGGTAAGCAAAGATGACAAATGCCACTGGATTAACTTTTTTGAGACCTTTCCTTTCCCTCATTCCCCCTTCTTGTTTCATCAAACTGGAATCACTGCCAATTTTAAAGAACTCACAGACTGAATTGTACTTTCCCAGCCACTGTTTGTCCAGTGAGCTAAACAAACACATATGTAGCCAGAAAAATCTCTCCTTTTGTATATGTGTTTTTATGTGTATTAAAATAATAATTTTCTGCTTAAAAATTATGCTTATATCTTTATAAATACATCTATGTATATTTATACTAGATGACAATTTCTAAGGCATATTTAAATGATGGTATCATGATTATATCTCATATAAAGATTAAGACTTTTTTTTTAAAGATTTTATTTATTTATTTATTTATTTGACAGAAATAGAGATCACAAGCAGGCAGAGAGGCAGGCAGAGAGAGAGGGGGAAGCAGGCTTCCTGCTGAGCAGAGAGCCCGATGCGGGGCTCAATCCCAGGACCCTGGGATCATGACCTGAACTGAAGGCAGTGGCTTTAACCCACTGAGCCACCCAGGCACTCCTTAAGAATTTTTTAAGAATTTACTGGATTTGAACAAATAAAAATGGATGATCTTTATATTGCTCAATTTTCCAAACAATATTATTAGTTCAATAATACAAATTAAAATCATATTTATATCATTTGTTACTATTCAAAATGGTCAATAATCTAAATGATTCTTAAAATTATTCAATTTATTAACAGAAATTGAAGAGAAAAGGTATGTGCTGAAGTAGAGAGAAAGAGAAGAGTCATATAGATTAGAAAGAATCTGAGGACCTAGAGGTCCTCAGCAATGAAGACTAAGAGAATCTGCAGGTTAGATGGAGGATTTTTATCAAAAACAGAGGAGTATTGATTTGAAAGAAAATGACATGATGTGACTAAACCTTTCACTAGGGATTATCCCACTAGGGTAGATAAAAGAGGACAAATGAAATAAATTTTTTTCTCAGAGGAATACAGAAGAATATTTTGCAAGATTTTGATTATGAAGAGTGAGAGGAGGAGGAGATGGGTAAGACTGAAAATTGTGCCCAAGGGCCTGGAAAGATGATGGTTGAAGTCATTCAAGAGAAGGAATAGTGAGAGAACATTTAAAGGAAAACAGATGGTCTAAGGTCAAACATGATAATAACCATAGTAGACAAGTTATTAATGCAAATTTTAAAATTATAACATGTGTATCGTGCATTTTGTGCCACCAATGTTTTCATGTGCATGTTACCTCATTTGACTTGATAGATAAGAGGAATGGCCATGCAAAAGCAAAAACAATAGCTGAAGTCAACCAAACATAATTCAGACTTAGGAAAGATTAGAAAAAAGCTAATGTCATTTATTTAATGCTACCCTATCTGCTTGGCAGGATGCTAAGTTTCCCAAAATCTGTTATTTTAACCTCCACAGTAAATTTTCACACAGTCATTATGGCTCCATTTTGCAGATGAGGAAATTGAGATTCACAGATCTTTTGTAATTTGCCCGACATCACATAATTAGGAAACAACAGAACTAGCATTCCTCCCAGATGTGACCGGTTAGAAACATTTAATATATTAAAAAATCCTGGATCAATAAAAGCTGAGGGACCTTTCTGAAAGACTGACAAAAGATCAAATTTCCTGGCCACTCATTTGCCATTCAGCACTGTGCTTTTAACTAAAAAGTAAATTAATCAAAATTAATCTATTGTTTTAGTTATAAAAGATTTTAACAATGTACGAGGACAGACATTAACTAGACTTATTGTGGTGATCATTTTGCAATATATACAAATATTGTATCATTATGTTATACACTTGGAACAACTATAATGTCAAGTGTAACTCAATTAAAAAAGTAATCTATACATCTTATGAACTAAGGAAAAGATAAAATTAAGTGAATACATTTATTGAGTGTGTTCTGTCAGGTACTCTTCTAAGCACCCTACAACATAATCTTCATAATTTCTCTGTCATTACAATTTCACTCCCTCACTTGTTCTTACATTACCTAGGGGCTCAACAGCACAAGTATACATGGTCTACATCCTTCTCTTCCTACAGATGGAGAGAAGTGGGAATAATAACACCAGCTAACATTTTGCGTACTGCTTCTATCTACCAGGACTATTCTAAGCACTTTACATATATTAATGCAGCCGGTCCTCACAACTGCATTAGGAAGTGAGTACATCGTGATCTTCATTTCATCAATGAGTGAAAGAAGGTGCGGGGTAGTTAAGTAGTTTCTAGAAGTTTTCAGAGATAAAGAGATCCAGGATTTGAATGGAGGTCCCCTTCCTCTGCGGCATGTGCTACTAGTTGATACACAGTACTGACTTTGAACAAGTTAACAAAGGACACTCAGTGCCCCTACCTTGGCTCCAGAAGCCTGAAGAGGTCTGCAGTAGAAAAAAATGTTTATCATTAAAAAAAAAAGAAGAAAACATAAACAGGATAAAAAGCCATATTTCTGACTGCAATCCAGTCCCTAACTAACAAAACACAACAAAATACATAACACAGAAACAACTTACATATGTTCATGTTTATATTTTATGAATTTTTAAATACATGGAAGAAAAGAGATTTCAAAAATATCAAAACAAAGAGCAGATAAATTAAGAACATAGATAACTCCTGTTGATATTTTCACATCTAGCATAGATATGCCAAGAAAGACTGTGAGAATGTCTAATTTTAACAGTCAAAGGGTGAATGTAACTAAACATTCAGACAAACGGAAGAGGAAAAGAGGAAGATGCCCTTTTGTTCCCTGATGAAGAATTTAGTTCTTGAAAATACAGATATCAATGATATAAATAATCATATAAAATCATTCCTGGATCTTTTTTCTCATTCCGACGGTAAAGAGATGTAGTTTTATGCTTAACTCTATACTTCATCAACTGATGCTTTCTTCCTTGTGTTGTGATAATGATATAAGATTTTTGAATCACAATTTCATTTGAGTATAAATAAGAACATTAAAAAGTGATACAATTCTTATAAAAACCATTTCTGCTAAATATAGACTGACAAAACTGAAACATGCTAATAGGGGTGCCTGGGTGGCTCAGTCAGTTAAGTGGCTTCCTTCAGCTTGGGTCATGATCCCAGGATCCTGGGATCAAGTCCCACATTGGGGTCCCTGCTCAATGGGGAGCCTGCTTCTTGCTTTCCCCCTGCCTGCCACTCTGCCTACTTGTGGTCTCTCTCTTATCTCTCTGTCAAATAAATAAATAAATAAAATCGGAAGGAAGGAAGGAAGGGAGAAAGGGAGGAAGGGAGGAAGGAAGATGCTACTATTGGATTTTTATTGAAAATTACACTTTAGGGTCCAAATATCAGACAAAGCAATATTGTACACATTACCCCATTCAGTTCTGTGAGTTAGGCATTCTGAGAAGTTCCTTTGATGCCATTAATTCCATATACTCCATATTAAAATTTCTCACTTTTAGCAATTACTAAACTGAATCAAATTATCCTTTCTTCTTCTATCTTTTGCACATGACCACCACACAAAGCAAATTCCATGATATCATCCTTATTCCCAACTGTATTTAAGGAAAAACATTTTCTATGTTAATAATACGGTTGTCAAGGGAATACTGAAACAAAATCAGTCAAAAAGCCTAATAATAGTATCTATGTTTTATGTGAGAAGGGGTTTAAATCTCTTTCTCTATCTCCTAAAATCTACTATGGTTTATAGATCTTACATGGTGCCAGTATCAAATGCCAAGAAGATCTCCCATATTCTCTGCTAAGATCTGGAAAAAAAGTGAAATTATTTGCCTAATTTAATTTGTAAATTAATTTATACTTTTTAATTTACAATGTATTACTCTCAAGGTTCTATTTGAAAAACCATAAATTGTGGACTAAGTGAATGAATAATTAAAGTATATCACTCAGGTGTGTTTCATGAAGTTAATCATTTTGTTAAAGATCTTAGGGGGAAAACTAGGCTTTTTCTGATAAAACCAATTTATTGACTGACTTCTCATGAATTAGGACAAATGTCACTTTCTCAGAGCAGTTTTCTCAAACATTCTCTATATCGTCTCATCCTTCTCCATTTAGTACTCTTCATCCTATCAGTCTGTTTGGTTTGTTTTATTCAATTATTTTCATCTTTTCACTTATTTGCTTACATATTAATGGTTTGTTTGCTTCCATTAAAATGTAGGCTTCACAAACTCAGGGATTTTTTTCTATCTTGCTAACTGCTACCTTTCCAGTGCCTAGAGATAGATGCTCAATAAATATGACTTGAACAGATGAATTAAATAATGAAAATACTAATGACTGGTGGTAATGATATGGAATATTTATTTGTTTTAGGTATGTGATGTTATTCTAGTTTGCTGACATTGCCACAATTATCTACCTATCATTTTCAGTTTCACCAGCTATTGGAGGCCACTTATAATGATGTGCCAGTCAAGTAACAGATGTATAAGTGTGAAACTAAAAATTAATATGACAGATTGAATTATTCCAATGCTTAGGTTAATAATTTAATTAATTAATTAACTTATTTATTGACTCAACAAACATTTGAGCACTTCATTTCAGTCAACTTGCTAGGTGCTGAGGATACAGTATGAATGAAATTAATAGAAATTATATATGTGTACTATCATAAAACTTGCAATGTTTGTGGCAAGGTAGAATATAACTCAAAAACATAACTAAAATTGTGTAGTATTATAAAAGGAGAAATATAAGTCATATATCACCTGGCCTAGGAAAAAAGGCAGAAGGATCAGTGAGGTCTCCCTGGGGAAATCACATTTAGAAGGGAGCTCTAAGGCAGCCAAACAAGCAAGGGCAGTTAGGGAGATTATTCCAAAAACAGTGATCTAGATTTGGACACTCCGTTAAATATGAAATTTTCACTACAAGATACATTTTCTATATACCTATACTACATTAAAAATATCCTCTCTACATGTTTATGCGTAGATACAAGTACATTATAGGGAACTAAAACAATTTATCAGTAGTATCTTCCAACTATCCTATAGAAATAAAATTTTGTAAGTATGACTTAAAACCCTTTTGACCTAATTGTATTATGATGGTTTTATAGCCAAAGAATCATTTAATGGTATCATTTTAGAATAAGAGGCACAATTTAGAAGAGTTTTCCACTTTTTTCTGAAATGTATCTATTTCTCATTTTCATGAAGGGAGGATATTGGCACTTGAATTCCCACAAAAGTACTGGGAGTCAGAGATCCTCATAAGGATTGAGCAGTTTATCAAAGCCAAACTCATTAAAACAAAGAGTAGAATGGTAGTTACCAGGAGCTCTAGGATGGGGGAATTGAGGAGATGTTTGAAGATACAAACAGGCAACCAGTAGATAAAATAAGTCCTGGAGATCTAATGTACAGCACAGTGATTATAGATAACAATACTGTATTATAAACTTCAAAGTTGGTAAGAGACTAGATCTTAATTGTTCCCACCACAAAAAAGAAATGATAATTATGTAAAGTGATAAGAGTGTTAGTTAATGCTACAGTGGGAATCATACTGTAATATATAAATTCATTGAATCAACTCGTACATCTTAAACTTACTCAATGTTATATGTCATTTACATTCCAATGAAGATGGAGCAATTTATCAAGAATAATCAGTTGTATAGCCATAGTTTAGGAAGACAGACACTGCCGACTTTATGTAAGTATCTTAAGTGCAAATGGCCAAAGACAATGGCCAAGGGTGGTGATTTAAATGAGTTATTTCTTTCACTTTGAATCTACTCCTCTTCTCATAACCAAATGATTCCAAGTAATCAGTAAACTAATTTTGGCTTGTGGGAAACTCTTCTTTTCGCTCCCTGACGAAGAGAAAAGCCTTTTAATAAAAAATAATTAAATTTTTTGGGAACAAAATAATATTTTTGCTATTCCTAATTATGACTTAAAGTGAATAACATGCTCATTTAATACAAATTAATATCGATTTTTAGGTAATTATTAACTCTCACTCCGAAGTATGGAGAAAAAGTGAAAATAAAACTTTCAAATTTTGCTTCTTACATTTTTACATTGCTTTTTTACATTAAAATGTAAAAGCATTCTTATCTAAAGAAATATAAAAACTGAAAATACACTATGATTCAGGAAATACAGGTAACATTTTTCTAATGCAACTGAGCAAATATCTTTTCAGTTTAAGTGTGGTCACCATTATAGCACAAGAAAACACAGAATTAATTCAAATATTTTAATATCCAAGAACTTAACACAGATTTTTACAAGGAAGATATGGTTCTTTCAAAGCAGAAATGTTCCATCCTCACTCATATTGACTAAATATAAAGTGTTGGCTACTTCAAAAAGTCTCATACTTTATTTAAAAAAACAATCTAGATCCCTTACAGGACAGCAGAAGGGAAATAAACTTAAGGGCTAGTATAATTAGGAGATATCCTTTCCTTTTTGTCCTTTAAAGATGACATTGGAAAAAAATCTGAAAACCACAATTTTACTCTAAAAAGTTTACATATTCCTCTAAATTGTGTAAAACAGAATATATTTCCTCCTGAGAATCCTTTTGGTAGTTTATTTTCCTCATCCTTTATGATACACAGAAATAGAGATTTCAATACACAGAAATAATTTTTGTTTTCTTTTTGGTTTAGAGCACTGAGACACTTTGCAAAGATTCACAGCTGGCAAATCTTTCCCTAGTTTAATGAATATTCATCACCATTTGCAAAGATAGAATGACAAGAAAAACTCAATTCTTTTAATATATAACAGAGCCTGGTCCACTCCTAATGACTGCTTCCTGTTTTTGAACATTGAATTACTCTAGTAGGGAATTAATGAAAGAAAACTTCCCTGTGAAAAAGGAAAAAAAAAGTGGAGGGGTAAGAACTGGTGTGATTTATAAAAATCTTCCAAGTCTAATCTCAAAAAAAAGTTACTGTTTCAATTAATATTCTGTTTGTTCTAGAATTGTGTTGTTACAAATTGTAACACAATGTAACTCATTGTGTTAATATTAGTATGTATTCATCTTAAATCACTTGAATGAATTCTGAAGGAGCCTAAAGGAATGGTTGGACTTCAGTACTGAAGAGTATACTCTTCTAAATATTAAAAATAAGACATGCTTCATTGTCAACACTCTCGGATCGTAATGACATTGAAGTTCTTACTTGCTTTACTGAGCAGAGTCTTTTTCAGATAAATTCTAACTACTAGAGTGAGCTGAGAGGCTTTTTAAAAACACCTACCATATGGATATTGTATCTAACATCATTCATGCTTTTGGTTAAAAAAGCTCAAAAAAAACCTCTGCTGCAGTAATGTAAAATTAAATATAACTTCATTTAAAACAACACAAAAAAGTAAAACAACCCAACACAAGTACTAACAAACATGAGCAATTTCTCATTTTATTTCTTTCCTTTTCCTCATAAAGTCTTTTTTCTTTTATATTTGAAAATTGTTGAAAGTAAATAATCATTGCAAAATCAAACAACATACAATAATAATGGAAAACATTAAATGTGGAAACATTCCCCCACGGGTTATTGGTTCATTTAAAACCTACAAAATGTAGCACACATGAAAAGAGAAAACAATATGAAAATTTAAAAGTTTATTTAATACTTGACCAGGGTATTATTAAAAGGTATTACATAAAATGAAGCAAACTATGTTCAATTATTAATACAAAAGACTAATATTTATATCAGATATCATAGTTAAAAACCAATATATTTTCATGTCCTTAATATCTCAAGCTATTAAATAATTCTTCTACATATACTACTCTGCTCCCTGGTGATTCTTTAGCAATGTTATGAGGCTGCTAAGTTTAAAACACACACACACACACACACACACACACACACACACACACACACACACAAGGTCTTTAGACTTTCCTGAATACTACAACAACAAACTATTTTTATTCAGACACTTTATAAGGGAGAAAGCTATTTTTAGGATGAATCACATCCTGGTCTTCAAAAACAATGGGATAAAACTGGGTACTAAATACAGGGGCAATATTTCCACTGTGAAAGGAAATGTGTGTGTATGTGTGTGTGTGCATGCACACACGCCTGCATACATCTCTCCAAAAAATTATCAATAATTGAATCCTCTATATATTTTGTAATTCACTTTATCCATGAATACTGTGCTTTCAAACAATTCCAAATTGTTTGAATTGGAATTGCATTTCAACTCATTTTTTTGGTAAGAATTTTACAAGTTTAATGTGAAAATTAAAAAAAAATACAAATAGAAAGAAGTTCATATGCTTTAATGTTGTACAAAAAAGTATGAGTAGAACCAAAAGTAAATTAAACATTATCACATTTGTTTACACCACCATCTAGTTCTTCATATTAACTTTACTATTCAAGCAACAGAAAGTAGGTAGCAATTTAGGGATTGGGAAAAAGATAAAAACCAAAAAAACTTTTCTACCATGTTTATTCTACACTGTGTATAGCTGTGCTCACAGAGACGGCTTCTTTTACTTCCAAACTGCACTTTGAAAAGCAATTCCAAATTGCTTTTCCTGCGTTCTTCACTAAATAACATTATACTAGTTATCAGTGGTTGTATTTTATTTTCAAAGTAGAGTTCTTATTATTGCCAAATAATGGATTATGAGGTTTACTACTGTGTACCTATTTCTCCTCCTGAGTACCACCGAAATTTCCCTTCAGTTCTTGGAGAACTGTGCCCTTTCCAAAGGAAAATGAAATTCCTGTGAATCCAGTAGTCCAGGGCAGCTTGTAAACAGATGGGAGAGTCATGCTGCTTTTGAACTTCTGCCATTCAGTTAGTATACAGAGAAAAGCACTCTTCCATGGTCACTCATTCTCTAAATGGAGGTGTTGTTGTCCGGATGCACAGCCTAAATGAATTTTGCTTTTTTAAAAAAATACAAAGAGGTCTTGCCAAATCAAAACTCTAAAAATAATGCACATTGTAGTGAATGGGTATCTGTTTCTAATATCAACATGACATCTGTAATATTTCCCCATTTTTTCCTAGTAACAGAAAAAATTAAAATTTACTATAAAAGTTGTGAATGAAAAGAAACTTAAGATGAATATCATTTTTCTCTAAGTCACTATTTAACTTTCATTGAAAATTATTTTGCAATATTAAAAATACAGTTCTGAAATTAACAGAAAATATGAATTTACCATGTGATACTCTATAGAAAGCTTAGGCATCAAGCATAAAAGATTTTCATTCCAGTTGGAAATATTTTTTCTAATATTTAGATATTGGAAGTGGAAATTGTAAGGATTATTTTTAGAGCACGTATATCCTTAATTCGCCAACTAAATTGTAGGGCTATTATGATTGAACATTTCATGCTTAACATACATTTATAAATGTATTGTTATTAAAATTAAAATTCCTTTTTTGAAACAACATACAGATTTTGGTTTTGTCATTTGAAAATCTTAATTGCATGGCCATTACCCAGATAATTACTAAAAGCATCGCAGACTTGGATAAAATAAAAATATTGGAAACAAATTTTGTTATATGCTATCACTTTTTAGAAATCCCAGAACTTTATGTTACAATAGCCAAAGAAAACAAAGAAAACAAAATTTCACTAGAGAAACCAGTGATCCTATACTACCCTGTGACATGCTTTTAGAATATAGAGATGAAATTAGACAATCTGACCTTAGAAAATTTGTTTTTGCTACTGGGGTGGCTAATATTGCTCAGACAAATCTTTCAACCGAGATAGTGGGATATAATCAGGCCTGTTCTATCAGTGAACAGAGTCAAGTAAAGCTTATCTTCAGTAATTAATTTTCCTAATCAACCAATGTTGATTTTTTATCTTTATACCAGTAAGATTTAAAAGTGCTGTTTTACTGGGCATAATACACATTGATTAAATTTAAGACAGAAAAATGTAGGGGCACCTGGGTGGCTCAGTTGTTAAGTGCCCTCAGCCCAAGTCATGATCCCAGGGTCCTGGGATCCAGCCCCACATGGGGCTCCCTGCTTGGCGGAAAGCCTGCTTCTCCCTCTCCCACCCACCCTGCTTGTGTTCCCTCTCTTGCTGTGTCTCTGTCAAATAAATAAATAAATAAAATATTTTTTAAAAAAGAAAAATGTAAAGAAATATGATAATAATTAGAAAGCATGGAATGTGACTCAAATGATCAAGAAGGTAAGTTGTGTAAGGTCAAGGAAAAAATGTGTTTATGAGGAAAAAGGAAAGGATGAGAATTTCATTTCATAGGAGAAATTTTCTCTTCGGCCTATAGGGCTTCAAAAAAAGAGAAAGGGATAGAGCTTGGGGGTGGGGAAGTGCTCATAATGTGTATTTTTTAGAGTGGCCTTCTAATTGTGCCCTTATGCAAATGTGTTTATGTGGCAGAAATTCTTGAGATTCTCCACGTTGGCAGTTTTCTGGCAGACTTGTGGGTAGATGATGTTTTTCAGCACCTACTTCCTCTAAGGATAAGACCCCAATTCAAAGAACCCTTCTGCCATTGCAACAGCAAAAGAATTGTGTTAATTTTGGCTGTAATGATCATCTCAATTACTACCATTCAAGTGCAAAATAAAAGAGTACCACTGGAACTAAGAAATATCTATGTCGGTATAAGCACTAATAGTACATTCATTTAATAAAAATTGCTTGAGAGCTTATTATACTATCCTAACCCTACCCTTGAACAACTCAAACTAATGTAAAATTGTTGTAGGTTCATCAAATAGGAAAAAGCAATGGGACTAAAAGGGCTAGATTAAAAATAAATCATACTCAACTTCCAATGCCATGCTACACCCCTTGGCAATAAAGAGATGTCAAAAGATTTGAGTTCCAACAAGACAAATCTGGTAGTCATGTAAGGTTTCACATTGATTCTGGGCATAACAAAGCATCTTTAATCAGGAGGAATGCTATCCAGGACTTCAGAATCCATTTCCAATATCCTTTTAAAGCTATTGTGCATCTTTTGTGGAGAAGGTTTCTGTCCCCTAATTCTGGCCTTCTGCTGTTTTCATTTGCTTCTGATTCTTAGACTCTGCTCTTGGCCTCTGCTTTCCTGGTTGAAAGCTTACTGGTTCTGCCTCTTGTCAGTCTGAATTGCTCATTTTCATCTTGGCTGGGTTTTCTGAAAGAAATGGCTCTACTGTTGCCTGGTAGATCCCTATTTGGGTGTTCTTTCCCTCAGGTTGTGTCTAGTTATTTACACTACAGAGAATTGTTTCAAAGATGAAAATGTGATAAGGAGGGTAAAAACAATATTGCTTTCATACTTCTTGTTTTATTCATTTTATTGTCTACTGTCCCTGCTACAGAGACAGCAGATTAATTTCTTGGGTCTAGATCTTTCCACTGCTGAATGCTGCACCCATCCTTAATGGTTCTTTCAGGGTTATTTTTCATCTCCTCTCAGGCCATTTTGTCAAGTCCAGATTTCTGACAGGGCTGCACTTTGCTGCCCTCTTCTGACCCACAGTCATCATGGTTTGATTTGGCAGAAATGAATCTGTTTTTAGACTCTTTAGATTAACTCTTTTCAGGCTCAACTATCGCTACCTTTTATATTCCTGCCTATGGTAATAATTGCTATTTCTATTATATTTATCAGGCTGAATATATATAATTATAGGACAAAGGACTGTAGTTATCTACCTTTAAATTAATGGTAGCAGTAAAAATTAACCTATTTCCATGATCACTTCCACTGTGCCAAATTCCAGAAGTGATCTATAATTAAATGAAGATTCAACATAAAAGCATAGACATATACTAGTTATTATAAACACATAGAAGCTTCTTACTTGGGGGTTTCACAAAAATAAAATCCTAAAATGCCATGTATATATTTGTCCAGGTATTTAAGTTTATCGTATGTCCACTACTATTCTGTAGAATGGATAATTTATTCATTCCCTCAATCAACAAAATGCAAAATGATGAAAGAATTATGTGAAAAAATGAGAGAGGAGCGTTAAGTAATTGTGCCAACAGAAGTCAGAAAAAAAAATCCTTCCTGGATACTTGCAGTGTATTACCAAGGAAGAATAGAAGGTATAAAGACAAAGAGGATAAAAATATTTTGGGCAGAGACAACAGCAAATTCAAAGACATGAAGGTATGTCATTGAAAGAAATTATCTCTTCATGACCATGAGATAAAAAAAATACTCTGAAAGATATGGGAAACAAGACTAGAAAGAAAAAGCATGAATCAGATCATGAAGGTATTTGAATTTTTGGTCAAAAAAGATCTTGATTCAAACCTGTATACAACTAAGCAATTGGCAGCCATTAAATGTTAGTAGAGAGGTGATGTGATCAAAAGAGCATCTTGCAATTGCATCTCCAACTACTGCTTGCCTTGCCAGCTGAAGAGGAGGATGATATGGCAGTGGCAATTAGAACAGGAGTGCAAAAGGCAGAATAATTGAGACTTATGTTGAAGATACAAGGAGTCTTATTTGAAGCAATCGAGAATTGCTTCTGGTTCAAGTAAAACCAGAATCGCATATTTGACCACAAGGCAATAAAACTAGAAATAACAAAATAATGAAGAGAAGACTCAGACATCTTAGAAATATTCCATATCCACCCCTTCCCATGCCTTTTTCCAAATGTCAAAGACAAAGAAAATTTCAAACATTTTAAAATCAGAGGATTTTTCTAAAATTAGTATCATTTTTCCTAGCTAATATCATGACAGTGAAGTTCTTCATATACTCCCCATTGCCTTCTGAAACTGAGACAGGATGTTCAGGTTTCCTTAGGATCTGCTTTCATTTTACTCTCTTACTACTCTTCTTCACATCTGACAGTCAACGTGGCTTTCATTAGCCCCCCACTATCATCACTATGCATGTTCCTACATCTTTTCTATTTCCAGTCATTGAATTTCCATCATTTTTTTCTGAACTAATTTTACTTCTTTCTTAATCCTTTAGTTATCCCTACAAATGCTCTATCTCTTCTCAGTGTTCTCATACCCATGTGTTTATTCTCTAATGAGATTCTTAACATCTTTAAGCTGTGTATATAGTTTCTGTTTTTCTTTGGTTTTCTTTTGTGCTTGTCTGAGCCCTCCATCCTTAAAGTATGCTCGAATACATGGTTCATATGACTTATTTTGTTTACCACTTGAATGTCCTAGCACAGGTCTTTGTCCAAAAACAGTTTTCAGAAAATAACAAAGTGAAAGAGAAAAAGTAAAAAGAGGTGGAAGGAGGCAAAATTACCAATCTTAAGATAATTTTGAACGATCATTTAATATGATAGGGTTGAGCAAATAAATGTCTTTGCTGGCAGGAACTCTTCACTGTTTTGGTAAGACTTCATTAGACAACTATATTCTGGCATGTAAGAGCCCATATATTACATGTTTGTGGCCAAGAAGAGTCGATTGAAATCAAGGTGTATTACATAAGAAGCAGAAACCTAAAACCATATGTGTCTCATGAAGAGACCATTTATAACGGATTCCATGAGAGCTTGATTTGAAAATACGATGTTTCTGTTAATGAATGAACACAGAAGCACATTCTCATACGTGAACAAGAAAGCCCTAGGGGATCCATCAAGTCAAATGGATGTACCATTCAGGCACTGTTTTCCTTATTCCCACGATATCTACCTCCTGCATTCTTGAACAGCACTAGCAACAGAAGCTCATTTTGCTAAGACATGTCTCTGGAAAGTCTAACCAAAGTTATTTCTCCTCTCCCTCACCTCTTCCTCTCTCAGCTGTTACTTAAGAGTATTATAGTATTTTATTGCTTTTTTTCCAGAAAGTAATATCTAATTTCTCATCAGCTCCTAATGTGTTCTTTTGAAACCAAGCCCATCTTTAAAAAAATAAACAAATAAAAATAAAAAATAAAACCAAGCCCATCTTTCAGATTGATAGGAATCAACCATATTAGTCCAAGATTATTTACAAACAAATGCTTTGTTGTTTTAAGTCACTACAATGTGATTTAAGATACCCTTGGTTTAGAGTTCAATCCACTTTTAACTGTAGGGTATGTTTTAACAGATAAAAGATGTAACATATCATCTGAGAAATAGTATAAAGCTTTTTATTTATCTGATCTTTTATCTGACACATCAAGCCATAAAAGGCTGAACTTTTGCTCAATAGAAGACACATACGCAAAAGGTGATTTAAACACACATGTTGAAAAATTGGCATCTTCATTTATTACACCTAGCAATATGTGTA
The DNA here is from genome assembly GCA_028646535.1 of Procyon lotor. Lineage (NCBI taxonomy): Eukaryota > Metazoa > Chordata > Mammalia > Carnivora > Procyonidae > Procyon > Procyon lotor. The sequence continues at coordinate 39,369,816 of CM053605.1, forward strand.
TGGAATTTTAAGCTTAGTATATAAAGCAATATATGTATTCATTATCGTCTCATAATACATACAAATTGTAATAGGCATGAGAACGATAAAAGCCAACCTCATGTGTCACCTTTGGGGAGAGAAAAAGGAAAAAAAACTCAAGGGAGTTTGAACTACAGATTATATTTTAATTCTTAAAAAAAGACACAGAGATCTAAAGAAAATATGGTTCAATATAAAGACTTAGCCAAGTGGAATATGTTGTATTAAAACCACTTCTATTTATTGAAGTCTCACTAATCCCATTGTCTTTTACACCCATTATTATAACAATCTATAAGAAGAACACCATATCCTTTCCATTTTATGGGATAAAAACTGAGGCAGGGAAGTTAAGTAAGCTTTCCAAAATTAGCAAATAAAGGTTGAACTAGATTTGAACCCATGCATTTTGTCTCTTGAGGCCATGTTTTCAATCACTGCATTACATAATTTGTTTTATTTTGTTCTTTTACTTTTCTGTGTGCCTGAAGTAGTTCATATTTTTTAAACAAATACAAAAACAGAAAAATCAAAATGTAAATGTCAGTTAAGCTGAAAAATTCCATTTTTTAATGCTTAATAGAAGCTTTGGCAACTTATATTACGGTCTGTGACTATACAGAAGATTAGTAACAGACATCTTTAATAATAGTTATCCTCATAACCTTATTCTCATAAATTAGGTACTGTTTCACAGAAGTATATATTTAAGAGACTTGAAGAGTAAGACTGAGTATTTTCATAAGAAATGTATGAATTTTGATTAACATATTGATACAGCCATCTTTTGGACTCAGAGTGTTAGTATATTTTTCTTCCTGTGTGTCTCTTTTTATAACAATGATTTGGAATTTTCTGAAAGGTCAGTATAGGAGTGAGGAGTATGATATTATATGTTCCAAATCCAGAAACATCAGAAGATTGGATATTCTGAAATATTTCAATGATGCCTTAATAGAAAATTGTTCAAATATATTTTTTCCCTATAGTACATGATTGGTTTAAATACTTGGTACAATCAATAATACAATAATTCCTACTCTCAGGTCTCCTGTTGTTTCTCTGCAAAATTTCCTTTACTCTGGTATCCCACCAATTCCAACCACTTCAATATGTGTAAATGACCAATCTTTCTTTTTTCTGCTCAGCATGACTGCTCTGCTCTTACTGGACCGCCCCCTCTCTGCGTGGACAACCAAAAAGGGCCTCTAGGCAAAAAGTGGACTATTCTGGGACTTATCTCATTTATTTTCCTTATGTCAGGTATTATCGCTTTGTAATATTTTTGTTGAAAATCTGAAAACAGTTATTTCACATAGTTACTCTATCTTTTTAACTATTTATGGTGGGCTGCCCCTTCAACCAGCTATTCGGTTATTTTTAGATGCAGAAGTTGCTATTATAGATTTATTCAAGTGATCAGAAAAGACTCATCCTTGATATGCACTATATATATATGTATATGTAACAATTATTAAAATTTACTGAATGATTAGTAGATTTCACAAACACTATCTATCTTGGCTTATGATATTTCTCTTAGTCTTATTTTTTCCTTTCTGTTATGAATTAAGATGCTTAACCTAAAGAAGTTAGTACAAGTAGCATTTGCCCAAGACCACCCAGACAGGATTGGAACCTAAGTATTCTAAAGCTAATTTCTGTGTCCTTTCCAAAATGGTGCACTGTCTCCTTAGATAATGGATAAAAAGAATGGGCCTAGGCTATTAAGGAACATTTTACCATCCACTCAAATCTTTGGTAACTTAGGGCTCAGTGTGTATGCTCATATTCCCTCATCAGGCTTTAATTCTGACAGGCTAAGCTACAGAAGCCATCTGGAAAGAAGAAAAGAACTTTCCCCACCCATTGCTTCTTCCCACTGACTTTAATATGACCCATGAACACGGTTAACAAATACCAGCTGTCTTGACTCCATACAGCATTTAATTCCTATTTTTTTGCCTTAGCTTCTTGCAATTATTTCATGAGGGAAATTCATCACTGAAATCATCCTTGACATCCTGATATGTTGAACTACAATAATTAGATTTGTTTTATTTTGATCTCTTCAGTGCCACTTGTATTCTTTTACTTGCAAAGGGTTGGAAATCCAGAAATAATAATAATAATAATGAACATTACCGATATACAGTATATTAAAAATATACTGTAGCATAGATGAAGAAATAGGTGAAGGGAATTAAGAGGTACAAACTTTCAGTTATAAAATAAATAACTCACAGAAACATAAGGAATACAGCCAATAATATTGTAATAACATTATATGGTAAAAAGAATATATATATACATATGATAGTTGTAAGTAAGAGAAGTCATATAATAGGATCACTGAATTATGACAATTTGTGTTTTCTCTGAGAGTTTTATGCAGTAGATTAGGAAAGGAAGTTTTTGTCCCCTTGGTATATATTTTTAATGTTTTTCAAACTGTTTATAACCATTTCTTTGTCTGTAAAATGAGTGGGTTGGATCCTTGAAGTCTTTCTGGTTTTTCATAATTTATAATTCCATAGAGAGATATATTTCTATTGAAGGCAGTGTGTAGGCATCAAAGCACCTCTCACCTGCCCTTTGATCTTTCCTCAGTGCACACATACAGAGTCCGGGATTCATTTAAGAAAATCTGAAATGAAATCTCTTCTTCTCGGTTTGGTACCCTTTTGCCCTTGGGAAAGTTATTAAATATATATGAGAAAACTATAGGGAGATTATTAATTCTCTTATTGGGAAGATGAAAATATCTACTTCAAAATATGCTTCAAAGACAAAGTAAATATGTGAGAGAATGTTTTGCAAACAGTGAAGTATTATACAAATGTGAAGAAGTCAAGATGATAATAATTAAGTTCAAAAAGAGAGAGCAATAAAAAAATTTCTTCAGCTTGAATACCCATACTCATATCTTAGCAAGATTAGCTTCTCTTATTAGTGCTGTTCAAAAGTGCAGGAAATAGAATCATGGAAATAAGAAAAATATTTCATAATAAGACAGGATTGATTTGTCTAGTATATAGATCATACTTAGAACGGCATCTACAATTTAATTAATTTTATGATAATTAAATACCATTTTTCCAAGGTGCCCACCTTTTTCATGTATTTATTTTGCAGGTAATTGTTTTTCATGCTAAATAACTGAGTAAACTTGAAATGCGATTGTAATCATATATGAATCTTTCAGGTTTTCAATGATGGCATTGATTTCTACGATTCTACCACAGACTGAGTTATTGTTTTGGTTTATTCAGAGAGGGAGGCTCATTTCAAAGCTTTTTACATGATCTTTCTTTTTATAATAGCTCTTGTTCCACAGATCAGGAAGCCATGTGGGTGTTTTGCCAGTTGCTAAATATGTGTCTTCCAACAACTCATTTCAGAATGAATGAGTTGAAGTTTCTGAAGTTTCTAAAGTTTCCCTTCAGAAAGGGAAAACAGTCATAAATTGTATCCACAGACCCACTGGATCCTTTGAGAAAGACTTGGTTCAAATCAACATTTATTATTTGTCATCAGTATCTCCCAACTCTTCTGATCAGTGAACTATAATGATGGTTCAGATCTCCAGTAATTAAAGCCAATTCAAAGCTATTGTTTTAACAATCTCATAAAAAGATCTGATTATTTCCATTTTTCCAATACATAATAATTCCAACAAATGGTTGTTGGTTCCTTTGGGAAAAGGATGAAGGAAAATTAACAGTACATAGTTGTGGTGATTTATTACATCCCTTTTCAAGGAGACAGGCCTCTCCTTCATCAAGAGGTTTTGAGTCTTTGTTTGGCAAATGTAAAGAAAATGGTTACATTCTTGAAACTGTATTATGCCTATTTAAACGATGCACGTCAGGTCTAGAGTTGGTTGTGCTTTATATTTTTTTGGAAAATACAGATCAACAGTATTTTAGGAGGCTACTCACCTACTTCTGTCACAAAACCTGAACAGTTAGTCAGTGTTAAAGAAAAAATCATTTTGACATTCTGATTGCCACCCAAGCCCTCTGTCCTTTACAGCAACTATGCCCATCGGACTATTGTCCATTAAGCACCATGACTTAATCTTTGCCATTGCCAGTATCTCCATTAAAATCAGGAATTAATTTTTTTACTCAATCTTGCATCATCATCCTCAAATTTCAGAAAGCAAACAATGCAAAGATTTTTAGGTTTTTAAATATATTGCTAAATGGAATGTCCTCTGGGCCAGCTGGTGAATGGGAGGAAAAGTCACACATGCTAAATTCACTTTAAGATTCTTATAGCCATAAGCCTTTGGGTACTCTCTTTCATGTGATTTCAAAGACGTATATAGAAAGAATATTCTGGGATCTAAACTTCATCGAATATGAGTTAAAGTTTCAGTCAATCAACTGAGCAAAGTATTAGATCCACTCCTAGTTGCTGCTCAAGATAACATATTAATCCAAGAATCTCTGGTAAGTACAGTAATATTGGTAAATTTGACTTCAATGTTATGTTTTACTCTCTTTGGTTTAATATCCTTAGAAAAATTCCAATTGTAGAAATTAATGCCATTATACTGTGTATAAGCTACCTCTTCTTGGGTTACACTTTAAAATAAAAACTGGCAATACTATGAATTCAACTCACATTCTAATTTTTCATCCACAGAATCAAATTTTGGCTCTTATTTTTATCTGCAGAAGCCTTGCAGCTATTAGAGAAAATAATTAATTTTAGGGCAATACTAGAAGTACTCTGGTTGTCTGACAATGACTTGAGCTAATTAAAATATTCAGCTTGACATTTTATTTCTATAATCTCTCCACTTATGTCAAAGACGGCTGTGGTAACCCACCATTTAGTCATCATTTACTCAATTATAATCAATTATGATCAAGTGCACGTTGGTTTCCCAAAATTTTGCCTTCAATAGGCACTTCATTCAAGACAACTGCAGAAAGTGACTTGAATGACTATTTTTCCACTGCATCATTTTGACTACCAGCCTCCAATTTTCCACTAGCACTGAGATCATCAATCTAATTAGATCAAATCACAAATCCTAGATGCTTATTTTTGTGGATATGTTTCCTGATCCCATTCCTGATACCAAGAAACTCATCAGTCAGTTTTCAGTCAGGGGAAAAATAATTCTGGAAATCCAGTCGATGGTCATTATTTAGGCCATGAAATTTGTTATAAAGCTTTTAATAGTGCTGAAGGACCAAGTGGCATAAATGGTACTGGAAAAGCAAAAGGGAGAAAAGGACTTTCTGAAAAAAATCAAGAAGCGGTTATCAAGTCTGAGGCTGAATTGCTGGAGAGCTGCTACTTTTCTTTGTTTCTCCTGGAAGAACATAAGAGCTTTCCATCTTATAAACAAATGAAAGGAAATAGTTCTTCTTGCCTCCTTCCAATCATTCATCAGTGTCACCTACTAGTGTAACATAACAGGAAGGCTGAGAGTGTTAAATTAGTTTTCAGTCTTCTAGCCTGCATGACAAAGAGTACAAATGAAAGGTGACAAGAGATGCTATTCAGTACACAGAGTAATTTTTGGATTCTTAGGCTGAATTCCATCAAAATCTCCATTCTACCATAATCATTTTTTCTAGATAGTCTCACTAATGTCATCTTCAGAGACTATTATCTGGGTACTACCTCTACCTATGTATATTTAAGGCTCAACAGTGTTTAGTAGCATGAGTTATAACTAATACTCTCAGGTGTAATTGCAGCTAATATTTGTGGTAAAAGAGAACTGACGGAACCTAGCTGCCTAGGAAGTCTGATAATAATGGAAGGTCCATTTCTTCAGAACTTTGGAAATCTCTGTAGAGTTGTTAAGACCTTGCTAGAGAAAGGAAGACTCACCTTAAAATATACCTATCTTCTGTACATAGATGTACTCTCAACAATGGCTGCTGTCCACAAGACTGAGGAAGTAATACACAGTAGAAGTCTAGAGAGTGAGATTTGGACCAACATATTTATAGTGATGTGAACTAATAAAAGACAGAAGGCTGGATGCTCCAAAATTGGTTTGCTATAGATGTTTTCTTGCTTGTTGTTGTTGTCTGTATTTAAACAATTCAGAAAATGGTATTTTTCTTTGTTGGGAAATTAGGCCCTATAACTAAAGAAAAAAAAAGATGATGGAAAAGGATAATTATAATGAAAATTAATCAAGACACAGGTGATTAAAATCAGACAAAGAGAAAGATCTCGGGAGGAAGCAATGATTCTTCTCAGTAGACTTTCCTTTAATCCCTAGGCTTGAGATATCCCCATGGGAGTTGCATGAAACTGAGACAGTCTGTGCTTCTATAACAAGATAATCAGCTTTTTGAATAGAGTTTTCTCCCAATGTCATTTAAACCCAAACATTATAACTTTTGACAACTGATATGAACTGACTGGCATCCCCAAAAGGCAGAAACCAAGAAGCTTTTCGTTTTTGTTTTGTTTTGCTTTTGTCTTACATGTATCCTGTTCTTTCCAAATAGCTCTGAGCATTAGCTGTGGCCTAAGACTGATTAAAGCAAGAAGGGATCCAAATTTAATGGTCACAGGGTTTGGGCATCTTATTCTTTATTGAAATAATGGAAATAAAGCTTAGATAATACATTTCTATATTATCTCTGGTGAATTCTAAATTTTAAATTTACTGAGTGTGGGGCTATTTTTTTTATTGAACCTGGTTATTCTGGAAATTTTGAAAAAGTGAAACATAAGAAATGGGATTGAAGAAATAAAATTTGGATTTGCTGAGATGGCTACACCCATTCCAGTGAACATGGGCATGCTACAAATGCTTGTACAAGGTATTTGGAGCACCCAGACATCTGAGTGAAAATCCTTCACTCAGGATGAACAAAATAAGACAATAAGAAAGAGGAGTGCAATGGACTTCAGTTACTTTAGAATTTTATCCAGAGAAGAAAAGTTTCATTTTGAGAATTTACTATCTCTGTGTGATATTTGGGATTTCTTCCATCTTTCCTATTAAGGCTAGAGTGGTAAAAAGAGAGGTGATTATAGGCTTTCTGGTTGGGACATAAAATGATTCACTTCTGCAAGTGTTTAGAAATGGGGTTTATTGGCACTGGCTTAGCTAACAATGAAGTGATAATTTGTTTCCCATTCACTCTTATTCGTTGGGCCTCCCTCGTTCAGAAAATGTTATCAGGAGAGAGATGACTGGCAAGGCAGGATTCCAGCATGTCAGGATCTAGTCAAATACTCTCAAATTCTATCAAACTGTGCACTTCTATCAAGTAGTAATGGATGCTGCTAAGAATTCAGAGGATGAAAAATAAGATAAAGCACGTTAAAGCTTCGGGAATAGATGTCAATAGAAAAGGGGTAGTAAAAGTCAAATTTAAGAGGGAAACAAGTGACTGTAGACTATTAGGTGACTTAGTTACAAATAGAAGTTTTATTAAACTAAGTTCAGGCGTTAGTTCAATGAAAATGAAGAGTAAAAATTCTAATTAGTTAAGGATAAATGAAAGGTATTTTTTTAAAAGCAAAGAAAGAACAACATTTTTACAGGATGAAAACCCTCAAAAATGCTTTTAATTTCAGCTAGAAAGTAAGAAGTTGAAGATGCTGATACGAAGATAACTGGTCTAATGAATTCAGAAGAAAGGGGGACTAAAGATGTTAAAACATTAATAAAAACCAAAAGATTAGCAATTTTTCTTTAAGTCAGATGAAGAGAAAAATAAAAAAGACACAGGGGAATGTTTAAAGAGAAAATAGGCAGTCTCTTTAACAGGTAATTAAATACTTAGTGCATAAGAGAGTTTTAACTTATAGATATGTTGATAAGACCAAGACTTACAAATCAAAATTGTTTTGTAAATATTGTCATATTTATTCTGTCCTTATTAGAGGAAACATTGGAATGGAAAAGGTTTGGATCATCTCTACTAGCCTAATAGGCTTTGAGAAGCAAAGCATTAATTCATACTTATTATTATAATTTTTGCTTGGACAGTATACCTACCAAAGGAAAGGTTAACAAAGGCAAAAGATATTCTGAGCCAGGGTTTTCATATTATCCTTCTGATTAAATAAATCCCAGTATCCTTTGCTGTAATAGGAACAAATTGATTAAAGATGGTAATGAAGTCAAATTGAGCTCATCTTATAAACAAATGACATGGCATTATTCTCAACAGTCATGTTTTTCAAATTTTCTATGCTTTTAAACAGCTTTGTGCAACATTTATTTTCTCCACACATCATGTATAAGTAACATGATTTTGTTTGTGATTTACAAAAAGCTAATTTATTTCAAGCAAAAGATGAATTTGCAATAATTCAGAGTCTTAGGGAAGAATTCATTTCTGTATAGTATTTAATTACAATAGGTTCTCACAATTCAAACTTAGTTGCATTACTGTAAGGTGGTTACCATTATGTTTACAGATAAGGAAACTAAAACTCAAAAGCTAAAAGTGACTCTTGTGTTAAGATCATGTACTTAATACGGTATGACTGGGGACTTGAAACTGGTTTTATGATTCCAAACTCAGTATTAATTCCACCCCAGTATATGTTTGTAACCATACAGTAAAAAAAAAAAAATAGTTGACCCTCTACTCTAATTTCAATCTCTGATCCAGTTTCCATGGTGGTAGTGAAACTTCATAGGGATACCTCTTCTAACTGAGCACATTTAGAAAATACAGTTGCTCTTTCAGAAGTCAGATTAATTATTTAAGATTTGAGGGATAAGGCCAACTAGCCTCTTGGTTTGATTAAAATCTTACATAATAAGGTTCTGCCTCACATTATTTTGAATTTTAGTTATCGTCTAAAATAAAATCAAGTTATTTACTTGATTTTAAGTCATAGATTAAAATGCTACCTAATTAACACATGCTAAATTTACAACCTAACAATTTATTTGAGGATAGAAAACTATCCTTTATTTTTTTGGCAAATTTCATACATAATTGTCATGGTTTTATCTTGTACGGAAAGAAATCCATTGTACCCAGTAATAATTTTTGGGGGGAATGTATTATTTTTATTTTGGATGAAGAATAAGTAAATAAACACTTCTTTTATTATAGGCATGTGAAGAAAACAAAGAAATTACTCATAAAATATTAGAAAATGTCACCAGTATGGTACAATTTCAAGTACTACCAATGACTCATTGAGAAAATGAATTTTTTTTCTGTCCTTTTCCCTGAATTTCTCAAGAACAGCAATTGATATTATTTGAATTCATTAGCAAAAACCCTCCACTTAACTAGGAGCTGATGATGGAGATATTTATTCTTCTAAAGTACTCTGAAGTACTGTTTCCTAGCTAAAAATATGAAAAACAACATTATCATTACCACTCGCATTATACATGTATGATCAGTAATACTTTATGTATGAAAGACAGTATGTCCTAGATTTAAAGCTATTCCCAGTGGAGGCCTTTAAAGCCTAAAATCACAAGATATACACTACTCTGGAATAGATTTTTTTTTTAAGATTTTATTTGTTTGTTTGTTTGTTTGTTTGAGAGACTGTGCAAGAGAGAAAGAGAAAGAGCACAAGAAGTTGGAAGGGGAGGATTAAACTAGGATTCAAACATGGATTTCCACAACTAGTCACCACCTTTTCTTTGCAAAGGAGAGGGAGAAGCAGACTCCCTCTGAGCTGAGCAGAGAGCCTAATGCTGGCCCCATCTCAAGAAACGGGGATCGTGACCTGAGCCAAAAGCAAATGCTTAACTAACTTGACTGAGCCACCCCAGGCAACCCTGGAATAGATTTTTTTTTAGCCGTATTATTATATTATATTATATTATATTATATTATATTATATTATATTATTATATTTTTTCAGTGTTTCAAGATTCATTGTTCATGCACCACACCCAATGCTCCACGCAATACGTGCACTCCTCAATACCCACCACCAGGCTCACCCAATCCCCCACCCGCCTCCCCTCCAAAACCCTCAGTTTGTTTCTCAGAGTCCACAGTCTCTCATGCTTTGTCTCCCCCTCCAATTTTCCCCAATTCACCCTTCCTTTCCTTCTCCCAATGTCCTCCATGTTTTTCCTTATGCTCCACACGTAATCGTGCTGGGGAAATTGGGCAGCTATATACAGAAGAATGAAACTTGACCATTCTCTTACACCATACCCGAAGATAAACTCGAAATGGATAAAAGACTTTTCAACATGAGTCAGGAATCTATCAAAATCCTAGAGAACGTAGCAGTAACCTCTTCAACATCGGCCACAGTATCTTCTTTCAAGACATGTCTCCAAAGACAAAGGAAACAAAAGAGAAAATGAACTTTTGGGACTTCATCAAAATAAAAAGCTTTTGTACAGCAAAGGAAACAGTCAACAAAACAAACAGGCAACCCACGGAATAGGAGATATTCGCAAATGACACTATAGACAAAGGTCTGATATCTAAGATCTATAAAGAACTCCTCAAACTCAAAAAATGGGCAAAAGACATGGAATAGATTTTACATTATACTTTTCTCTGAGAACACTTGCAATATACATTCTTCTAATTGCTTCAAGTTTAGGTGATAATAATGTTTCTTCTAAAGGAAAAAAAATAAGACTCCTGCAAAATAACATTTTCAACAAGGCAGGAACCTTTTCTCTGTCTAATAAAGGAAAAACTCTAGCATTAAAACTAAGAAAAAGGGAAGAGTTTGTTAAACATTTTTTCCCTTTCACAAGAAAGCTGCAGTTCATTTTTAGTTAATCTTTTATCATTCAGACTCAAAACAGTAAATTTCTGATTTTTTAAGTTGTACATTCTTCTCTCTAGAATAATAAAAATGTTATGTACTCTGTAATCTTCTGGAGTGCCACATCTTCCTAAAATGTGTTTCTCTAACTGGATTTCTTTTGTGCCGCACCTAGTGACCTGAAGCTGTAAACTGGTCCATCATCCTATCAATGACTCCGATAATGGTTTCTAAAAAACACTTCATTTGTCCTCTTTTGTTGTATAATAAAACTTTATCTTTTCACAGTTATATAAACATATATATCTTTAGGAGCCAGAGTGTTATCTTTTTTAAAGAAATGAACAGTTTACTTTCTATAATACGATCCTTTTCCTTACTCTCAGCATGACTTCTAATGTTTAACGATTAAACTAGGATTCAAACATGGATTTCCACAACTAGTCACCACCTTTTCTTTGCAAATCTGAAATCCAGTGTCTTGCTCCTCACATAAACAAAAGATATTAATGATGTACATGACCTATTTTCCATTTGAATGGACTGTTAGGTGGGAAAATGGAACAAATTCTCAAGTGCATTTTTTCCAACTTTTTAGTTACTAAACTGCTTTCTACTGTAGGAATATATTTTACATTATGATACAGGATATATCCCTATCTATCTGAAACAAAAAAAAAATTTTTTTAAGAGTTTATTTATTTTAGGAAACCTCGGTGGCTCAGATGATTGAACAGTCGACTCTTGGTTTTCACTCAGGTCACGCTCTTGGGGTGGTGAGATAGTGTCCCACCTCAGGCTCCTTGCTCAGTGTGGAGTTGGCTTGGAATTCTTTCCCTCTTCCTCTCTCTCCTCAAATAAATATTTATTTGAGAGAGAGAAAGTGTATGAGCAAATGCCAGCAAACAGGAGTGGGGGTAGAGGGGGAGGGAGAGAATCTCAAGCAGACTCTGCCTTGATTTTGGAGCCCCACTCCAGGTTTGATTTCAGAACCCCTGAGACCATGATCTGAGCCAAACCAAGAGTTGGACACTTAACTTACTGAGCCACCCAGGCACCACTGAAACAAAGTATTTTAATACAATTTCTAACTTTTTCATGTGAGATACACTCTAATGGTTTCCATTCTTTTAAAAAAAAAATTAAAAGAACATTTGAACACCAAAATAATTTCAGAATCCACTAAAGATAACATTTCTTTCAGAGCTCTATTCTTCCTGATGTTCATATCATAATGTGACCAATAATGTTGAATTTAAATATTTCAAATGTCATTTTCTTTTGCAAAGTTTCTAAACTTTGTGTATTATTCCTATTTCTATTGCCATCCCAAACTTAATTTGGAGGTACATATATAGGAGTTTATTTTGATCATGAAAGTTTTCTCATTTTCATGGAGGGTTGTTATGAGGTACTGTTTACTGTGTTTGGTAATTTTTCCTGGAAAGACAGAAGAAACACAGTACTCTATTTCATAAAACTTCTACAAAATACAGCAATAGATTCTCGTAGACGAGATCCATAGATGCTTTGTTTTCTGGAGATAAAATGTGACTGAGGAAGGTATAGGTGCATTATTCCATTCACGGACTAACTATACTCCTGCATTCCTATTTTGTTGCATTATTTGCAAAAGAAAAGGGAACAGATTAGGTTCCTTTGACCTTCTGCTATTCTTTGGGGAAAAAAAATTTTTAAGGTAACAAAATAAATTCAACAATTACCAAACTTAAGGGCTTTTAAACCTGGCTGAGTCAGTTAAGTGTCTGACTCTTGATTTCAGCTCAGGTCATGATTTCAGGTTTGTGAGATCCAGCCCTGCACTGGGCTACATGCTGGGCGTACAGCCTGGTTAAGATTCTCTCTTTCCCTCTCCCTCTGTCCCTACTCACCCCTAAAAATAAAATTACCAAACTTAATATGTATCATCTGTATTAAATATATATGAAATGGTTATAAAAACTTTGTACGATGGGAACAATCGAATACAAATGATTATTATGCTTTTAAACTGTCTGATAGTCTTGGAAATTGATAACCACAAAATTCATAGAAGTAGAAATAACTATACTGTTTGTAGCATTCAAGGGGATATGATTACCTGAATAATATTACTTATTACATGATATTGTTTGGTCAATATAATACATATATTAAAGAGTTCTGTGGGAAGTATGATTTGAAAATTCATGAGACATTTTCATAAAAAATTTACCACTTAATATTATACTTAGTAGTTCAATTTGATTACCAAACATTTCTGTAAGTAAATGCCTAGTTATGGTAAGAAAAAAACCCTATTTCGAGCTTTATTTATACAGGATGCTGCTTATCCAAGTATATTGCTAGGAACAATATGTGAATCATAAAGTCAGTAAAAATAATCTGAAAACCAATTTAGAAATGATTATATTTTTAATTGAATATGGTAAAGCTTATTCTTTCTTGTTGAACTACTAAAACTTCAGATAATTTGTGCAAGTAACAACAGATGAAACCTTTTTAGAAAAGAAAAAAACAGGTAGATGAATTCCATAAAACTGCTCAACTCACTGACTTTACTCTAATTCATCTGAGTATTCTCATAGGCTCTAAAGAAAAAAACCACAAACAGAAACAACAACACATAAAAGGAAAACGACGTACTTCTGAGATATGGTGCCATTTTTTTATACAGTAAGACTTGACAGGAAATGCTGTCCTTATCATCTTTTCCTTTTACCTGACTATTTTCACCTATATTAACTATTTTAATTCTGACATTATTTGTACCAAAAATGTCCTGACAGAGAAATGTTCCTTATACAAATTTAAGAGTATAATAAAAGAGGATTCTTTCATGAGGGTTTCTACAGACTTGAGGTTAGAAAATTCAGCAACTTAAATAAGAAAAATCATAATAGGAGGCTAATAATAATAAATTTTAAGCTAGAATTTGCTTATACATTTAAAATGCTTTTTCTTACTATTACTCATATCTTGAACACATTACACTGCAGATTCATCATTAAAAACAAACAAACAAACAAACAAAAATACCCATATGAACAAGTTTTACCATAAAATTTAGCAGAAGCTCAGAGCAGAATTGATGGGTGCCATTTCCTAGCTGGGAAACTAAAGATAGTAATAAACTTTTTCTAGGTTCTTTCTGCCCTTACCTGCTGGTTGAAGAAGCAAAGAGAGTGACCTTGCAAACCACATGTGCATCAAAAACACTAATCTGTGACACTCTTCTTCCAAAGAATTCTCTTTCTAGGAATGTATCTTTAGAAATATGAAGAGATATCTGCTATATATACATATATACACATATACATATACATACATGCAGTATTTGTTATAGTATTATTCATAAGGAAGAAAAGTTATAACATCTTAGTTATAGCAGCTCAGAAATCTTTTAGATTTTTCACTCTAAAAGAAGTGGTAGTAACCTTTTTCCTAGATAAGTAACCATTGTTCAATAAAACAGGCAATTTCTTGATTATGAACTAATTATGTAATTAGCATTTTCAAATGACACTTGGAAAACTAAGTTTGTTTTAGTTTAGTTGAGTTCTTTCCAAAACTCAAAATTAAATCTATTCATCTCTAAAAATTCTGTCTAGAAACTGGCCAGATTAAATTAGAACTGTTTGTTCATTGATTTCTTCAATAAATATTTGTTGAAAATGTATTACCTCATGGGTAACATGCTGAATGTTGAGGATAAATAAGTAAATCAGATTACCATACTTTACAGAAACTAGAATCTTGTGAGGGATTATAATAGAAGTGATGAGAAGTTTAGGGATTTATTTTTTTTAATTGCTTTCTATAGGAACATTTTTTGACTTTGGAATATAGTCACGCTGAGAATTACAAATACTTTCAAAGAGCATATACACTATTAAAGAAATGTCTTATTTTTTTTCTACAAAAAAGCTTGTACTATGTCTGCTGAGATAAGCTGTGCTAAAATCTTTGCCTGTTCACAATAACAAAACATCCACACTGCTCTAAGAAGTCTGTATTTTCAAAATAAATTAGCTGAATCTTCTCTAACAGTAAAAACTGAACCAGTTAACATTCTTCATAATTTCTTTTTTCTTTTTTAAAGTTTTATTTATTTATTTGACACAGAGAGAGAGATCACAAGTAGGCAGACAGGCAGGCAGAGAGAAAGGGGAAACAGGCTCCCCACTGAGCAGAGAGCCTGATGCAGGGCTCAATCCTAGGACCCTGAGATCATGACCTGAGCCGAAGGCAGAGACTTAACTCACTGAGCCACCCAGGTGCCTCATCATTCTTCATAATTTCTGACATTGACCTTTTCATACAGTATTTCTGTACTCTACTTTTTATTTTATAATGTTTATAGTATTATGAAATCTGTCTATTGGCAGGCTTATATTTCATTTTACATGTCACAAAATAAGTCTTGCCTATTTCACACAAAGAATATTTCTGCCTCACGCTGAAATTAAACTCTCATGTTCTCTCAACGTTTACTAGGGAATTGTGCCCCCTCATTTAACTTCTTGAACTTATAGTGTAACTTGAACCATTAATTTACCAAAGCATATATTTAAAATCAGGAAAAAAACAGGTCTATTAAATACTTGCCAATGTTATCAGAAATGTCATCACT
The DNA here is from genome assembly GCA_028646535.1 of Procyon lotor. NCBI lineage: Eukaryota > Metazoa > Chordata > Mammalia > Carnivora > Procyonidae > Procyon > Procyon lotor. The sequence continues at coordinate 39,385,186 of CM053605.1, forward strand.
GAAACTGCAGGAAAGAAAGGTCTACTGATATAACCCCTACTCACAATTTCCACTCACACCCTCTCTCTAGAAACACTTTACTCCCCTCTCCACCAACACATAGCCCTCTCCACACTTAGAGACAGAGAAAAAGGGAGAGAGAGAGAATGCTTTCAGTTGAAAGAAGTATAATGTAGCCTGCTAAGGAACCAGGACTGAGCCCCGCTCTATCATAAGGAAACATGTGAGAAAAGATAAGAAAACTCAATGAGAAAGCAATAAGAAGAACCATAGAAAATACTCCAAGCAACTGAATAGCACAAGGAAAAAATAGGAGGAAGCAGGCACAGCTCTTGCAAGATGATTAATGACAATTAGAGGTCACCTAGATTTCTGAACTTGGAAATGATGCTTCATAGAGTAAAACTTAAAACAGAAGTATCTGTTATAAACAAGTCTCCTCCCTCTCAAAATTTTTCACTGTAATATCTACAACGCTGATTTCATCATAAATAATTGCTCTAAATCTGCACCTCATTAGAAAGTGCTGCCCACAACCCTTGTCTTAAGTGAACCCCAGAGAATACAGTTTTCCTTGTAACTTCCAACCTCATCCCCAGCAAGGGAGGACAGTCAAACTTTGACATTCCATAAACACAGGGCTGGGGAAATTGCCTCAGCTACAAATGTCTGCTCTACAAACTGTCTGTCCCATCGCTGAGTGGCCCTCATTGCTGTACACCTCCATCTGCTCAAATACTATCTCTTCCTATGTCTTCAGGCATCTTGCTCTGTATACTTAATGGACTTACTACCTCTCCTTTGCTAATGACTTACTTTTTCTCTGACTTTAACAAAGATCTATGCACTAACAATTTTATATCTTTATCAGTCCAGAAATATTTTCAGATTCTCTTCTTTTTCACTATTTTTCTTCTTTTTTTTTGTTTTGGTTCTTGTGGACTGTATTTCCTTCACATAAAATCTGTCACCTATTCTCCATTAAAAAAAATTTTTTAAGCTCTCTTGGTTTTATGATTTCCTATAATTTTTCCACCTGTTTCCTTCCCTTATAGTTAAGCTTCTTAAGTTTTCTATATTGTATTTCCTTTTTCCTACTCATTTCAGTCTGACTTCTTCCCCTATGAAAGAAATTACTTTCACTCAAATTGCCAGTGACCACCTGGATTCAAAATGCAATGAATGTATTTAATCTCTTCTATCCTTTCACTTCTCCATGTTATTTGTGATGTCATTGAACACCAGCACATGGAACTCACCAGCCCTTGATTCCCAACAACTGGTCTGTCTTCCTGTTTTGTCCCTAGGTATATCTTTTTTGTTTTACCCAGCACTCCCTAAAGACTCCTGTCTTCCTCTCCTATTCTTAACCCTCTCTGCTAACTATTTACTTTCTCTCTGGCTTTAACAAAGACCTATGTACTAACAATTTTATATCTTTCTCAGCACTTCAGAAACCTTTCCAGAAACTTAGACCCCTATTTCCAACTTCCTGCCAGACTATAAGACTTGGAAGTCAATAGGTACTTAAATTCAGCATGGCCAACACTGACCTTGTTATCTCCATGCCTGCTTCTCTTTCTATTATCACCAGTTTAGGTAATTACATCATCTAATCATCTATGTTGGGAATGAACGTCAGTACTCTCTTTACTAAATCCTTCCCTCAATGATTTATTATTACTATTATTATTTTTAAAGATTTTATTTATTTGAGAAAGATGGAGAGAGCACAAGCAGGGGATGGGCAGAAGGAGAGGGAGAGGCAGGCTCCCCGCTGAGCAAGGAGCCTGACTCAGGGCTCAATCCCAGGACCCTGAACCTAAGGCAGATGCTTAACTGACTGAGCCACCCAGGCGCCCTTCAATGATTTATTTAAACTGAGTAGATTCTATCTCCTACTTATCTCTCAAACTGGACACTTCCTCTTCTTCATTGTACTAGCCTCATTATTTTTCATTTGTATTATACCTCCACTACCAGCCTGATTTTATCTGTCAATTTACTGTTAATGCTTTAAAAAGACACTTGATGTTCAATGTGAAATGACATGGGTTTTTGTGTAACATCCTCCCTGGAGTACTTACTAATTATGAACCTGCAGTTCATATTTTTAAGGTTCCTTCTTGTTATATCTTTGAAAGTATCTTCCTTTCAAGATTGAATTGCCATGCTTCTAAGTGCTTACTCCTTGGTAAGCACTTAGTATTGTTTGCTGCTAGTATTTTTTTTATCCCCAAATATGTTTATTTTTTCAGTGTTACAAGATTTATTGTTCA